>JAAALK010000289.1:37935337-38535337 GCA_019279435.1 Zizania palustris | reverse complement strand
TGGATGAATCGAGTGTTTGTCACTGTTGCTTGCAGGCTGCCATGTAATGATGGAATTGCTTGGATGGTGGCCAAGGAGATCCATGCCAACTGCTGGAAATTTCTGCAGGGATGATCAACCAGGCTCATAATGTTAGTGCTTATGTTTTTACTACTACGTTTATGATCAATGCTGCTTGTTTGCACGTAATTGGCATCGGATTCTGAAACTATGAAAATGAATGGGTGGTATTAAGTCTATGCATTGTATGGTTACTTGGTTAGTGGTTCTCAATGTCGGCGTGTTCTTTCCGGTTATTACCAAAGGTAGGTGATTTTTGTGACACAACACCTAAGGAAGCTCCATAGCAAAATTATAAACAAACATTGGATAACAATTCATTTTCTCAGTGGTTAAGAATGTTCCTTGTTATGATAGAGGTTGTCGGTTCGGTTATAATCGTTGAGGACCTGAGGTGGTTTTTAACTTTAAAGGTTGTCTCCCTTTTGGTTCATAGTTCCCAAAGCACAAAGAATAATCACTCACGTCTCAGTATCAAATAAATCTGTCTCAACTGTAGTATGAAGTTGCATTTGTCAAAATAGCGAAATGTCAACATTTCTGAAATTCTCCAATAGGAATGATCCAGCATAGAGAATTAGCTTCTTTGTCAGACAGGTAAAATGGTAGACATCTTGACTTTGAGTTGCTAGATTAAGATGAAAGTATAAAATTTATTATAACAGATATCTCACAAAGAAATAAGGAATTTGTTTTTTCCATGATCCTCGAACATGCGGATGGCTAGATGCTCAAAAAAAGAAGCTAGATGTGCCTTAGATGCATCATGCTCATGTGGCAACCATCCATATATGGTGCAATGGACTCCATTGGTGGTTAGTAATTTAATGGTTAGTCTAGCTCCCGTATGACATCTTGTGCACTTTGCTATCAAATCCATCCATCAATCAAATTGAATCCCCATGGTATCAGTAAATACCAAATTGACCAAACTAACACTAAACAATGAGAATACTTTAAATTCTTTCATCAAGTGCCACACAATAAAACAACATACTTACAATTATAATTGATATCTAGTACTCAACAATAGTGCAAACCATTGAACAAAGTGCATATATCACATATATTCACTTTCGACAATATTACAAACCAGAATTTCCATGCAATAACACAAGGTTATACAAAGCTATTTTAATATGTCATTTTTTTCTTCAAGAATGAGCAAATGAGTTATGCATCTTGTCATTAAAGAAGAAAGATGTTTAACCTATTTAGTTGGGAAAATACAACAGCATAACTGCATAAAGCCTAAGTGGAACAGATTATGTTCATTTACTTGGGTTCAATAAAAGTGATATGTAATAGTGTAAACCAAGTACCACTCTGGATACCTAGTTTTTGGTATATTTTGGTGAATTCAGTTTAATTTTAAATGTAGATCGAATAATTTTCTTGAGCAAGAAATCAGATGTGCTTACGCATGGTGCTACGTTGGCGATATGAATGCAATTGTCGCTCTTAAATTATTGCTTGGTATTTAATTGGTGCCAAGTTTTGCTATAGCATTTAGTACTAGTGGTATTGTAGTTCTTCTTTTGGCGTCTGTGTTTTGTCTATTTGTGTCTCGGCAATTAAGACAAGGATGCTAAAGATGGAAGTCTTCATAATTAAGAGTAAATCAAAATCTTCATTAAAAGAGCGCAAGAAGATTATGCACATTTATTGATTCCTATCATATCTATTTATATGCATCTCCATCGACCCTCTATATATCTCGCCATCTCCGACTCTCTTTCTCTGTGTTTCCTCTTGCTGCCAGATCTTATTGTTTTCCCTTTTCCCATGAGTGATTGGATTGAATGTGAGTTTTGTGTTCCTCTCTTTGAGACTGTCTATGTTTTATTTAGATTTTTTGAGAACTTTGTTTCATTGTTACTGATCACTCCATCTTTTTGGTGCTCAACCATACTTCTCTGTGTCTGATTTCTTTGAAAGCCGTAATGGTGGACTTCATGGACCAGGATGGATTGGAGATAGTTGCTTCATCCATGTCTCAAGGTGATGATGCTCTATCATAATTCATGTTTTCAGTAGATCTATTCATGGGTTGAAGGCTTAAGGTGGGTTTATACCTGTAGGTAGGTTAAGGCAAATAGATTGTACATGACTAAGCAGAATAAGTAGATTCTTTTGGTTTATATGTTTTTTGTATATGGTGCGTTTGGGGTGACTTAGGCCTCTTGGCAGCTGAGCACAATTATTGGTATTTGCTAGATTTCAGGCACCTGGATTTTTTATTTTTTCAGTCAACTAAAACTGTAATGCTATATAATGTTCACTTTTAGTTTATACTGCAATTTTCTTAATGGGTACAGTTTTACTTTATTTTATCTTCAATTTTTTAAGTTTAAATTTCATAAAAAACATAAATTGTAAGTTTATTCTATAATATCTAGGTTAGAACAATTCACTGTTTAACTTTTCATCAGAAGGGATTGTGTTTACTTAGGGAATGAGGGGAGGTTAGATTTTCATCCAAGGATGAGAAAAGTGACTGAAATTTAAAAAATTTCAGTCACCTGAAAGCTAGACTACCACTATATTCTTGTGTATTACTGTATTAGTTATTAAAAAGATTGAATCTTCAAGTTGTAAGAATGCTTTAAAAGTATGTGGTATAGGTTGCTTGCACCAAACTAATCGAAAGATGCACTGAAACAATTATAGCTTCTAGGTGCATGTTTTAATTAGGGGTATAGTTTAATAAATCTGGTTGTCAACTTATCAAAATCGTAGGAGCCTCTCCTACTGATTTTGCTCAAAAAAAAAAACTTATCAAAATCAGATTTCTAGAAATGCTGAAATAGTTGAGCTAAATAATCCAGATAAACTGAATTCATACTCTTAGCTTTGAGTCGCCTGATTCTGCACCCAGCACAACTGAATCAAATTTTAGGATATGTTGTGTCATTGGAATATGAGATTTTTTGTGTAACGACCCATGATGGACTTTACAGATATTTAAAATATATTAATCTGATGTTTGGACATTTGGATCCAGGTAACGAACCCGAACCTCAAGTTTCTGAGCATGGTGCCATGTCTCTTGGTCAGACCAAGGTAAGATCATACCTACCTTGTTTATTTTTTAGAACAGAGACAGACACATTCAGATTAAGTTCATAATGCATCTTGGAATTTGTATGTTTACAATGCCTTCAGAATATTCCATTGCCAAGCTAATACTTTCTTTGAAAATTGCCTTAAGCACACATGCACTAGGGCCTAATTATCACCAAATCAGACATACGATAAGTTTTAGTTTTTTTCGTGGTGAACTCCTAATGCAAAGTTTTAGTTCTGATTAAATTACCTTTACATACTACACATTTTTCTCTAGCTTGACCCAAATTGTAGTGATTCCATCATTAAAGCAATATACACATGGGAGTTCACTTCAAATATTGTACTAAGTACTAATACTTATTAATTATTCGAAGTATTTTGATGTTTGACGTATTCAGTAGTATCACAACCATGATTATATGTAACCCTACTTGAATGCTCGTTAATTTTGCAGTTGGTAATGACAATGTTTATTCAGTTGGTTATGTGAAGTGAACTTATTAATCACAAGTAAAGTACAAAATGTATATTCTGAGTAGAGTAGGAGTGCTATTTGGAGAAGCAAGTCTGTCCAAGTTGTGTATAGTTGTAGATTCCTATTTCTTTTATGAAATGCAGAAAACTAGGAGCAGGAGGCGCCGACGTGCTCGGACAACTGGTACTGAGGCAGGAAAGAAGAATAAGGCACTCAAAGTTAAGGTAAGCCTCACTGAACTCTTACAAGGGTCCTATTTGTCCATGAGGGCATTTCTATCATGCCATACAGTACTTCTCCCTCCCTTTTATGATTTCTGTAAGTACCACCTGATGATGCAGAAGAAGATGATGAAGAAGAAGCCCCGTGCGAGAGACTCTGAGGGGCGCCTTGCGAAGAGCACTCCTCGTCGCAAGAAAACGGCATGCTACCCTCCCCCAAGAGATTCTAAAGGCCGCTTTCTTCCGAAAGGGAGCACCGGTAGTTCTAGTGATACTGAGGACAACTACAACGGTTACATGAACGCCCAACCGCCTGACTTTGCCACCATCTTAAGCATCATGCATGGAAAGGAAGGCATGAAGTACTGCAACAGGATCAGGCGCCTCAAGGATCCCGACTTTGTCCCTCTCATGAATGTCATCAACAACTCTGGACATCAGACTGTGGATGAAGGTCCCTATGATGTTGTCAAAGTTTTGATGCGGGCAGATTGTTCAGTTGAATGATTGGTCGTTGCAGATCAATCATTCAGGCTTAGGACCTGCCTTCCATCACTGGGCAGAGAATTTCTTCATCCATTTATCTTAAAAACTTGCAGAGTTTCTTCCAGATATCTTAAAAACTTGGCAGCCTGTAAGGCTGTGGCTATGTAATAAAGTTTGGTAAACTTAAATTACTCTCTGAAGTGAGGTTATTTATGGTGGTAATAGTAATAAGACTTGCTAATGTGTATGCTTGTCATATTTCTGTCTGCTTTCTCAATTTTTTTTGCAGGTTCCCTCATGTGTACCGTGAAATCTATCAGCAGTGCCTCAAAATTTGTTACTATCAACTAGTTTGCTGCAATCTTGGGAAAGCCATTTTTATTCTGAGAGTGCTGTGTTCAAACTGAACTGAAGTGATCCACCTTATCTATTTTATTGGGCATTCTGCTGCTTTCTTCTTTTTTTTTGGTCTTGTGACATATCTCTCTTTTCTAGGTATATGCAAAGGAGTTTGATGAACACAACACATGAACAATGTTTCTTGTTAACAAGACTGATCTGTTACCATTGAATATCACACATGTTTTTCACTGTAACATCCTTTGTTGTCTATGTTATAAGTGGTGTCACTCAAAGTTTGGCTAATATGCAGGAAGACTTCTGCATGCAGAATCAAGAAATCTGCTTTCACCTGCCATTGTTAAGCCAAATTGTCGAAGCTGAAGCCGAAACTGATGGATGATGCATGAGAGACGAAAGCGACATAGGGAATTTTTTTCTTCACAGTTGTGTGAATAGCTTGTAGAAAACAAACAGTCTCTAATCTGCCCGTTTCATTTCAGCTCTTGTTGCTGCTAGCATGTACAGTCAGTAGTTACACCTGTACTGCCTGTTCTTCCATGAATGGTTCACAGCTTCAAATAGAAAAGATGATTACTTTTAACGTTTGCTTTGATCACAATGATTTAATTTACAGGACGAGTCGAATGGTATGAATGGTTCAGTTTACAACAGCAATACTGATTCTGTGTGAGTACACATGAATTGGTACAAGAATTAATGTTTGGTCTAGTATACAGTCATACACTAGGAGTATGGTACAGAGTACAGGAATGTGTGTATCTATGCATACAATTATATGTACTCCTAGCTGAAGAAATTAAGGGCCCTGTAAAAATGCTATTCTGAATTCTGGAATGGTGGTACTGCTGAACTGCATCAGCAGATATATATGTATAAGTTTCAGTTTGTCAGCTGAAAATTTATCTGTCTGCGGCATGATTTAGGATTCATAATCACTTGGATGAGTAGCAATCTGCAATCCCCAGTCCTCAGATTTGCTGCATGAAAGCTATTGAGAGCATAGGCATCTGTCCAAGAGAAGTGTCAGTTCTGAAATCGTGCTACGCCTAGCTACAATTCTATGAGCTTGAATGCTTGATCCTAGAATGCCATGCCGTTACACGGATTGATCGATCATTTCCTTGCTTGCACCGGAGCCTCCACTGTCCTCATCAGTGGTTTCCAGGAGACAATATTTCACACCATCTTCAGACTCTACCTTCAATTCAGGTATCCGACCCTCCAGAGGAGCTTCAATCACTGGTATGTTTGGGCGACTACTTAGACTTAGCGATTGCTCCTGCGCTATCATTCTTGAACCGTTCCCATTGCGCTCAACCATGTCTGACACTCTTACCTGCAATAAAATATTTAGCTCATATGAGGAAAAGAAGACCCAAGAAGTAAAAACATTTTTTAAAACATTGGGTTGGTTGTGAATATTAATTCAAAGAACCTCAAGTGGCTTCATGATGTCGATTTCTCGTTTTCCGATGTTGTTGAGTGCTTCCTGAGCTTGTAACTCCATTGAGTCTCTCACAAGCTTACTCAAGAATGATACATCATCAGACATGACACCCAGTCCTCTCAAAAGTATAGAGCCTAGTTGCAAGCTAGTCTGCAGGTAGATATTAACAAGATAAAAACAAGTTCATGCCAAAAGTTCCGTTTCATACTGTCGGAAGACAATTTTGTTTCAAAAACTACCTCAGCATTTTCCAGAACAACATCTGTCGCCCCTGCTTTCTTTAGATCTAACAAATGTGACATGTCTTGAGCCCTAGCGTACATGGGAACCTGGTAAACAAACAACATTATCAGCATAGTGTTCACTCATTGCAAAATGAATTATAATACTGTTCGTCAACTTGAAAACTAAATTCTGAAATTCTCCCAAATCATGAGATAGTTTTCTTACCGCAGGAAAAGCTTGCCGTAATCTGTTGACAGCCTCAATTGTTTTTTCCTTTCCAGTATACATGACCATGACAGCTTTAGGAGAAGATACACCGGCAGATTGCAGAACAAGAGGGCGTGAACCATCTCCGTATAACACTGGAAAGCCTGATTTTCTAGCTGACTGGTAGGGAGTAAACACACACGCTTAGCAGAATACATGAAGGAAGACACAAACTTCTATACCAAAACATTTTTTTATTTCCAACCTTTACAACAGCAGGATTTAGATCAAACGCAACATATGGCCATCCTTCCGTGTCTTTTTCAAGTCCAAAAGATAACGGTGCAGACAAAAACTTTGCAAGGACCTGCCAAAAATATAATGATCAATTTGACTAGTTCTCACAATGAAGGAAAACTTCCCATTATTTCATTAATGGAAAATGGGATATATCCAGATATCGAATAAATGAAGGGAAAATACTGGGCGATATACCTTTCCCATTTCTCCAAAACCAAGAATCACAATAGGTTCAGTGGCATCATAATTCACCATCTCATCTGGTTTCTGTAAAAGAGTATCGTAAGAGCTGACTGAATAAGCTACAATTATGCTCATTATGGGTGTACAGAGATATATTTCCACATACTTCTTTTGTTTCTGATTTCTCATCGATGACCCCTGCTACTTTTCTTCCAATTTCATTGAGTAATGGAGTTAGAGCCATAGACAGTACAACAACAATGATGAGCAGTTTATTCAACTCGAGCGGTAGCACACCAAGCCTGTTTCAGTAACGATAGCTAATAAAATCCGAAAAGGTAGATGATTGAGCAGGGAGAGAGAGAAAGAGAGTTGATAATCACTGACCTGTTTGCCAATGAAAACACAACAAACCCAAACTCTCCTCCTTGAGAAAGCAGCAGTCCTATTCTTACGCTTTCTTGAAGAGTTAGCCCAACTCTTGGGCCTATTGCGGTAATTATCAATGTCTTGATTGCAATAAGGCCTCCCAACAGCGAGAGAACATTAGGCCACTCCCGGATGAGGAGCTACACATGGGCAGAAAAATCAAGACAGGCTAAAAGAACATCAAAGGATGCAGAGACATTTTTGTTCAAGCAGCAAAATGCAGCAATGCCACTGTCAGCAACTGCTTGAAAGTTGCATTGGATGCAACCGGACATGCACGCATTTTAGGCACCTCCTACACATGTTTCTCACTTAAGTGATATGAAGTAATATTCACCAATACAAATCATGGCTCAATTGAACAGACACAATTAATACCTGCATGTCAATTGAAGTTCCTGTAGTCACAAAGAATAGCCCAAGCAGCAAACCTCTGAATGGCCTTATGTCAGCTTCAATTTGTGTACGGAAATTTGTCTCTGCAAGAATGGCCCCGGCCAGAAATGCACCTAGCTATACAGGGTATATGCTTAACAAGGAGAACATATCATAAACTGGATGTAACTATCATTTCAAAATAATTTGATGACTTACTGTATCGCTAAATCCCAACCATTGTGTAAGAAGTGATGTTCCTGAAACCGTTAGAAGACAGAGCGCAACAAATGCTTCTGAGCTCCTTGACTCTGCAACAAACTGCAGGAAAGTTCATTGAATATTCATTGTAATATAAAGATTTGACTTGAAAAAAAGTACATTCAGAAAAAATAAAGTGTAACAGACCTCAAAGATGCGTCTGATGAGGTATTTCCCTCCAAGGGAAAGTAGGCCAAGTCCACCCAGTGCTCTTAGGCTTTCAGCTAATAACATTGGCCACACACTTTGCTCCACCACATTCTGCATTGAAGAAATACATTGTAACATATAAAATAGAAGGTAATATATTGTGACAGAAGTAGTCGACCAAGTAGGAGGTCATAGCGAGTATAATGAGTTAATGACTATCTGTATTCTCAACTACTTATTTTATAAGGCTTTGTGATGATATCTTCATTTGTAAATAAAGAGATCATGTTAAAGAAAAGTCCCTAAATAATTCCTTAAGTCAAATTAGGTGTAAGTGTACATCTGTCCAGGTCTGTATTTCGCACAGGAACTTTCATGTAGGCTGATTATCATCAGTGCTGACCTTTTGCATACCTGACTCTCTAGCACAGGGAGTATGACCAAGAGAGGAACAACAGCAATATCCTGTAAATTATCAGCAGAAGACATCCTGGAATTAATACAGCATACACTACTTGAAAGAAACTTTTCTTTACAAAGGGCCAATTTAGAGAAAAGAAAAGGAAGAGGGCTTCAGCTAATCACCTGCAGGAGGAGGATTCCCAGTGTAGCTGAACCAAATCTTGTTGGGAGTTCACCTTTCTCAGCAAGAAGCTGCACATGGCATCCAAAAGCACTTTGGAAAATCAATGTTACGTGCAAAGAGTAACTACACAACAACTTTAAGCAGGAAGTATTGCTTCAGCAATTGTACAAATAAAATGCCACAGTTTTATCGATACCAAACTAGTAGTAAATTCATGAGCAATTGCAGTGGACCCAAAATAAATACACTATAAATTTCACATCATGGAAAAGTTCAATTCTTCATATAAATTATGAAACTTAATAAAGTTATAAATGAATATGCTATAAATGAAGAAGAAGAAAAAGAGCCTGATGATGCAATATAGGTGTAAAAATAAAGTACGAAACTTGCTTAAAAAATAAACTGCAATACATTATACAGACAAAGGGCAGAATGCACACCTGGAGGACAAAAGCAGATGAAGATAGTGAAAGGGCAGCCCCAATTACTATTGCTTCATCGATGCTCCTGATATTCACCTGTAATTCTCAGAATAAAATATAATGAACAGCTGAGTTGGTCTTGAAAATGAAACCTTATTACATACACTCCAACTAAAACATAATAATAGGAAACAATTTCAAGCGTCTTGACGAAAATAGATCAAAAGGAAGATGGCTTGAGCAAATACTATAAAGTGAACCAAGTGACACCTAGGTATAGAGTTACAGCTTTTAATGTTTAGTATACTCACCAGATCAGGTCTTGAATCAAAGAGGAACTGCAAAATTTTTGTTCCAATAGCACCATTAGGGGGAAGCTCAAATGCCGTGAAAGCGAGGGTTGACAAAAGAACCTTCAACACATTGAAGGGCATAAGGTCAGACTTCACATAACTTTGCAAAACTGTATGTCAGAATCTATGAACCGAACCAAAATGATGGATTAAAAGAAACAGAATTCAGTTCAAACCAAATGTCAAAATCAGAGATAATCATGGCTAAGAAGTTATACCATGTTAAGCAGTGAGCACAGATACCAAGTGAGGGTTGAGGACAAATGGGATAGCTAGTATAAAGTGAGTATAAACCACAAGAAAGTAGTGGCAATTTGAGGAGGATACCTGAGGCAAACCCATCCCAAAGGCATATCTTGCAAGCGCCTTAAGGCGAGACAGGGAGAGCTCCAGCCCCATCTCAAACAACTGCAGATCAAGCCAGAGACAGAGAGACATCAGTTAAGTATTCAGTCGGAGATGGATTTTTACATCTCGAGAGGATCTCCCCTTTGTGTATATTTGCTTCTCAAATCCAATCTAAACTCAACAAATTTGGTGGTGAATAGTACAAGTACTGTTCACAGTTGTGATTCTTTTTCAACAAGTGGGCTGAAGTTTAGACTTGAAATTTTGTAGAGTGATATTTTCTTAGTGTCCCGGGCCTTAGCTCCCGGGCCTTGCTCCATGTTCGGGCATTTATACGTATACGACACAACCTTAAAAGCGAAAAGTTCTCTCACATTCCAAAAGACCGATTTCCAAGGAAGAATGATTACTCTCCCTTATAAGTTGTTTGTAATACCCTTCAGTGGGTGAGGTCAAACTAAAGTCGCTTACAATGGCCAATAGCTTAGGAACCCTAACATATATGCTACACAAATGTTATCGAATATTTTGATGATTTTTATAACTATTCAGTATTCAGTTGCATTATATTATATGATGTAAACGTAAGAATCGAATAAGAAGGTGCGCACCAGGAAGAGAATCCCCCATTCTGAGAGGAGCTTGACATCGGTGAGGTTCCTGATGAGGCCGAACTGGTTGAGCACGACGCCGGCGCAGAAGAAGCCAAGAATCTGCGCCCGAGAAGGAAAAAAAAGACTTGATCTTTAGACCGGAAGGAAGAAAGCGAAGAGGAGGGGAGCCTGGGTGGCGGAGGAACGGGGAGAGATACTTCACTGGGCTGGCCTTGACGACGCGGAAGGCGGGGACGACGAGCACGGTGACGCCGAGGAAGGTGAGTGTGTCGAAGCCCAGGTCGTTGATGACCTCCACGGCGCTGGCGATGTCCATCCCCGCGCGCACCCGGAGCATCCCCTGCCGCCGAAGCAGACACCTGGTCCTCATCCCCCAGTGCGCGTCCCCGATGCCCAGCCGCAGCCCACGCCCACCGCGCCGCCGGCACACCGACACCGAAACGGGCGCGCGGCAGCACCGCGCGGGGAGGAGGACGTGTTGCCGCGCCGCCGCCGCCGCCGCCGCCATGGCGCCAGAGCAATGCGTACTAGCGTGTACTTGCGGCTTGCCGCGTAGGAGGCGAAGCTGAGCTGAGGCGCCGCGCGCGTTTATCGCGTCGCGGGAGAAGAAGATAAGATGTCGAGGCCACCAGCGCGACGCGCGGCCGCGCCTCCGCCTCTTCCATCGCTCTCCTCTGCTCTTCCGCGTCTCCTCGCTCGGGTGATGCCCTGCCTGCTTACTTCCTGTGGACTTTAGAATTGAATTAACCAAGGGTTAATTATTTATATGTCAAGGTTATTTTCCAATTCATCATAAATATCATTAAAATTTCAGTATTTGTTCATATGTCATTACTATTTCAAATTCACTCTTTTATGTCATTTGAGTCCAAAATATTCATAAAAAAGTAATAACATAAAATGACGAATTAAAAATAATAACGGCATATGAGCAAATATTCAGAATCTGTAGGTGAATCCAAATAACAAAAAGAATGTATTTAAAATAATAATGGTATATGAGTAAATATCGAAATTTTAATGACATTTCTGACGAACTGGAAAATAACGGTGGCATGGAATTCAATGCGATGGGAAAATATTATTAAATGTCATGCATGCATCCTATTTAATATGAACAAACATATAAATATACACATTAATTAAACATTTCTTAATATATAAATACACACACTAATTAAACATTCCTTAGTATCAAAAACCATATCCAAAATAACTTCCTTTTATAAGTTTTAGCGATCAAGGTAATTGTAGTTTTAGCAATCAAGGTAATTGGTAACTCAGTTCTTAACGGGTACTAATCAAGGTAGTTTTGACAATGTATGATTAGACAAATAATTGTACCAATAAATTAATTAACTAATAGATATAGCACTACTAAATATATTTACATTGGGACAAACATATTTATACTAAATATCTTTACATACATTGGGACATAGGCTCTTATACTTAACTTTTTTCTTATTCTAAGCACCTATATTAACACTAAGCATTAGAGATAGTCTACACTAAGCATCACCTCCTAACATTAAGCAACCTTGCTAAAAAACAATTTATTTTCCTTTAATCACCGCTACAAGCTTCCTGCTGAAGCTACCCTAAATGCTCTACGTCATTATCAATTACGAAATTAAGGGTGCGTTTGGTTCTGCTGTGAGCTATGAAAAAGCTGTTGTAAGTTACCTGCTGTGAAAAAGATGATGTGAGCTGTCTGCTGTGAAAAAGAAGTTGTTTGATTGAAACTGCTGTGAAAAAACTATGTGAGCTGCCTGTTTTTTATAACTTACATAATTTTCATCATTATAATATTCTATGCATATATATAAATAGGAAACATTCAACATTAATACAACTAAATAACTAAAAATATATTAGATAAATAAAAAAGTGCATAGTTCATCTTATAAAGTAACCGACAACCACATATTATCTTATAAAATTGTGCAATGCAATACAAACCATAATAATGTTAAATCAATTAAAATACCTTGAATTCATACTATTTAATCTAAACTAAAAATCAGAAAATCAGAAGCACAAAAGCAGGGTCTAGGTTGCTTTCAAATTTGTACTAGAAAAAATCTGCTTTTTCACAGCAAAAGTAATTTTGGTAAACCCGTTTAGTTCAGTTTCTACTTTTTCACAGCAGAAGCAGATTTCAAAAGCAGAACCAAACGAAACTAACGCCCTCTTTCACCGATGAATCCAATCAGACCACATGTGTAGTGTGACAGTAAAAATGTTACATTCATGGTATCTGAATAATGCAAGGTTCGCTCTTAACCCAACAATCACCAGCTCCGTTCACTCATACAAGAGAGGTATTACAACGGGCGGGAGGTGTGATAACACAAGCAGGGGAGACGGGCTTTATCATACAAGAGCTGACTGACAGACGGACCCCATCCAACAATTAAGTCCACTCCTTTGACCTTTTTCCAACATGGTAAAAGTAAAACAAAATCTAGACACAGGAAAAGAATACCTAGTACAATAACACTAGTTACACTATCCCTCCTGTTTCTCAAATCGGTTTGACCAAAACCACATACACCCCACCCCCACTCACCTAGCTGCTGGCAGCTGAGTATATACAGGCGATGCCTCGCAGCTAATGATCATCCGAATAACCAAGAATATCTTCATTTACTTCTCATGATTAGGGAAAAGAATTTGGAGAGCGCTGTCGGTGATGACTGGCGAAGCTTCTCCATGCTGTCTTTATGTAGCTTAGCTTTGCTCCGCAAATGACTTCCAGTTGCCATTGTTGTGGGCTTAGCATGTCCCTTGAGCACAGATCACTCTGCCTTTGTGCATGGTGGATAAACTAGCCACAACCCAAAGTTGAAGACTTGGAGCGGATGAATTCAGCATATGCCAGAGCTACTATATCCATGCAAGAGAGCCTCGGTCATTGTTTGCTACTTGAGGGCGGCCCCTTGTTGGAGTTGGTGGCCTGTTGGCATTCAGTTCCTGGTTTTAACACGTCATGATGTTAGAAGTGTTTAGACAGAAATCCCCTAGCACAAATCCGGGAGCACCTTGCGATAAAAGAAGAGTTACCTGCATCCATGTGTCCTCAAGATGATGCTCTGGAGAGGTCTCGGGCGATGTAATGGCAGGTGGCAAAGGATGAATGAGTTTTGGAACAACTACAAGGTCTCTTCCTAGAACCAAGATTGCACCGGCGTTGTTTGCAGTACCTGCATACAGAACATTTTAAGCAATAGGACAATCAAACTTTTAGAGATAACTGTGAATGGACCATGACAGCACAGGACAGCATGTCATTACCACAGTAATTTGTTGCCGAGAAGAGAGTGATAAGGTGACCTTGAGCAAAACGCTCAAAACCATCCATCACACACTCGTGTGCTCGCACAATTAACTGTAGGTCATTGTTGTTGCAGAACTCCATAACACGGTCAGGCTGCAGTTAAAATGCATGTTATTTTGAAAGAAACCACAGGAACCAGACGGGAGAGGGTGAAGAGCTGAACACGGCACAACACAGCGAATACTAACCCCAAAGGTGACAAGACCTGGGCCACGAGCATTTGGTCTAAGTCCTTCAACACTATCATTTTCAGTTGGATCAGACCTTTAAGAATAAAAAACATATATATCAGGAAAAAATAAACAAGAAGCTTGCAATAACATTGCCAAAATAAGAGCCGTTAAAATGCTGACCACAGAAGATCCATTAGAACCACTGAGCCTGCTTCCATGGTAATTGGTCTTTGAAGATTCTCAATTTGTTCAACATGATTGATGGACCGACCTATACCACCATGCATACAGATTATTTTCTTCTCTATTAGGGCAGCCAAAGGAAGCCAATTAAACAGCCTATTCACACGGTGCCAGGTCCAGATCCCATCACGCTCGCCCTGTTTTCAGCAAAGAGAGATAAGCAAAAGAAAAAAATGTGCCTATTGAGAAATGTTTGAATGCAACATGCTCATTACCATTCGCTCTATGCACTCTATTCGGAACCCAAACAGAGCATTGATATCGGCGGCCTCATGATTTCCTCGAATCAAATGTACATTATGTGGATATTCAACCTGAATTGTATGGTTAGTTGTTACAATTTGGAAAAATTACTGTGTGATGAAACAGCACTAGATACACTCAGTTGCTCATAGCTTTACCTTAAGTGCAAGGAGAAGAGTGATTGTCTCCAAACTATGCTGACCACGATCCACATAATCTCCCAAGAAGAGATAATCAATGTAACTGCAATGTATGTTAAAAAACAAAACAAATGCATATAAGCTCAGGAAAGATTGGTTGAAAATATCCCCTCTAAAAGAGCATTTTCTGAAACAAAGTGCCATATACAAATCAAGATGTCAAGATAAAGTATTACTAATGTTGGACTATGGATAAAAGCCCCCACCTCTCCCACTATAACGCCTAGGTTTTATGGTTGGGTTGGCTAGGTGGGGTGAGCCTAACATGGTATCAGAGCCAAGGTCCTGGGTTCGAACCCCCCTGGCCACGCATTTCCGCTGCGCGATTTCCCCTGCGCCTCTTTCATGTGCTGAGACCTGTTGCGGGCTACGCCGGGCTCTAGAACCTGCTGCGGGCTACACCGGGCTCGCACGCCGTAGGGGGAATATTGGACTATGGATAAAAGCCCCCACCTCTCCCACTATAACGCCTAGGTTTTATGGTTGGGTTGGTTAGGTGGGGTGAGCCTAACCATGGTTGTCACGGCGCCCCGGCGAAACCAGTCGCCAGGGGGTCGACTGGACGCCTAGGCGCCTAGGCGGGCGCCTAGGCGTCGCCTAGGCGACCAATTAAATTCAGCACACAACCACACATAGTTCATACTTCATAGCACAATTAAATTCGCCTAGGCATACTACTGCTTGCTACACTACTGCTTGCCTTGTTGCCTTCTCTGTTGCTGCCTTCTCTGAATCTCTGTTGCTGCCTGCTACACTGCTGCCTTCCTTGCTTGCTGCGGCGAGGGAGCACAGGGGAGGGAGCACAGGGGAGGCGGCCGGGCGGCCGGTGGCCGGGCGGCGCAACTGCGCAAGGGGAAGCAGCGCAACTGCGGAGATCTGGCGGCCGGCGGCGCAAACGAACCGGAGATCCGGCGGCCGGCGGCGCAAGGCACAGGAGCAGATCCGGCAGCCGGTGGGCGGCGGCGCAAGGGACTGAGGCGTGAGGCGGCGGCGCAAGGGAAGCGGCGGCGCAAGGGAAGAGGAACCGAAAGCCGAAAGGGCCTGGGCACGCGGGCTTAGAAAATAGACTCACGGACCCTAGGCGCCCGCCCAGAGTCTCCTGGCGACCGCCTAGGCGCCATGGGCGACGCCTAGAATCTCCAGGCGGGCGCCTAACTCACCCAGGCGAGGCGTTTCAGCCAGGCGTCCGGCGGTGACCGCCTGGACGCCTAGTCGGCGCCTAGGCGTCGCCTAGGCGACGCCGTGACAACAATGAGCCTAACAACTAACATAATGGGAAAATTCAACTTACATGAAGTAAGAGTTGTTCTGTTTGATGAAAAAGTGATTATTGTTCTGTCATCCAATAAAGTACCATAAAAATTCCCAAAATTGTAAAAAATGAATGAATGAATTGGGTAGGTTCAAATCAGAAAATACTCACGCAATGTCTCCAGCCGTTGATGGAGAACCATACTCATCAAATAAGCGCATTAGGTCACCAAATTGACCATGCAAATCACCAAATATCTTAATTGGAGCTTTAAGTTGTAGGACACTTGGTTCACTTGAAAATATTCTTTCAGCACTATCACATAGATCTGCAATCTCATTGCAGTCCAAAAAGAACTGTCTTCGCACAGGAGGCTTCCAACCACGAGGTTTCAAGAGGGATGCAATTACCTGAATAATTGAGCCGTCAAATAAGGTGAGTACTTAACAGCAAAATAGAAAAGAAATTTGACAAAAACAAAGGGCATATGGCTTCCATGTATGCCCCCTACCACCACACGCATGTTCATACCCATGTCCTTCCCATGGGTTAGTATTTTAGCAGATAGCCATATAACCTTTTGTTGTTTTTGTAAAATTACATATGCAAAGTATTATTACCTTTTTGGGCACACTGTTAATAGACATTTGTCGATCTAGCAACTTCCTTGCAGCAGTTGCGCTCTCAGGAGTGCCATAGATGACCCTTCTTCCTTCATTTTCAAACTGGTCAATTGAGAGCTGCCTAACCATGCCACCTAAGGCACCTCCAGTTTCTGCTGCTACCACAACCTACAAGGGCCAAAAAAAAGTTCAACATGACGCAAACAACTTGAGTCTTGAGCTAGACTGTTCAGGGCCAGCTTCTATGATACAATATTTCGATTGTACAATAAGGAAAAATCCACCAAGAGGTGACTAGAGAATCAAATAGAGTAATGAATTGACTCAGCAAAATAACTGCAATTTTCACTCACTGCTCTATGGTGTAACCTAACCCCAGGAGGTGGTGTTGAATTGTTTGAAAGAGCATGATCTGGTTTTATGAGGCTTGAATTTTGCTTTGCACTTGGTGTAGCATCTGAAGACTGCTCCTTGTCAGGTGAATGCTCTGCCTCGCCATTAACTTGCCTAGCTTTTACAGCAGCTAATGTAGCACTGATCGCCTCAGCCTCTGCAGCCGATGCTTCAACCAAATAATCAACACCTTTGCTCAATCTCCTGGTGCAAATTAAGTTCAAAAAACACATCTCAGTGCATGTAGCTTATATTTAACAGATTCATAGATCACAAGGTAACACTAGCAGAACATGTCTAGGATAATTTTACAAACCTCTGTCCCTGGATCACAGCATTCTCAGGGCTAATATCAGTATACATGTCCCCGTTAACAGGAGCAGCAACTGGTGTTCCAAGAACCACAGCTCCATCAGGAGATGTTACTGTAGCTGGCTGCCCTGTTTGTTCATCATTGTAGGCATATCTACCAGGTTCTCTTCCGGCTTGTATGTCTGCAGCTGCTGCAGCAGCAGCTGCTGCATGGTTAGCTGCACTTGTTGTTTCAGCAGCAGCAAGATCTTCAGCAACAAGAAGGTCATCTAGAAGCACACCTGGAGTAGCAATGCAGGGAATTTAGCATAGCAATAATGCATAACTTAGCATCAACAAGCAAAAGTCAATGGATCTATGTTGTCTGCAAATAAAGGAAACATTGTATTATGGTTTTAGGCTTCTAGCTACTCTACAAACGAAAAAAAAGAGACAAGTATGAAGTAAATAAAATTAATTATTATTGGTGTAATCATTTCCTGAATGTGCTGGATCCAGTTTTAAAAAGGCTGCCAGCCTGCCACTAAGTGATCTAGCCAATTTCCATAGAACTTTTACCATAATTCTCAAGGCTGATTTCACCGAGAAAAATCCAGAATAAATAACAAAACAGAATTTTTTGGGTGTTGACAAATATTATGATGAAAATCATGCTTTGGTGAAGTTATACTTTGAAACGTGTCGAATTGTTGAGTCCCAGCCATGACATGATGTATCTCAGTTTGAATATAAGGTCCTTTTGCTGTGCTAACCCCAAAGTTAACCCACAATTTAATGAGAAAATTCCTTATATGCCACTGAAAGTTTACTGGTTCTCATATATGCCACTAAAAAATTGTTGTTCCCGTATATGCCACAGCTTTAATTTTTTGTGTCCATATATGCCATTGTCATTAGTTTCAACGTTAGTTTTTTTCTCAAAATGCCAAAATTGTCCTCAGTAAACTAAAAAACAAGGGTGATTTAAGCTTTGTGATCAGCTAACACTTGCTCTGGACGGCACGAGCGTACCAATAACTCATTCAGTCCAGCGCAACTGAGACCGAGCAGGAGCAAAGCTAGCTAGCTAGCTTTATGAGCTGAGGACAGTTTTGGCATTCAGAAAAAAAAAATCGTTGGCTAACATTGAAACTAACAACAATGGCATATATGGACACAAAAATTGAAGCAGTGTCATATATGAGAATAGCAAATTTTCAGTGCCATATATGGGAACTGGTGAACTTTCAGTGATATATACAGAATTTTCTCCAATTTATTTGAGTACCAAAAGTTTAGTAGTTAACAGTTAGTTCTGAGGGGTAATTTTTCATCCAGATAAGGAGATTGTAATAAATAATAATAGAGTAGATTGGAAATCCATTAAGCTGAAATCCAGACTCCAGTGATCCTTAAAGACATTTTGGGATCGATATATAAGCAATAAACATAGTCAATAATCAACATTAATCAAATTTGTGCTGATATCTTTAATCCCTACTACCAAGAGAATATACATCCAACCAGCATATCAAGTAAAGATTCCTCATCAGGCAACATCATCTTAATTGCTTAAAAAGAGCTGGTGGTTGTGGATTTCGGTGGTCATGGTGGACATAACATGTAGAACTGAGAGTCTAAGGCAGGACCCTTAAGACAACTGAACAAATTCAAATAGGAGATGTCAGAAAACCAGGCAGGGCTAAGAAACTGAAGTGCCTTACCTCCCCGTAGACCCCCATAAATAAATATCAAATCACCAACTGCAGCAGCTGCATGCCTGCACCGTCGTGTAAGCTCTACAGATGCATCACCACCTGCCGCGTCTGCACTATATCTTCCTGTCCTTGGAGTAGTAACTACTGACTTTGTATCACACCATACTCCAGCTGCAGTGTCCAACACTGAAAAGGACAGCATGGCAAAAGGCCAAAAACAATAAGAATGCTAGAAAACAAAGAAATGGAGATGTACTTGTACAGCTAAATGACCAAATGGGCCATGCTTAAACAATCAACCGCATTCAAGCTTTCTTCACAGATCATTTATTACAATCTTAAAAGATCAAGATATATGCATTGCACAGGCAATCGGTAGCAGCATGTATCCTGTTCTCTTACGATCAATTATAAATGGCTAATTTAATGAACAGAGAAACAATATATTGAACTTAGTAAAATAAAAATTCACTATAAACAGCCTTTCTGCTAATTACAATCAATGAAACTGAGACTGAAATGTTTTGAGGTGCCACAAGTGGGAATTTTTTTCTGAAGGATGCCACATGAACTAACAAGTTGGCACCATGCATAAATTATGAAAAGCAAGTGGTAATGAACCTGCAATGCTTGAGGAGTCTTCTACCATGCGGCCACCTCCAAGAGCCCCTCCTGAGACATGAAGTCGTGCATTGACAAAAACCTAAAGCAACAACAGGAAATAATTACACAGGTCATTCAGTGGAATCAATCTCAAAATGAAAGAAATAAAAAAATTGAATGAGCAAAGACATTAAAAACTTACAGCTGCATGTTGATATCTTGGTGATGGAGAAACGCCAGGGGCAATTGCCCACTCCCAGCGTCCATCCCTATGTTTTGCAAGGCCATACGCACTTGATAGAGGCTGATGATTTTAAACAAAAAGAAAAGGGAAAATATATAACTAGCTTTGACAAATATGCCTGGAGTAAAACTGTACAGGATACTATAAATAGAAGTCACAGAGTCACCAAAATTAAGTGAAATTACCAAATAAAAGGTGCATCTACATCCTTATTTCATTTCACCCATAAAATGTCAATCACTTGTACCATGCTAATAAGTTGAAACCAGATTCAGTTTCCAGGCCACATAAACAGGATTTTATGGCTTGATCTTAGTTTCATTTTCAGGAGATGGTTTTACAAGTGATTTGAATAAAATAAGCTATTCAAGTGTGCCTTATGGATTCAGTACACTTAAACATCGCAATTCCTCACTCATCGAAAGAAACAGATGTAACATGAGAAAAGAAACTGGTTTGTTGGCACAAGAATGCAGTACTTATAAATATCACCTGCTTGTTGGCACAATAATGCAATGCTTATAAATACCACCTGCCCAAAAAGGCCATATGAAATTATGAACCAATCTGATGTTATGACCTCACAGACAATTCAAATCTAAAACCTAGGAACGCCAGATTCCATACCCTATAATCCTATATTCCTGTTAGAACAAAATTACCTCGGTAAAAGTTACTCCCACAAACAGATGGGACTTACCACACTATTAGCATCCCTTCCACCACAAAGTAATAGAAGTCCATCAGAACGGGCACTTGCAGTTGCATACCTGAGCAACATCACCAGAGACAAACTTAATAGAAATATATAAAAAATCTCAATTTCTATCAATCTATGAAAAAGTATAAGTTTCATTACAGCAAGTTATTAGTTGTGGACTACAATAGGTCATTAGGTTTGACGCTTATCTGTGTTCTTCATCCAAATAGACTTAAACAGAACAGTAGTAACTTGTTCTTTTATTGGTAACTGCTTTTGAGAAACATGTTAATAATATCGATTCCATAACTGCTTGACCACCCAAAAAAAGCAGTGCACTGATAAACGTAGTCTAGTGGTGTCAAAACAGGCTACCATATATGATATAGGCATGAAAGGAAAATAGAATTACTGGAAGCATTATTACAGCTTTGATGGCAATGTAGTATGCATCACATACTGGCTCACTAATGTAACTGCAGCATCGTGCCAAGAAAATATTGTAAGATGGCATCTAAACATCACCATTCACCAAGGAACCTCACTGATCTAGATTTCAGGAGAAAATGATTTCTTGTTATTATCTGCACACTTACATGCAAGGTGGTGGTCCTTCACCTTCTGGTTCAAGTTTCCTCCATTCATATGGTTTAGCTGCAGTATCAAGGGCCCACACATCAGCCAGGGGCCGCTTTCCTGAAACATTTATGCACTCTTAGTATCAACATCAGTTAGGATGGAACAATGTCAAGTAGCTACAATCTAGGTTTTATAGGCACATAATCAATGTCATTTTCCTACCATCATTTCCGCCAATTGTCAACAAGAAACGCTGCCCAACCAAGGCCATCACATGTCCATATCGAGGACCAGGGCCAGGCCCTTGAACCACCACTCTACATATAAGACGTGATAACGCTCAGCAGGGATAGCAGAGAAAGTATATTCTAAATCCAAATTAAAGTAAAGTAAATACCACCTGTGCCATCGCGGTCGTTGTTGTGAGAGATCCAGAACATGAAGGTCCTCTGCAGATAAACCAGCAGGGCCTATTCCACCCTGCATTGCAGCAAAAGAAATGAGAGCAGTTTAGCACTTGCCTGACAATAAAACTGATGTAATTACTACTCTGAGGAAAAAAGATTAAAATACCTGAATGACCACCATGGTTCCAACAGCAGTCGCTACATGCGCCGCTCTTGGTGAAGGAGGTTCACCAAGAGGAGTAAGCCTGGCAACACAGTACTGCGGTCAGAGGTACATAACTAACAAGTGCTAGTAAGATAAATTTTATGCTGTCAGAAATGAGCATGGGATCTAAAGAACTTGGGAGAAAACTTACACATAGCATACAGGCAACATATCCAAAGGAATTAAAATATTTACTAAAATGGATCTCTTAAAGAAACATACCTGCTCCACTTATTTGATAGCACATCGTAGCAGTGGACATCTGCAGTTGCACCAGCAAGACCTGCAAACAAGGAGATCGATAAAGGAGACCAATTTTATGTAAGACCTTGATGACTTTTGCATCTAAAGAAGACAAGTTTTCCCATTCCACACAGACAGACCCTGTAATATACTAATATTCCCAAGTACGGACTTGAACAATACATTTGGTTTCCAGGGTACCAAAATGTCTAATCCTCCAGTAAGCCTTGGAGAACTGGAAATATCATGTCAGGATTAACTTTTGAAATGGCACAGTTCACATAATTAATTACTCACTACTCAGTATTCTTACCCAAGGGTATACAAGGGACATCCATACAATCCAAGCACATGAAAAATTTCCAATTTAATTGAAGGTGGCAAAACGTAGGTGGGCGTTAAAAGGAACTGGCCTTTTTATTTGTACGACAAGAATTTCCTAGTAGCCTACTTTACACAACAATAGTATGTGAATATTCTGGTTCATTAGTATAATTTGGCACCCTAAACCATATAAGAGTCATATTTGACTTTCCAATTAACAGCAACTGCACATGAGTTACACAGCAATATGTTGTCTTAACACCATGTTCATAATCACTTTCCAAACCAAGCAGTACATGAAATTACATCTCCATATTACTTTTTAACATAATCCCGCCTAAGCTAGCAACAGAACCCAGACATGGATCCTCTGAATTCCACTTGTGAATAAGACACTGAAATACCACTGCCCAAAGCCCCAAACCAAGCAGGACATGAAATTACATCTCCGTATTAGTTTTTGACCTAATCCAACCTAAGCTAGCAAACAGCACCCGGCAGCAGATCCACGAATTCCACCCGTGAATGAAATACCACTGCCTACAATCAATTCTACTTACTATCCCAAAAACAAATTCTGCCACAAAATCAGTTAGTACCCATACCAGAATATCACTCCAAAGTCCCAAGCAAGATTCACTAGAAAACCACTAGCTACTATCCCAACCCCCTTGATGTTTGGCTCTCATAGAGAGCAACTACAAAGTGCTAGCACACTAAACCATCCACGAAACCATATGAAACAAGAGCAGGTGAAGGTTGAAAGGCATTACGGATTCCAGCGCTCCCAGCTGGTGAGGGCGGCGTGGCGGAGTTGCCCTCGAGTGCAGTGGCGCCACCAAAGAGGATCAGCCGTGGGCCTACGTACCCCGGCGAGCCCTCCTCCCCAACAGCCGGCACAGCGGTGAGCGTGTGACCACAACGGCACCCCGCCCCGTCTTCCTTCTTATCCATCACTGCGTTCACCACCGTGTACCCCGGCGCAGGCCTTGGCCCCGCCACCACGGCCGTCGCCGACGCGGCCGTCGCCGACGCCGCGATTGGAGTAGCACCCCCTCCAGCACCCATAGCCGTGGGCGTCCCGGGCGCCGACGGCGACGCCGAGGAGGTCTCGCTCCCGAACCCTCCGCCCTGCGCGGCGGCGTCCGAGTCAGAGTCCGACTCCGTCGTCATCCGCGAGTCCACATCCATGGCTAGGGTTCCCAACCGCTCGAGATCTTCTCCCCCGCGCGCGAGCGAGACAGCGACAGAGAGAGAGAGAGAGAGACAAGCCTCGTCGCCCCAACCCCCAACCTACTGGAGGACCGCCGCTTTATCACCTGGCGGCCCAGCTGCCTGCCTCCATCGCCCGAAACCCTATACCAGGCCCAAACCGCCGGCGGCGAGGCGAGGCGAGGCGGATGGGATCGCGAGGAGGGGGGGGGGGGGGGGGGGGGGTGGGGCTGGGAGATTTGGGAAATGGGGCGGCGGCGGTCGGGTCGCGAGTGGGTGAGGTCGAGGACTGGAGTGGCGGCGACAGCGAGGAGACAGGGACGCGTTTGTAATTTTGTCATCCCAACTTGCCTTTTGTTTGGTGGGACTTTGCGTTTTCGTCCTCCTAGTCTTCGCATATTCCGTCCTCCCCCTCCTATTCCGCTCTTCCTTCCCGTTTTTTCGAAATTTGCTTTTTGTCTTCTAGTCCAGTGAGTTAGGGAAAAAATTATATGAGCATGGTTCCAAACCCATTGTTGTGAGAGAAAATTGGTTATTTGTCACTCTCAAAAACGTGCTTCGCAAAATTGTCACTTTCATCGTGTGCTTCATAAAATTGTCACTTTCAACGTTGTATCTTTGATTTCTCTGCCATTCCTCTCATTTTTAATTTTTAGAAATTCATTTTCTTTTTTCTGGTAGGGAAATAGACAACTTTACTCCCGACATTTTTACAGTGGAACAAGAGCTTCTCACCCTTCTCACCGTTGACCTCCGCCGCTCGTCGCCCGTCGGGCGCCCCCCTCCACCGCGCCCCTCCGCCTCCCGCCGCCGCCAGGCACACGACCCCCTTTGCAGTGTGCCCCCTCCGCCGTCGGGCGCACGCCCCCCCCCCCCCTCCGCAGCACGTCGTCCGCCGCTACCGAGCTAGCACCCCCTTCGCCACCCCGCCGCCCGCCGCCGCCGATCTCGCACCCCTCTCCGCAAAGCGCCTCCTCCATCGCCCGTCGCCGCCCGACGCGCACCCCCCTCCACAGCACGTCGCCCGCCGCCGCCGAGGAGCGCTTGCTCAAGCAGGGCGCTGCAGCACAAGGGTGGAGGGCAGCGGGTCGCGATGGCGGTGGCAACGCGAAGACGCAAGATATGAGGGGAAAAAGAGTACTTTTCTAGCAGCAAAAATATAAAATTGATTTTAGAAATGCTGAAATCAAGAAAATGGCAGCAAAAACAAAGAAGCAAAGTTAGGAGTGGCATTTTTACGAAGTAATTTTTGAAAGTGGCAATTTTGCAAACCGCAATGTTGGGAGTGGCAAATAACCAATTTTCTCTTATTGTGAGGTTCTACCATCTTGATAGGAAGGAGATCTAATGAATACGAAGTGAAGTGAGGAGATCGACTTGGACGTCGGGCAGTGGGGTGTGCGGCTGAAGGGGGCAGCGGGGCGGTGCGCTCGGAGTGGGGGCACGATGGCTTGTGGTGGCGTGCCCTGGCGCGTCCGGAGAGGGGCCGCGGTGGTAGAGTGACATGATGCGAGGGCACGACAGAGGGAACGCGGTGGCGTTGGGATGGAGCGTGCGGCGGTAGGTGATTGGGGCGGTGCTAGGTTGAGCGCGGAGGCAGAAGCTCTAGATCTATGAGATTGCCACACTGCTCTGCCTTACCACTGTCGTCGTGCCCTCGCGCCGCCTCCACCACCTTGATCTGCCCTGCCCGTTGATGGCTTCGCCATGCTCCAACTGTGCCGCCCTAGCCACCGATTCTCTAGCTCCGCTTCATCTGGTCCATTTGATTCCCCCGTTTCAAATGGCAGTTATTCGACGAAGGGCCTCACACCAATGGTTTACGGTCCTTCCCTATAAAAATTTTCTTCCGTTGAGTTGCGCTCTTTTTTCACATGTTTATGGTTTTTTTTTTAAAAAAAACTTATGCTATTGACATAATTTGTTGTAGCATACCAGTTTCAAATTTAAAGTCTAGATTTGACCCAAAATATGCAGAAAAACAATATAATTTATCATATATGGGTGTAGTATATGTGTTGTTCATAGCCGTATTTATCTTTGTTTTTTATGTGAGAGTCTGGTATGAATCTTGGAGCAACCAACTATATACACATGTTCATATATAATACCGCATTAGCACACCGGTTATCCTGAATTTTAACCACCTTATTAGTTACCAGTTTTATAGATACTTGTTTTATAACCATTATATCGAATAAGGTAATGTTTGTTTCTCTGTATGAGGAGGGACGGAATGGAATGGTTCCTAAATACGGGGAGATACTGTTGTTTGGTTTGAGGAACGTGGTGGAATCAAGTGGAACCGAACTGTTTCCAGAAACAGAATATTCCATGTATATGCTGAACCATGTGGTACTGATTTTTTTTGGCGAACGAGATGGTTCCGAACCATCCCATTTCATTCCTCATCGTACACCAAACCAAACACAACTTAAGTAACGGTGGTTAATCAGCCATCAAATGTTTTTGTTAGCCCTGTTACACACTTATTTTTAGAGCATGTTTAGTGAAGCTTTTGGTACCTAGAGATTCTTAGTAGCTAACTAGTCTGAGTAGCTGGATTCTAGTTCATTTTCAGATTCTGTAGCTACTCTCAGAATCTGGATTGTTTATTTTTGCTTCAGATTCTATAAATAATTGCAGCTACGGAATGCACTGACTATGACGACCTCCTTCGACAGATGATGCCAACTACTCTATATGTCCTAAAATATAGCATATTTTAGACTTGTATATATTAAGAAGATGAATAAGGGGGTGTTTGGATCATATGGTTAAATTTGAGACTGTGTCATATCAGATGTTTGAACATTAATTTGAAGAACTAAACGTAAACTAATTATACAAATAATTGTAGAATCGGAGAATAATTTGCGATGTGAATTTATTAAGCCTAATTAATCTATGATTAGCAAATATTTACTGTAGCATCACATTGTCAAATCATGACGTAATTAGTCTCATTAGATCCGTCCCGCGAATAATCAACCGATTATGAATGAGTTTTGTAAATAGTCTACATTTAATATTTTAAAATAATATCTAAACATTTGATGTGATAGGGGCTAAAATTTATACCCTCGTCTACAAATACCCTCTAATAAGAACATATTATCCTCTTCGTTGTGGATGAGTATAAACTCGTGCTAACGCAACGATAAAATCAAAAAATAATTATTATTTTGAACTTAATGCGAATATTGAAATAAATTAAAAACATGTTGTGAAAGAGATGTGAGTTAGCTGGCACCAAATCTTCTCAGAACTCCATTGTTAAACGTGCTCAGGCGGGAGTAGTACCAGGATGGCCTTCAAACAAGTTCGGGCCCACGTGGTCTATTTAAAAAAAATAAAAAAAATTAAAAACATGTATTTATTACCCCTTCATCCGTGGGCCTACGATCCATTCGTCTATGGGCTTAAGGCCTGATCCCTCTCTCCCCCACTGCCCAGTGGGCCCATCCGCGTTGGCCTTCAGCTCAAATTCTCGCCGCTCGCCCGCGGGCGCCGCCGCCGCCGTCGCCGTCGCCGTGCGCTCCCGTAGCAGGCGATGGAGAGTGTGTGTTCGTCGGAAACGGCCGGTAGGCAGGGGGAGATTGGGAGGCAAGCGGAAGCGCCACAGGTACGGCACGAGCATCCCCGCCGCCTCGCCCTCGTTCGCTCGATTTCGACTTGAGGGTGGCTACCTTGGGTGTTTCCGATGAAGCTGAATGGAATCGATGGCCGTTCCGTTTGGCCGCGCGGCAGATGGGTGGTGGTGGTGCTCTAGCGCGGGCTGGTCGCACTGCGAGTCGCCATGACCACGGGTTTTGCTAGGGTTTATATTATGGCAGTAGCCCTTCAGTGTCGCGGCTTAGTCGTGTCGCCGCCGCTTCGACCGAATCGGAGTTCTAACGGGATTACCGCGTTCGATCGACCTCAATATTCTGGATACTGATAAGCATTAGGAGTCTGTCGGTATCGCCGCTGTGATAGACCGTGCGGGTTCGCATGGAATTCATCAATGGTCCCGTACTCCCGCTGATTTGTGGTCGTAATTCTACAGTTGGGGACTTGGGGTAATTCGACTCCTGATGTCGATCTGGGTGCTGATTTTATGTTGATTTTGGACTGGATTTATTTCAGTTTAAATGGTGTGTACATAGTATGCTTTGCATGATTTCATCGACTGGGTTATTAAGGGAGGATAACTGCAAGGCTATCTCTGTTGGCTTCTATTGCTTGGCGCCCTGGAGTGGCATAGCAAATCACTGAGGGGGCGTTTGGTTCTGGTGACGAGGTGGGATAGAACAGGATGATTCCATTTTTTTATGGTGTTTGGTTTGGAGTTAGATAGAACGGAGTAGTCCCACTAGAAAATTTTCATCCAATATTCGGGACAATCTTGTCTCCAAAAAAGGGAAAACGAGCTCATCTCACCTCGTGCATTGGGCGGGGCGGAGGTTCCAAGGTGAGGCAGGAGGGCGGTGGTTCAGTAGGCCATGGTGGTGGTTCGGTGGCATCAGATGAGGCGAAGGCTCCGGGGCGGGGCGGAGCCTCTGGCGCATGTCATGGGCGAGCCAACAGTGGTCGTGTGATGGCGGAGGTCCGGCGGCATTGAGCGAGATGGAGGCTCTGGAGCAGGGCCACATATATTTCCATCCCTCGTAACCAAACAAGAGATGTGACGATTTCATCCAAAAAACTGAGATAGAACCGTCCTATTCCACCTTATCGCTAATGTGCATCTCACCAAACATAACCTGAATGTGCTTAGATTGTAGGAACTACTAGTGATTCTGCACTTCACTAGTAATAGTTAACTAATAAAATTTTGTGTTCTGATTGTGTCAGGCAGTGAGACTGGGATCCATGCACATGCAGGCATGATAATCTCTTTTCACCTGCTTATTGAATCACCAAACTCTGTACTATTGAATATGTCCTGTAAATCTGTAATAGTTAACTTTGATTACTTCTATCCAATGAGGCAATGTTTTTATTAGTAATCAAAATGATATATAATTAACTAAAAAAGAAAATATATTGATTTTTTTGGGAGTGATTCACAGCTACTCCTATTTGAAAACAAGGAAAAAAACCTTCAGCTAACACAGAGTTTTGATCTGTAGTGAGGTTATCACCTCACCAATATTCTGAGTTATAACTTTTTACCTTGACATTTTAGATCCTACGAGCTATTCATGTTTATTTGTTTGTATCAACGGCAGTTTCTGATATATGCATTTATGATACCCTGAGCAATAGATTATCTGCAATGCTAAATTTCGGAAACACTACTTTGTTTAGGCATGTATGCAGTATGATGAAGTGATCTATCCAGTAATGCGCTCGGTGCAGTTTCTATGTTGTGGTCGACCATGCCCATTGAGAATTGGCTACAGCTATTCAAGGAATCATTATCAGGTAACAGCATTCGTCGAATCTACTGTAAGATAATTTGCGCATGATCCATGTCTGTTTTCAGCGATCAAAACTATCTTAAATGTTTGAAACAACTTATCAATGATTCAATGCAGTCATGCAGAGATGTCCATGACAATGTAGTTTTTTAGAATCCTGTGAAACTCCTGGGAATTTGTCCATTGCTCGGAGTTACAAATTTCTGAAAGACTGAAACCACACGCTTTGATACTCCTGTGAAACTCTATTTGCTGTTGCGTAATTCCTTCTTTGAATTACAGTAGTTTTTTTTATAACCGACTGGAAACTGCAACGCCTAGACAATTTTCACCTGCTTCATGTAAGTTTCCACGCAGCTAACCAATCAGCCATGTTTGTAACCAGTAAACCACTACATGTCATCCATATTGAGTTGCTAAAGATTCCACATCGAAACAATGCTTGCTTCTGTCGTCATTGTTATTAGTATCTCACTTTTCTCGTGTTCAATATCATATAACATGTATTGAGAAAGAATATTGCCCCTGGACCATCTGATGCATGCACCGTCCTTTTTGACAAAGGCACAAAGCCATGTGATTCTGCCTATTCAGTACTCGCTTCACTGCATTTTAAGCTCATTCTTAAGCCTACATATATTCATATACTTGTGCTTTACATTAACAACGTGCATAATGATGAAAGATCAATCCAGAATAGGTAGTATTAGGAATACTTTCTAAGATCCTTCTTGTTTCCTTACTGCAGCCGTGTGATGAGTGATGACCCATGCAACATGAATTAGTAGTTGGAAGACATATCACACATGCGCAGCTGTGGTTTTTTATGGACACAGCCATGCGACTGTCTGAGCGCAAAACTGTTTGGGTAAGCAAGAAACGATGACAGTTATATGTCAGATAGGAGCTACGGGGTTGGGTGCATATTAATTCAGATAAAATTTCTTACGGTGGGGTATGGTTTGTGATTCACATTCTGAGCATGGTTGTTTTTTTTTTAAATTGGAGGTAATTAATGAACACCCCAAGTTTTCATCTTGCAGAGTGCAGGCATGCATGGTGTCATGGGCCCATAAGCTGCACGTAGATGGCTAGATGGTTGAAAGAAAGTCCGTACTGACCGGGCCTCCAATCTAATTACGCATGAGCTACACATCAGGTCAGATTGTTGCTAAGACCATCCTCTCGTATGTGTTTCTGCTGTCTTTATTTATGCCATGCGTGTTTGTTGCTGTCCTGCTGTGAAAGCTCAATTTTTTAAAAATAATGGGAGATTACGTTATGGGCCTCCAGCCAGCATCAATGATGCATCAACTATCAAACCAAAGTAATCCCTCCAAACTGTATTTTGTAAGTCATTCAATTTCAAACTTTTTCAACTTTGATTAATTTTATAAAAATATATCAACAATACCTGGTTTATTAAATCGACTATTAAATATATTTTATAGTGTATGTATTTGATATTATAAATGCTAATATATTTTTTATTTGAACTTAGTTAAAATTGAAAAAGTCTGACTTTTATAATTTATAATATGAGAAAGGAATGTACTAACATCTCCACATAACTCCGTGTCTCACTCTCTATAGTTAAAATTTAGTAACTCTCAAAACAATAAAGCTCCAAAGGACTTTTATATCTATCTCACTCTCTAGATGTCGTTCTCAGGTAGATTTTAACGTGAAGACGTTTAGCTAGAGTCCTCCGATATTCTTGGCCACAAGCTCGATCGGCGATCAGGTGAATGGTGAAGTTGCACGCATTTGCGTGATCAGTCATCACACGCTTGTGTCATCTACGTACTCCACACGATCAGAATCACGTAGTACGAGAGGTTCCATCCAGCTGGTGCGATGCTACGTACGTACGTACGTACGTACTACGCACGTTAATGACTAGATTGCCTCGATCGACTGAGTGGCTCATCTGATTTGCGAATTCGTGTCATATAGGTCCAGGATTTGGGGCTCAGAATCACGTACGTCGTGCATATACCGATCACACATCACTCACTAAATTAAGCTTCTAGCTAGCTAGCCGAGACACCGAAATATTACTGGTCATGCATGCATGCTTTTCTCCTCGTGCCAAATAAAGAAAAAGGTAGTAGCCATGCTAACTTAGCTTCTCGTCCATCCAGGGCTGTTAAGTTGCATTCTGATATAGACTACTCGCCGGAGATCGATAAATCGATTGATGGATTGGATATATATAGTGTTCTGGTCTGTTGCATGCACGCTTGCCTCTAATATATATGTAAGGTTGAACGGTCGTATTTGGATCAGATCGAGCTGAGTACCTCCTGGCCAGCCAGTGAATAGCTAGCTAGCTCCCGACTGCCGTTTTTCTACGAAGAAAGGCAGCTTCTGTAGCATAGAAAGCCGGCAGCTGTTTCAGCTTGAAACTGGTGGCTGTGGGCACTCAGGAGGACAGGCGACACAGGCACAAGATACATCAAGACTTTGAATAAGTACGTGTCCCATGCACAAGCACATGTTTGACAGTTCGAGGCTGCATTATTCTCTCAGTCTCTCACTCTCGGTTCTGCACGATGCATGCTGCTAGCTATCTATATATGTTTTCTTTCTCATGATCTAGTACTCTCGGTCGACATGCATTTGTGAATGATGCACACAGAGACACATGGCATGGTATATGTCACTGTGTATAACCAGACATGCAGAGAGCTTATGGCCACACAGAGACACAGATCGCTTCTGCTAGCTACTAGCCTAGTATGAGCTACCAATTTAGCTAGCTAGCTTATGCTGCTGCACATGGAGCACACAGTTTCCAGGACACAAGAACAGCGGAGAGATTAAATTTATATAGCACTTCCTCTCATATGTATAATTGGTAGGTGTCTCGCTCCAGTTTTTTTATCTTGTAAAGTTAGAGTCAAGCCAAATACTTTTTCTGAAAAGTGGATCCCATTGAGAGCGCTCTAGAAAAAAAATGAACTGGAATGGTGGAACAAGGTCTAGGATCTAGTCAACTTCAAGTACTTCACTTCAACTTCAGTGTGTGGATTTTAGAATCCGAAACTCTACCAACAGACCCTTAATCTACTTTATTACTTCCCATTTATTATGCTTTAAAAATGATAAGTTGTCTATTCGTAAGAGTACGTGGTAGCATTTATTTAATAATAGTAAAAATTATTTGAAAATAGCAAAAATGAAAGAAAAAATGAAAATGTGTAAAGGTTCTAAAACAACTTATTTGAGAAATGATTGAAAAAATCTAAAACGATTTATATAAGAAATTGGAGAGAGTAAGACATATGCCATTAAAATAATCCTAAAAAATTCTAAAACCCAACAATATATATTACGGTGCTACCGATTTACACATACATGATCAAGTTCATTCTACATGTAGAGGAAAAAAATCTGACCGTATAGTAATGCATATAGACCCATGCATAATTGGAGCTTATTAGCTCCAAGTTTGGCATGAATTGAAGTTTAGCTAGGCACCGTGCAGTGCTTTCTTTACATGCGTGCCAAAGATAATTTTCCACTAATATAAAGTTTCTTTACACACGTCACTAGCGATGCCGCTGGGTTTATTCTAACAGTTACTTTCGTTGTATATCGTCAATAATTATTAAATTTATAACATATGAAATTACTTTCAAATATTAATCTAACTATTTGGCATGAATAACATAAACTTGTCTGTAGTTTAACTATTAATCAAAACTTATAAATATTGACTTTTCTAAAAACATGAGGTCGCTACTAAGTGTGTGTTTGGTTGAGCCGTGGATTCTGAAAAAACTGTTGTGAGTTGTGAACCGTAGAAAAATTGGAAGTTGTTTGGTTGGAGTAGTTGCGGATTTTTGTTTTGATAATAAATGTCTATAATACCTATGATGTTTGGTTGCACTGTTAATATGCATTCAATATAAATACTGATTTTTTCAATGATGTGCATTTAGATTATTGTTGTAATAAAAAAACTAAAACAAAATTATTTATAACTAAAATGTATTTATGTTGTCCAACAATCATATATTAACTCTTATTCTTAAAAAACTATTTAGTTTCAAGTACTTTATATCAATAGAAGGGTATTTTATTAATGGTAAAGGTGAATAAATTCCACAAAAAACTTGCTGTAAGAATTTGTGGAATTTGAGTTACTTCTAACTTTCTGTTTGCACTACGAAAATCTTGCGAACTCTGAAAAAACTATGTACCAAAAAAGTTGTTTGGTTTAGATTATAGCTTTCAAACAGACTCTAAAAAAAGAAATTAAGAAATCCACCTAGCTAGCCCCATCTCTGTTAATATGAAATATGGCCACATTATTATTACAATACTGTTAAAATTCTTGTCTTTATGTGATGGCATCACTTCATACACATTCACATGCGAGTTGGATCATTGGATCATCCATCTTGAGAGAATAATATACTGGTTGTTGAGTCCATAAAAAAATTGCTAGATATATTTATTCACACACCCTGTACCTGTGCCTCCCAACTAGCCAATGCTGACGCTAGCAACTTCTATAATCTGATGCGAAAACAAATGCGGAAACAAATGATAAAGATTCTAGATTTAGATTGTAAAAATTAGTAGCTGCAAAATCTGGAAATAAATTAGAATCTAGAAACTGAAAAACACTAAATTAAACACTAGCTACTCAGATTAGCTAGCTACTAAAAATCTCTAGTTACTAAAAACCGAAACAAACAAACAGATCCATAATTTGCCTGGCTGGCTGTAGATGATTAGCCTTCAAATGCAGTGATCACATATATATGTGCGTTGGCTAGTTAGTGGATTCAGTTATGCGTAGCAAATGCATATAGGTAGACGCATTATTGCTTTAGTAGCGAGCTGCCGCTGTTGTTTTCACCCATACTTGGTCAACTCTTTTCCCGCCTTGTGTGCATGCATGGTCAATGCCACCCACTAAGATCACAGGTCGGTTTGGATTAAGGCGACCGGTTGCGTGGAAAAGTAATTCGTAAGTTAACTAAGCTTATCCTAGGGGATATTGGGCCACTAGTCTTTATTTTCTACTTAATTTTCTCTGTTGCTGATATACGTGTGTAGGATTAGTTGTAGCTCTTCATGAGTTGTTTGTACATGCATGTGATTATATATTAATTCATCCCGTGGAAGTGGAAGTTATAGGACTGGCCATTTGCTTCTTCGCCACTCCTTTTTTAAGATATGTCGAGAAAAGCAGGAAACACTAGACATGATGATTAGTAAAGGTTAACGACGTAATTGCTTACCTGAATCTGAATTACTAAACAAACATTTGTGTTGACATCTGGGTGGATGAGAGTTTTTTTAATATATATAAATGGGGTCCATTTATGGTACCCATCACCTCCTAGAAGGTAATATTAAAACTGTTTTAGTCCGTTGATTAATTGTGTTTAAAATAATTAATTAAAAAAAGAAAATTGGTTATTAACCAACTTGGTTATAACTTGAGCACTTGGCATGCAGAGAAATTAAGCTAGAAGCTACCTAGTACACCCTCATTATTGCTTATAGTTTTGATATATGCCTAATGAAAAATAGAAAATCCAATTTTAATCTGTGTATTAGTCCATCAATTTATCAAAACATGTATGACTATTTGGATTTTAGGCACATGTACGGTTATTAGTGGCTAGCGCACTATTCTATACATGCCCAAAGAACTAGGACTGCTTTTTATTAGATTTTTAGATTTACGGAATTTAGAGACATTTCTTGATTTCGGTCATCGAAACCGTACCGGACGGAGGAAGTATTATAGTACTTATGCCAGTAGCAGCTATTATATATTTTTTGTTAATTTTCTAAAGAGAGATCGAGCAATTAATCCTTGAAGAGGGATGCAAGATTGGACACGTCACTAATCTACACAATGCCTAGTAGCTTAGCACCCCCAGAATGCTAGCTGGTACACTACTAATGCTGAGGAGCGAGATGACCATATAATCGATCATCTTGTTGTTAATTGCAACTTCGATTACTTAATCAATTCAGCTATAGCAGCAGGTCCATGTACGAACCTAGCTTTAGCTTATCGTCCTTGAAAAGTGTAGATCATGCGTGGGACGATAGTTTATGCTTCTCAAGATATATAGTAAATGTATAGTCTATGCGTTCATGCATGATGGATTATAGAGGTACGTTCATTAACTAGATAAATTAGCAAATTTAATTTATCTACGACTCAGGATAATCTTAACCCACCCTACCACATTGCCTTATCACAGGTTAATTAATTACTTTTCGGTCGGGTTTTGACATGCATGCATGCATCTCGTATCCACTCAGCGTAGAATTGAAGCATTAGAAAAATATAGCTCATGACCCATGCATGCATTCTTCTACTTTATTTATTTGGCACGGATGCATTAATTATAAACTTATTTTGTAGTAGCACTATACATTTTAGGTTCCAAGATTTTTTTTGCATGTATCCGATACCTTGCATATCATGCTATCTGCTTGATGGCATCACTGCATGCGTCTAGCTTTCTCCTATATAATTATGTGTAACCATCGGTATAAAAGAAGTGGCCATGCCTGCCACGCTTTCGTGAATGATTATACTAAAACTCTTCCACAGGCGTATGTACGCGGGGCTAGGGTTCATGTATATTGTTCAGCTCGTTTTGTGGCTTGCTCCTATTGGTTTCATCTTCTCTAGTCTCGTAATTTTATCAGACATGCACAAGCAGAGAGAATCTAGTGATGACCTTAGGTATATCAACTTATTAGCATCTTTGTGCAGTGGTCTTTAAAACCATTCTGCAGCTATCTGGGTGACGTTCGTTTACTTGTAGTCAACTCTCGACTCTCGCCAGAATATACTGTATATTTTCGATAATTTCTTAATTGAGCTTGTCTGATCACTTGATCAACTAATGGAACATTTGTATATGCATGGATTGCAATAAACCAATCATTTACCTGTTGCAAGTTGTTCAAACTGAGAGGGTGACGTGTCGCCGCCGCTGCCGTCGACGTATCGAGATTTAGTGTTGTGACTTAGGATTTGAAGAGTCATAGATGTTTAAAAGTATATTTAGTTTTTTCTTGGCTTAAAACACATGAAGCCATTGAATTATATTGGATTAAGAAAATATTGTGTTAAATTTGAAGAAACCTTTTCTCAAATTGATTCGCATGTTGTTGAGTTTGATGATCTTTGTTATGAAACAAGAGTCTTGCAAATGATTTTATCAAATTATTGAAAAACTATCCGGGGTCAATAATTTCACATGAAAGATCGAATGATCTCGCTACTTTATGAATAGAAAAAACCCTATGTTGAATCAAATTGATATAGATACTTTCGGTAGCTACTGTAGCCATGAGCCCATGTTTTCCGTTTTTACGGGTGATTCAAGATGTGTTATGATTCCGACTAATTATAAATCTATTAATATCGTGGATTGATATTGATATTATGTATTATAAATGTACTAAATAATTTTATAATTAATATAAAAAATATTATTTGATATTACATTTACGAAATATCAAAGAGCCTTTTACTTTTTTTTTGCCTAGGGCCTCACGAAATACTAGGATAATGCATACTTGGCCACTGTCGATCAGATGCTGCGCCACTTGGCCAGTGATAATGCATACTCAGTTCAAAAATATTTTATTTCTCGCTTAACTTTATCCAAAAAACTTCAGTATTATTATTACTATACTTTCTTAACCTATAGTTGCTTTGTAAATTACAATTTTGTTACTTCAATACTCCTTACATGTCTTACCTATCAATTCACAATATATACTATTTGCTTATTGATAAGAGGTTATTTGATTTTCCTCTTACTGCCAATTTATCAATTTTGTGTTGAAAGTAAAGTCTTTGTATGCATATATATATATATATATATATATATATATATATACACGGGAGCGCTATTCTACACCACGTGTGTAAAATAGCTATTCTACACCGACTACTTTCAGTAGTTGATTTTTTCAGTAGAATAGCAATTGAGTACTATTTTTTTCAGTAGTAAATTTCTCGGTAGAATAGTCATTTTACACCCGTGGTGTAGGATAGCATTTATATATATATATATATAGGAGCGTTATTCTACACCACGTGTGTAAATAGCTATTCTACACCCAATACTTTCAGTAATAAATTTTTTCAGTAGAATAATAATTGAGTACTACTTTTTTCTCAGATTTCTCGGTAGAATAGCTATTCTACACTCGTGGTGTATGATAGCATTTAATATATATATATATATATATATATATATATATTTGTACCGGGTGTATATACAACAAGCTAAGTATATTGGTAGACGAGCTAGCCATGGCTATATATGCTATCCGCTGCGTACGTAATGCAGATGTGCATGCTGACGTCTACTACTAGTCCTCTGTGAGTGCCCATTCACCAAACGAACTAATTAATCAGCACCTCTGTTTTATCAGTTTTGTGTTGAAAGCAAGGTCTTTGTATGCATGCATGTATATTTGTACGTATATACACAGGTATGTTCGTAGACGACGACGAGCTAGACAGCCATGCATGTCTATCCTCCGCCGCATACATACGTATTGCAGATGTGCATGCTGACGTCTACGTACTAAGTCCTCTGTGAGTGCCCGTTCACCGTACCAAACAAACAAATTAATTAATCAGCACCTCTATTAATTTTGCATGTTTCAGCGTCATATTACCATTGGGCATTGGACACTGTTTAATCAACATATGCGTATTTTGGGATGCATTCAGTGAAAATCCGTCGAGTGCTAAAATTTTTGCAAAGTGTATTATTATAAACACTCGGCGAAGAAAATCAACACGTGTGTTATTATAGGCAAAGTGTTAAAAGTTGCTAAAACACGCAAACCAAAAAAACATTTTGGGTGAATAAAAATTGTTTGGAGCCTATATAACTTTTGCATTTTGGTTTTAGCTTGAATTTTTTACACTCAAAATATAACATATCTTATGTGTTTAGATTTGTTGGCCACGATCGTCGTAACCAACCTTCGGATTGCTTGGAAATTAGCTCGATTAATTAATATGGAGCAGAGATAATTTAAGTTTATTTTCAGGTAGTGTGCCACACTGAATGCATGCATGCATGCCGTGCGTGGACACCACGTACCTTATGCCATATATGCTTTCATAATGTAACTTATGTACTACACCATGCTTAGCAAGTGATCTATCCATGGAGAGCAACAAAATTAGTTACTACTTAGACTCTATTTGGATTCAACTAATAATTAGCGGCTAAAAATTAGTTCTACTTGATCCAAGTTGTGTACTTATTAGTCCCCAAAACTAGACTAATTTGAGCTAATACCAAACTTTTGACTGTATTGCTCTCACCCCTAGCTATCCGTAGCAATGATAAAATTGATTTTAACTATCTATTAACCTAAAATATCTAAACATGCATGCCTAGATTACTTTTAGCTCATCTAAACATATCCTAAAATTAATAAGCGACTCTTAGTCTCTTACGTTACGTACTCGTAGAGTTTCGCCAGATATATATAGCTTGTGATTAAGCGCAGACGCTAGTACTGATTTCATCGTGACAATGGTGGGTTTCATAACACTGTTTTCTAGAATGCCACGTCAGCTTTACAACTAAATGAAATACTCTCTTTTAGTGGATAATTTCATTTCACTATTTCCTAGGTTAACCAGTGTAATTAAATGCAACTAGCTTTCATGAAATACCCTCTCTAATGAAACGATTTAGCTTTCAATGGTTGTTTCATTTCGTTTCATCCGTATTGGAAACGGGTTAGCACCATGTCATGGTGATGATACTACTTCTTTCTTTCTTTATTAATTGAATGCCATGTAAGCAAAAAATCTGATGTGACATGGTAATTAATACCATGAAACACCCCATGAAACTGTTGAAAATAACAGCACTTTTAGGTTTAACTTATTCCACACATAAATCATGACGTGAAACAGATGAATACGCATAACCACGGTATAGCAGTACACTATACACATGAACAAGAATAATGTACTGAACGTGATAAGAACGTACCGAATGTTCATAGTTGGAACAACCACAGATCTGACTGGTACCACGATGACGACGCGCGGTACCGGACGGCGACGAATAACTGCTCCGAAGATGAATCAGAACCGTTCCAACCAATTACACCCGCAGCAAAAGGGAGCTACGTCTGCGCAAGCAATCGGAGCCGATTCCGGCGGACTATTCACGCGCATGTCGTGCGCCCGCGCCCTCTGGCCCGGCGAGGCGAGCGCGCGTGTGTTTCTCTAGTCTCCTCTCACCCACATATGTCTAGTTGCAAGGAGAGCACCATCCCTTATAAGCTGGTCTTCCTCTCCTAGAATTAGCAAGGTGGGACTAAAGGTTCACATGCTCCCTCTACATGGTGGGCTTTTGAGATTTTTCCAGGAATTATTCTTCAAATAAACTTAGGTCAAGCTCATTTATTCAATAGAAACCCCAATTGTAAATAGCCTTACAATGCGTGTAATTTGTACTTGATGGAAACTAGGCGGCCGGCTAGCTGGGTGTGGATGCAGTACTGTTTTGTCGGCAAAGAAAAGTTTCTTTGAATGATCTTCTTCTTCTGATAAATCTCTAAATTAAGGATGCTTTGCGTTAAGTTAGTGAGATTTGTGATTCTTAAATAATATAACAAGTCGATCTGGTCGGGAGTTGACTGCTGCATGCAGCTAGCGTTTGTGAGTACCCGAGAGAATGCACTCGGCAATCAGAGAGTTTTCTGTAGTGGTTTGGCAGCTGCAAAGGCTATTATATTGCGTAGTGCAGTGGATGTCAGCGTGGCCTGCATGCGTACGTGGTGGGTTGACATTTTCTGCAAGTCACCGTCATTATCCACCAAGAGAAATATTGTGCTAGCCGCTCAGCTTTAATTAATTTAGGAGGTGGTCAACGACACTATCTACTAATGCGAATGCACTACTACGCGTGTTCCGGTCAAATGCTTTACTAGTGGTCTTTTCATCTCTTGCAAACGCATATTGTTTTTGTTGTTATTAAAACCAAGGGTCCGTTTGGTTCATTTTTGAACTAGTTTTCTGGTTCGGAATCTGGAATCTTGATCAAACAGTTCTTTTGACAACCTAGGTTCTTTAGAATCTTCATATTCTCGTAGTATAAATTTGAAAACAGGTATAACCCAAATTTCATAGCTTCTCAGTTCAATTTTGGATAAATATTACCTACCATGCTATTAAAACATACCAATACATGTAAAATTTGAAAAAGTGAAATGTTAGTAAAATATATCATTTTTGTGTAATTTAAAAATATATAATTTTAGTATAAAAATTATAAAATTTCGTGATTAGAATGATTTACATATAAAATTACACATTAAGAATGTTACTAAACATCATGAACTACCAAAACATAAATCCGCAACTGTTCCAACTAAACAGCTTTTCTACAGCTCACAACTTATAACTTTTCCACATCTTACATTAGTTTTTTTTTCAGAATTTACGGATCAAACAAACACACCCAAGAAGCCTTTGTGATCCATGAGAATGAGATATATAGTGGGGTTGTTGTTGCTTCCTTTTCATCAACAACACATGCACACACCTGACCGGAAAAAAGGCGCATTTGCTGATGGATAATCAGCGTGCACCACACACACACTTGGGCACCGGCCATAAGCTAGCTAGATAGATAGCTAGCTAGTTGGAGGTGTAACAACAAGTATAAACGTGACTAAATATTCTAGTGCCACGTTGCCATCAACCTTTGCATTGCTTGCTTAGCTAGCTCACCTCCTTAGCTTGACTCCTCCTTCAAGAGTGTTACTAGATTGCTAGATAACATTGTTAAATGTGTCTGTTTTTTTTTCACCCTAATTAATTAACTCCAAGGGTTCGTACGTAGCTACCACAGATCTATTTTAAATCACAAATCAAGGGTGTATTCCAATCCACTAGCTGCCATGGCCCCTTTGAGTACTTCTAGATTATCCATTATTGTAACCTAGCATACTAATTAACGCTTCATGAATCCCTACTCAGATTCAATAAAATTGTGTGACTCCTTAGGCTATTCACGATGAGGGTTTTATGAGGTATTTCATGGTATTAATTACCATGCCACATCAGATTTTTTGCTTATATGACATTCAGTTAATGAGGAAAGATAAAAAAATAGTAGCATCACCATGACATAGTGCTAACCCGTTTCCAAGACGGATGAAACGAAATGAAACAACCATTGAGAGCTAAATCATTTCATCAGAGAGAGAGAGAGTATTTCATGAGAGCTAGTTGCATTTAATTACACTGGTTAGACTAGGAAATAGTGAAATGAAACTCTCCACTGAGAGAGAGTATTTCATTCAGTTGTAAAGCTGGCATGACATTCTAGGAAACAGTGTTATGAAACCCACCATTGTAAATAACCTTATGTATTCATGCATGTCTGTTCTTCTCCACCCTAAAAGAATCCAGTAAACTTTTGTCCGATTGTCGATGGAAGTTAAGTCAATACCGACAGAAGGAATTAACTTATGTTTGACAGAGACGTGTCGACGGAAAATTGCTAATTAACTTCCGTCGGTCACACCTAGTCGATGGAAATATTAATATATATGTATTATCAAATAAATATAATGGATTGAATAAAATTAATTTGATGTTATAATTATTAGTATATATATTGTTTCTATAAAAAATTTTAACCCTAATTTATAATACGGAACAAAGGGAGAGCCTTATTAGCTAGCTAGCTCTAGCGTGCTGCTCATTATAGCAGTTGTCGTGGCGTTGCTCCAGTTGCATGCGACGGGGACGCCTACCTTGCCGGCAAGGCAACTCCGCCGCGCGCTGTCGCTGGCCGGCCTGCTCCGTACGTCCATGACCGACAACTTGCAGAACATACATACGTGAACAGCGATATGATCGCGGCCGCGATCGACGGAGAGACGGCGTAGCTAGCTAGCTAGCTTAGCTATCTGTTTTATCTACGCCTAGTCTCGCTCCATTCGCCCGGCCGGCCCGGCCGGTAGTAGGTACGTCGCCGTCGGCGACCACCGCCCAACTCGTGCGGCGCCACGCAAAATCGACCGGCCGCGGCCGAGCGAGCTATATGGCGCTCTCGCTCGCCCGCTCGCCCTGCACGTTTTCCGCCGGCCCGCTAGCTGCTCGATCAATTCGTACGTGCCGCGCACGGCGCCGTGACCGCGCGCACGGCGCCGTTGAGCCATGCACGGAGCGATCGCTCGCTCGCTCCGGCCGCCGCCCCGTCCGTCGTCGTGTTGTCACTTGTGTCCTCCTGTCATTCATGTCACGATGATTTCCCCCTCTGCTGTTCTTCTGTTATTAGCTCCACTAATTATTGCAGCTGGCAACGATTTTGACCTAAGCATACGGTACTGGCGAAGCTAGAGCAAAATTAGAGGACGTGCATATTCTCTTATGGATGCATTTACATGTGTCATTGCGGGGGTGCATATATGGTGAAAATTTGATCAAAACTTCTACTTGTCAATTTTTTAGTTGGCGCACATGCACCCCTAAGCCCTGCTCGTGACGGTTTCTTTTTTGAAATTTATCTTTTAAATAATAGCGAGAGAATCGTTACAATGTATTAAGATCGATGTCCGAAACTGAACGATCGTTTACATCTGGTGTTAAATTACAACCGAAAAAAGTAGAACAGGTACAAGAAAAAGAGCGAGAGGGGGCTAACATAGTTCTGAAATACATAAAAACCATAAAGGCTCGAGATCGAAGCACCCTAGCAAAAGTGAAGCGTACGGAGTTATGGTTAATTTGCGTGTATAGATACCATCAATTAGTATCAAATTGATGGTATATATACTACAGAAAAACAACTACAATACAAATTAATTCTTGCGTTTGTGGTAGCGAAATCCCATAAACAACTTCTGTTTCTTGTGATCTTTAATGCAGATTCCTGTCCACTCCAATATCCCGATTTTTTCTCTGAACATTTTCTGCACGCGAGTAATGTGCGCGCAATATTGATAGTATAGTATAGTACTAATACTAATTGATTTATACTGCACATGGGCATTTTGGTTGATGATGATTTCCCCAACGTTGTCAGGCCGGAAAGGCAGATATTTTGCGAAATTCGAGATCCTCTGCAATAGGCTTGCATAGGGCAGTCACCCCTCCGCACCGTCAAATTTCGATCCAACGGGTACCGAAGGGGACTTCGTTGGTGGGCTCCGCATGCTTGCAGAGGGCAGTCACTACCATCAAATTTCGATCCAACGGGTACCAAAGGGGACTTCGTCGGTGGGCTCCGCATGCTTGCAGAGGGCAGTTACTACCATCAAATTTCGATCCGATGGATACCAAAGGAGACTTCGCTGGTGGGCTCTGCACATAGTGGAGCCCACCTCCGCACCCTTCGGAAGTTTGTACACCATTCGATGCATCGTTCGATCCACGCAAAATGGCACAACGCAACACGCACGCACGCACGCACGTACGTTCCGTGTGATCTTTCTCCTCGATCCCAATGTGACTTGTGTGAGTCGGGATCTATTTATCCGGTGAGATTAGTGTCCAATGATCGATTCGATTCGTCGCCACGAATGATTCGATCTCTTGTACAGTGCCACACACGTTTCACACCGCCGTGGGGGAGGAGGAAAAGACGCAAGAAAAACGCAAGACATGAGCAGCATCTGCAGCCTGAAATGTTCGGCAACGACGAATCCGACACTTCGGTCAGCGATTACGCAGCCAGCTGATCAATGTCTTAACTAATCTTTGCTCCCAAGAATTGAAGAGCAACACAAAAAGTAAGCCCTTTTAGATATGATTTCGGATACTAGGGAGTTATTAGTTAGTGCGTATGTTCCTTGTTTGCTCCTATTAAGTACAATACGGTAGTAAAAGCATTGCAGAAAACGATAAGGCAATAATACCACTTTAGGGGTATAAACGTCCAAAATACAGAATAAAATGTAAACCAAATTGTTTTAAGAAACTATTGATATAAGTCTAAAACGACTTGTTTTTTATACCGGAAGGAGTAGTGGTAAAATAGAAAGGTATAAGAGTATCTCCAAGAAATCTCATATAGAGATCATCCTAAATTTTATCTTTTCTTAAAAATTAACCAATCTACAACAATTTCCATATAATCTCGATATCTCTTTTTTAAATCCTACAAATACGGTTTATAATACGTAATAGTTTTGTGTAAGCTGTGATACCTCCAAATATGTGTTTGTCCAGCCTATAACAATACAATACGTGAGGGAGAAAACGATGCATACACAAGAAAAAAATACGTGGGAACGTAAATACGGACTTGCCAAGATAATCCTGTATTTGAGAGAGATGAATAGCGATTTAGGGAATAAATTAGAAAATAGATTCATTCAGGGTTCTATTGGAACACGTCGGCCTCAGCCCCCAGATGCCGTGGAGAAGATTGTGGAACGGAGAAGGAGAGCGATGGAAAAAAAAAAGTTGTTTCTTGGCCCTTCTTCCCCATGTCACTCTCCCCGTTCAGCTGTCTCTCTGCCCATTCCATGGCCATACCGTCTCGCCCTGAAGTTCTTGGGGTTTACCAGTCGACAAATTGAAGGGGTCCCTCCTTCGGACGATCCACAATTGACAAGGTTAACACTTCCACTTCTTTGCTCTCTGAAAGCTACAGGTTTTCTTCACAGCAAAATGTCAACGGCACGGTCATTCATGGGTGGTTTGAGTCGATTAGTACTAGTCTATAACCTCTGTGTTCTGACTTTGGACACAAGTCAGTGCAGCTGACTTTTAAGCAGGTTGTTGTGTTGTTCTACTATAATTCTTTGAGCTGATGCAGGGAAATCTCTGTGCTAAGTTGAAGTGGTCACTGGTAAGAAGGGCAACTCAAGTTTTTTTATTTATGTTGTCAAAGGCAGCAAGCAGGAAGGAGCTGAGGTCAAAGGTAGTAGTAGCAGGCTGCTGCTGCTGCTGCTGCTTGCTTGCATGAGGAGGAACCTAGACAGTTTCTTCCTCCCAGTTGTTTCTACTAGGACATGCTGGGAAGAAGATTGGAAAAATGGAAATTGGAGGAGCAGCCATTGCTGGGTCTCACCCGATTGAATCAGGATGACATGGAGAGAGGTAGACGACGGCGTCAGCAGATTGTGTAGTAGGAGAATGGACGGCTGAAGCTTCTGTGCACGCTCCATTCAGAGATGTAGACAACATTCTCACTCAAAGGCAGTGTTGTTTTTGTGGTGAAACCACCTGCGGATGAAACAAGACCATTGGATCGCTTAATTGGATACACCAGATCGCTTGATTGTACGCTTGCACCAAATGAGTGATTGCACAGTATATTTAACCAGGCTTCACACTCTCGGAGCTTATGTTGTAGTGACCATTGGTGGATTACTGTACTGGTGATCATAATTTGCTGGGTGCCATCAGCTCCATAGTTGCAAGTGCAAGAAGGCAACAAGCAGGTTTATTCACTGACTGACTGTTAAAAAAATAACCATAAACTGTAGAAACTACAAGTTTTCAGCTGCAAATTCATTGCAGATCTCCAGCAAGTTGGCCCCTGTCAAGAGTATGGAAAGGAAAAGGACACATCTGAATCAGTCCACCTCCAAGGCTCCAACTGATGCAGAGAAGGGCAGCCCCACAAGATGATATGGTCATGCAAGGCACAGTCCTTTCAATGTGGCACCAAACACTTGTGTTGGTGCTCATAATGCAGCAAGAACAGCAAGCCAACAGAAATGCCACAAGCAGACACACACACACACACTCAGATTTTCATTTTCAGGAGGAAACTCTCAAGCTTTATTGTACTATTATCATACAGTGATGAAATGAAGAGCAGTACTCCTAACAAACATCACCACAGTTCCAGCAACTGGGTGGTTCATTTACAGTAATTACTTGCTGCTGCTGCTGCTGCTATCACTATCAGCAGAAACCAGCTGAGCTCTTGGCACAAAAGCTGCAAGCTGGCTCCCACCATCTCTATCTCACTAATCACACTAGTTGGAGTGATACTAGTGTGATCTTGGTGTAAAAATCAAGAAAAGAATTAACCAAGAGATTAAGGTAGTAAGTAGGTTATGTGTGTGTGTGTGTGTGTGAGGGTCGGGGCGTCAGCCTCCAACTCCAAGAAGATGGGAGAGATCCATGGAATGAACCAAGAAATCAAGAAACCATGGAGGTCGCTGGCGGCTGGCTACCTAGGCCTAGGCCTGGGACTGGAGATCGCCCGCTCCGATGAAGGTGCCGTGGAAGCCGTAGGGGACGCGGGATGGGAGATTGACGGTGGCCTCGAGGCGCATGTCGGCGGCGTTGACGACGAGGAGCTCGGATGTGCCGGCGAGCTCGTCGCGGACGAAGGAGAGGACGTAGCCGTCGTCCTCGCCGCGGGCGGCGGGGGAGGCGGTGGCGCCGGCGCCGTCCATGGGCACGAAGCAGGGCTCGCCACCGAAGCGGCCCTCGCCGTACTCGAACTTGGTGAGCTCGCCGGTGGCGAGGTCGACCTTGGCGAAGCCGGACACCTTGGGCCACGGCTCGGCGACGGCAAGGTAGGCGTACCTCGTCTTGCGGCCGAGCATGTTGCGGTTCACCATGCCCACCTCGAGGTTCACCTGGCTCGACGGAGGCAGCACGGCGCGGCGCTTGGACTCGCCGGTGCGCGTGTTGAGGCGGATCTCGGTGAGCACGCTCTCGAGGCGGTCGTCGGACTCGTTGAAGATGGAGTCGGCGGGGGTCATGCAGGAGCCCACCACCACCACCTCGTCGGTGTCCGGCTCCTCCCACGCATTCCACAGGTGGAAGCAGAAGCAGTCCGGCACGTCCACCCACACCATCTCCGACGAGCTCCTCGCGTACTTGGGCAGCACGCCGAACCTGGACGTCTTCTCCTTGTCGAGCACCACCGGTGAGCCGCCGCTGAACATCTCGGCGAGCTTGAACACCACCTGGTGGTCGGGAACCACCACGAAGTTCTCGGTGATGGCGAAGTCGTGGATCATCGTCGGCTGCTCCAGCTCGATCTCGACGTCGGGAGACTTGGTGCCGTCGGCCTCGAAGTAGAAGTACTTGAGGTACGGCTTCTTGATCACGTCGTAACTGAGCGCGAAGAGCTCGCCGGAGACCGGGTCGAGCTTGGGGTGCGCGATCATGGCGCAGCCGAGCTGCCCGTCGAAGTCGTACCGTCCGACCGTCTCGAGGTCGCCGTTGCCGGTGATGCGGACCTGGTACGGGAGGTCGTCCTCGGACATGGCGAGGAGGCGGCCGTTGAAGTACACGAGGCCGGCGTTGGCGACGCCGATGCCGTGCGACGGGTCGACGAGGCCGCAGAGGCCGCGCGCGTAGAAGAGCGCGAGCCTGGCGATCCCGGAGTGGCCGTGGAGCTCGCCGATGGCCTTGGGGAAGACGGCGCGGCCGAGCGCGCGCTCCTGCCTGAGGCGTGCCGTCTCGGTGAACCGGCAGGCATACGACTCGGCGACGCCGTTGCGGATGCGGACGGCGTGCACCATGCCGTCGCCGTCGAACAGGTGGTGGCCGGCAGTAGGCTCGAAGTGCGGGTTGGCGCCGTTGCGCGCGTAGACGCCATTGATGAAGGGCGGGATGCGGCCGGACACCGGGAGCTCCCTCACCGGCGACTGCTCTCCCACCGGCGCGAAGTTCCCGGCGATCTGCACGGCCGGGTCGGCCGTCTTCGGCAGCGCGTGCGGCTTCTCAAGCACATTCGTAATAAACCCCTCCTCGAACGCGTCCAGCGCCACCGCCGCCGCGCGCTGCAGGAAATTCAGCCCCTCTTTCCCCGCCCGCCTCGCCAGCGCGGCGGCAGCCGCACCAGCCGCCGCCGCCGCCGCCTCGGCGTCCGGGATCAACTTGGGCGCGGGCGCCACATACGCCGGCGAGCGCACGTTGCTCGACGGCGCGCTCAGCACCGAATTCGCCGCCGCCCTCGGCGCAACCCGCACCGAATTAACCCGCCGCCCGCCGCCGCCGTAGCGCTGTATAGAGGAAGAACAAGAAGCAGGGGACCTCAACGTAGCCGACATGACTAGCTACTCACTCACTTCCGCCAAAAGATCAAGCTTTCTCCTCCGATTGTTTGAGCTCAAATCGAGTCGCGGAGTAGGAGTTGGCGGGAGAGGAGGGGGTGGTGGTGGTGGAGGAGGAGGAGGAGGGGAGGGTATATATAGAGTTTGGGGGGAGGTGGATGCAGAGCAGAGGATGGAGACGATGCTCTCCACTAGCAAGATTGGTCAGCTTGAGATGTTTTGAAAATGTTTTTTCAAAGATGGTCAAATTTAGCTTTAGTTTTTTTTAAAAAAATGTAGTATAGTTAAATTCCAGGTATTTAGGGGGTGTTTGGATGCCGAAGCTAAATTTTAATTTTAGTCTGTGTCCTATCGAATGTTTCGACATTAATTTGAAGGATTAAACGTGAACTAATTATAAAAATAGTTGTAGAATCGGAGGCTGATCCGCGAGGCGAATTTATTAAGCCTAATTAATCCATGATTAGCAAATGTTTACCGTCGCATCACATTGTCAAATCATGGTGTAATTAGGTTTGTTAGATTCGTCTCGTGAATAATCCTCCGATTATGAATAGGTTTTGTAAATAGTCTACATTTAATACTCCAAAATAGTATTTAAATATTGGATTTGACATGGGCTAAAATTTTAGCTCCCGATCCAAACATCCTCTTAGTTGAATATTCTATTTTTATTTTGGAGTTTATATAACCGTTCAAATTATTTTATTTTACCGTGTAAACTAAGGACATGTTTGGAATAGCTCTAACTTCAAGATTTAAGTTGAATCTGAAGTTTGTATAATATAATAAAACAATTTAAAATTTTGTTTTTAATATAAAATAAAAACTAAATTACCACCCAACTAAATACCCTTAATCTAGCAGAACTTAATCCATGAATAATATAATAAAACAATTTCATTCTCGCACGAATAAAAATCTGGTGTCAACTTACTCGCATCTCTTTCGCTCGTTACACTTTTTCATAAACAAAGATCTTCAATTAATTAGCTGTGGTCTAAAAGTGCAGCCATTGACCAACTTGCACTACACTTGTCATTACAAAAACAAACATGGAGGAGGAGGAAAAAATTAGTGGCAAATTGCACCTGCCACCGACGAACAGTTGCGACGCCGACGGCGCCGCCCACCCACGGTCGGGTCGGTGGACGACGGCCGGCCACCGGCCTGCCGGCCGGCCGGCCGGCGAGCTGGCCGGAGACCTCCACCATCTTGCTGCCTAGCTAAGCTCGTCCAGGTTATGACTCTGTCTCCCACCAATTAATTACAGCTAAATTAATCTTTGATTGTGGGTAAACTTTAGTTCCTGTCACATCATCTGCGGATGTTCGGATGTTAATTAGAAAGACTAAACATGAGCTAATTAAAAAATTAATTGCAGACTTCATATGCTATTTCGCGAGATGAATCTATTAAGCCTAGTTAGCTATCACGATTTGACAATGTGGTGTTACGGTAAACATGTGCTAATGATGGATTAATTAGGATTAATAGATTCGTCTCGCGAATTAACCTAGTGGTTCTGCAATTAGTTTTTTTAATTAGTTTATGTTTAGTTATTCTAATTAGCATTCAACATGATAAGGCTAAATTTTGTACTAATTCGATGAGATTAATGCGTTCACATTTGCAGTAATTAATCACGACACTGTTCATGGCTAATTAGCTGCATTGATTTATTTCAAATGGTAAATTAACACTTTAATTAATCATATCTTGGATATGACCATCATTAATAAAATTTGATTCTATTATCACAAACTATAAATTATTTTTAAGCCTTGCTAGAAAAAAAAGATCAAAGTTATGAATCATTCTTCTGCCAATAAAATGCACAATAATATATATAAATATTCGAGTGAATATTTGCATATATATAAAAATCCAGCCGGCCTTGCTCTCTCGTCCACACGCCCATTATTCCCCCTAAAAATATATTAAATTTAAACATAATATTTAAACCAACCGATAATATATTATTTTCCGGTAAACATAAACAATAATATATTATTTTAAAATGACGTCCACTTAAATTTTATCACAACCTTTGGCGATACATCCTATGCAAAAACATAAGTTATGTTCGAAGTAACTTCGATAAGAAAACAAATTATAACAAAATAAATGATATTTCAAAAATATTTTTGAATAGCACGAATGGTCGAATGTTATGATAAAAGTCAACGGTGTCATCTCGTGGATTTGTAATTAAGCTTGAGCGAGAATAAAGCAACAAATGCTATTCTACACCACGGGTGTAGAATGCTATTCTACACTGACGTGGAATGGAGGAGTTGGGATTGGGTGGGGAGTGGGCACGATTGGGATGATCGGTGTAGAATAGCATTCTACACCCATAGTGTAGAATAGCGTTCCCGTATATATATATATATATATATATATATGTAGCCAATTGGTAGCATTGTGGATGAATGAAACACTTCCCATGAGAGAAACTGAGCAAGTTGCAGAAGCAACTGACCATTCCCAAGAATTGCTAAGCTCAATCATCATTGTCTGCTTGTTCATTTGCATTTGCATGCAGGGATGTAATTAACCCAACAAATCAATATCACCAACCATACTCGATCGATCTGACACCAGAACGGAATTAACTACTTGATGTGTGCAACATGCATGACGCCCATTAATTGTTTACTTCATTTGTCAACAACTGAAGCTACACACACACCGAGCTGACAGTATTTCAGCTCAGCCTCACTCTCTGTCAGCTCAGCTCAGCTCATCTCAGCTCAGCTCAAAGCTCTTGCTCTCGAGTGATTAATTAAGGAGGCGATTGATTAATGGGGTGTTTGGTTGCATGTACTAAAGTTTAAAATTTAGTCCGTGTCACATGTGTTTAGATATCAATTTGAATGACTAAACTTGACCTGGTTATAAAAATAATTGCAGAATCGGAGGATCATTCACGAGACAAAATTTTTAAGCTATATTAATCCATGATTAGCAAACGTTTACTGTAGCATCACATTGTCGAACCACGGCGTAATTAGACTCGTTAGATTCGTCTCGCGAATAATCCACCGGTTATGAATGAGTTTTTGTAAATAGTCTACATTTAATACTCCAAAATAGTATCTAAACATTCGATGTGACAGGACTAAGGGGGTGTTTGGATTGGGGGCTAAATTTTTAGCACCGTCACATCAAATATTTAGATACTATTTTTGAGTATTAAATATAGACTATTTACAAAACTCAATCATAATCGGTAAATTATCCGCGAGACGAATCTAACGAGCCTAATTACGCCATGATTTGACAATGTGATGCTACAGTAAACATTTACTAATTATAGATTAATTAGGCTTAATAAATTCGTCTCGTGAATCATCCTCCGATTCTGCAATTATTTTTATATATAATTAGTTCACATTTATCCTTCAAATTGACATCTAAACATCCCATATAGCACGAGCTAAAATTCAACCGGTTGATCCAAACACCCTCTAAATTTTGGACTAAAGGAAACAAACAGGTACTAACTAATGACACGCTTGGATTACCTGAAATCAGCTAAGCATGGCGAGTTGCTGATGAAGATTGCTCTTGTGCCTGGTTGGTGATAGCTTGATTGGTTGCTTGCAGCTGGTGGATTTGAGCTGCATCAATCCACGACGTGTTCGCTTAAACTTTTGCCTCGATGATCTGAACATTCAGAGAAGCGCGTAAGTCGTTAGATGGCTACAGAATTCCCCTCGTTTATAATAATACATGGAATAATGGAACTTTTCAATGCAAAGTTCTTGTCAAATCTCAATGCTGGAATCGTTCCTATGTATATGACGTTTTCAATTACGTACTTACTAAATGAGAATTTTGTATATAGTTCAGGATTTGAATGGTTAAATTGTGGAATTTTGTAGTTCAGGAATTGTTGAATTTTGGATGGCTTGTGTATGTGCCGTTTACACCAAGTCATAATATAATCTTAGTTTTTTTTGATCTCATTTAGATTCCATTATTGAAAAGTATAAGATTTTGAAGATTGTTATAGGTTTAGGAAGTTCAACCTAAGTTTGAATAGTTAAATAACTTCGGTTTTTTTCATAACTCCAACCAGCTTATTTTTATAAAAAAAATAAAAAATTCAACCAAAATAGTACTCTAAATATTACTCTAAGCATTAATATTTTGAAAAATTTACAGTTTTAAGGAGATATCATGTTTTTTAGCGTTAATTTTGCTACCTCTTGTATGCATATATATATATATATATATATATATATATATATATATATATTACTAATGACCCATATCATTAGATCTATACTACTTCAATTAAATAAATTCATTTTTTCATAACTCACGACAACTTATTTTTTAAAATCTACGGCTCAACCAAAATACTCTAAATCTGTTATAAATGACACAAGTTTGATCACGAGGGCAAGTAAGACATTTATATTTAGAAAATTATACGGTTTTTAACCATATTTTTTAGTGTTAATTTTGATAATTAATTAGCTGCCTAATTCTGCTAAGCAGCCATCAGTCGTCACTGTCCTCCTAAATTAAAATAACCCAAGCTTAGATCTCCCCGTGATCCTGTGGGGATTACCGGTAAACAGCGTGATTAGATTAGACTAATCACCTTGGCGGATGACGTGGACTGCCACCTCACTCACCTCACCAGCTGAGCAGGGGGCACGTGTCTCACCCTGGTTCGCCCCAATGGCGGCTTCAAGGGGCAGTCCAGGTGGACCCTGGACTACCCAAAATTTTGCTCAATACATGTTTAGGTTTTTTATTTAAATATCGATTATGTTTATATTTTTTATTTAAGGGTTGATTGTAGTGGATTTATGATATTATGAGATATAAATGTTATATTTATAATATTTTGGAAAAATACATTATACTTTATACTTTAAGTTTATAATGATATAAAATTTTAGACAGTACCCCCATCAAAAAAATCTGAAACCGCAGCGGGTTCGGCCAATGTTTCTTAGGGCCTGTTTGGGACTACTCCACTCTCTTAAAATTTGCTTCACTCCATGGAATTCACTTAGAATCAGATCTAGAGTGGAGTTGTTGCTCCACTGTGGAGTATTTGCACTTGTTTGGCTTGCGGAGGGAATTCGGATTCAAGAATAGTAGAATTTGGTAGGTACCCTGAAGTTTATTCATAAATCTCCAATTATATTATTTTTCATGTCCATTATGTAAAACATATTAAATTAGTACTCCCTCCATTAACTTTTAAATAACGTCATTGACTTTTATCACAAACTTTGATCATTCATCTTATCAAAAAAATTATGTAAATATGTAAAAATATAAGTTATAATCGAAGTACCTTCAATATTAAAACAAATTATAACAAAAGAAATGATATTTCAATTTTTTTTGAATAAGACGAATAATCAAAGTTTGTGATAAAAGTCAACAGTAACATTTAAAAAGTTAATATAGATAGTACTAAATGAAAAAGTAATAAATATCAACTAAAAAGTGAATCGATAAGTTTATAATAGCATTGGTGGGTAAATTACCCCGAACTCCACGTTTTGTTTTAAAAACTAAATCTGCAGAGCACCTCCAGAGGTGCTCCACAAAAAACGTGGAGCGGAGTCATGGATATGCATTTTTCGCGGATCCAAAAACTAAGATCTGAACCTGTTTGGCTAGACGTTTATGGAGTGGAGCTATAAAACGTGGAGCAGAGCAGTCCAAACAGGGCCTTAACTCCCAACTTGGCTCAACATGTATTCCGTCCATAAAAAACAAATTTTTAGCTCTTCACACTACAACAATCGAGCAAACTTCCGTCGGCCAAACAATCCGGCAGGAGGCGTGCGGCGGCGCAGGCGGGAGGCGGCGGGCGGTGGCCGACGGCGGCAGGATGCGGCGCGGGAGGTGGTGGCGCAGGCGCTGTGCGCGCGGGAGGCGGCAGTGTGGGCGCGCGTACAGGGAGTTAGGTCTCCCTCTACGCGCGCGCGGTTGGGGAACGTCGGCTTTAATGCTGGCCGACGAAAGTTAGGGGTTTTGATCGGGTGGGGAAAAATGCCCTCTAACTTCCGTCGGCCACTGTGAAAAGCCGACGAAAGTTAAGTTAATTTCATTTAACTTCCGTCGGTTTTTATAAAAATCGATGGAAGTTATTTTAGCCGACGAAAAGTTTCTGTTTTCTTGTAGTGTCAATTAGAAAAGATTTCATTTTTATTTGGAAATAAATCCTTAGGCCAATTAAAGGCATGTTTAGGAGTCATTTGGGGAGCTTTTCAAGAGGAGCTCTAATAGCTAGAGATTCTCAGTAGCTAGCTAGTTTAAGTAGCTGGATAATCTGAGTATTTAGCTAATAAAAATCTGGAGAAATTGGTGTTTTACAGCTTCTAGATTCTAGTTCTTTTCTAGATTCTGTAATCTGGACCGCTTATTTCAACTTCAGATTTTAGATGTAGATGCAGCTACCTAAAGCTCCCCAAATAGACATTTAGTGGAATTTAGTGGAGCTTCCAATATTAGTTCTTAAATTCTAGATCTGAATCATAAGAATTTAGATCCTATGGAATCTAGAGTTATGTGAAAAAAATATTTAGTTATATGAATATCTTTAGAGATCCTAAACCGATGTGTTAGAGAAAAAAGGACAACTATATATATATACCTTATTTACTTGTCTATTTTAAAACTATATATACCTCGTTTGAAATATTTATTTATAATTTATATATGAACCAACAATAGAATTTAATTATGGAAGAGATTTGATAATTGTTTTTTGCAAAAACAATTGTTAAAAAACAATAGTTATTGTATGCCATTAAATTAACAATAATACTTCACACGTACGCATTGACCAATTGATAATCAACAATACTTAATTGCATTCTTCCTCGCAATCAAGGTGTAAACTACACCTGTTAATTATTAATTAGGACTAGTAATTAACCAATCAACAACCTCCAACTTAATTAACGCTAGCTAATCACTACTACTAACTACCACACATCCATTTCATAACAAACATCTTACTCAGATTCTAAACGAATACATGTCTAAATTCATTGATCCATACATTAACCTCACCCCACGTCGAGGCGCATTCGATGCACCCTTACAAACGAAAAGCTCTTTCTATCGTAGAACCGGTCTAATAATGGAAGGATGGCTACTCTCTCTTATAAGAGACTCGTAATCTCCTTCTGTAAATGAAGTGAGACTAAAGGTTGCTGGTAACGTTATAGCCCAAACACCCAAACATGACCCTAAGGAGTGAATTGCCATGGCAGCGGCAAAAACGGTTGGCGGCCGGCGGCCGGGGACAACGGCGGTCGGTGAATATGAATGGATCTCGTGCAGCAGGTGAGACTAAAGGTTGCTGGTAATGTTATAGCCCAAACACCCAAACATGACCCTAGGGAACGGATCACCATGGCAGCGACGAAAACGGTCGGCGATCGATGAATCCTAATAGATCTCGTGCAGCGGGTAAAACTAAAGGTTGCTGGTAACGTTCTAGCCAAAACACCCTAACATAATCCTAGGGAGCGGATCACAATGACAGCGGCGAAAACGGCAGGCGGCCAGGGGCGGCGGCGCTCGGTGAATCCGAATAGATCTCGGGCAGCAGGGCACATGGGTGGGGAGAGGGGGAGCACGCAGCCCTGCTGCTCTCTCTCATGGCCACCATGCCTGCATGGATGATGCAGGACGACGACGACGTGATTACTTAACTTAATAACCAACATGATTAATTAATTAATTAGCATGTAGTACTAACTAATTAGCACATAGTAGCATGCATGCATGATTATATTCAGGTATATATAATGTATGCATGGTTTGATCTATTTGAGTCCTACCCATGCATGCACTACTAGCTACCTAGTGCCCATATAAAATTGACTATATATACATATACACATATACGGGAGCGTTATTCTACACTACGTGTGTAGAATATCTATTGTACACCGACCACTTTTAGTAGTAGATTTTCTCAGTAGAATAGTAATTAGGTACTATTTTTTTCTCAGTAGTAGAGTAGAATAGCTATTCTACACCTGTAGTGTAGAATAGCATTTGTATATATATATATTGTAACACAAAATTTGTTATATTATAAAATGTCAAATCTGATTATAGCTTACGATATTGTAGTTCTTCGAGAAGAGTATTAATTATAACGACACAATTAATTAAATGTATAGTTTCTATTTCACATATGCGGTTTTTGGGTGTAGGACCGAAAGTAGCGACCAGAGGGGGGTGAATGGGCGCCTAAAAAATTCTTTTGAATCAATGGCCTGCTCCCAACACCCAACGCACCTCGACAAACAAAAACCTCTGAAGCAAACAGATCGTCAAGATCTAAAGTGATCTAGCCTAAAAACAACCAGTGTACTAATTGAAAAGACACCAACACAGTGCTAATAGGCAAATTAACAGATTAATTAACTCATAGACATTTAATCAGACCAACAAACATGAAGATGATAAATAGTGAAGTTCCAGCCGAAATAAAAACAGTGCACAGATTAAAACACCAGATTCAATATCATCTATTTAATCAAGACAGCAGATGAACCAACTGTCAGCACAAAGATTAAATCAACAGATGAAATACATTTATAATAAAAATACTTCTTAGCAGTATTTCATCACAAGCAACCAGATGTTATGGAAAATATTGAAAAAGTATTAACAGTACTCAAATATTAATCTGGATGGCAAATTAAGCAAAAAGATTAGGCACGTTTCCCTATGCAAGATTAGGAAATATTCATAAAGAAACATGCGGCAACAATAATGATATGCAGGAAAATATCACGGACTAATCTTGCATTTTAATCAAGGATTTAATTTCTACAGTGAACTTGTACCTTGATTTGTGTGCCTCTTGATCAGTTCATTCGGTCGGCTGTATTTTTCCTTGGAAACGGTGCCTGTGTGCTTGCTGTTTACGCCGTTGAACGCTGCATGAGGATCGAGCTGCAGCGTGGAAGCAGAGGCTAATGGCACTCTCAAAGTCAGCCTTGGTATAGGTGTAACCTACCCCAAACCCATCCTGCCTCTTGAACTGCTGGATCATCATGCCGAGCTGAGGCTCTCTGGCACTGATCCAACTCAGGATAGAACGGAGGTAAAAGTTCTCATTCTGAGAATCAGCTAGCTCCTCTCTCAAGGAAGCTAGTACCTCCACCTGAGACAAGCAGGTCTCACACTCACTATCTACCTGGACAGACTTCTCGGCTTTCAGCTTAATCAACTCCATTCTAAGAGACAGACAGTTCTCACAGACAGTGGGTGGAACTGACAATGTCTCAAGCTCTAGCCTAGTCTGCGCAAGCTCAACTCTCATTCTCTCCAAATCACCCAGATGCTTATCGCCCTTGACTTTCAGCTCAGCTAAACTAGCAAGATGAGATGGGCAATCAGCACAGGGTACGACGACAGTGGCTTGAGCATCTTTCAGCTCCAGCTGAGCGCTTTCAAGCTCAGTGGCCAAAGCGTCCCTCTCATCAACCCTTTCTGTGTACCTGGACTTCAGAGTCGACAGGTCACACAGAAGCACCTCACACTTTGGGCACTCACTGCTATCACCCAAGCAAGGGGAAGAAGATAGACTCTCAATTCTGCCGTTGGCCACGACAAGCTCACTCTCTAACTCATCTATCCTCTTCTTAGCCCCTCTAAGCAGTTTTTCCCGATACTTTAACTCCTGACGATTGCTTTCAAGTAAATCAACGATTTCGCGTTCATAGGATGATACCTTTTCATTGTCGTCGTCGTCGGAGTCATCGGAGGAGCTCTTCTCTTCCTTATCCCCAAGAGCCATTGAGCAGAAACTCTTGCGGGATCTTCGGCGCTGGTGTGAGCGGCTCTTCGGTCTGTCCCCGAAGGCCATGAAGCAAAGGCCTGCTGGATCGTCCTTGTCCTTCCCCTTCCTGATGATGATCTCCTCATCGCTTGAGCTCGATGAAGAGGAAGAAGATGTGGACCGCTTGGAGTAGCTCTTCTCCATCTCAGCGAAGAAGGCCTTGTCGCGCTTCTTGTTCTCTCGCCGGTAGTCCTTCAGGGCCTTTCTGAAGAATCTGGTCTTTGGCTTGCCCTTGTTGAAGGAGGAGCTGTCGTGCTTGCCGGAGTCGTGGAAGCCACCACTGGTGCCCTTCTTGTGGCCATTGCGCTTGGGGCAGTCGGCGATGAAGTGTCCTGGATCACCACACTCAAAGCATCCGGTCTTTGTGCCGTGTCTTTTGAACATCCTCTTATCATAGACACGACGCACCCGGTTGTTAAAAAGACACAAATCATCATCTCCCAACGACTCAAGCTGATCCTCAGTGATAGACATCAAAGAGAACCCAACACAACTCACAGAAGAGGGATCAACAGAAGGTGTAGCAAGGGCCAGAGACTTTGATCCAGAGCCAGTGAGATTTGATCTCAACTGGGTATCAACCTCGGTGGCCTTCAGCTTGCTAAACAAATCAGAAATGGTCAAGGTATCATAAGAAGTGCTCTCAATGATAGAGGATACCTTGATCTCCCAGATCTTTGGGTCCAAGGTATGAAGAACCTTGAGCGCCTGTTCATGATCTGAGACCAACTGAACACCCTCAGCCTTGTTGTCCCGAAGCTTGTTTATGATCGACTGAAAACGACCAAACAAAGCTTCAACAGATTCACCCGGCTTTTGTGTGAAGTTCTCGTACTCACGCCGGTAGGTCTGATAGAGCCGAGCCTTGACCTGAGCTGTCCCCTCATGGTGTGCCTGGAGGGTAGCCCAGATCTCTCTCGCAGTGGAGAGATGGCTCACACGCTCAAACTCAGTGGGACCTAAACCAGAAAACAAGATGTTCACCGCTTTGCTATTGTTCACATGCTGGGCGATGATACCAGGAGAATCACGCTCAGCAACTGGCAATATGACAAACGTAGCGTGAACGCAAATATCCCAGATGTCCGAGCTTTGGCTCATGAGATAGGCTCGCATGCGAGTCTTCCAATAATTATAGCCATAAGCTTCCAAGGACGGGACCTTGCCAGGAGACGTCATGATCACTACTGGGGTTTAGAACCGGTTAAGGTATAGAAAAACCCTAACCAGGCTCTGATACCACTTGTAGGACCGAAAGTAGCGACCAGAGGGGGGGTGAATGGGCGCCTAAAAAATTCTTTTGAATCAATGGCCTGCTCCCAACACCCAACGCACCTCGACAAACAAAAACCTCTGAAGCAAACAGATCGTCAAGATCTAAAGTGATCTAGCCTAAAAACAACCAGTGTACTAATTGAAAAGACACCAACACAGTGCTAATAGGCAAATTAACAGATTAATTAACTCATAGACATTTAATCAGACCAACAAACATGAAGATGATAAATAGTGAAGTTCCAGCCGAAATAAAAACAGTGCACAGATTAAAACACCAGATTCAATATCATCTATTTAATCAAGACAGCAGATGAACCAACTGTCAGCACAAAGATTAAATCAACAGATGAAATACATTTATAATAAAAATACTTCTTAGCAGTATTTCATCACAAGCAACCAGATGTTATGGAAAATATTGAAAAAGTATTAACAGTACTCAAATATTAATCTGGATGGCAAATTAAGCAAAAAGATTAGGCACGTTTCCCTATGCAAGATTAGGAAATATTCATAAAGAAACATGCGGCAACAATAATGATATGCAGGAAAATATCACGGACTAATCTTGCATTTTAATCAAGGATTTAATTTCTACAGTGAACTTGTACCTTGATTTGTGTGCCTCTTGATCAGTTCATTCGGTCGGCTGTATTTTTTCTTGGAAACGGTGCCTGTGTGCTTGCTGTTTACGCCGTTGAACGCTGCATGAGGATCGAGCTGCAGCGTGGAAGCAGAGGCGCCGAGATGCCTTGCGGCTTGCTGCTTTGGCTGCTGCCACACGCAAACGTGCAGAGTACAGGGCCTCCAAATGCTGCTCGCAGTCCCCCGCGCCGAATGCTTCGCCTCCAGGAAGAAAAAAACCGGCGCCCCGTGAAAACTAGGCCTAGAGAAACCGGTGATGATATCCCTGACCTCCGAGGAATACAGCGGCGATCCTCGCTATGCTTCCAGAGAAAACGCGATGAACAGTGAAATTTTTGTGGCGGCTGGAAGACGAGGAGAAATGGTGGGGAAAGTATGAACTCAGATTTGCATTAAGAGAGTTAACCCTAACCCTAGGGATTGAGGCCTTTTTATAGGCAGCCCAATACAAGGGTAAAAATGCTGAAATACCCCTAGGGTTTTTTACAGACGCCGAAATAAATGGAAAAGACCAAACTGCCCTTAGGATATTTTTACAGACTCGACTGACAGACTGTGGGCCTAAAGGCAAAATAGTAAAATCCTAAATAAAGGTAACTTGTCCTGATGCAGAGCTTTCGTAGCAGCTACGGCTTCGCCTCAGGACGGTCAGATCCGAAATCAACGGTTGTTAGTTTTGCGCCGAAACTGACAAAGCGTCCACCGTCTTCGCACCGGGTACCCGGATTGGGCCGGCCTGATTCCGCGGCTCCCTCAGCCCGGCAATCACTTACCGCCCGTGTACCTGAGTCAATCCCGGTCAACAGTCCAGTGGATCCTCTGCTGCTCCTAGCCCATGTACCCGGATTGGGCCAGCCCGACTTCGCGGCCCCTCTGCCCGACAGTCGCTCGCTGCCCGTGTACCTGAGTCACACGCGGCCCAGACGCAACAGGTCTTCTCTCTCTTCTCAGTCCTCTTTGACTATCGTTGACAATGACTCATTACATCTGGAGCCATGAGGCCCACGCTATTCAGCATGGCTCCTCAATCTCCCCCTTGATGAGTGCATTGTCAACACTTCTCTTCATCTGCTCTTCAGTACCTGCAATCAACTGTGGAAACACGAAAACAAAACACAAGAAAACAAAGAAGAAGAAGAATAAAGTAAAAGTTTAACCCTAATGACCAAAAACCGAACAAAAGCAAGATACGGTCATTATGGTTAACCAAAGGTAAAAGCTCAAAACGAGTGCAGTCTCAGAAACATCAACAAGGATATCAAAAGAGTAAGGACAAACGGGACTAAAACTCCCCCTGAAACAAATCCCAGAGAAAGCCAAAACTCCCCCTTAAACTCTTATACCAAAAACTTCTCCCCCTTGTTGACAAGTGAACTCATCAAGCACTCTAAAAAGACACGGACTCCCCCTGAAATGCAACTCCCCCTCAAAATATGCAATGAATGCAACTGGGGTGCAAGTGGAGTGCAGAAAGCATGCTTCTCAGATATGATTGACTGCAATTACAACATCTAACAAGTATAGCAAAAGACATACTGTCTAAGACACATGGCATGATCAGTGCAACAGATGATATCTAAAGAAAGTCATTAGCACACATTTTTCAGTTTTTGCAAACAAAGGCATCACCACATTCTCCAGTTAACAAGCGAGGTAAAACATGAGATGCAGAAGCTAACTGATATCTACCAAGATAAGCATCGTCCAAAACAAAGTGCTTCAGCAAACTTGTTGTCTTTTAAATGTTCAGGCTTTTTCATTTTCCTTTTTCATTTTCATTTTTGCCAAGGGTTATTTGCATGTCAAACCTTATGCTAACCGACCAAGTCAAGCCTAGGCCAGAACTGGACCATCAGAAGCTTAAGACATTGGTCTTGGCATACACTACACTGTCCTAGTTCATACCAAAGTGCTATGGTAAGCAGTCCAGAACAATGCAATGCGACAAGGCAAACCCACTTGGATCTTTTCAACTCAAGCATAAAAAGGCATGGAATTTTCACTCATTTGATTTTTATCATTTTTATAGCACATTTTCCATGTTAAAGCATAAAGATGTCCAAGTTGCATTTCTGCATCTATGTGATGAACTAGCTACAAGGCATGTAACAGATAGCAAAAGCACTCAGCCTACACATGCTAGTTACCGGAAGCAATGGTGATCATTTTTCATGTTTAAAGCATAAAAGCCATGCATATGACAGATATCAGACATATCAAGTGAACTGAACCAACGCATGGTCATTGACAAGTAATCAAAAGCATGTACCAGCTAGAATAAGTAAAGCAGTTTAATCATATAACAGAAGCAGGCTCAAAAGTGTGATATGTGAATATGTATGATATGAACACACACCAAAAGACTCAAGAAAAGAGTAAAGAAGAAAGAAAAGAACTGACTCAAAATATCCTAAAAAGGATACACAACACCCAAATCCCCTCGTAAACGCTCAAATGTAGACTGATCTAGGGGTTTGGTGAAAATGTCAGCCAACTGATGATGGGTATCAACATGAACAAGGTCAATGACACCTTTCTCATATTGATCCCGCAAAAAGTGAAAGCGCACATCAATGTGTTTGGTTTTAGAATGGAGACATGGGTTTTTCCCTACACTAATTGCACTGGTGCTGTCGCAAAACAAAGGAACTCTGGTAGGAAAGAACAACCCAAAATCTCTCAAAGTGGAAATCATCCAAAACAACTGTGAGCAGCAGCTAGCAGCAGCTACATACTCAGCCTCAGTGGTCGAAAGAGCAACTCCAGATTGCTTTCGAGAAGACCAAGAGACAAGAGAAGAACCGAGAAACTGGCAAGTACCGGAAGTCGACTTGCGATCCAACCGGCACCCGCCAAAGTCAGCGTCCGAAAAGCCAGATAAATCAAGAGAAGATGATGCTGAATAGTAAAGACCGAGATCAGGCGCATAGGTAAGATACCTGAAGATGCGCTTGACAGCTTGCCGATGAGACGCGCGTGGTGAAGACTGGAAGCGCGCGCACAGTCCCACGGCGAATTGTATGTCTGGCCTCGTCGCCGTCAAGTACAGCAGCGAACCGATCATCCCTCGAAACTCTCTCTCATTGACCTTGACGCCGCTCTCGTCCTTGTCCAGGCCCCCAGATGTACCCATTGGGGTCATCTGAGGCTTCAGCTCTCCACCAAAGTCGAATTTCTTCAACATGTCCCGAGTGTACTTACCCTGGTGGATGAAGGTGTCGTCCTTGGTCTGCTTGATCTGGAGCCCTAGAAAGTACTTGAGTTCATCCATGAGGCTCATCTCGAACTCGCTGTGCATCTGCTCAGAAAACTTGGACACAAGATCATTAGTAGTACCGCCAAAGATAATATCGTCCACGTATATCTGAGCGACTAAAAAATCTGAAGCATCTCTGAGCAAGAAGAGAGTCTTATCCACAGAACCCATCACAAAGCCCTTCCCCAACAAAAACTGCTTTAACCGGTCATACCAAGCCCTGGGGGCTTGCTTTAACCCGTATAAAGCTTTCTGCAGCTTAAAAACATGTCGAGGAAATTTGGGGTTCTCAAAACCGGGGGGCTGCCTAACATAAACCTCCTCCTCTATGTACCCGTTCAGAAAAGCACTCTTGACGTCCATTTGAAAAAGCTTAAAACCCTTCGAAGCGGCAAAAGCTAAAAGAATGCGAATGGACTCAAGACGGGCAACAGGGGCGAAAGTTTCTTCAAAATCAATACCTTCCTTCTGGCAGAAACCCTGGGCAACTAGTCGAGCTTTGTTGCGCACCACAACCCCATCTTCACCTTGCTTGTTCTTGAACACCCACTTGGTGCCTATGGGGTTGCATCCTGGTGGCAGCTCCACTAGTGTCCAAACCCGATTGCGGACAAAATTCTCAAGCTCTTCTTGCATGGCATTAATCCAGTTCGAGTCAGACAGAGCATGAGAAATGTCTCTGGGCTCAAAAGATGCAACAAAAGCAGATTCAGCAAACACAGCAAGAGAGTCAACAGAAGAGCGCAAAGTTCTTGTAGACACATCACCGATGATGAGCTCTGAGGGGTGATCACGCTGAACTGCTCGGGATCCCTGGTGATCTGATGTCACCTCACCGGAGTCAGCAACTGGCACCTCTGGACTCGACTGAGGGGGCTCGATCGAAGTGGAAGAAGTGATCAGAGGTTCGCCCTCGTCCTCAGTCGAAGTCTCAGAAGGTGTGGGCTCTGCAGGAGGTGCAGAAGGCCCACCCTCATCAGCAGCTGGAGTATCCTCATCTTCCTCGAAGATGGACTCTCCGAGCTCACCATCACCAGAAAGCTCAAAAGAAGGATTCAAAGAAGGCAAGGACTCATCAAAAGAAACCTCGCAAGTCTCGACAAGCTGCTGGGAGTCGAGGTTCCAAACACGGAAGCCTCGAGAATGCAAAGCGTAACCAAGAAAAATACCATCCCAACAACGAGACTCAAATTTATCCAAATGCCCTCCCTTCTTGAGCACAAAGCACTTGCAGCCAAACGCTCGCAAGTGGCTCACCTTGGGCTGTCTGCCAAACCGCAACTCATATGAGGTCTTACCAAGGTAAGCTCTAAGAAAAATGCGGTTGGCCAGATAGCAAGTCGTGTTCATGGCTTCAGCCCAAAAGCGCCTAGGAGTCCTGTGCTCATCGAGCATCGTCCTGGCCATCTCGACTAGCGTGCGGTTCTTTCGTTCCACAACGCCATTCTGTGGGGGAGTGTAAGGAGCAGAAAACTGATGATCAAGACCCTGATCACTGCAGAAGCTGACGAACTGAGAGTTTTTGAACTCAGAGCCGTTGTCGGAGCAAATTGCTCGCATCCGACCATTGTTCTCATTCTTCAGCTTCAAAATCAGGTCATGAACAAAATGAAAAGTTTCATCCTTAGACTCTAAGAAGAAAACCCACGAGAATCGAGAAAAGTCGTCAACAATCACAAGTGCGTACCACTTCCCACCGACTGAGCGTACCCGAGCTGGACCGACAGTGTCCATATGTAATAGCTCGCCCGGATACGAAGTCATCACCTGAGTCACAGGTGAGTGAGAAGCGGCAACCATTTTCCCGTGACGACAGGGATGGCAAACCAGATCCTTCTCCATATTAAGCTTGGGCAATCCTCGGATGAGGTCCATAGAGCTCAACCTGACTAGCAGGTCAAAACTCAAATGGCCTAACCTCCTATGCCACTTCCAGAGCTCAGAGGAGGATCCAGCAATCAAACAGCGAGAAGGGCCAAAAGAACTAGAGAAGTCAATCCGAAAAACCTTACCGAAAGGTAAGATCTGGCAAATCAAAGACCCTCTAGAATCAAACACAGAAGAATTGCCCTTCTTAAAACGCACCTCCAAACCATCCTCAAGAAGTTGCGAAACAGAGATCAAATTGAAGTTCAAATTTCCAACCAAAGCAACGTTCTTCAAAGAAAAATGGTCTGAAATGCGAATTGAGCCAATGCCACTTACTTTCCCTTGACCACTGTTCCCGAAGGTGATGTACTCTTTGGAGCTCGGGGGAGTGAGACTGGAGAACCATCTGCGATGTCCCGTCATGTGGCGAGAGCATCCTGAGTCCATGATCCAAACGTCCTCCAGTCTTCGATCCTGCACAATCAGTGGCTGTAAGTGGGAGCAAATGGTCCGGCACCGGGTTTAGCAAAAGAGCTAAACCAGTGTCGAGCCATCTGCTCAAAAGACGGAAAGCAGAAATTATCAGAAAAGTTTGGACCAAAACGCGGCTCAAAGCGCGGTCCTCGGTTCTGCCTAAAACCTCGGCTACGAGGTCCAGGTCCGTAGCCAAAACGGCCTGGAATTCTACCGGAACGAGCACCACCATCTGGAGCACGGACATGAAAGCCGTCTCCTCTACCACCACCTACACGACGCGGCCTGGCCTCCAGCCTCTCCCCGCGTCGAGAAACACGCAGTCTACCACCCTGCTGGTAGAACTGCTCCTGACCACCACGAGCAAGCTCTGCTCTCTCAACCCGCTTCCTCCTGAAGCAAAACTCCGCAAGATGCCCGTCTCTCTGACAGTACTCACAATGATAGGTGGGCTTCTTGGGATGTGGTTGAGGCTTGGGGTTCTTGGGCTTAGTGATGTTTGGTGTCGGCTTCTTGGGTTGAGAGGGTCCAGGAAGAGAGTCAAGAGATGTGTGGAGGAGTTTGGGCTTTGGAACCCAGATGGGTTTCTTGGGTGGAGCTTTGGGTGGTTCATGGATCACTCCATCCTTGGGCTGACAAGCCTGGGAAGACTCAGTGGAATGGGTCTTGGGATATCTCTGCTCAGGAGTCATTTTACTCCACTCCACTGCCCGGCTAATGGCACTCTCAAAGTCAGCCTTGGTATAGGTGTAACCTACCCCAAACCCATCCTGCCTCTTGAACTGCTGGATCATCATGCCGAGCTGAGGCTCTCTGGCACTGATCCAACTCAGGATAGAACGGAGGTAAAAGTTCTCATTCTGAGAATCAGCTAGCTCCTCTCTCAAGGAAGCTAGTACCTCCACCTGAGACAAGCAGGTCTCACACTCACTATCTACCTGGACAGACTTCTCGGCTTTCAGCTTAATCAACTCCATTCTAAGAGACAGACAGTTCTCACAGACAGTGGGTGGAACTGACAATGTCTCAAGCTCTAGCCTAGTCTGCGCAAGCTCAACTCTCATTCTCTCCAAATCACCCAGATGCTTATCGCCCTTGACTTTCAGCTCAGCTAAACTAGCAAGATGAGATGGGCAATCAGCACAGGGTACGACGACAGTGGCTTGAGCATCTTTCAGCTCCAGCTGAGCGCTTTCAAGCTCAGTGGCCAAAGCGTCCCTCTCATCAACCCTTTCTGTGTACCTGGACTTCAGAGTCGACAGGTCACACAGAAGCACCTCACACTTTGGGCACTCACTGCTATCACCCAAGCAAGGGGAAGAAGATAGACTCTCAATTCTGCCGTTGGCCACGACAAGCTCACTCTCTAACTCATCTATCCTCTTCTTAGCCCCTCTAAGCAGTTTTTCCCGATACTTTAACTCCTGACGATTGCTTTCAAGTAAATCAACGATTTCGCGTTCATAGGATGATACCTTTTCATTGTCGTCGTCGTCGGAGTCATCGGAGGAGCTCTTCTCTTCCTTATCCCCAAGAGCCATTGAGCAGAAACTCTTGCGGGATCTTCGGCGCTGGTGTGAGCGGCTCTTCGGTCTGTCCCCGAAGGCCATGAAGCAAAGGCCTGCTGGATCGTCCTTGTCCTTCCCCTTCCTGATGATGATCTCCTCATCGCTTGAGCTCGATGAAGAGGAAGAAGATGTGGACCGCTTGGAGTAGCTCTTCTCCATCTCAGCGAAGAAGGCCTTGTCGCGCTTCTTGTTCTCTCGCCGGTAGTCCTTCAGGGCCTTTCTGAAGAATCTGGTCTTTGGCTTGCCCTTGTTGAAGGAGGAGCTGTCGTGCTTGCCGGAGTCGTGGAAGCCACCACTGGTGCCCTTCTTGTGGCCATTGCGCTTGGGGCAGTCGGCGATGAAGTGTCCTGGATCACCACACTCAAAGCATCCGGTCTTTGTGCCGTGTCTTTTGAACATCCTCTTATCATAGACACGACGCACCCGGTTGTTAAAAAGACACAAATCATCATCTCCCAACGACTCAAGCTGATCCTCAGTGATAGACATCAAAGAGAACCCAACACAACTCACAGAAGAGGGATCAACAGAAGGTGTAGCAAGGGCCAGAGACTTTGATCCAGAGCCAGTGAGATTTGATCTCAACTGGGTATCAACCTCGGTGGCCTTCAGCTTGCTAAACAAATCAGAAATGGTCAAGGTATCATAAGAAGTGCTCTCAATGATAGAGGATACCTTGATCTCCCAGATCTTTGGGTCCAAGGTATGAAGAACCTTGAGCGCCTGTTCATGATCTGAGACCAACTGAACACCCTCAGCCTTGTTGTCCCGAAGCTTGTTTATGATCGACTGAAAACGACCAAACAAAGCTTCAACAGATTCACCCGGCTTTTGTGTGAAGTTCTCGTACTCACGCCGGTAGGTCTGATAGAGCCGAGCCTTGACCTGAGCTGTCCCCTCATGGTGTGCCTGGAGGGTAGCCCAGATCTCTCTCGCAGTGGAGAGATGGCTCACACGCTCAAACTCAGTGGGACCTAAACCAGAAAACAAGATGTTCACCGCTTTGCTATTGTTCACATGCTGGGCGATGATACCAGGAGAATCACGCTCAGCAACTGGCAATATGACAAACGTAGCGTGAACGCAAATATCCCAGATGTCCGAGCTTTGGCTCATGAGATAGGCTCGCATGCGAGTCTTCCAATAATTATAGCCATAAGCTTCCAAGGACGGGACCTTGCCAGGAGACGTCATGATCACTACTGGGGTTTAGAACCGGTTAAGGTATAGAAAAACCCTAACCAGGCTCTGATACCACTTGTAGGACCGAAAGTAGCGACCAGAGGGGGGGTGAATGGGCGCCTAAAAAATTCTTTTGAATCAATGGCCTGCTCCCAACACCCAACGCACCTCGACAAACAAAAACCTCTGAAGCAAACAGATCGTCAAGATCTAAAGTGATCTAGCCTAAAAACAACCAGTGTACTAATTGAAAAGACACCAACACAGTGCTAATAGGCAAATTAACAGATTAATTAACTCATAGACATTTAATCAGACCAACAAACATGAAGATGATAAATAGTGAAGTTCCAGCCGAAATAAAAACAGTGCACAGATTAAAACACCAGATTCAATATCATCTATTTAATCAAGACAGCAGATGAACCAACTGTCAGCACAAAGATTAAATCAACAGATGAAATACATTTATAATAAAAATACTTCTTAGCAGTATTTCATCACAAGCAACCAGATGTTATGGAAAATATTGAAAAAGTATTAACAGTACTCAAATATTAATCTGGATGGCAAATTAAGCAAAAAGATTAGGCACGTTTCCCTATGCAAGATTAGGAAATATTCATAAAGAAACATGCGGCAACAATAATGATATGCAGGAAAATATCACGGACTAATCTTGCATTTTAATCAAGGATTTAATTTCTACAGTGAACTTGTACCTTGATTTGTGTGCCTCTTGATCAGTTCATTCGGTCGGCTGTATTTTTTCTTGGAAACGGTGCCTGTGTGCTTGCTGTTTACGCCGTTGAACGCTGCATGAGGATCGAGCTGCAGCGTGGAAGCAGAGGCGCCGAGATGCCTTGCGGCTTGCTGCTTTGGCTGCTGCCACACGCAAACGTGCAGAGTACAGGGCCTCCAAATGCTGCTCGCAGTCCCCCGCGCCGAATGCTTCGCCTCCAGGAAGAAAAAAACCGGCGCCCCGTGAAAACTAGGCCTAGAGAAACCGGTGATGATATCCCTGACCTCCGAGGAATACAGCGGCGATCCTCGCTATGCTTCCAGAGAAAACGCGATGAACAGTGAAATTTTTGTGGCGGCTGGAAGACGAGGAGAAATGGTGGGGAAAGTATGAACTCAGATTTGCATTAAGAGAGTTAACCCTAACCCTAGGGATTGAGGCCTTTTTATAGGCAGCCCAATACAAGGGTAAAAATGCTGAAATACCCCTAGGGTTTTTTACAGACGCCGAAATAAATGGAAAAGACCAAACTGCCCTTAGGATATTTTTACAGACTCGACTGACAGACTGTGGGCCTAAAGGCAAAATAGTAAAATCCTAAATAAAGGTAACTTGTCCTGATGCAGAGCTTTCGTAGCAGCTACGGCTTCGCCTCAGGACGGTCAGATCCGAAATCAACGGTTGTTAGTTTTGCGCCGAAACTGACAAAGCGTCCACCGTCTTCGCACCGGGTACCCGGATTGGGCCGGCCTGATTCCGCGGCTCCCTCAGCCCGGCAATCACTTACCGCCCGTGTACCTGAGTCAATCCCGGTCAACAGTCCAGTGGATCCTCTGCTGCTCCTAGCCCATGTACCCGGATTGGGCCAGCCCGACTTCGCGGCCCCTCTGCCCGACAGTCGCTCGCTGCCCGTGTACCTGAGTCACACGCGGCCCAGACGCAACAGGTCTTCTCTCTCTTCTCAGTCCTCTTTGACTATCGTTGACAATGACTCATTACATCTGGAGCCATGAGGCCCACGCTATTCAGCATGGCTCCTCATTGGGTGAATTGAAATGGCTGGTGCATCATACTCAATAGCATGTTTATTTTTTTCTTCAAAATAATGGTATTGCATGATCTAATTAAAAAAATTAGTGAATGATTAACCACAATTAGGAGGCTAAGTAGGTAAAGTGATTGGGGATCATATGGATGCATGATCAACTAACTGTCCAATTAATCAAATGGATATATAAATCTGAGAGAGGGTCTGATTGTAACCAATATAATCAAAGTTTTTGCCAATTAATTAGGTGCAATCGAATCAATTGGACTACTCCACATGACATTCTGCTTGGCTTAATTATTGCACTGCATCAAAATTAATCAGCACGACGACATGTTGGTCTTCTGTCGGAATAACTAATTATAACCACTAACGGTCACCAGCTGCTTGCTTGCTACCGGAGGCCCAATTTAGTAGACAGTTTAGTACTAATTGTGATTGGGTTAGGTCAATTAATCACTGCTTAATATACCTAACACAAGCTGCCTTGATGCACTTTTGAGCTGAGAGTGGTTTTTGATTAGTGACATATTAATGTAGTTCGTTTGTCATTTGATATTATAGATATTAGTTTTGTTAAATCGATTAGTTTTATTAAATCGATGATTAAATACATTATAATAGATCGATTTGATATTATTAATATATTTATTTAAACTTGGTTAATATTAAAAATGTGTGATTTTAAGAAAAGATCGATCATGTTGATTGACAAAACGAAACTGATGATGATTAAAGTATTAACTCTAATATATATATATATATATATATGTGTTATCCTACACCACATATGTAGAATAGATATTCTACTGAAAAATCTACTACTGAGAAAAAACAGTACTTAATTGATATTCTACTGAGAAAATTTACTACTGAAAGTAGTACTCCCGTGGTCGTGTGTAGAATAACTATTCTACACACGTGGTATAGAATAGCGCTCCCGTGTGTGTATATATATATATATATAAATGTTATCTTACACCATGTGTGTAGAATAGCTATTCTACTGAGAAAAAAATATTACTCATTTGCTATTCTACTGAGAAAATCTACTACTAAAAGTAGTACTCACGTGGTCAGTGTAGAATAATTATTATATACACGTGGTGTAGAATAGCGCTCCCATATATATATATATATATATATAGACACACACAAATGCTATTTTATACCACGGGTGTATAATAGCTATTCAACTGAGAAATCTACTACTGAAAAAAGTAGTACTCAATTGTTATTCCACTGAAAAAATATACTACTGAAAATATAGTCGGTGTATAATAACGTTACCGTATGTATATATATATATATGTATATAATGCATGCAATTGTCATTTTGTCGTGTATATGTGCTTGTCACTTCATCACTTGTCGTCTACCAGCTCGATCTATATGGGACTAAATATCTCAAAGATTATGAATATAATTTAGATGCGTGGTCCATGGAATTAAAATGCATGCAAAAGTGATAGCTTGATTGGTGGTCAATCTGATTAGTTGACCAGATAGAATCAAACACACAATATAATGCATGATGGTCCCTTCCATTGGTCAGCATGGATATGGTCGATCATATGGATGGATGGATGCGTGCAGTGCGTGCCCGCACTGGCCGGCGCCGCGCGCGCACTGCACGACGCCGCCGTGTCGCGAGAGGCGTGTGGCGCGCTCGCTCTCGTGCGCGCGCGCGCGCGGCGGCGAGAGACGATTCAACGACGAGATCGAGCTAGTAGCCGTGGGCGCGCGCGCCCCCGGCGAGACAAGGACACGTACGGGAACGGTGGGCGCGCGCGCGCCGGCCGCGAGACATGGACACGGGACGGGCAGGAGCCGTGGGCGCGCGCGGTGGCCGGCGGAGACCGCGCGCCGCGCGCCACGCACATGGCGGCACATGACGCGTGCATGCATGCATGGACCGATCGATCGATCGCTCTCCATGGAAGATTACTGCTGCCTAGCTACTGGTGCATATGCCTGCATATATATTATCCTAGCTAGCTCTACACGACTCCATCGATCTCATCGACGATCGATCACTGCATCCGCATCAGTCGTAGCTCGATCAGTGCATGCATCCATCCATGCATATGACTACTCCACATGCATGTCAATTAGCTAGCTACTACTACCTCGTGCCATCATATGATCGATCAGCAGCAGATCCATCGCCGTCTATTCTAATCATATGCAACACTACTAATCAATAAGTAATTACCCATCAAGAATTAATCATAGATAGATATATATGGTACTAATATAACGTGATGCACTCATCAAGATTCCTCAGTATGCATGCATGCATCTATGCCATGTAACTAACTAACTAACTAACTAACGAATTAACTAACTAATTAGCATGCAGGTCTGATCGATCCATGCATGGCCATCTGACCTACTGCAGTCTGCAGATCATATCACATTGCAATATTATTCTAGCCATCACTCCAGAAAGAAACAAAAACTTTGGATGATGATGCGCTCTTAGTTAATTAGTTAATGATCAGTTTGCAGTTATAAGTATATGCAGCATCAAATTAATTAAGCTAGTTTTTGGAATCTTTCTCTTAACTTTCTTCAGCTGCATCGATCGATCCAGCTCAATCATACAGTAGTACCTACCTAACCGCCTGGTCTAACCTCCAGTCTCTCTTAGCTTTCTCTCTCCACACCAGAAAAAACTACCAACTGCCAGTACCTACCTACCGGTCATCAGATCTCACCCGCTTAATTTCTTTATATAATATATCTAGTTATTTATTCAGCATTTGGAAAAAAATATTGTCTCTGATCGATCGATAGATGTACGTTTACATGTGATCGACAAGTGAGAACACTAGAACTTAACGATCAGGGCGTCACAGTAGATCGAACAGCAATTAATCACTCGATCTGCAACGGCGACGACGACCATCGATCGGATGCTTATTTTTCTTAATTCTATCAATTCAATAGTTCATCGTATCAATATGTTTACACCAATCAATTTTGGTCGCATCCAATTTCCTGAAATAATATTTTTTAAAAAGAAAATTTCAAATCTTTACGATGATTTTGAAGAATTGCAAAAATGGGTACATGTAGGTACTTGAAGTGCCGACTAGTTCCACGTCAACTCCAATCAGTACTTTAAGCGTGATCGGATGTTGTCCCCCCGTCAGATTCTGCCACGTCAGCACTTCAAGTGTCGACTAGGCACTTCAAGTACCGACCGATAGCTACTTCTGCCATTTTTCAAAATCGCCATGCAAATTTGAAATTTTCTTTAAAAAAATATTATTTAAAAAAAATCCATCCAACACTATCCAAGATTCCAAGTAGCTAGAAGTAAGTAAATAATTAGCAAGTGTTCATGCATGAAAGGCTTCTGTAATTTTTCAGATATGTTACCAGCTGCAATCAAACCTATACCTAGCTAATTAACTAGCTATATGTGTGTGTGTGTGTGATCCTGCAAGTAGCAAGTGAGTAGTGACAAATAACTGAAGTTGACTGATCCATCACACTACATGCAAGCAGACAACTGAAGAGAAGAGGTAGGAGGAGAGAGATGGATCCAGAACATGGACTACAAAACAGACACACATGGATGCCCTGATGAGTACATAATTAAATTAAAATAAACTAACCACACAAGTTGCACTGCAAGCAGCTTAGTTAATTAACAATAAACTAAATGATATATATATACATGTATCATATGATTGTGTGTGCATATATATATATATGCATATATATTGCAAGTTGCAAAATTTATTTTTGTTGAATTGTACTAGAGATAATGGCATACCCGGCCTCAGGTCGTTTATATATAGATATATGTAGACAAGAGGATTAATTAAATTAAGAAACAACTAATTGAGGCAGTAGCTAGATATAGCCAAGAGAGGATCTATGATTTTGGATGTCACCATGCTTCACAAATTTATCAGATCAACTAATAATACAATTTTTATTGGGATATATTAAGATCACCAGAGCAGATCAAACAGCTATATATCAGCACGTACGTACCACTTAATTAAAATAAATCATATATATTAATTAATCGATAATATTATATTATTGTCCAACGATCGATATTAATTATATCAATATATAGTGAATCCGTCCGCCAAAAACTGACAAAAATTAGCGTTTTGCTGACGAAATAAAGTTAACTTCTACAGTCAGATTTGGCCGACGGAAATTCACTGGATTCTTGTAGTGATCCGATATAGCGGCTATTAGCTACTGCAATCAAGCTAAGTCAGGGTTCCTAAACTAATATAATGGGTTATTTGACAGTCTTTGAGGAGGTACCAGGTGATACCATATTTTTTAGTATTAATTTTGGTACCTTCTTGTACCTCATGTGTCAAGAGGTACCAAAATTAACACTGAAAAATATGGTACCCCTGATACTTCCTCAAGTACCGTAAAATTTCTCTAATATAATACCTCTGATTAATTACCGATTAGAGCTAGTACGTAGCTAGCTAAACGCTATATGTCCACACTATTGAGCACTAAACAACATGCCACTGTCTCCAATGGATCCACATGTCATGCAAGTTAGTAGCAGGTCGATGCATGTGATATGATCGATCGATCCAAGTTACGAATATATATATTATATAAATTCTTCCATATATATATATAATATATATATATATATATAATATTACTCCTAGCAGTCCTACATGAATGCCGGCCAAAATATGATTGATATGATGCATGCATGATCGAGTACGTGCAGTCGTTCGTTGCTGCAGACGATCGATGCATGCATGGTTACATGCAGCACGCGGCCGGCCGTCGCGGCGCCGGCCGGCCGGCTGGGATCGATCGATCATATCGATGAGCTAGCTAGCGCGGCGATCTGTCGAGAGTCGCCGGCTAACCGGCTTGCTCGCCGGCCGCCGGCGGCCATGAATGACAATGGCCGGAGATATGATATGATGGAGCTCTTGCTAGTTGAATATAATGTGTATATATAGATACGTGTAATTATTGCTGTCGATCCGGTTATTTAATTTTGGCAGGTATCTGTATATATGTATATATACGGGACTGCTATTCTACACCCACGTGTGTAAAATAGCTATTCTACACCGACTATTTTCAGTAGTAGATTTTTCAGTAGAATAGTAATTGAGTAATACTTTTTCTCCGTACTAGATTTTTCAGTAGAATAGCTATTCTACACTCGTGATGTAGAATAACATTTGTATATATATATATATATATGTGTGTGCATGCTTAGGGGACCCATTGTGATCTGAGGAGGTGAGGAGTGATCATATAATCATTACGAAAAACCCAAATTCATAGATTAGTGCCAAAATCTTTGCTAGGGTATATTATTTGAGAGCTTCTACCTTAATATAAGGTACCAGAGGTATCAAATCATATTTAACCGTTTATTTTACAATGGTACGATTGAAAAAAAAATTATGTATGGACGGGCAAAATATACGTTACTAGCTAGCTACTTAATTAGCTCGATCGATCCATCGACGAGAAATTATAATTTTCATGGTGATATGATGCGGATTCCAAGTCTCCAACCTGCAGCTACCAATTTTATTTGGCGGTCTCGATCGGCCGGCGCCGCCCCGGCATGCATGCATATCATCATACCAAACAGACCATCCATAACCAATGCAAGTTGCATATATATATATATATATATATATATATATATATATATATATATATATGCTTATATATGTGTGTGTATTTATGCATCTTGTACATATACTAGTACTTTTTGCAACAGGTACATCGCCGGGGTGAATACACGTAATAAGAGAAATTTTACGGTATTTGAGAAGGTACCATCAAGATGTACCACATTTTTCAGTATTAATTTTGGTACCTCCTGATACTTCATGTATCAGGAGGTACCGAAATTAACACTAAAACATATCGTACCTCAAGGACCGTAAAATAACCCATATAATGATTGTGGATCGGTCAACTATTGAGATCTTGCCATGCAACCTCTCTCTCTCACTCACACATATATATGACCAATGGAGAGTATATATTTATACTTTTTAACTGGTATTTATACACATGTATATTAGTAGAACTAATGTACGTACTTAGATCAATTAATTCACTATGGGAAAGAGGCGTTTTTCCGAGGAAGCATGAATCTCACTCGACGAAGGGTTCACCGAGTGCTACGTACACTCGGTGAATCCGCTGTCAGCGGACATGTGTTCACTGAGTGCCATGCGAGGGTTCGCCGAGTGTTGTACTCGGCGAACAATACTCAGTGAATCCATTGTCGGTGAATAGGAGTTCGCCGATGAGTGTTTTTTATCGGGCATTTGGTAAACTCTTCGCCGGGTTCCACACACAAAATTTGTCGATCAAAAGTAACACTACAACAAAACAGAATATTTTCGTCGGCCTATTTAACTTCCGTCGGCTTTTGGGCAAGCCGACGGAAATTAAATAACTTCCGTCGGCCTTTAGGAGCCGACGAAAGTTAAATTAACTTCCGTCGGCTTTCTCTAGAGCCGACGGAAGTTACGTAACTTCCGTCGGCATTTCTATAAAACCGACGGAAGTTGCGTGCACACCCACCGTGCCCTCGATCCTCACCACTTTTGGGCCCCCATTTTCTCCACCTACCGCACTCCCGCACACACTCACCCATCTGAAAACCCTAACCCACGCCTCCTCCCCTCCTCTCACCGTCAGCCCTCCGTTTCTCCCCCTCTCTCCTACGCCGCCGACCGCCATCTCTCCTGCGCGTATCTGCGCTGATCCTAGGGCTCCAGCGCGCGGCGAGCGGAGGCGGAGGCGGCGAGGCGGCGAGGCGGAGGCGGATGCGGCGAGGCGGAGGCGGAGGCGGATGCGGAGAGGCGGAGGCGGCGAGGCGAAGGCGGATGCGGCGAGGCGGAGGCGGCGAGGCGGAGGCGGAGGCGGAGGCGGATGCGGCGAACCGTAGGAATACTCCTCGCGTCCTCCGCCTCGGCCCATCCACCCGCGGCGGCGAGCTCTCTCCTCCCGATCTCCTCTCGTCGCGTCGCCGACTCACTCGCCGGTCGCCGCCCCCGCGCAGCGCGGACAGTAGCTGGCTGGTTAGTTGCCCCAGCGTCGCCGGCTTTCCCGGATCAGATGGCGGATCAGTTTGCCATCTTGATTAATCATTCATTCACAATATTACTTACGCTGCTTGTTACTTCTCCAAACAGGGTGACAGTAAGCATGAAGCTGCCTCGGCTTATGTGGAGGCTGCAAATTGCTACAAAAAGTTTTCACCTCAGGGTATTTTTACAGTTTCTAAGCTTGGGCACTTCTATTGATTTTCTGTGATTTTTTAATCCCTTTCTCACTGTAATAAACTAGTGAAATATTCCCTGCAATTGTGCATAGCTAAATAAAATTTGTTGGAGTAGAGTTGCATTTGATATATGATTCTTGCTTCTATTTCATATACAATTGTATTTTGTATACAATTATACTAATCTGACTTAACTCGAAAAATGTAGCCAACTTTTCATGGTTCTAAAATTTACTTGGATGCTTAATTGTGATGATGTAGCAAACTGGAATTTTCAGCTATAATATTTTATATTGACTATTGTGGTCTATTGTAACCTTGCTATGCCCAATAAAACTAGGATCTTAAGTATGGAAGAAGCTGATTTTAAGCATAGTATTAGTATCAACCTTTCTTATTTGAGTTGGTTTTAACTTAGTGACAATGCATTTGTTTGAAAGGACTGCAATATGGGATATCCACATTGATTGTTCTGATGAACATTAACATATATTGCTTCTCTAACATTTAAGTATTTTAAACATTTAAAGATAGTGGGATTTAAAAGGCCAATTCCATTTAAGCTGCATATCCTTGACCACTTACAGTTCTTAGTTTTTCTTCCCATAAAAATATGTTTGTCAGAATATTAACTAACTGCCTTTTTAAAATATTGGCCCCATTTTATGCAGAGGCTGCACAAGCTCTAGACCAGGCTGTTAATCTTTCTTGGAAATTGGTAGATTGAACATGGCTGCAAGATACAGCAAGGTGAAGTATCAATTCAGTTCTTGATGAAACAGAATTGTTATCTCAACTGATTGGCATGCTTGGATGATGGCTTGTTTCAAAAGGAAGCATGTTATTTTCTTAATTGGGAAACTGTCATTCTGATGGTAATGTTAATGTATGCATATTTAGGACATTGGTGAGATATACCAGCAAGAACAAGATTTAGAGAAGGCTTCACATTACCTGGACATGTTATATTTCAACCTTTTGCAGACACTTACATTTACATAAAAAGAGTCTTGGCTCATTGGCTTTGGTAATTCTTCAGTATGACTGTTGAATGTACTATTGAGTAACCAAGGGCTTTGTCTAATCTTTTTTCTTTACTGTGAATTACTTTTTTATTTTTTTTTTCGGATTTTTTAGTTAACTTCCGTCGGCCAACATTAGCCGACGGAAGTTATTGGCCCGTAGACAGCAAAAAACTAATTTTCGTCAGCTATGGATTTGGCCGACGGAAGTTACCAATTTCCTGGTAACTTCCGTCGGCTAAGTTTGGCCGACGGAAAGCCGACGGAAGTTAGCTAACTTCCGTCCACTCGCTTCCGTCGGCCAAAGGCCGACGGAAGTTAGCCTTTTGCCGACGGAAGTTAGCTTCTTCCGTCGGGAAAGGGCTAACTTCCGTCGGCTTTGGCCGACGGAAGTTCCCAGTTTTGTTGTAGTGTAACATCACAGTGTTCGCACGAATATGACGACGGATTTACCGAGTGTCACATTTTGTCACTGGGCGGTAGAGAGGATATATATCAAGGGAGGGAGGAGAGGGTGGGGGATATGGGAGAGAGGAGAGGGCCATAGATTTTAACGGCATAAAGAAAATTTCGCCGTTGATTTAAAAATTTTAGCACCAAATCGAAATTTTTGGCATTGGACCTAAAAAATTTGTTAGCCGAGTGTTTGTCAAGTGTCTCAAATTAGCGTTTGGCAAACAATTTATAGTTTCTTGGCTAAAAAATGTTGCTTTTGAAAAGTGGTTCAACTCTTCTAGTTTCTTGACTAAAAAATTGTTGCTTTTGAAAAGTGATTCAATTCTTCTAGTTTCTTGGCTAGGAAGTTATCCGAAAAAACTGAAACAAACCTAGCTTTAGAAAAGTTTTAGATTCTGAAAAATAGCCGAGAACTATATAATTGGTGATAATCTTCTAAAGAAACTACTTTTTCTTTAGTTTCTGAATTTTAGCGAAGAAACTACATTTATTAGAAACCGTCCTCTTATAATATAAAATGAATCGTCCATCTTTTCGTATCAACTTATGTTTTGGGCTTGAATTAAGTAATACAAGGAATTCATCAATATATGGCCTATTTGGTAGAGTCCGGATCCTCAAATCCATAGTGGAGCATTTGAAACTAGCTAGACCCTGCTCCATCACACTATTTTATTTTTTCGAAACGTTGTCAGCGGGATCCACTCCTCAGAAAAAAGTGTTTGGCTTAACTCATAAGACAAAGAAGTTGAAACTGTAGCTCTCCCAAACGCATCCATATTATCGGAACCAAAAAATCTCAAGTTCAAATTGCGAGTGACACACGCTTAAATAAAAATCGCATGACCAGATCATATATACGTGGTGTCGTAAGCATATGCGTCACGGTTAATTCCATCGACGTAATAAGATTATATACACACGTGCGTAAATATATATATATATATATGCATTTTAATATTAATCTCCCGTGATTTTGATGAACAACTTTTTGACCAGGACTGCATGCGTACGTGGCACCCAGAGTGGGCCCGGTCTCCGATATACTGCACTTCGGACCGGGCCCACACGACAGTGACACCGAACCAACCTAGCTAGCATGTGTCAAGCTAGCCTTTTCAGATCTCATATAATATAACTAGTCATAGGCCTGTGCTTTGCAACAGAATCTTATTCTATAATAGGGTTTTTGCGTAAAATTCATGTTTCTACATGATTTTTTTCAGAAATCTAAGGGTTTTTATTTCCGCGCAAAATACATAAATTAAAATACTGAAATATAAATACAGTTTTTTCTTATTTTTTATTTTTTATTTTTATTTTTATTCATTTTCCTTTTTTTCTTCTTTTTCTTTTTCTTCTTTTTCTTTTTTCTTTTTCCTCTTTTCTTCTTTTTTTTCTCACGCAGCCAAGCGCTTGCTGCGCGCGCGTGGAGGGTGGAACAGCGGCGCACTCGGGACGGTTGCAGGGCGCCGGGCCGTTCGGGCACCGTTTTTATAGGGTATAAATTTTGATTGGTTTTTTGTGGGAAGTGGAGAGGCAGTACGGGCTTGCGGACGGAGGAACGGAAATCTAGCCGCTTTATAATAGTAGAGATATATAATATAATATAAGATGAAAATAGTGAATTAATCCATGGAGTTAATCTGATTCTATTTTATACTAAACTTCCGTACATCAGAAATTTTACAAGGATAAATTTGCAATTTATTTGTCATTTTAGACGTGATTTCGGATACCATGAAGTAATTAATTCGTGTATATTTTCCTTTTTTGTCGATATTAAAATATAATATATTAGTAAAGATAGTACAGGAAACAAGAAGAAAGTAGTAATACTTTAGAGGTATATTTTTATATATATTTGCCGAGTGTATTTTTATCATTTATTTTTTAAAAAGCTGAATATATTTAACTTTGAATAATTATATAAAAATATATCAACGATTATAGGAAAAATTATCCACGTGCCATTATATTTTTCAAAAGTTGTCTACATGCCACTGTTAGTGACTGTGGCGGCCCTCATATGTCGGTGACACACCAATGACATATTGACAAGCCGTGAAAATTTTAATGGTATAGAAAAAATTAACCCATGATTATAACATTAGATCAAATTTATCATTAAATATACATCCTGTCGTCAAATTATGTTGTGGCACGTGTACGTGCACCTGCCACGCGCGCCGGACGGACGGCGGCCTGTCGGCTGACGTGGCACGCACGTACGATGATACACGTACGTGTCACCGGCTCACAGGCCACAGAAGCATGTGTACCCATTCATGCATGCATGTATGGCCACACCCACACGTGCTGGGCTGCACGCAGCAGTGGGCACCACGTGGCGCGCGTGTGAATACACACGGATCGATTCGACGTGGGCGCGCGCGCGCGCACACACAAATCATCTGCAGGCCGGTGGCCGGGATACGATGCATGCATGTATGCGTGCGAGCTGAGAGGGCAGAACGTACACGTGCGCCGGCCGGCCGGCCGGACGGGCGGCGTGCTGTCGGCCGGTCGACGTCGTATCGGACTTCTCCGGCGGCCGCCCGACCGGACGCCGCGCCGCCGCACAAACAAACCGTGCTCTTTCTCTCTCTCGCATGCGTGTATATATATATATATATATGGTCGATCGTACGACGACGACAGCTGCTACAAGAAACTAAATGGACGACTACGACCGACGTGTAACCCACTACAAACTTCGTAGTCAACGATTTCAAAAAGATTATTTAATAGAAATTACAATCCATATTATAAATATTGGGAAATTTTACGGTATTGGAGCGGTACCTAACGACTAACGAGAGATAGCATAATTTTTAGTGTTAATTTTATTATTTGTTGGTGACGAGAATAAGAGCTCGGAGTAAAATCATTTACAACAATCAAGTGAAAGGAAAGGTCGGGAGACGAGACATTAAAGATAATCTAGAAGCGGTCGGATCATCTAATAGCCAAAGAAGTGATCGTTAGTTTCAAAAGCTTCTAAATTCCACACTTAGAAGGATGACCCGACCGTAGATACTCAGATGGTCATATGTTTATAACCATCTCAAGCTTTTAAACTCATATTTCCACACATAAAACTAGGGTTATTATCCTTCAAGAGATTTGAGCCTGTCTAATGCTTGTGTCTCGTATTTTAGAGGCAACCATTGAATTTCGACCATAGTCGTCCCCTTTCATCTACACAAAACACATCTGTTAGTAATCCCGTAGATGACTGTTGTACTTAAGCAGTAACACTCGGTGTCTCATGTGTTAAGACGTACTAAAATCAAATTGTAGTACCTCTTGTTACCTACTCAAATACCGTAAAATCAATCATTCATATGTCTAAATATCTAAATATAAAATATAGAGTACCTAGGGCTATTAATAGATTGGAGATTGAACCTGCATAATAATCTCTATTTCTCTATGCACGTACAAGACATACTGACCGTGTAAAAATATATAAGCAGTTTCATTTTTATGAACTAACACATCTACAGTGATTAGGGGCCGTTTGACAACGAGGAGCTAAACATGAACATTGGTTAATTATAAAACTAATTATTAGGGAACTTCTAGGCTAATTCGTGAGATGAAAATAGATTTCGTCTCGTGAATTAGCCTAGGTGTTCTACAATAGGAGAATTACTGGTTTGCTACGGAGTTTGTTGTCATGTTCTCGAATGCTAGAAGGTTATTTGATGTCGTTTGTAATTTACCACAAAGTTTGCCGATTTATTTCCTCTTTTGTCATTTTCTCATTTATACTCCTTTTTCCTTTTTCTTTTCTATTTTACAAAATTGAATCATTGTTGCTGCCATGGGGCGGTGGTGTCATATGGCTTGGCTCCCGGCGGCATAGTGGTGCAGTAGCTTGGCAACGATCTTTGCGTGCGACAGCGACATACTTTTTTGCGGAACGACTCAGTTTTGTAAAATAGAAAAGAAAAGGAAAAAATAAGTATAAATGAGAAAATGGCAAAATAACAAATAAATCAACGAACTTTGTGGCAAAATTGCAAACGATATCAACTTCGTAGCATTCGAGAACATGACAACAAACTCCGTGGAAAACGAGCAATTCTCCCTTCTACAAGTAGTTTTATAATCAACTCGTATTTAGTCCTTCTAACTAGCATCCGAACATTCGATTTGACATGCGCTAAAATTTACCCATGTCATCGTTATATATATCTCGGAAATATAACTCCACGTGCATGGAATGAACTTAAGTAATATCACTCGTGCACAATTAATAACACATGCATGCATAATACTCGATCGGTTTCTATCATCCAACAGTGTCAAATAGGGCATTTCATGCAGTCGTTTTTTGTGTGTGGATTTGCATGCATGATCATAAATCAAAAGCAAAGTCGATCGCGCGCATTAATCATGCATGCAACGAATGAACCATGCATCACGTACGTACGTGTAAGTACTACGTACGCTACGAATTTAATTTTGACACGCTTAATTGCACCCTTAATTCCCAATATCATACCCATCTTTTAGTGGATTGGAGTATGGTACTAACTTTTTGCATCGACGACGACCGATAATATTATTATTCAACTTGACGTACGTACGTGATCAGGCTTGGTCAATTTAGACTACTGTTTGGTACCTTCCAATTTATTTTGTACGTACTCTACACTAGTATATATTTATTTATTTATTAGTCTGTTCAACGGGTATGAAAAAAAGTATATATATATATAATTTTATGTATGCAGTTGTTTCATGTGAGAAATGTGAGTTAGTGATTAATTTTTATTTTTTAAGAAGGTCACCGGACTTAACTTTGTTTGAAAGACACTCGTCTAATATAATGTTCATTTGGAACGCAGGGATTTTACACGATTTTCGTGGGAATTATACTAAATCCTCCAAAATTCTTTTTAAATAACTTTGTTCCAAAAGAGCCCTAAGCATGCTCAACTTCGAAGTTCTTACGGAATCGGTGTTAAATTACTCACATCCTTTCATGCCTTTCATATAGTTAGTGATTAATTAACCATGCACACACGCTCATTTAATTTGGCTTTTGTTTCTTGCTACTTACCGGAGCTAGCGAGTGTTTAGGCTCTGTTTGGGACAGCTCTAGCTCCGGGATTTTTTATAACAGGTTTAGCATAGCTCCAAGAAATCATGAAGCTAAAGTTACGAATATATTAAGAGTATTTAGTTGAGTAATTTATTTTTTTTATTTTATACTAAAAATAAAATTTAAACTATTTTATTTTATTACACAAACTCCAGATTCTACCCGAATCTAGAGTTGGAGCTATACTAAACATGTTCTTAATTAATTAATTGGTTGATTTTCTCTGTCACATACTGTAATTGTTGTTTGATTTCTTTTTGATATGTCAAATTATTACAATTAAGCAACATTAGTTTGATGGTGGAGTACTCACGGCTCCTCACGGGTACATGAGATTATTTATCGACAATTGCAACATTAGATTAGATTTATTTATTGTGCATTAAGTATATATTTATTATAAAGAAGAAGTTTGTTTTTTTTAAAAAAAGTTAAACGACTATACGAAACATGAAGGCTTTTACTATCCTTGAGGAAGGTACCACTAAATACAAGTACCAAATCAAATGTAGTGATTGATTTAGGGGAGGTATGATTGGAAAAATTGAAAACAAATAAAAAAATGCCTCACCGTCCCACCACCGACCCCGACGAGCCGCCACTAGACCGTGTCATCCCACTGCACCTCCACCCAGCCGTGCCACCGCACTGCCGGTCTAGGTCGTCACGCCACCACTTCGCCGCTTGCCGTGACGTCGCTTTAGGCCGCCTGCCGCTCTCCAGGGCCGCGCTACCTCCTACTACAACACCGCATACTTTTGTCAACATCAACTACAGTCGGTAAAACCCTTCTATGGTGGCAAATAAAGTGTCAGTAAAGGTTTCCCGACGGTTAGCAAAACAGTCGTGCTAGAAGCAGTTGAGGAATGTTTCGCCAACAGTTTGACCCTATACCGAAAGTTAGGATGTAGACATATTCAAGACCCTTTACCGATATTTATTGCCTATGCCGACAGTACACCTTTCCCAATAGAGGCAATCTTTTGACAAAGATACATTAGATTTGTCCACAAATAATTGTATGTAAAAGTGTGCCATGGTGTAGTGTCCCTACGTTGCTCGGCGCCGTCCCGCCAGATGCGTCGTTGGCCAAGCCGCCCCACCGGCTTCCCCAACGCAGCTCTATTTTCTTGCCCTAATGCGCTAAGTAAAAAATCCCAAAATGCCCTTCCATGTTGTACTAATAGTAGATGTATCATTCACTGCCCCGAAAGGTTTCAAGAGGTACTACTTTAATCTCTCTCGGCTGTTGAATGAGTTTGATCAACAGCTCAGATTTAATACATCATACTCCTCAAGGATGTTAAGATTCCTCGTGAAACATATAGGTAGTACAAACTAACCATAAAGCATTCGCATATGACAACTTGTCGGCGTGCTCGAGATGATCGTGCTCCAAATAATTGTCAATCGAGGGAGATAGATAGATGGATATGATACATGGGCGATTATATATAGTGTATATCTATAGTGCATGTGTTGCGACTTTTGTAGTCGATCATCGTCATCGATTGATCACCACTATATGTATGTTTGACTTGACTTACATGTTTGGCTCATGGCAAAGAATACTACAAATAATGTACAGTAGCTATCGAAACACAATCTTCGCCGAGTAACGGCCGGTTTGTCGAGTGCATGTATTTCATCGGGTATTCGGCAAAGTACCAAAAACACTTGATAATTGTTTTTGACACTCAGCGAATGTTAGGTTTGCCGAGTGTCGTAGGCAAAAACACTCGGCAATAATATCGACAAAATGTTGATGGCGACAATATAAAGGATGTCCTCCTAAAATTAAAGTAGATGAGCTGGAGCTTGTCATGCTTGTTTACTTATGGCACGTTAAAGTAGTGCCGTGCCAATGTGTACATATATGTAGCACCACATGCAGCTACAACTAGATGTGGTGTGTGTGTATATATATATATATATATATATACAAATGCTATTCTACACCACATGTGTAGAATGCTATTCTACACCGACGTGGAATGGAGGGGTTGGGATTGGGTGGGGGGTGGGCACGATTGGGATGATCGGTGTAGAATAGCATTCTACACCCATAGTGTAGAATAGCGTTCCCGTATATATATATATATATATATATATATATATATATATATATATATATAACACTACAAGAGTGTACCCATTTGGTTCTTTAGCGGGTGTTTGGTTCCATAAACTAAAGTTTAGTCTGTGTCACATCGGATGTTCAGACATTAATTTGAAGGATTAAACATGAACTAATTATAAAAATAATTACAGAATTGGAGGATTATTCACGAGATGAATTTATTAAGCCTAATTAATCCATGATTAGCAAATGTTTACTGTAGCATCACATTGTCAAATCGTGGCGTAATTAGAATCATTAGATTTGTCTCGTGAATATTTTATAAATAGTCTACATTTAATACTCTAAAATAGCATCCAAACATCCGATGTGACAAGACTAAACGTTTGGACTAAAGAACCAAACATGCACTATTAGTCCAAAAGTTTAGTCCCGTCACATCAGATGTTTGGATGCTATCTGGAAGTATCAAATGTAGACTATTTATAAAACTCATTCATAATCGGTAGATTATTCATGAGACGAATCTAATGAGCCTAATCACGCCATGATTTGACAATGTGATGCTACAGTAAACACTTTCTAATCATGGATTAATTAGGCTTAATAAATTCGTCTCGCGAATAATCCTCCGATTACACAATTAGTTTTTATAATCAATTCACGTTTAATCCTTTAAATTAATGTCCAAACATCCGATGTGACATATACGTACTATACTTTAGTCCGTGGAACCCACGTTGAGTTGGCGACATATATGGTAGATGGATATATGTACTTGCAACTTGGCTACCTTTTCTCATTAACACTATATATGCTCCTGCTGCTGGTGATCATGATATGATCGATGATTTGCACGATGGACGTACGGATGTGTCATGTGTGTGCGCACACACACACAGAGAACATGTTATAGTGCATGCACCAATAATATATATATATATACTATTCTACCACACGTGTAGAATAGCTATTCTATCGGAAAATCTACTATCGAGAAAAAATTAAAGTAATACTCAATTGCTATTCTAGAAATTCTACTACTAAAAATAGTCGGCGTATAATAGCTATTCGTGTAGAGCGTTCCCGTGTGTGTATATATATACATATATATATATACACGAGAGCGCTATTCTACACTACATGTACACCGACCACATGCAGGAGTACTACTTTCAGTAGTAGATTTTTCCAGTAGAATAACAATTGAGTACTACTTTTTTTCTCGGTAGTAGATTTTTCAGTAAAATAATTATTCTATACACATGGTGTAGGATAACATTTATATATATAAGCTCTATGTAGATGCACTCCTATTATTGTACCGTTTGCTAATTAAGCCTATGTCTTAGATTAATTAACGTTTCAGGCATGCATGGCTGACCACATCGATCGATGATCATCTCTTCCAAATGTTCGTAATGTTTTGCTAAAATCACAAAGGGAGGAGTAATTAAGCAGACAATTAAGGTTCTATTTGGTTCCTATGGACTAAACTCTAGTCCATTGTTTTTAGGCACTTTTAGTCTCTAAACACTGAAACAGGTGGACTAAAATTTAGAAAAAAGTCATTAGTCCTCTAGTCTAAAGAAATGAACTAACCTAGACTAAAATTTGTTTGGGACGCCCCTACCCTCGTTTGTCCCACCTCAAGCCCTCCCTGCCCCCGATCGCTCGCTCCCCTCTCGGCTCCGGGCGCTCCGTCACCGGCCGCTACATCACGAGGAAAGGGTTGGCCGCTACCGGCCCACCACCGTGGTTCTGGAGCTGCTGCGCCTAGCCGAAGAGCTACATCGCGAGGAAAGGGTTTGCCACCGCCGCCGTGACCATGGGATTAGTGGCGGTGAGGTTGGGGCAGGCGGTAGGAAGCCAACAAGGTTTAGTTCCAGGTGGTAGGGTTGGCCGGCGTTGGAGCGTGGAGGGTAGAAGGGGCGCATGGTGGCGTTGACGGAGAAAGTGAGCGCGGGTCAAGAGACGAGGAGCAATGATAAAATAGTGTTTTTCAACTCTATTTATACAATTTTGTCTATAGAACTTAATAAGTGATGGACTAAACTTTAGTCCACAGACTAAACTTTAATCCATAGACTAAAAGAACCGAACACCACCTAAGTTCCATCGTCGTCGTACCCCAAGATGATTTATTAATCGCAGATCAAAGATGACGGCGCCCGGCGTGCAAAAGTAAAGAGTTAGAATGAACATGCGTGCGTGCAGGATCGATCGGAGCAGGTACGTGATAAAAAGTTCTTCTCCACTTGATGAGAGAGTTCAGGTCGAGATAAGTGAGCTAGCTTCGCACGATCGATCACTTTGCGTCAGCTATAGCAGCTACGACTACACTGACGTACGTGCACCAATAATTCGAGCTTACTACTAGCTTAGCTTGCACGAGATCATGCCATGCGTGCGTGCGTGCGTGCGTGCGTGCGTCGACGACCGGCAGCTAGTGCATGTGCAATGGTGATGCCACCAATTATATGTAGATGTTGCCCCCTTTTTTTTTACATAAAATTAAAGATTCATCCTTCACGTTTCAATGACATATGAAATCACGTCGACACGTGAGTTAGAGCCCGCTTGGATTAGATTGGTCTCGCTTGTTTTTAAGGACTAAAGTTTAGTCTCGTTTAGTCTATAAAGTCCCAATCAACCTAGCTTGCTTATTAGCGGTGTTCACAAGTCACAAAGAGGTTGCTTTAGGAACTAAAAGGTACCATGGATATCATCTACTAGTCTTATTTATAGCTGTTTAGGAGGATGAAAAAAAGGTAGAGATAATGATGATTATGGGTAATGTGGTCATCGTATAGTATTTTATTAGTCTCTACATCCAAATAAAGGGACTAAACTTTAGTCCCCACTAAATAAGTAAGTTTTAGTTCCTAAAAATAAGCAAGTGCAATCCAAACAGGACCTCAGAAGAATAACGGTACATGTGGTTATCTTAGAGCCTGTTTGTTTCAGCTTCTAGCAGTTAGAGATTTTCAGTAGCTAGCTAGTTTGAGTAGCTACGGTGTTTCCTAGCTTCTGGATTCTAGTTCATTTTTAGATTCTGCAGCTACTGATTCTCACAAACTAAGTCCAGAATCTGAATCGTATGTGTCCGCGTCAGTTTTAAATATCTACAACCGTCAGAAGCTGAAAGAAACAGGCCCTTATATCAATAACATGATCTATTATTGTAGCCATGGTTTTCACCGACTTATGCAGTTGTAATTGCTGCCGTCGGATCCAAGTTCAAGGGTCGAGATTGTACTATACACAATGTAGCAGGAGTTGTACAGTATAGGGTAAAACACTGTATTTGAATGTTACTGTAGCAGTAGATCTGGGCCTTTGATCATCTAATTGAACGGCCCATGTAAATGGCCACAGATCGTGTCTCGCGTGCGGCCCATAGGGCTGGGCCGTAATTGTTTTGTGGCTCAAGTCCGGCCCATATATGCTGGGCCGGAGTGGGATTCGCTTAGGGATGACAACGGTCTGAAACCCGCGAGTTTGATGAAAACCCGTCCGTAAAGAAAATCCGTGGAATTCATGCAAATCTGAACCTACGAAATCCGTGAATTCAAAACTAAACCGGAACTCGAACCATCGGGTACCCGAAGCCCGACGACGGGTAACCTAGGTTCAATTTATACTTTACGTGAATTACGTTAAAACATAAATATAATTAAAAGTCCACAATAAATAGGAGATTATCACATTACCAATATATAGTTTGAAATGATGAAATCGCTCAACATATCTAAATATAACATTATCACGAGAAATAAACAGGAAATAAAATAATTTCTATGTAAATTTAAATAACCAAATAAATCCACGGATAAATCGCGGATTTAAAACTAAACTCGAATGTTCGGTCGGGTACCCACGCCGTAAAGTACGCACGCCACCTTGCCACCGCCACCGCCACCACAGGGAGGGACGGATTTCTATGTAAATTTAAATCTAAACTCGAACGAGATGCAAAAATCCGTGCAAATCCGAACCTGCGAAATTCATGAATTCAAAACTAAACCCAATCTTTAATCTGCCGGGTACCCGAAATCGGACGACGGGTAACCTGGGTTTAATTTATACTCTATGTGAATTAAATTAAAACATAAATATAATTAAAAGTTCAAGATTATCACGTTACCAATACATAATTTAAAATGATAAAATCGCTCAACATATCTAAATATAATATTATAATAAAAATGACAAAAAATAAAATAGATTCTATGTAAATTTAAATAACCAAATAAATCCACGGATTTAAATTAAACTCGAACGTTCGGTCGGGTACCCACGCCGTCCGGTACGCGCGCCACCTCTCCGCCGCCGCCGCCGCCGCCGCCGCCGCCGCCGCCGCCGCCGCCGCCGCCACAGGGAGGGATGGATATCCGACGGCCTCCTCGGGCCTCTACCAGGTCGGCCTCGTCACCTCATACGAGCCGGCTTCCGCCGCGGCGGCGCTGACCACGCCTGCGCCCGCGGCGCCCGCGGTCGCGAGGTCCTCGTCGCCGCCGGGCTCCGTGCTCTCGCAGTATCCCGGCCAACTCCCCCCTCCCTCCAGCAGGATCCGTGGCCGACTCCCTCTTGTCGTCCTCCCCGCCGCCGCCTTCGTCCTCCCGCCTCGACGACGCTTTCGTCTCATGGGCGCGGCACCCTCGCCCCGCTCTCCTGGGTATGCTACTCCCGACCTCGAAATCTATTACTACTACTACTACCTCTCCGACTGCGTATGTGTATGTGCATATTACCCTTATCTAAGAAATGATTCCGTTAATTCTTCAAATGCTAGATGTTGATGGATAGCTCTACCTCTAACTTTACAAATGAGACTGCAATACAGTTGCAGCATAAGCTGTACGCATATATTTACTGCTTCTGTTGCTACCTTTGCAGAACATCACATTGTGTTAAGCGGACTAGTGGAGGTCACTTTCCAAGGATCCTACTGCATTGCCTGATCATTTTCACAGTTGCTAATTTGCTATTGCTTGATGCTAAAAACAGTGTTGTATACAGTGAGAAAATAAAACCTAAAGGCTTGAGGTTGATGATAGAGGGTTGATCCATGGATTTTTTCTGGAAAACTAAATATTATTGTACAGCAGTGAATTTGAAGATGAATCAATTTGCAGTTCTTAGCCAAGAATACTTCATTTGTGACATATGAATTAGCACACAACCCCAGTCACCAAGAGGAGAGGAGAATATAATATTTATTTATGCTATTTATAGCTATGCATATTGCATTATTGCCCGTTGTTCATGTGCTATATTAACTCTTGGAAATGGTGTGCATTTTACTGATCCTAGATTTAATTATTCTACATGGTTTCCTTTTGTTATTCTAGGGAAGTTTGCAGTTAAACTGAGTCCTCTACCTGAGGGAATGATGGCAGAATTATCATTTTTGGGTGGATGGGGGCAGGGCGCTCTGTATCATTCAGATGAAGTTTTCGACCACATCTTTCACTGACATCCACCATTTTTCTAAGTGAAATTTCAAGTTTACCAAGAAAACCTACTCACCTACTGTCATGACTTCTAGTGTTAGTCCTGCAATGTCAAAGCAACCAAAAACTGTAAAGACATCTCTCAAGAAAGATGTGACCCAAGTTACACCTCCAGTTGCTTCTGATAAGAAGACTAGTGTGCATCCTCCTGGCAGAGATAGAAAGAAGGATGTTCCTCCCCCTCTTATACAGCTTGATGATGTACATTGAGTGGAGAAAGCAAAGAGGTGCTCACTGGCCAACCAAGCAGAAGCACAAAATTGGGTTGAACTGTTCAGACATCTACCTCAATATGTGCATGGCACTCATCTTCCTGATATTGAGTCAAAAAATTCTCATCTTGATCCAATGCACTCTTCTGTGTACAAGGTAATTATTAAATACCACAATGCAAATTGCAAATACGTGGTGATGAATAATGACATATACCACTGTTTTTCCTTGGGGATTAGGGTAATGCACTAATGCGGTAAGCTCAAATATACCATAAGATGAATATAGTTGAAGCGAGAATATTGAGCACTGTTGCAATGGTGATTTGTTCTATCTTGCATTGCTGCTTCTCTGGGTTTATAGTTGACATAAAACAGATGGGCCTAAAAACTATTTTCATTCTTCTTATTTTCTGATGTTGGAGTGGTTACTGCTAAATGTGGTCAACATCAATTATCTTATTTTACCTCTATGTTTACCAAAATATCTTAGGTGACCTGTGCTATGTTTCAGGTTGGGCTTCAATATTTGTCTGGTGTTATATCGGGTGGCAATGCTCATTGCACAGCAATGCTTCTTGCTTTCAGAGAGGCCATAAAAGATTTCTCTACACCTTCAGCAAAAACTCTCAACAGAGATCTTAATGCTAAAATCAGTAGCTATGTGTCATTTCTCACTGATTGCAGGCTTCTTTTGATCAGCATGGGCAATGCAATTAGGTTTTTGAAGAGCAGGATTGCAAAGCTTCAATTACATTGTTTGAGTCAGAAGCTAAAGCTACTTTCCAGTTTGACATTGATAGGTTTATAAATGAGAAGATAACAGTTGCAGCCCGGTGCATTGTTAGTCATGCAGTCACCAAAGTCAGAGATGATGATCTCCTACTGACATATGCTTCATCCTCTGTTGTTGAAATGATTTTTGATCATGCCCACAAGCTTGGAAAAGAAGTTCCGTGTTGTTGTGGTAGATTCTCTTCTGAACAATGAGGGACAAGCATTATCATGCATATTAGTTGCAAAGGGTATAAGCTGCATGTATACGCACATTAATGGCATCTCATACATCATGCATGAGGTCAAGGATTTTTTGGTGCCTCTTCGATATTATCAAATGGAGCAGTAACAGTTTATTCCAGAGTTGGGACAGCTGTTGTAGCAATGGTTGTGACACATATAAATTTCATGAGAGGGTGCAACTTGATTCTATATGCTCTAATGAATTTGGTACAGTAAGTTACTAATTTAGATTGCTTCTAAGGAACTTCTTAACACACTCACGTTATTTACTCAGGTGACCCATATGCTATTTCAAGATTTCCTGAGAAGGAACATTTGGGGATTTGGGCCATCTTAAAAACTGCACTGATAACGAAAATCTCCAACTACTGAATCTTAAGTATGTGCCTGAATTTCCTGTATATATTATTGCTGGTCATTTCATTTCTCACGTCGGATTTTATCAAATGAATTTTGTTCACTGGATAGGTATGACATTACTCCTGACTATGTTTCTATGATCATAACATATTATACAATGGTAAGATGTGCTTGTAGCCTTGTATTTCTCAATCAATTCCTCATGCGTATAAGCAAATCATATTCTAAGCTACCTATGTTAATTTTGTTTCTGCCTGCCACTGCTTTGTGCCTTTTACAGTTCAATGCAGTGTTATCATATGTGGATCTAGGCATCTAGCTTTAGAATTGTTAGGGGATAGTATCACTTGAATTCTTGAATTTTGAGCTGCGGATTTGTGTTCTTGCTTTGCTAAAGAGAAACCACAACCCCAACCCCATAGCTTTAACTTCAGCCAAGTCCATGATGAAAACTTTTTTTCTGTTCAGTTTTGGCTAAATATCTTACCAAAAAATGTGTAGGGGTCATATGTACCAATAAAAATGGTTCCCCTTATCTATGGCAGGGAACACTGAGCTGAATATGTTCTTCTTTTCTTTAAAGCCTTTCAATCCCAAGCAAGGGGTAGGTTTGAGTTGAAACCCAAACTTTTTTTGAGGTAAACTAGTAGGAGAGGCTCCTACTAAGGTTATATATTAAAGGGTGGCCAGAGCCAAAGAAAGTACAAGACAGGAGCTAGAGGGGAACAGGGAGGAGAGGGAAAAGAAAGGAAGCTAGAGGGCACGTTGCCAGGCAGCAAGAGAGCCTTTTAGTTACAGCAGGGAATCTATGAGATTGAATAGACGATTTCATAGAGTGGCTAGGTTTTTCATTGGCTTGTCAAGCCTAGCACAACCTTTTAGGGGAAAGGACCCTCCCTCCTTTACCAGGACTTGGGACCTGCTATGTTGAGACAATATAAGCGGAGTTAGCTGAGTATGTTCTGCTTATATTTATTAGGCATACTGGATCTCATAGTTAGCAAGGATGAGATAATTTGATACAAAGAGATTCTTTCATTTGATGATGTTTACACCCACTTTCTTATTTCTAAAAATATATCTAAGCCACATATATAGCAGTCTCCTCTTCATATTAAAAGTTGCGGGATCAGTATTGGCACAACGTCATTGTTTTTGTATGCTCTAACAAAATTACCTTTCATAAAGCTGCCTTATTTGGTCTAACATTCAGATCTGCCTGGCCTAACTGGCCTTGGATTTAGACAGCAGGACCATATGCCTCAGCAGAGGTGCGATCTGTCTGCAAACTGATGCATTATTTTGCACATGTGGACTAACTGTGACTCTGTGAGTGATGAATCTGATTGCTACTGGAAAAATAAATATGGCATGCTGAAATAAAAAGAAACAAAATAGAACATGGTATTTCAATAGTTATTGACTAGTCTAATTTGACCTGAGCTTGCCTGATGATTGTGGTTTTTATTGTTCTTAATCTGGTTCAAAGTATTTCTTGATTCCATCTAGTCTTTGGCTCTTTGCACTGACTTTTTTCTCACTGATATAGTTTTTTTGGTTCGATAATAGTCAAGCGTCTTCAAGAGTCGTTGTTTTCTTTATTAATATATGAGGACATGACCTTTTCTTTTCATACCTTTCATAGTGAAGATACTTATGGATACTTTTATAATGCTGTACAGTGTACAGCTTGTTGCCTTGATCCTGCATAATTGCTACTAATAGTTCTATGGCACAAATGAAATAACTATTTTGAAAGGGGCCATCTTTTCTTCTTCTGCAGCTCCAGTCAATCTTGCTGGAACCGGCTTCGGTTGCACTAGGATGACTCTTCGCAACTTTTTGACTTAATTATCAGTAACTCTCACAAGATCCCGGTTCCTTTTGCTTTAGAGGTCATCATGGTGGGCTGTTGGACGACCTGGTTACTCAGGAATAAGCTTATTTTCAAGGGCCTACCGGTCTCTCAGGTTGTCTGGAGAGCCGTGTTCTCCGCCCAGCTCTCCCTGCAGGCCTACCGCCTCCGTCCTCGCTTGAGGCAGGCTTTGTTGTGTTGGCTTCTTAACTCTTCTCTTTAGCTTCTCGCTTCCCCTGTACATCCCCCTCTTCTCCCCCTACCTCTGGCTGTGTTGTAAGCACGTTTTTCACTTCGTTTTATAAAATCTTAGTAGGAGCCTCTCCTACTGATTTCAGTCAAAAAAAAATTCAGCTAGTATTATCTGCTAGTTCGTAGTTCCCCCATGACCGAACTATTGATAGTCCATTTAGTATGGATGGACACAAACAGTTTTGCTTGCAGTTATTTCCTTTTATAGTTCTTGTGGATACTTCTTTTTTTTGTATGCCTAATCAATTGGACATATTAATATGCTATACTCAAATTACAGTTTTTTGTGTGCCTCATATTTGTATATCACATCTGTACTGTATTGTTTATCATTTAAGAGGGGCTGTCTATTGTTTGGTACATGGAATTGATGATTTTTCCTGCTGCCGCAGCTCCCACCTACAGAGTAAAAGATGTTTCCATTGACGATTTAAGGAATTGGATGTTTTAATGCGAGGTATGATAAATTCAGATTTTCAATATCCTTTACTGCCTTAGCACAGTGTTGTGTTTTGTGAATATATGTTTATGTTTTGTATTTTCTCAACCTTGAAAGGTGTATTATATCATGTTGTTTCCTTAGCTAAGTTGAAGTAATCCACATCAAAGTTTTCAATTAATTACCATTGCTAAGTACAGGGAATGTGCTGATGATATTACCCTTCTACATTAATTATGTATCCCTCCTTAATTCGATCTGCCCTAATGTTCTATTTTCATGTAAATCAATCTTTTGTCTATTGATAAACTCTTGGGGTGGAGTTTTTTTAGTACAATGGTACGTGAGAGTACCCTGCATAAAGTAAAATATGTTATTAAGGTGTCATCTTGTCGTCGCCTAGGCGATAAGGTGGCGCGGGAAGGGCACAGTGTTCCACCGCCTTGGTTGCTAGGGAGGAGGGGTAGCAGTGGTGCCATGTCACGGCAGGAATGAAGCAGAGCAGAGCAGCCATAACTTCCAGGGCCGTCTCCTCCTCTGCACCCCACCAGTGGTGACTGCGGCTTCTCCCACGACATCATCCATGACTGTGAGTCCCTCCTCATCCTTCTTGCAGCTACCCGATGCTCCTCTGCACGCACTGAGAACCGTCATTGTCTCCTTCATTTCCTCCCGTATGTGCCCGCTGCTCCGTCGAACTCTTTACTCATCCTGATTTGTTCCATCTCTTTTGTTTTACTCTTTACTCTTTACCCGGAGGAACTCTTTTGATTCATCTGCTTTGTGGATAAAGCTGGACCCTTTAGGTGTTTGATCTGAAAAGTGTTGCTTTACTGAAACGCCGTTCCTTTACTGTTTCTCAATAACATTTACACTCATTTGTCTAACTTTTGGGTTCCTTCACTTCCTTGTTATTATCAAGGATGACTATGGTTCTAAACACCTGTAGAATATACATGAAGCAAATTGGTAGCTTGGCCAGTGTACAACAAAGGGAGATTTGAGAGATGGGACAGTTAGAGTGTTGAACTATTTGCTACTTTTATTGGTAGGACCTGCCTTCCTCAGCCGTAGATTATAGGGATGGTTGGGGGGGTGGATCGGCAGCCAGGGAAACCATGGCAACAAGTACGTTGCTAGGCTTGCTTTATTCCATAGCCCTTAAGGGGTATTTATAATCATAATACAATCTAATCTAAAACAGAATTAATCTAATCTCTAAAACAGAAATAACTAAAACAGAATAACTGATTAAATCTAGTCCCCTTTGGGCCTCTCCAGGGCCGGCGCCTCCCATAGTGGATGCCGGTCCTAACATTTATTATGCTAGATTGCTATATTACTATTGCTATTTGGTATTTGCCTAGTTTTATCATGCTATATTGCTATTGTTATTTGAAATTTGTTTTCTTATATTTTCTGTGAGTAAGGTATCGCCTTGTTTAAGGTAAAAAGTTAATTAGATGCCTAGTCTCGCTTTATCACCTTAATAACTATGGTAAACTCAAAGGTCTACGCAGAGGACTTCACAAGATTTGAAATCTAGTCAGACTAGAAAAACATTAAAATATGATACAAGAGCATATAAGCAATCCTTGTTAACCATGATTTGCTTCATGTCATCTGATATTTTTAAATATTTTTATTTTCTGTAGTTTCGTAGGTTCATGTTTCATGTGCACTGACAAATGTAATACTTAATCATTTAGGTGAGTGCAAACAACCAGCCAACAAGGAATGCAGTTTTGGATGTAGATAGGACGGGTCATGCAAGAAAGTCTCACATGTGCACAGATGCTAGCTAAATCAAAGGATTTCTGGTTGGCTTATTATTTCCAGGATTTGTATTCATACTAAATTTATCTGTTGATTAGCACACATAGACTTGTTTTCTTGTACTGAGGTGACCATACATGAATTTCAATTGCACATAAGTTAACACGTCCTTTCTGTTTTGTCAAGCCAGCCCTTGCCCCTTGGTGTGTTGACCTTTTTTATTAACTATGTGAATCTTTTTGGTTTACTGTAAATTATTAATGCACCTTGCTGCTAAAAAATGATGTTGCTTTTGGGCATTTTATTTCTTGGTTTCTGTTGTTTTGCTACCCCTGTGAGACTCAATCACTTCAGAGCCCTCATGTTTTCTGCAGGCCCTGTCTTTCTGCGACATCATTTTTTGTTCTGTGGTCACCCTTAGTCCAATGCTACGCATGAACACTAGTCTCTTGCCACCAGCAAGAGATGTTTGGCATGAGCAGTCATTTGTACAGTTTGTTGTCAGTCCACAAGAATGGACCCTACAAATGCATTATACATCTGAGTTAGATCTATCTCACTTTAGACATTTGAAAGCTCATCAAATCATGGTCTCAGCTTTTAATTGGCTTCTGGTGGAGGATGGCCTTGTGATTTACTGCAGCTGTACAATGGATGAATCATTGCTGCAGACCTAATAATGAGATCTCAGTACACACTAATGAGCATCTTTGGTGGGGTTCATGACATGTTGCTCGGCTTTAAACCCGCTAATGCTACTGCCTATTATCAGCTAGCTCAGAGCTGCCCCAGCATATTTACGCTGATCGAGACTCGTTTACAGCGACGGTCCCTGGCAAGGCACCAGTTGATCAACTGTCTGTAAACGTGATGGAGAATTGAAATGCTGAGCCTCATAAGAGTGCAGTAAGAACTGTAGGAGGTCAGGGTGTGTGTTTTGGCTTGCTCAGACAGGATCTTCATCTGTATCAGCATGAATAGACGACGACATGATTGTTCTGGGGAGTTTTCACCCGCTAGCCCATAGATTTATCTCTTTCTCTTGTCCACTTGGGCAACTATCCTTGTCAATTCAAGGTCATATTAGTGTCCAAGTCAGCCAAAGTTGTTGAGCACAAGGACTGTTCCTGGCCGCGTCGACATCGACAGGTAAACATTTAACATCTTCACTCCATTTTTTCACTTCAGTTTTCCTCAAATACCTAATGTGCAAAGCTCGATTGGTCGATTATCTCCCATTAGTTCCAGGACAAAGATCCTTTGCTATTGTAGCAATAGCTAGACTATACGTAGTTTTCACCATCTTTTCTTCCATGACAAGGGTCAATCCTGGAATTGAGAGGCTACCCAAAGTTAGTTGGTGTCCAAGAAAAAAAAGATTGGTGACATGGGGTCGTGGGGGATGCTCAGCGAGAAAGAGTTCTTGAAAGCTCTCTTTTCCCCTCTCTTTTAAAGGAAATCAATCACCATCTTTTTTGGGTACTGCCTGGGGGCAGAGAGAGAGAGAGAGAGAGGACAAGGCGAGCCACATGATCTGCATTGCTTTTCTTCTCTCCAAAGCTTGCTAGTACTGCAAGTGTGTCCTTTTTAACTGGTAGCTCCTGGGCAGCTAGGTACATACACTGCAGAGCATGTGGCTGCTTAGCTATGAGATACTCCAGCGGTAGTTTTGATGCATGTACAACCGCGTGAAAAGGATGAGCAGACAAACATCCAAGTGTTGTACCGCCGCATGGTGTACCAAATATATCTTCATCTCCATCTCTATATCATCTTGCATTTATCCATCCACACACTCTTGCATTTTGGGGGGAGAATCTTCATATTTTGGAAATTATACGAATTTTGATATTTTGGACCTTAAAGACTGTCCATATAATTGAACCAGTGAAAACCAGACGAACTGATAGGTTTTTGGTTGGACTGGTAACAGTTTTGGAGTACCACTTGGTTCTATATATGTTATGACATAAAAGACCTCTTCTTTTGCATTTTTTTATTGTGAACTTGAGGGTGAGGGTAAGATGGAAAGTATGAATGTAGCAAGTTTGTTTTGTATTTTTATGCTTCATTAATAAACTTTATCAGATAGCTTGGATACTACTCCCTTTGTCCCCCAAACACTTAATTTTTAGAACTTACTTTATCTCAAAAAGACTTTATTCCTATCTTCTTATTTACCATTGGCTTGTAAATCAATAAGTTCTATTCTTTCTATATCTCTTACATATTAACTTCACAATACTGCTTTCATATTAATAATGATATTTTGGAATTTTATTCTCCCCACCACTAATTTATCAACTTTGTTTCATAAGTAAATTCTTTGCTGAACGGATGAAGTATTATTATGCTAGGGCTTGTGAGTTATCATATTATAGTTATGGTACCGTTCTAAAATTTGATATTGTGATGTCTCTTTAATCTTATGTGCAAAGTTGTGTTTTAACATCTATTTATACACATTTTCATCAACTTGTATGGTTTCCGTATCAAAATAATACAAAATAAATACTCCGTCCTTTTTTAAATGACTGTTTTGACTTTTATCACAACATTTGATTATTTATTTGATTCAAAAATCTTATGTAAATATTCAAAAATATAAGTTATGCTTGAAGTACCTCCAATAATAAAATAAATTATAACAAAATAAATGATATTTTAAAAATATTTTTGAATAAAAAAAATAATCAAATGTTATAATAAAAGTCAACGACGACATCATTTAAAAAAGGAGAGAGTATAATATTAATAAATAAAACATTAGCGGCGAGACCGTGTGAACATTCAATCTGACTGGTTTGACCTATGGTCTGGCCTTCTATATTATGCGTAATACTGACAGAAATCTATTACTTATTATATCAGCAAAAAATCTCGACTTGGAAGGCAATGTTTTCTCGCTGTATTCTTGATCAGGTATGTATAGCTAGCTCAAACCCCTTGAGATCATGTGAAGAGCAATATATTTGTAAAAGTGACGTGAACATCTTAGCATCGGATCTATTTGACCTTCATCTAAAGAAGAGCAACATATAAGGTGGTGTTTGGTACTAAAGTTTAGTTCGTGTCACATTAGATGTTTGAATATTAATTTGAAATATTAAATTTGAACTGATTATAAAAATAATTGTAGAATTAGAGGATTATTCACGAGACAAATTATTTAAGCCAAATTAATCCATGATTAGCAAATGTTTACTGTATCATCATATTGTCAAATCATAGCGTAATTAGGCTCATTAGATTTGTCTTACAAATAATCTACTGATTATGAATGGATTTTGTAAATAATTTACATTTAATATTTCAAAATAATATCTAAACATTCGATGTGACGGGACTAAATTTTGGATTAGGAGAACCAAACACCCCCTCTGTCACCCTCACAAAGGCAATAACTGGGTACTAAGAACATATTTGGTCCTTCATCTGAAGAAAGGGAGACTCCTCTTTTTGCTCCTGCTTAGGTTCCTTATTATGTACCGACATATGTCGCACGCGTTCCTTGGTATTCGCCCCTGACCAATCAGAGATCGATCCTCTCCTAGCTTGGCTCCACATTGACATGGACATGAAAGGAAAAGATTTTTCAAGCAAGTAGCAGCCGGGTGTTGTTCTTCCATGTTCGCATACGACGATCACCTTTCAATTTTCCCCATCAATCTTTCATGCTGCTGGTACGCCATTCTGCTGTCCATCATTTTTGTCTTGTTACTAACACTGCTCACTCTTACTAACTGGTACTGGAATCACTAGCGAGCTGTACTAGTTTTACTATATTTTAAGGCAAGTTGTTCACATCACAAACATGCATGGGATCCACACCATGAACTGCACTTTTTTTTAATTTGGCCAAATATCCACTGTACTAACTCTTGTGATGTTTCCATGACACCATGATCTAGAATGACGTGGACCGGCTTCCTTCAATTCATGGTATGATACTATGATAATATGCTCCTTAAATCACAGAATTGGCAATTGTCTACTTTCTCCTGTAGCTTAAAAGCTATATTTTTTAATTTTAGAACATAAATTTAGGATAGAACCAAGCAGCACCATAGTTACTGTTTCCTAAGGTGACATGTGATAGTCAATGTCATTTACAAGACTATTACAGGTTTATGGCCAACATGAGAGCTCCACATACTTTGAATGGTGTCTTGTGTGGCCATGGCATGCATGGCATTAATTGCCTCTGAATTCCTGCAAAAAAAATGGAGGCATCAGATGCAACGCATGCCTATCTAGTTACAACATGACACATGCATGACATAGATTGATCACCAGTTCACCACCAACTATAATCTGTGTAGCAATGATATGATCTTGAGCTCTAGCTCCTTTTGGGTGAGAGTAGTATAAGCACCAAACTCTCATGTCGTCTTCCTCCGTGGCTATGGCCGGGGGGGCATCCACTGGGTCTAGGCGTAGTACACGTTGCAATAATGCAACTCCAGATTTTGGACATGGTGGGCTTCCCTTTTATGCCAAGTTCCCTGTGCATCCACCTATAAACCTCCTCAGTGTCCTCAGTCACTCGCCCACTCATCATCCACCAACCAACCACAGAGCTCAGCTCATGGAAGCATCATCTTCTTGGGTTGTTGTTCATCACACAGCTGCCAACACAAGTACTGTGGAAGCCATTAGCAGTGGATCAAGCTAGGTGATCAATCATCAACAAGTTGTTTTTTTTGGTTCTCTGGTTCATGGAGCCTCCCTCTTCTCAAACCATGGTCGACAAAGACGGCTTCGTCGTCAACCTGTCGCTGACGCTGGCCACGATGACATCACTGCCACCCTCCTCTCCCGGCCGTGCATCTTCTTCGATTGCTCCGGGCAGGGGTGGTGGTGGTGGTGGTGGTGTGAGGCTCTTCCCTTGCCTCTTCTGCAACAAGAAGTTTCTCAAGTCACAAGCTCTAGGGGGGCACCAGAACGCACACAAGAAGGAGAGGAGCGTGGGGTGGAATGCCCACCTCTACCTCCCGCCGGCGACGACGGCGGTGGGCGCCCCTAACATGGCCGGCATGCCGCCGCCAGCTGCCCACCAGCTGATGCAGATGGCCCCTGTGGCGTCCCACTACTGCCGGCCTCACCAAGCCTCTCATGTCGTCGCCACCGTCGACGGTGATCACAGCAGCTTGGCAGGCTGTACGTGGCGGCGCCATGAAGGCAACCACCGCCCGAGGCAGGTTGATCTTAATCTGAAGCTCTAGCCAGTTTGCTCATGCTGTGCTGAGCTGAACTGAGCTGAGCTGACCTTGAGATGATTTGGTACTGCTCTACTTTGTCCTTCTGAGATTCTTTCTTTCTTTCTTTCTTTTTTTTCTTTCTTTCTTTCTTTCTTTCTTTCTTTCTTTCTTTCTTCCCAGTTTCAACTAGTGTGTGCAGTGCCATGTACTTGTACTGGGTGTGTACAATTAAGAATAATTAAGCCCTTGGTGATTGTAAATTTGCTTCATCGACGACCTCGCAACTGTCAGTAACTGTTGCACCCTTTGCACACATATCACATTATTCACATATGCGAATGCTCTGTATTCTGTAATCTGCCATGAATTTCAGGTCATCGCTAGGGAATTGGAAGTTCATCATCATCACTACTGGGCTAATGCAGCTATGCACCAGTAAGTATGATCATCCCTGAACAAGTTATTTCATTTGATGGTGACAACTGAAAAGATCGACAATGTTATGTTCCTGACGAGGCCTAAATGATTGTTATGGTTGAATTCGATGTAATTGCCACAGTGCTGAGGACAGATACATCTTTCCTTCAAAAGGAAGAAAGATGCCTAAAGTTAGCAATGGTTTTTTAATCAACATTTGGGTTGATGAGACTGCAAGGGTTTTCAGCTGGGATATCTATGCATTTCGTGTAACAATTTGCTTCATGAGATCCAGATCTGATACATATTGCCCGATTTATTCGAGTTCTGTGTCTGAGATCGGCATCTTGTTTGGGATTGAAAGACTATGTTGTTGTTGCTGCTGCTTCTACTGTTGTGTCTGAGATTGACTCATGCATCTATGCTACGGTAGCTTTGTTTCATATTTTAAGTCATTTCACTTTTTTTTTAAAAAAATCATGTTGAGTTAAAAATAGATTAACACTTATAATATCAAATAAACATAATATTAAAATATATTTCAAGTCCTGTTTGCTTACACAAACAGAGTAATTTAAATGTTCTTTTGCATGCATGAGCCATGCAAACTATGCTTTTCAGTTGGGTGTTGGAGATCCCAGCTGAATTAAGGTTCATGTGGAATTTCAATAGTTGGCCTTGAATATACTCTTTTCATACTATTTTAATATGTGTGTCCTATGATTACAAGTGTCATATATATATATATATATATATATATATATATATATATATATATATATATATACACGGTAGCGCTATTCTACACTACGTGTGTAGAATAGCTATTTTACACCGACTACTTTCAGTAGTGAATTTTCTCAGTAGAATAGCAATTGAGTACTACTTTTTTTCAGTAGTAGATTTCTCGGTAGAATAATTATGCTACACCCGTGGTGTAGGATAGCATTTGTATATATATATATATATATATAAATACTATCCTACACCACGGGTGTAGGATAGCTATTCTACCGAGAAATCTACGACTGAGAAAAAAATTAATACTTAATTGTTATTCTACTAAAAAAATTTAATACTCAAAATAGCTGGTGTAGAATAGCTATTCTACACACGTGGTGTAGAATAACGCTCCCATATATATATATATATATATATATATATATATACATGTGTGTGTCCCTTTAGACAACTTATGGTTCTAAAAATTTATAATTTTTTTGTCTATATAAGTTATAGGTATGTATTGGATCATATTATTAGAAAAACTATTGTTTAGAGGCTTTTCGAGTTTATTTGGATATTCACTTCACTTAATTAAAAAAATCATAAATAGTAGTATTATCAACTAAGTATAAAATAAAAAGTGTCACTGTGAAGTGGGTCCCATTCTGCTTGTGAGATAATTAATGGTTGACAAATTCTGCCACTGTGATGACAGTACAGTAGGAGGAAATATCAAGGTTTCCTCTAATGGATCAGAGATCATTGCTGAGCTCTGCAGCAGAATGCATCTACTGATAATTGCTGTGATCAGGGGGCTAATGCATAAGGAGCTAAAATTTAGTCACTTTTGAGGCTAAAAATCCAAACAGCAAGACTAAAAAGAGACTAAAATTTTTTAGCCCATTAGCCCCCAAAGAGGGGCTAAAATACTCCTTTTTCACCAATACCCCCATCATGCATGCATGAAAAGTAAGAGCAATAAATGAGAGATATTTTAGTCATTATATACAGCAATAAATGCTTTAGCCCTTTTTTTAGCTTTTGGATCCAAACAGGGATGACTAAAATTTTAGCCCATTTTTTAGTCACTTTGTTTTAGCCTCTTAGATCCAAACAGCCCCTTACTCTTACAATTAGTTAGTCATGTGTAATGACCAGTTAGAATTAGGTTTTTCGTCCCTTCAGTATCGTCTGATCAAATACCATTTATCTTGAAACCCTGCTTCTAGCAAATATATCGTGAAACGACCTACTCTTAAATGGATTATTGATTCATAATAGCAAATATCTCGCAATAAAGTGAGATAAAATTATGTAATGCAATTATCATTGGTGCTATATACGAAAACTGACAAAAAAATCTTGTAATTCAATAGTTTCCTTGTGAGGTACATGAAATTCTTGGCCATGTAGAGAATGAGAATGATGGATAGGATCGTCGAAAAAGACTTAATTAAAGAGTATTATTATATGTAGCGGCCACGTGGCATACATATTTTAACTTATATATATACGAGAACATTATTCTACACTACGGGTGTAGAGTGCTATTCTACGCCGATCAACCCAACTGTGCCCACCTCATCTAGCTTGTCCCCATGCCCCACCCAATCCCAACCTCCAATTCCAAGTCGGTGTAGAATAGCATTCTACACCCGTGACGTAGAATATCATTTATATATATAATTAGCAGTACTTTATAGCGTTTGTCGCCATCCAAAAACTACTATGCCCACAAATGGCTACACAACCCTGCGACAGCCGTTCCTATTCTGGGAAACAACGGACACGTCAACATGATGGACACGTCCGTACCTACGTGGCAGTGACTGTTCGGTCTGCTGTTCTCTCGTGGCAGTGACTTTTTTTTCTGTTGGTAGGGTAACTTTTGTGCCGCAGATTCTCCTTTTAAAAAAACAAGTGTATAAAAAAACAAGTGTACGGTGAATCTACCACCACATAATTAAAAGCGAATATCATATAAAAAATATAACATACATCACAATATTTTTCTTTTGTTCATAGCAAAGCACGAGCATTTTGGTCATATTTGTACTCCCTCCATTTCACATTATAAGTCGTTTTGTTTTTTTCAGATACATTCACAGATCAATGAACCTGTACACATATGTGTCTAGATTTATTGATCTGCGGATGAATATAAAAAAGAATGATTTGTAATGTAAAACGGAGGTAGTACAAACCTTTCCTCCTTTCTTACTCTAACTACTCTGGTAGGGTACACATGTATGATGTAGGTAAGGAAAAAAATAGTATTCTTCTTGAGATGTGTTAGCAACTTAGCATAGGTTGTTTGTAATTGGTTGGATGAAGTAAAAAGTTTGAGGTTAGAGTAGTATGAGTATTTTGAAGGTAAAAAAATGTTTTTTATATAAATATAATATTGTTATATTTAAGATAAATTTTGAACTCTACAATTTGTTAGATTTTGGAATAGAAAATGTAGAATTTAGGGAGCATGAGAAATCCGTGAAAAATGATATCATTTTCATTGAAATACACCAAACAAGTTAAGGCTTCTTTGGAACGCAAGAATTTTAAAATACAAGAATAGAAAAAATGTAGGAATATAATAGGAATGTATGTAGAAAACAGAGGATTTAAAAACATACGTAAAATTAGAGATGTGTTGTTTGGAACACAAGAATCAACTAATCACAAGATTTTTTCTAAACATTCATATTAAAGCTACTTATATTTTTTTCATTTGAAGTTTTATGCATTGATTTGCTTTGGACTTAGCAAAGGAAAGAAAAAAAAAGGTTTTCATGTTCCAATGATGAAGGCGCTTAAGCACTAGCTAGTGAGCACATCAGATCCTATTAGAACTTCAGTTGAGCGTTCAACGAAAGTATTACTCCGAGATCTCTATGGGTTTGACATTCTATAGGAATTTCAAAGGAATTTGCAGGGTAAATTCCTAAAATCTTGTTGACATTCATTTTTTAAGCAACTTAGAACTGGACATCTCTAAACCAGGTGATTTTGATTGACATTGTTGGTGAAAACATATATGCTCAAAGCTAAATGAACAAGCAAGCATTCATGACAGTAGCAGCAGCAGAGCATACCTTTTTTAGATAATGGATCAAAATCTGGCCTCTACATCCAAAGTAGATGTACATGATGCCTTGAGCATCATGTCGTGATGGTGTTGCAAGAACTGTTGTTTTCCCAGCAACAGCAAGCTGTGAAGATCCAAACCGGAAAGGAAACTAGATGTAGTGCATCTTTAAGCTTGGTGCCATCACTCACCAGTCATAGCCTTCGTCCCCACGAGTGAGCTTTCATGTCCATTTGACACCATGGCCATGGCAGCAGCTTGCAAAGGGATCTCTGCACGCGATCCTTGCTCCCCCTCCACTGCCTCCTGTCGCCTGGGACTACTGCAACAGATGCCCATCAGGGAATCAATCTCCAACAGAAGATGGCTTGTGGATTGTGATCATGACCTTGCAACAGCAACACTGCTTGATGGTGGGTTTGCAGCAACAGCAGCACATCTGGGTTCTGGTCACATGATAAACATGAGAAACAATCATCCTGAAATTCATGCAGATGGCATCAGCTCAGGGGGTATCTGCAGAAGTGAAGTTGGAGCCATGTATGATGTAACGGTATACATGAACCAGCTACTCATCTAGTGGTAGCACTTAGCTTAGAAACAAAAGATTAGATCCTAACGTATGGTACAAAACTTTTAACATGGAGCATCAAATGTTGCAGGATGAACAGAAACACCAATAATGCATGGCTAAAGGTATAACTTCACTGTTGAGCAATAGAATACAATCTCTACGCCACAGTGTAGGTCACTAGGTGACAAAACAGTGCTTCTGAATCCAAGAATCATGTTGCTCAGCAATGTCATTAAGATTTCGATTATTGGCAGATCTGCTCCACAGCAGCCACAATTTGTGCAGGCTGCACAACAGTTGCGTCCTCGATACAGTATACTCAGAATCGAGTGAATACTGTATTCTTAAATTCTATTTCTGCTCTTCCAATGTGCTGACTTCTGAATCCATTTAAAAATTATTTGTATTAGAAGTCAACACATTGTAAGGAATAGCATTTAAGAAGAGCATGCTACAGTGTCCACTCAACTGTTCAAGCAGTACACCAGCAGTGATTATTGTAACGAAACTAAGAAAACTAGAGTTCACCATTGGGGTATACTGACTGGATGACTCGGTAAGATTCAACTGCCTTTATCATATCTAAAAGCAACTAATGATCATGTAAGAGTCTGCATGTTCTTCATCTATAATAGTGACTACTTTTGACCTGTAGATTAACATAACATGTACATGGAGAAAATAAAGGATGGTTCCTGCTTCATGTCGCGTGTTTCTTGCAAGCTGGAAAAGATCAACTTTTAGGGTATCCAGATGTTCCTGGACAGATTATGACCACTACAAATTTGCACTTTGTTATTAGGCATTGTTTGGATGGGTCAAAACCCAGCCCATTTAGGTTTGTGAACCAGGATTCCAGACAGCCCATTCAAACAAGGCCTTACTGTAGCATGAAACCAGCATCTTTAAGTATAGTGTCCTATCTGTTAAAATAGATGCTAACTGGTAAATGAGCATCACAGGAACCAGTTCAGATACAGGAAAGTGATTCCTTACAGACTTAGAACTTCAACGAAATACCTTACTTTTTCCATATTCACACCTATAACTTCTCAAAAAGTCATGCACATAACTTTGAAATTTCAATTAGTCAATTTGGGTTTTTCACAATCTTAGCTAGTCAAATGTTGTACGCCTACGCCAAGCTAACCCGTGGAACATAAATCCCTAAGGGGCCATGTTAGCTGATGCAGGATATACATTCAACTTAGGGAAGTACACAAAACTTCAAGGAAGCAGCTACCCTATAGAAGCAGAGCATTTCTCTCCTCTGCCAATCAGTTCAAGATCAAGGATCTTATCTACCACACAGAAGTCAGAACACAGAGTAAATGTGTCTTGTTTGATGCTCCAATTCAAACTAAAGATGTCACAACAGGTTACTAACATTTTAAATAACAGATGATGCAGTGCAATAATTCTACCTTTACATTACTGGAAGACCCATTATCTATTTCTACCTTTCTTTTTACTGATGAAAGTCCAGCTGGCTACATCCAAGAGATAATCCACGATTTGCCACTGACAAGGCACCGATTCCACAAAATGGCATCGACAAATAGAAGATTAGAAGTTCCACAATTTGCCACAATTGTGCGACTGTCGTTACCCCTCCATCTAACTGACATCATTAGCTACTGTGAATTTTATCGAAATGCCAACAATGACCATGGCTAATTACAGGAAAAATTACTAGTTGTGAGAATTACATTGTCTTACATGTGCACTTGATAAATTTGTTCCAAAATTATAGAGCAAAGTATAACCCGATAGGACCAAATCCCAAAGGTGAAACAAACATTTCATAGTAGCTAACGGTGTCAGTTCGATGAGACAGAGGGGTTATGGTAGTGGCAAAAGAGGGAGAAATTAGTTTGTTCGGTGGCAAATCATGGAATTTCTATTCGTCGATAACATTTCATAGAATCTGAGCCTTGTCAGTGGCACATCATGGATTTTCAGTGTTCAATTGGTTTATTGCTTAACAATTGGATCTTGCTCCAAATTGGAGTTAACTAAAAATGTGTACTGACATTAACATGGGGAAAAGAGCTCAGGCTTCTAACTTTGTTAATGGCTCCAATTAACACCACTAAATTACAGAAACTAAAACATTAAATATCATTGTATCAATTCCACCAAAGGTAAAGCATATGTGCACAGTAAGTCAATAAAGTTTCAGATTAACTACCACCAACATCCATTACAACCACAGAAACCAGAATTTCAGAATTTTGTTTATATGAAGTATAATCCACCATAAATGGTAATTATCAACAATAGGACGATCCAGATCAGTGTTTACAAATCGTCCGATTAATCGCGATTAATCGGCCTGGTCGTTTTCCTGGCCACGACTAGGTGCTCCGACCCGACTAGAGCGACCAGAAATCTGGTCGTCCGACTAGTCGTCGACTAGTCGCGACTAATCGGCCGATTAGTGACATTTTGGCGACCAGGAGAGAAGGCAACCGACGGGAAAGGCAGATGCCAGCCAGAGGAGGGCGCTGACGACGGCGCATGAGCCACGGCAGGAGGAGTGGGCCGGCGGCGGCGTGCCTTGGAGTTGAAGGAGCCACCGGCGGCGCCGGCGGGAGGAAGAAGAGAAGGCGGCGCCAGCGGGAGCGGGAGCAAGAGGAGAAGGCGGCGCCGGCGGGAGCGGGAGCAAGAGGAGAAGGCGGCGCCGGTGGGAGCAAGAGGAGAGGGCGGCGCCGGCGGGAGCAAGAGAAGGTGCCGCCGGCGGGAGCTGAGGAGATCTGTGGCAGCTGTTTGGGAGAGGGGAGAAAGGGCTGTGGCGGCTGTGAGGGAGAGGGAAGATGTGAGGGGAGAAAGGGCTGTGGTGGCTGTGAGGGAGAGGGAAGATGTGAGGAGTAAAGCTAGGGTTTAGTTAATGGGTCTGGGCTTTTCAATTTTATTTTTGGGCTAATAAGTAATGGCTGGAAATTTGGCCCATACCTAGATATTTATTGTCATATACTATATAGTGTATATATATTATATAAATTTCCTAAAATATATGGAATAATTAAATAGAACGACCAAAATCGACTAATCGCGATTAATCGCGATTAGTTTTCTGGTCGGTACCATGGCGACTAGGTTCGACTAGGCGATTTGTAAACATTGATCCAGATGATTACTTAATCTCTCCATGAAGATCAAGTACACGTTTACAATGTCATTTGAGCAGGGCAACTTACCCACCGGACTTGGATTCCGCCGGCGCACGTAAGTGCAGCCGCAACCGCGGCGCGTTGCACTATCCCGCCGCGTGCCTGCACAGAGCCCGATCTCCTCGCCGAGTCGCCACTGCAAACGGGAAATGCGCGCGAGCCGTCAGGTCTTCCGTCCGCAGGAGTGGCTCCGGAAGCAAAGGGGCGAGGGGATTACCTGGCGCGGCGGATCTGGGCTTGGAGGAGGCGGCTGCGCCGACGCCGTGCCGCGCAGCGAAGGCGAGGCAGCGGCGGCGGCGGCCATCGCTCTCTCTGTCTGTCTCCTATCTCTCAATCTCTATCTCTATCGCTCACGCGCGTGAACGCGAGGTCGGGTTCCGGCGGTGGTCGGAGGTGGTGGCCGCAGCAACCGCGGCCGGCTCGGAGACGAAGCGGAGAGAACGAGGTGGTCCGGCGGGAGAATCCGTGGACCAGGTCTACAGACCGACGAGCGATATCATAAGCCCACGTGGACGCACGGCGGCGATCAGATGGATCGGCGTATGGACCGGGTGCAGGGAACAGTGGGATCGTCCATGGCATCGACGATTTTTTTAAATAATATTTTAAAAAAAAATTGAAAAATTTATAAAAATAGCATGCGGTGTCCACTTGAAATGCCAACTGAACGCTACGTCAGCTTCAATCGGCACTTCAAGTACCGATTGGATGTCGTGTTAGCTCTAGTCGGCACTTCAAATACCGACTAGATACTGCCTCCTATTAAATTCTGCCACATTAGTTTCAGTCGGCAAAATGCCGACTAGAGCTGACGTGGCACCAGTAGGCACTTCAATTGCCGAACGTATGCTATTTTTGTAAATTTTTTAATTGGTTATATAGATTTGATTTAAAAAAACATTATTTTTTAAAAAAATTCAGCATTGACGGCCTTCCCCTTTTCAATGGGCCTGGCCCACACACCCTGGTGGGCCAGCCCATCTTACAAGGCTTTGCTTGTTCTATAGGGCTATTTGGGCTTTTCTTATGCTTTTGGGCCTTATTCCAATCTGCAAAACCCTAGAAGTGATAAGAAGAACATGTTATATTGGAGGTTTATTTAAAGTTGAGATTATAATAATCTAGTTTGTTTTTATAAACTAAAATAAATTACACCCTCCGGTACTCAAAAATACGTCGTTTTGTATTTTATTCTGTATTTTGGACGTTTATACCCTTAAAGTAATAATATTTTCTTCTCGTTTTCTGCGCTATCTTTACTACCACATTGTATTTAATAAGGGTAAACAAAGAAAATACACACGAATTAGTAACTTCTTGGTATCTGAAATCGTTTCCAAAATGACTTGTTTTTTATACCGGATGAAGTATATTATATTAGTTTATTATATTCTAGTGTGTAGATTATAGTAATTCAGTAAGCTGTTCAACCCCACTTGTTTCTAAAAGTTGATGAATTACTATAATCTAAGCTGAAATAAACAAGTCTAAAGAATGAGTACAAATCCCATTTTGCACTAGGATAACATTTTGCACCTATGAACAACAGAACAAACATGAACAGCTCCATTTTATCCAGCATTTCTTTAATTTGTCAATTATTCTAGCTCGGTTTGGTTGCACCATTACAAATTCAAACTCAACCTCTGAATCTCAGAACCGGCCCCAAAGTTTAAATTTAAGGTCGAGATCGAAAAAATGATTGAGACCGAGGAATATATAATTGAACAGAAGCTAAGAGCATCTCCATTGTAATTGCTATTCAACTTGATATCCTTAAAAATAGCAAGAATTGTCAAAAAGTTGTCTCCACTATTTGACTTGCTATTTTAGGGAGTTTGCTATTTCTCTCAACAAACTTGCTACATGTAGCAAGTTTGGTGAGAAAAATAGCAAGTTTTCTAAAATAGCAAGTACAATGGAATGAGTAGCAATATAGCAACCAATTAAAATAGGGAAACTTGCTATTGCTATAAATAGCAAGTCAAAAATAACAATTACAATGGAGATGCTTTAATCCAAGTTCGAATAGATTTCGACCGAATCACATCGACGTACGTACGTGCATGGACACGCGCGCAGGCAGCATGCATGCAGCTGGATGAAACAATAATTCAGTCAAACTTTGGTCAACCAACACTGATGAACTGGCATGCATGAGCTAGCTAGCTAGTATTAGTTATCAGTCAGTGATATATCTGCCCAATTATTGATCGAATGATATGATCGATCGATGTATCGGAAGCTAGCTAGCGACCATCATCATCGATTTGATATGATGTGATATCAACTGCATCGAATTTCTGCCCTGTTTTCCGGCCGGTGCTAATGATTTGCATGCAATCATTCAGAAGAGTATAGGAGGGTTAGGCCATGTACAATCCTGACACTGTTGCACGGTACTTCAAGCATAAGACATATCTAAAACACAATATAGTACAGTGGGCGTGTCTAAAACATGTGTCTTGCTATATTCATTGCACCAATCAGAGCATTCAATAAATTAAATTGACCAATCAGCTAGTCCTATGCCTCGAGCATAGAACCAAGACACAGTGTCTTCGTTAAGAGACGTGTCTTGGGTTTTTTTACATTTACCCCCTTAGACACACTCGAAGACACAACTCAAGACACCCATTGTACATGCCCTTAGTAACTTAAAATTTAGTTTTAGCTAATTCAAACAATGTAATAATCTAGCTATTAAGTCGTTGACAAATCAATGGTTAGTCATTAGTCCACAAACGTGAAGTATTATTGTAGCACGATTATGGTAACGGAGCAAAACTAACTTTAGCGACCTATTAATCCGAAGTATCCAAACATGCAGCTGATTAACCAGTAGTGGATTAGTTTTGCCAGGAGTGTACTAATGGCCTTTTGATCTATCTCATTCAGCTGATTAGTTAGGATTAAAATAAAAATACTCGGCTCGTGACTAACAGATAATTGGAAAGTAAACGCAAAAAATTAGAAATTATATGCCGAAAATTGAAAAATTAGTGTAGAAAATTAAAAAGCCTACGCATAAAACTAAAGGTGACATATTACCTATGTCACTATTAATTCAAGCCATTAAGTAAAAACAAATGGACGGTCCACAAATAACCACAATATTTGTAGTGCACCGTAAAATTTTCCACATTTATATGCTATAAAAATTTATTTAATAAAACTAATTTGATGGTGTAATTATCATTATATTTTTATATAAAATTTCTCAAAGTCCAAAATTTTTTGGCTTTGAAAAAAAGTCAAATCATTTACAACACATGTAACATGGAATATTTAGTTAACAGCCACGTAGAGGTTAGTTAATTAAAACTAATTACATACAAGTATTTTCTTATATATATACATATATATATGTGCATTTTTATCTAAACTCTATATTTGAGATTAAGTGATATATATACATAAATGCTATCATACACGTGTGTAGAATATCTATTCTACTGAGAAATCTACTACTGAGAAAAAAAATAGTACTCAATTGCTATTCTACTGAGAAAATCTACTACTAAAAGTAATACTCCCGTGGTCGGTGTAGAATAGCTATTCTACACACGTGATGCAGATTAAGTGATTATATATATATATATATATATTTGTGGTTGCAAGATGAGGATCATGCATGGCATGATCAATCTTTTCATACATGTTAGATGGTGTGGATATGAGGAAGTATGCTCCTAACTTTCTTTTCAAAGTAGAAGCATGGTTAAATATTGTTTTTCAATTGCACATACATACATACATACATACATATATCCTAAAGAACCATATGGGCTGTCCTGACCTGCCGGCCAACTTAACTTCTACTATATAGTCATCTATCTCTATAGGGACCCATTTGATCAATCTCATCACCTCTCAAGATTGCATTGCATTACATATTACCCAAATCCACCACTAGCTAGCCCCTCACAGCTAGGGCAGTTCCACAATTTTCCAAGACTTTTATTTGTGTGATTGAACAACTCAGTCTAGGATATAAATCTAAAGCAAAAAAAATAAGATATCTAGAACATAGGACCTCACATTTGAGAAGAGATAGATATGCATGCATGCATGCATGCATGCCCTCTCCATTCAGGCATATGCAAAAACCACAAGCTAATATAAGATTATATTTTTATTATAAACAATTAATTAGACAGAGAAAGAGAGAGAGAGTGGTGAATGGTGATGGCACACTCCCTCCCTTTACTTGCACTCTCTAGACACCAATCATCCTCACACGCATTGTTAAACCACAAGCCTTCGGTTCACAAAAAGAAAGTCGTTTTAGGGTTGTATCAAGAGTTACCTAAAACAAGTCGTTTTGTATTTTATTGTGCATTTTGGATAAATATATCTCTAATGTAGTACTGATTTTTTTCTCGTTTTTCGTGATATGTTTATCCCCGTGTTATATTTAATAGGAACAAACATGAAAAATACACACTAATTAATTATTCTTTGGTATCTAAAATCATGTCAAAATGACTTTTTTTGAACTGGAGGAAGTAGCTACTAATGAGTTGTGAATGGTGATGGCACACTCCCTCCTTTTACTTGCACTCTATCTAGACACCAATCATCCTCACACACATTGTACAACCACAACCCTACACCTACACTACAATTACCATTTACTATTACTTATTTGTAGTGTAGAGAGTAGTAGGGTAGCATGCATGCAATCACACACACATCTCCCTCCTATAAAAGTGACACAATATCTCACACAACAAGTGTACTAGTTGAGAGAGATCACAAACCCAAGCAAAGCCAAAGCTACTACTATACAAAGCTAGCTTACAAGCAGCAAGCAAGCAACAAGAAGCAAATTAATTTAGAGAATCATATGTGCATATGCAGTAGTGCATGCTGCCTCTGATGAACATGCAAGCTGCTGCAGAGAAGAGGAGTGGTGGTGGTGGTGGTGGTGGTGGTGGTAAGCGGAGGCGGCAGCTGATGGCTAAGGTGTCCATCTCCATCCTGGTGATGTCGCTGCCGGTGATGTACGTCTCCTTCCTCCACATCCCGCCGGCGACGCTCTTCAGGGACACCACCTTCTGGTTCCTCATGTCCAATTCTATCATCATCTTCATCGCCGCCGACTCCGGCATGCTCTTCTTCCGGTCATCCTCCTCCTCCTCCTCCGTCGTCTATGACGACCGTCGTCCCTTCCTCGTCTCCGGCGAGCTCATGCCTATGACCGTCGTCAAGAACCAACAGGAGGACATGGTTGGGTGCGACTGCGACGACCTTGGAGATATGGATACTACCAAGGACGTCGTCGTCAGCCATGCATTGGTTGCGAAGGGCGAAGGAGACGACGATGCTGTCAATCCGGAGACGACGATGATGCTGATCCCGTACGCTGGTTCCGTCGCCTACGTCGACGCCGGCGAGTCCGTGGCCGTCGAGCACGTCGACGGCGCAATGGTGCCAGGAGCAACAACGCCGAGGCTGACGGCGAGCAAGAGTGCCCTCGCTGACAAAGACCGTGAGAGGACAGCCAGGAGAAGGAACCGGCGGAGCAGGTCGTACTCGCACGCGCTCGTGCCCGTGACCGTGCCGGTGCAAGACAAGAGCGTGGTCGTGATGGAGGAGAAGCTCCGGCGGACGGCGACGGACGGTCGACGGCCTCCGCCGCCACCGGAGGAGACGACCGAGTACTCCCACCTCTCCGACGAGGAGCTCAACCGGCGCGTGGAGGAGTTCATCACCAAGTTCAACATGGAGATGAGGCTACAACTGGAGATCGAAGGAACAAGCTTCAGCTGCTTAAATTGATGCACATCCGATCGAGTGACCGACCTGACCATCTACAATATCAACTTGAAGTTCCATATGAATATATGATAGCTAGCTGCATGCATGCTAGGTTAAGTAGTTCTTCAACCTGGAGCTAGCTATAGCTAAGCTTTCTGCTGCACTGTGTAGTGAACCCTAGCTAGGCAGCCCTAGTTCGATCGAGATCTACAAATTCCATGGACCAGGTGAGTTTGTATGAGATCACACTTGTGCTAACTAGCTAGTAGCACTGTAGCATCAGCTTCTTCTTGCAGAAGAACAGTGAGGTGAGTGGAACTAACTCATGAGGGATAGATATCGATCACTTGTAAATCATCAAGAGATCACTCCAGCTAGCAGATGGAGTGACAGTACTAGCAGTATGTACTTGTTTGGATTGGATCTTGCAAGAGAGAGATATAGATTACTTGTTTAATTTTGTCTGCTACAAGTGTCCTCTCATCATCTGTACTGTACCTCCAGCACCAAGAATATCTTCTGATCAGAGAAAGGGAAAAGAAGAAGTATACAAGCTAGCTTGAAATTCAAAGTTGCAAAGTTATATTTTTTTCTGAAAAAGGTCAAATTTTGACAAGAAAATTTGGCAATTGTTCGATCGATTTTCTTTGGCAATTGAATTTAAACTGCATGAAGACGTCCTGCTCGACGGATTATTGCCATCAAGACAGTACAGCTGATGATGCTAATCGGATCTATATCTCATATATATTCTCATGTGTGTGCTTGCAAGGACGACATGATCTTGTACTCGCGATCTACACCAGTACGAAAAAAATTAATGGCTGCTTTTGTGCACAATCTACTTCTGTTATTATTTTGTTACAGTTAATTCATTATCACGATCTTAGGGCATCCATAATGCGGATTTTAGAGAGAGAGGCTCCTAAAGGTTGTCATATATATATATATATATATATATATATATACAAATGCTATCCTATACCATGGGTATAGAATAACTATTCTACCGAGAAATCTACTACTGAGAAAAAAATAGTACTCAACTGCTAATCTACTAAAAAAACTACTACTGAGAATAGTCGGTGTAGAATAGCTATTATACACACGTGGTGTAGAATAACGCTCCCGTATATATATATCGTGGAAGAATCCATAAGCTTGCGAGTACTCGTCTGTTATGTTTAGCCATAAGCAATAAAAAAATCATGTATCTTTTCTCTTTCTAATGTACAAAAATCTTAATGAAATGTTTTGAGTCATGAGCCACAAAGGAAAAACTATTTTTAATTAGAATGTGAGATCGATTCATCTTAAGGACAACTCAAACTATATGCATTGTAGCAATTTCTCTGAGATTTGTGGGTCCCACCTTATTTATAGAATATTTAGACCATATAAATTGGAGATGCTATTAGACATGAAGATCTAGATTAGAGATGACAACGGATCTGCTAGCTCTCGTTGGGTTTTGCCACCTCATCCTCATCGCACGAAAAAATAATCTTACCCGTCCCCATCCCTGCCCACAGGAAACAAGGATAAGGGCCCGGGGAACATCCCTGGCCCCACTAACCCGATGAGGAATATTTTTAGTCTGATTTCATCCATGCGGGTACTAAATTTCTCCTATTTTCAACCCTTAATAGAGTTTTTCCTCGCCGAATATTGGATTTCGGGTCCCATTCCTATCCCTAATCTATATGCAGAGGTAGTCAGATAGGTAACAGTAAACGCAACCTTCTTATGAAAACTGTAATGGTTGCAGCTAATTAATTTCATAACTGGTGGGGATAAGGCTCTTGGATTTTTTCACTCAAATTAGATGGAAAACAATTATTTTGCAGCTTACCTCTGCTCTCCTGGTTGGATTAAATCAAGGACAAGATTCATCAAGCTCTGTTTTTTTTCATTTGTTGGCTTATAATTGATCACTCAACTGTAATAAACTAGAATCTAGACTGTTTCGAGGAACTTTAGATTATGGAAGTAGTTGCCGATGTCAAAAACTCACACAAATAAACCCTATGTGCAACTATACATGTATGATATATTATTCGCTCCGTCCCATAAATACTTTACTTTTTAGATAAAGTTAATAGATTGATGGTGAGGGTAAAAGATTAAAGTATGTACAAGTAATAATGTGAAATAGTAACTAAGGGGTATTAAAATAATAAAACTTCTTGATTTACAAACCGAGAGTAGTTAAGGAGATAAAAATAAAGTTTTTTATAGAATTGAAGAGCTAAAGTGAAGTATTTTAAGGACTGAGATAGTCCTAAGCAAAACCATGCACCACACTTGTTGGTATAGCAAATATTTTAAAACTCAAATTGGAGAGGTATAGCATGTGGCCAAATTGGACTCTGTCTGTATATCTAGGGTTGATAATTTTGTTTGACGCATACGAGTTTATGTTTAAATTTATGTCAATGGGTTCAGGTACCTAGTTTCGTTCATGTTGGAGTCAGGTTTGATTTCAAACCTATGGATACCCACGAATTTACTCGATTATCCCGCTTCTGCTTTAGATTCTGCTTCTACTCCGGTTTATGTAAACCCACGAGTTTTTATCGGATTTTGAGTAACCGATGGGTTCGGACTATATTTGGCTTAAAACATGTTGGTTTCATGGGTACGGGTTTCGAAATGTTTCATAGGTTTACTTTGTGAATATGTTTTTACTGAACTCATGGGTTTTAGATCCATTTCTATCCCTATGTTTATCAGGTTGGCCAACAAGCTAAAATAATGTTTGCCTAAGAGATAAGGCACAAAGGTCATGCATGCTCCATTTTGTTAAAATTAATTGTTGCTACATGCATGCAAGCAACAAGACAGCACACTTGTGTGCAGCATATCTCCTCTGACTTTCTTCCACACCAAATATCTCTGGCTGCCCTCATTACACACTGGATTGTGATGTACATGATTGATCCAATGTGAAAGGACAGATAACTTTCAACTTGAAATCCCCCTATTCTTACCCACCGTCATGTCACACCGTGAAATTACTTTTTTTCACCGAGTGTCGTGTGTGGCACTTGGCGAAGGGTTCGTCGAGTGCCCGATAAAAAACACTCGGCGAATTCCTGTTCGCCGATAGTAGATCCATCGAGTGTTGTTTGCCGAGTGCGTAATAGGTTTCACCAAGTGCACGTGACACTCGATGAACTGTTCTTTTCCTATAGTGGCTAGCCCACCGAGATTCGAATCATTACCTCTCTTCAAATTTCCTAAGAAGTTGTCTCTCCCAAGCTTAAAAAAACAAAACAAGATTATTGGTTACCAATTCTAAGTGTTTAGCACTAATACATGGTTAAATGTTTCCTTGGTGTGCTAGATTATATTGATCTCTAATTAACTTGGGCTTGAATTCTTGAAACAATAATCTAAAAGTGATCTCTTTGACAATTTGGTTGCCTACATACAATGGCATGTGTACCAAGGAATTAATCAGAGCCATAAACAATATAATGCAGGTAGCTAAACACGTTGTAATAAGGAGGTATTTTGTATGGAGAAGTACCTCTCGACCACCGGTCGTTTTCTACTTGGCATATGAACAAGGTTAAAGCAAATTAAGTGGCCGATTTGATGAAAGCTAAAGTTTCAAATCTAATATTCATTTTAAGAACATGTAGGAATCAAAGTATGTAGATCAAGATCATGCCAACACCTTGAAGTTTTTTTTTGCGAAATATATAGGGGGTGCGTTTGGTAGAGATTCTAAACCTGATTCCGTAGAGAATCTGTAAGATATATACCAAACAATCAAATTATGACATGAGTATACGGTGAATCACTTCTACCCGGCCGATTCACCTATTTGTGAAGGAAACCAGAATCAATATTTTTTGTAGCTTCTCCGGTGAATCCTGCGCCCCGATTTCTAAAGTACCCATAGTTTTTTTAGTTTTTCCAAAAAAATACCCGCCTCTCTAAAGGTCAGTGATAAATTAGTCATTTTAGACTTTCTCACAATAATCAAAATTTACTCATCTAGTCAAACGATTTCTTCAGAGAATCAGAATCCAGAGGCATAACAAACGAGCCCATAGTTCCTCCATGAGTCGACGGATAAACCGTCCGCGTAAATTGGTTTTAGACTCCCCTCTACGAAGACAATTTTTTCTCAATCCTATATAAATACAGTGAAATGATAATGTCATTAAGAACATTGTTTTATTAGTGACGAGTAGGACGGCGACACGCGTTTACATCCCTCACTGTGACTTGACTTGAATGTAGCTAGATTGAGGTGACAGGGGTTGGTACCATGCTTTAGAGGGCATTAGCTGATCTTTTGCTAAGAGATGAAGCTCAATCAGGGAGCCTGGCCATGCCTCCCTTTGATGGAGACAAACATGCCTGCCTACCTCACCTTGCACACTTCATTTCATTATTTATTATTGTTCAGGCAACACACTTGCATGTTTGGCTTCTCCTACTGAGATCTAGATTTTAGATAGATTTGACAGGTTGATTGATAGATGGAGCAGTGTGTCACAAAGAAAATAAAAGAAAAATAGCATTATTGCCTGGCAATGAGGGCATATCCCTACTGTCTATCTATTAGAGTATAGGGAAATTTTATGGTACCGGGGGTGTTTGGTTACTGGTATTTTAGTCTATGTTATAAAATCTATTTATAATCGGTGGATTATTTACGAGACGAATCTAATTAGTTTAATTACATCAGGATTTGATAATGTGATGCTACAGTAAACATTAATTTACTAATTATAGATTAATTAGGCTTAATAGATTCGTCTCGCGAATAATCCTCTGATTCTGTAATTGTTTTTATAATCAGTTCGTGTTTAGTCCTTCAAATTAATTTCCAAATATCTGATATGACATGGACTAAACTTTAGTCTATGAAAGCAAACGCCCCCCTAAGAGTATCGATATGTACTAAAATTTTTAGTGTTATTTTTTGTATACTAAAAAATAATACTAAAAATTGTGGTACCTCCTCAAGGACAGTAAAATCACTCTAGAGTATAATTTATTACAGCGAAGAAGTAGTAATTAGTGGCTTTGATTTTTTAATATTTTGATTTACTTTTCCACCTATAGTCATATATGTGGTAACACAATATAATTAAGGGGGGCAATATCAAATCATCAATTATTTTAGTCCCTTTGGTATAACACACGTCTTGTTCAACTTTTTAGAGTATTTTACTGCTATATTTTCTAAATGTGTATTTTGAAATAATAATAAATGTATACTAGAAAGGTTTTTCCCATAGTTTCCAGATGCAAGAGAAAAGAAAAAAAGGGAGCTGTGGCCTAAATTAATTGGGCATCTCTAGATCAATGAAGAAATCATTCAAACCAAAATAAGTAATAATATTTTTTTAATTTAGTAATCATCATCATCACCATCATGCTGGCTAGTTTTATTTCATCCAATGATGATCACCAGGTGTTGGGTAGTTGTTATGTGATGACTCTATTATTTAGAAGAAAAAAAGTCTACTTTATCCCCGAAATATTATTTAGAAGAAAAAAGTATACTTTACCCTGAAATATTAACATGTCATGAATTTTGTCTCTCAACTAAAAAAAATCAGACTTTTAATCCCCGAATTAATTTATTTCGGACAAATAACCCAGGAGTGGTTTACTACGGCAGTTTTGTTGACATGACAATCCACGTTAGCGGTTTTACTGATAGTCAGCAAACCACCTCAGTAAACCGTCATAGGAGGTTATTTGTCCAGTATAGATTGATTAGTTAAGGAGGTTAAGAGTCTGATTTTTAAGTTGAGGGTAACATTCATCTACAGGATAATACTTCGAACGATAAAATATTTTTTTTCTAATTTAAAAATAAGTTGTATAGGTTGGGTTTCAAAATCCTCATGGTAAGAACGACATGATGCTCTAAATCTCCAGAAAAGCCTGCAAATATTAATTATATAGTTGACGTGAATGATTATTTTATAAGCCTCTGTTTAATTCCATGCATGATTGATTAATTAGAGAAATCCCGTACAATATATGATGAGCTACTAGTAATTAACACTAGCTGGCTGCTTCATTGCTTCAAGTGAAAAGCCAGCTTAGCTCAAAGTATATATATGCGAGCTCTAATCCCTATATATATTTGCAAACTTTAAAAACGAATAATAATAATATATGTATAAGCAAGTGTGTTCATTCATTAACCGAATAAAAGGGTGCAATTCTGGTTAATTCAGCATAAAACAATGCTTTCAAAATAGTTATATATATATATATATATATACACGTGTGTAGAACAGCTATTCTACACCAACCACAAGAGTACTACTTTTAGTTATAGTTTTTCTCAATAGAATAGTAATTGAGTACTACTTTTTTTCTCAGTAGTAGATTTCTCGGTAGAATAGCTATCCTACACCACGGGGGTAGGATATCATTTGTATATATAGCTCAAAGCTACTCAATTACTATTCTACTGAGAAAATTTACTATTGAAAGTAGTCGGTTTAGAATAGCTATTCTACACACGTGGTGTAGAATAGCGCTCCCGTGTGTGTGTGTATATATATATATATATATATATATATTAGTACATTTCTATGACTAAAAATAGAATGTTTAATTAATCGTCGCCTCGCTCTAAAAATGATTTTGATTATTTGTCATTTTAGCCTACAGTTAAGACTTATATTGTTTCGCTTGTTATCCCGACAAATAATCAAATAGCACAAGTTTTTATTGGCAAATTCTCGAATATCCAGAAAAAATAGATATGCCTATTATACTCCATATATATAGATATGATTCTATGTGAAACGCATTTATGAACAAATTATGGAGAATTTTGCTGTCTAATTCGATGATTAATTGTACTAGTGATTAAGCTCCTGTCACTTGAGCACACAAGCAAAACAAATTCAGTGTCATCATGGACAAAAAGGCCTCTCTAGAAAGCCTTTGACGAACATAATAATTACTAATTATTAGCTGGTGAATAATTCGTCGATACGATGCATTCATCATTTGTTAAATGTGCACAAATATTGATTATTGATTATTGTTTAGATATTGATTATTGTTTATTAATTAGGTATTGGACTGAATGATCAGACCTAACAAGAGAGAGAGTAACCCATAGTCTAACACCTAATATAAAACTTAATTTATTATATTTCATGATCACGTTTACGAAGGAGTCAACTGTGTGCCCCGCTCGTGAACATGTTTGTTTCAGCTTGAGATTATAACAATCCAGCTTATAGAAAAAAGAATTGTTATAATATTTACTCCAGATTATAATAAGTCGACAGAATAAATTGGTATGTTTGTTTCAACTTATGAAAATAAACTGGATCGTTATAATCGTTATAATCTCAAGTTAAAACAAATATGCCCTTAAAATGGTGGTCACTAAGATTAGAGTTGAATGTCAAGGCATGTTTAAGGAGTTTTAAACAACTGCGTCAACTTCCCTCTAAACGGTCTAGATTCTAGTTTACCATGAAACTCAATAGTTACAGAATCTAAGAATAAACTAGAATCCAAAAATAAAAAGCAATAATTTCTAAATTTGACTTATATATCATTAACTTAATTTAGGTGGTTACACACCTTATTAGTTTATATAGTTCTATATGTTATTACCATGAGATAACAACGTAATAAGAGTAACAAATTATCAATTTTTTCATCACTATTAGGGTAGGTGCCACATCAATCAGCATCAAGCTTAGCACCAGTCATCTGACTAACTAAACTCTAATTAAAACTGAAAGGCTAAGTGGCCATTTGGTTTCGTGGACTAAAATCTGTGTTACATCAGATATTTGGACATCAATTCAAAGGATTAAACGTGAACTAATTATAAAAATAATTACAGAATCAGAGGATTATTCATGAGACAAATTTATTAAACATAATTAATCCATGATTAATAAATATTTACTATAACATCACATTGTCAAATCATGTTGTAATTAAGTTTATTAAATTCATCTCGTAAATAATCTACCAATTATGAATGAGTTTTATAAATAATCTATATTTAATACTTCCAAATAGCATCCAAACAATCCGATGTGACTAGACTAAATATTTTGGACTAAAGAACCAACAACACCTAAAGGGGACAACATTACACTGCAGCTGCAGCAGGATCATTCGTCCTTCCATCTCATCTCACATTCTTCTTGACCTTCCGGTTGCAACTTACCGGTTTGTAAATCCTCTATATGTATTACATCCTTGGTCACACATGGACTTTTGATAAAGTTGATAAATTAGTAAAAAGAGTGTTGAAGGAATAAAAATCCTAAATTTACGAGCAAGTAGTAATTAAGGATGTAGAAATAAATTCTTCTGGATACAACACTGAAATGCTAGAATTGAAGTAATTATATATGACAAGAATCAGCTACTAATCAAAAATCACTCATCCAGCCATCCTTTGTTATGGCTGCTATAATCAGGCAGCAAATGTTTCATGGATATTATGGATAAGTTCAGCAACAGATGAATTATCAGACAATATCCAAAACTATGTAAGGTTCTTCCTTCCAACTTTTGTTCTCTGAAGTTTCTTGTGCAGTCATTTTTAAGGAGGCCCAGATTTGGAGAAGATTTGAGCAGATGTCACTTACCCCCAGGCTGTGCAGGATCCACTAATATCTTTCAGAGCAATCGACATGGAAATGGGAGGACTTGAATTTATTAGTGGATAATGCAGAGCAGGATCAAAACCTGTTGCTCACAGATGTTCCATACACAATAAGATTAGGGACTGACTGTACAACAGTGTCGATTGGGATGGCAAAGTTTACTCCGGACGAGATCCCAGTTCCTGCAACACGAGACAAATGGATCCATTAATTGGCACAGCAGCATTCAGTACATCTTCTGCACAGTATCCTGCACACTGAGACTGGGAGGATCCATAAATGACGACACAAATATCTCTATTTAAGTCGTGAGATTTGCATTGAGTGCATCAGAAAGAGAAGTGAAATTTAAGCATTTTGGTTTTTAGGAAATTCGGTTGTCTTTTTTCGGTTCAGTTTCTAGACTTGAAAAAAAAACGGACAACCGAAAAAAGTTTAGAATTTCTAATATTCATGTCTTAATAAGTTGTTATATTGAATTGAGACGTAATTTTAATTTTATCTAAAAACCGGAGAAGTTTAGAATTTATATTGTTCATGTCTTGATAAGTTGTTATATTGAATTATGATGTAATTTTAATTTTATCTAGCCTACCAAATGATAATTTAAAAGAGTGTTCATAGCAAATTCAGTTAAAACCAAACCGAATTATTTCAGTTTTTACTATTTCATACCACTGTTTGGTGTATATTGAATGAAAACAAAGTTATGTAAAGCGCACTGAATAAGATAGTTTCACATCGCATAACCTGCCCTGCGTAGTGACTTTTCGTGGAATGACAGAGCTCCAGTGAACCAACTATCCAAATCTAATGAAGAACATCTTAGTAAGAGCTCAAGTTGAGTTTGCAGAGAAAACCTAGCTTCCCACTTTCCCAGCAATTCAAGGCAAAATGAGACCATATCTTCCACCATGGGACTCCAGTACTCCACTACATGGTAACAATACTTTGCCTGCTCCTTGGGGAATATCATATATAAAGGAGAATTAATTTTGATCTTGACATTCTGTTAACTATTCCTTTCATCATACAGGAAGGGATTCTCAAGAGGACTCAAAAAGGCATGGAGCTGCATAGTTTGACTTTCTGTTAGCTCTACAGTTGCTTCTGTTATAAATTTATTGGTTACTCCCCAGCAAGGGATTCTCATTTCTCAAGGATTAGATCCTACGTACTGAATGTGCAGCAAACTTTAACATGAGGAAAGACAGAAAGGGCTCATCCATTTTATTCTATACTATTCATGACAGGCAAAAGAAAATCGTGTGAGCAATACATCATTGATATTTGAGGCCATGCTAATCTTAATATAGGACATTACCTTTACGTGTAAATGTAGCTGTATTAACTCCAATCACATGACCATGTGAGTCAATTAGTGGGCCACCTGAGTTACCTGTCAATATTAGCAAATTGTGTAAATTGAGGTGAAATGGTACTTCAATAATGGACCTAATACTCATATTCATCTTATATGGCCGATGAACTCTGCATATTAAGCAACAAAGCTAAAAGGAACATACACACACACAAGATGTGGAATGAAGAAATAGTGGAATAAGAATCAAAAGTTGTCTTGCATATTTTACAAGTTTCTGGATTGGTGTGTAGTGTGTACATAACAATAGCACAATCGAACTGGAGCACTATATAAACACAATAGAGAGCATTAGACCTCTATGGCTCTATCTTCAACAAACTCAATTCACACGTTATCACTAATCATTCCACATCTTTTCCCATCATTTCCACATAGCTTTTTCAGAAAAAAAGTTGAGGGGCAGTATGACAATAACACACTTCTATGCAAGGAGGGGATGCAGATTCTTATCAAATTGTTCATGACATATTGACAACACCAAAGTTTTTATGGTAGTATGAACATCACAATAGGTAGCACACCTGCAGCACCTCCACAGCTGAATCTGTGGCTTTCAACTAATCTATAGCTCAATTCATACGCTACTAGTAAATGAATAAAAAAATCCCAATGCAGTCAGTCAATCACCCATACAAGGGGTATTAAGCAAAGACCTCCCAATTTCTCTTTTTTTTTCAAACCCTATTGAGAAGCTACAGATCAGATATATTGAATGCATTTTGATTCTAATTCCTAGGCTTCATCTCCCAGGCCAACTTCAACGAAGCATACCCTAAATGACATGGCCATTTAAAGATAAAGCAATGTACCAAAAAGATATGTTCTATTATCCATAATTATTTATCAATGGTGAATATATATTTCAACATCACTTACAAGAAACAACACTAGTAATATAACATGGAAGTACATCTCAATAGAGCCTTTTATTAGATCTAGATACTTGCATAGATATCAAGCAACCCAGTCCATCAAGTACGAAAACAGAAGTAACCACTGAAAGACACAAGAATACAAGATACACCAAAAACATGAAACTGAAAGATGGTGGATGCAGCCATGTTAATTTAGTCTTTCAAATTAAATACATCTCAATTGTGATAACGCAAAGGCAAAGTATGAAATGTTATCATTGGCAGTATTTGAAATTAAATAATCAATATGTTAAACTATTTAAGAACTAGTTGGTGACTTGAAATATTTTACAACAAAAGATTCTTTACATATATAACTGAAGATGGTATGCAAGCCCTACAGGATATGGAGTGGAGCAAAAATTACCAGAATTTATAGCAGCATCTGTCTGTATAGCCCCACGTATCGGCCTTCCATTGGGAGATGGTATCTCCCTCCCCAATCCACTAACCACCTATAAGATACTTCAGTGATCACCTAATCAGATTATCATATATTCTAGTTTTGAGATGTGAGTGTTGCATTAATGGCATCTGTAATTTCACAAATGGATCCACCTTGGAACATTGGACTCTGACAATTTCAGAACTTTGTAGTAAACAAAAACATCAGGCAATTTTGAAGGCATCATTACCCCAGTAGTTAGGGTGTGTTCATATCCATAAGGGTTACCAATGGCAAAGCAGCTCTGCCCAACTCGCAAGCCTTTTGATGTGCCAATCAGCGCAGGCCTCAACTTACCACCATCAACATCAACCTGCAGCAGCACCAATCGACTTCAAAGATTTAACTTGGAACCAGATTCACGAGTGAATCTTCAGCCACAAAAGGTGCACTTCCAACCTTCAGAACAGCAAGATCATACGATGGATCACACCCTATTAGCCTTGCCTCCTTTGAGTAACTAGTGCCACTAGAATCCTCTAAGAACACCTAAAGAACCTTAATGGTTAAAACTTGAAAGGCATAAATAAGGAAATAAATTGTCCTTAATTAATACTTCAGTGCAGAACAGCAACAGGAAACCTTGCAGCGATGAAATGCGGATCCATCCCCAACTAACTTTGCAACCACATGGTAATTTGTTACCTGATCGACCAAAGTAAACAATCAAACCGAAATAGTAAGGAACAAACTTTGCAACCACATGGTAATTTGTTACCTGATCAACCAAAGTAAACAATCAAACAGAAATATTCAGGAACAAACTTTGCAACCACATGGTAATTTGTTACCTGACCGACCAAAGTAAACAATCAAGCCGAAATATTAAGGAACAAGTTGCATGACTCCAGATGAACCTACTCATAGTGTGTTCTATAACCAAACTACTTGAAAGTGCCAAGATAAATATATTTACTAAAAATACATCTTTGCTCTATCAAAGTCTTAAACACTTGCACAAGAAAGGTGTTTTTAGGCAGGTTTGCGATGTAATTTTGCAGGACTAATCAATCATTCATGAGACGAATGGGACATAACAGCTTCACTCTTACTCCCAAATCCGAATGCAAGTTGCAAGGTAAGCTAATGAAACACCAAACAAAGAGGTGCTCCTCACAATGTGGCCGGCGTTGTCCCAGACGAAGCCAGAGCCGGTCCCCTCCACCGTGGCGCCCCCCTCCTCGTCATACTCCGCCTTCGATTTCCCACCTTCACGTCCCGACGGCCGCCCGACGACGAGGTCCTTGATGAACACCACCGACGGCGACGACTCCTGCATGCAGAGACGAATTAGCCGGTTAGGAGGGCAAGGTTCCTCAAATCTCTACGTGTTGTGCTGTCACAAAGTACCTGGAAGATGCTCACGACCCGGGCCTCGTCGATGTCCTCGCCGGCGCCGGGGTCGGCGTCGGCGCGGGCGGGGCGCGGAGGGGCGGCCGCGAGCAGGAGGAGCGCCCCGGCAGCGAAGCGGCGAGTGGTGGCGAAGGATGAGGAGGAGCAGGGAAGCGTCTGTGGTGGGTTCCGGTGGGGAGGCGGTGGTGGCCGGAGGAGGAGGCGGAGCAGCGGCTGGACCGCCATGTGTGCGAGCGAGACGACGACCTATCCGATGCGGATTTTTTTAAAAATAAATTTTTTAAAAAAAATCAAATCCGATAGTTGAATTCAAAAAATTACAAAAATGACCATCGCCGCGGCAGTGTATTCAACGATCATCTGCCTCGTTCAGCCGTTGAAATGCAAAACGTGGCCAATGGTTAACCACGTCAACGCTACAATGGCTACTTTAACAAAACATGACCACGTCGGCCAGCTACTTTTGATGAGGTTGCCGAAGTAGCCGTTACGGTGCTGACGTGGTTTCGTTCGGTTGTTGAAGTGCTGAACGTGGCCATGTTCGACGGATACACTGTCCACGAAAGTCTATTTTTATAATTTTTTTAATTTGATTAAAATATGACCACGTCAGATTTGATTTTTTAAAAAATATATATATTATTAAAAAATCTCCGATGCGTAGCTGGAGCGAAGGCGGCAATAGAGAATACGCCTCCGTTAGTGCGAAGCGTACAATTATTTCGAACACCAACTATTTTCCATTTTGTGGTTGAAATTAAAATACTTTTTGAAAGAAATTTATTCCTTCATTTTTCCGGGCACTCCCCCCATTAAAATACTAAATACAGTGGTTGAATGGTTTTCACAGTATAGTCGATATAGATACAGCTCCAAAATTTATATTAAATATAGAGTTACTATAATAAAATAAACTAATTTAAAATCTTGTTTTTAATCTATCTACGACTTTAAGAGTGTATTTGGTTGAACTATAGATTCTGAAAAAGATGTTGTGAGCTATGAGTCGTGGAAAAACTGTTGTGAACTGTAAAAAAGATGATAAACTGTTTAGTTGAAATAGTTGCGGATTTATATTTTGGTAACTCATTATGTTTAGTTCATTATTAATGTGTAATTTTACATGTAAATCATTCTAATCAACAAATTTTGTAACATTTATATTAAAATTATATATTTTTAAATTACACTAAAATGATATATTTTACTAAAATTTTAGTTTTTCAAATTTTACATGAGCTGATATGTTTTAATAGCATGGTAGGTAATATTCATTTAAAGTCAAACTAAAAAGCTATGAAATCTAAGTTATAACAGCTTTTAAATTTATACTACGAAAATATACTAAAAAAATTGAGTGACCAAAAGAGCTGTTTAGCTTAGATTCTAGCTTCCGAATCAAGAAAAAGGTTAAAAAATCTGAACCAAGCGGATCCGGACCCCTAGATTCAGGATTTCAACGAAGTTGCAGTAGTCAACACGTTAATGTTACATGAAAAAAGCAACGGACACAGCAAATCTCAGACATTGCATTAGAAAAAAAACAATACAGCATGTAATTAACTAAGAAATTAAGCGGCAGCATGCATGCATCACACACGTACGACTTATATACACTTCATCCGCCGGTATATATAGTAAGCATCACACCACAATTAAGATGAGCATATCGATCGATATATATATATATATATATATATATATATATATATATATATATATATATATATATGTAGCGAGCTAGGGACCATTGCATGCATGCATGCATGCATCTGAGCACACTAGCTAGTACGCCGGAGCGAGCTAGGACTAGGAGACTCACACGGGGTACACGGACGAGGCTCCGGCGCCCATCTCCACGTCGAGCTCATCTTCCTCCGTCGCCACGGGGGGCCTCGCCTTCGGGTCGAACCTCTTGCTGGCCGGGTTCGTCGCTGGGTCGTACCTCTTGATGATTAGCACCGACGCCGACGTCTTGAACTCCGGCGACACTAGGTAGCTCCCCACGGGGCCCAGCTCGTCGGGCTTCTCCACCAGCGGCGCCGTCGGCGGCATCCGCCCCACCACGAACACGTTGAACATGGACAGAGAGTTGATGGTCTCGAGTACCTCCTCCTTGGTGCACGCCTCACGCTCCTCGAACCGCACGGACCCGTCCTTCACGGCGCCCACCTTGGACTTGAACGCCTCCACCGCCGCCTCGTCGGCGGCGCTCTCTTCCTCCGACTGCGGACGGTTAGGCCGGGAGCGTGCCAACGTGACGGCGACGCCGGGGTGCTCCGCCATGCGTGTCGCGTATGCCAGCGCCTCACGGTCGTCCGCCCCGCCGAAGAAGAGCATCGCGACGGAGAAGGAGACGTTCCTGGCGGACACCTGCGCGTGCCCGCCCAGGCCACGGTCGACGAGGATGGCGACGGAGCAGGGCGCCTCGCGGAGGATGCGCTTGTTGATGGCGTGGTACTCAGACCCGAGCGACTGGAAGGAGCCGTCGTGCTGGAGCATCTTGTGGTACGGCATGACGACGATGGCGGCGCGCTTGGCGGAGGCACTGTCGATGACGTCGCGGTGGATGGTGTCGAGGTCGGAGATGGCCGTCATGGGGCGCACCCGCACGGCGCTCAGCTGCTGGAACGCCTCGAACGCCACCACCATCTGCTCCGACTTGTCGCCGTCGTTGTTGTTGAAGAACGGCATGCCGTTGCGGCGCGCGCGCTGCACCAGGGTGATGGCCGACGACCGCTCCGAGAGCTCGACGAGATGCATGGCGTACATGGAGAGGCGGCTGCGCCCGATGCCCCGCGACGACTCGACAAGGTTGAGCAGCGTCGGGATGTTCCGGTTGGTGTGGAAGCAAGCGAGGACGCGCAGCTCGCTGTCCGCGTCGCCGCTGTCGACGGTGCGGCGCTTGTACGGCACTGTGGGTCGCGCCGGCTTGTAGATGGCCATGACGATGGGCGTCGTGATGAAGGTGGTGAACAGCGCCATGAGCACCATGATTGCGAACGACTCGTCGTTGAGCACCTTGCGATCCTTGCCGATGTTGAGGACGATGAGCTCGACGAGACCCTTGGTGTTCATCAGGAAGCCGAGCGTGACAGCCTCCCTGACTGGAATCTTCACAATCAAGGACGTGATCACCGTGCCGCCGATCTTGCCAAGGCAGGCATTGACGATGACGAGGACAAGCAGGCCCCATGACTTGGCTCCACGGATGGTGGCCACATTGGTCTTGAGGCCACTGGAGACGAAGTAGAGCGGGAGGAAGAGCCCGGAGATGAGGTCCTCCACCTTCTCAATGAGCACGCCGGCGAAAGGGCCGTCCTTGGGGACGACGACTCCCACGATAAAAGCACCAAAGAGCGCATGGATGCCGATGGTGTCGGTGACGAAGCCGGCGGCGAGGACGATGGCGAGGGTGGCACAAATGTACACCTCCTTGACGGGCTCACCCTCAGGGGACCTCCGCGCCATCCACGCCAGCAACGGGCGGAGGAGCAACGAGACGGCGATGACGAAGCCGGCAGCGGTGAGGAGCACCCAGAGCGAAACGATCGCCGAGCCATCACCGGAGAGGGCAATAGCAAGTGCCAACAGGATCCAGGCAGCAACGTCGTTGACGGCCGCGGCGGACATGGCCATGCGACCGAGGTCAGTCGTCAGAAGCTTCAGCTCGGCGAGGATACGGGCGAGCACCGGAAAGGCGGTGATGGAGAGCGCGACGCCCATGAAGACCAGGAACGGCGCCTGCGGTGCACCCTTGACGACGGTGGCACGCATTGCGAATGACGTGCCGATGCCGAGCACGAACGGGACAGAGATGCCGGCGAGCGCGATGGCGAGGGCCTTCTTGCCGGTGCGGCGGATGGCGGAGATGTCCAGCTCGAGGCCGACGAGGAACAGGAAGAAGAGCAGCCCAAGGTTGGCCAGCGTGTCCAGAACCGTCATGCTCTTTGGCGGGAACACGTTGTGCAAGAACTTGCTGCTCCGCCCAAGCGCTGACGGGCCTAGCAAGATCCCTCCCTGCATCAAATTTACAGCAATTCATCCATGTCATTGTCAGTCTACAAATCATACCATCATAAAAAAAACACACTTCCACGCATGCGTGTAGTACCATATCACTACATTTGTGAACAGTTTAAGCAGATGTATTTCAGATCAGTGGAGCGTTTATACTGTTTATATGTGCATAGGAGTATATATACATATATACTTATTCTCAAAAAATGTGCAAATATGTTTTAAGATTACAGGAGTAGTAAGAGACAGTAAAGATTTCAGAACATAACGCTGTGAGAGAATGTAGTGCAGTAATATACAGTAAAATTTGTGTTTTGCATGTTATATAGCCACTTCATCACTGCTAAAACGAAAGAAAAATAAAGTGAGATCATGGTTGACTTTCGTGCTTCCTAATCCATATAACGATGTCAGAAGCTTTATTTACTGGCCAATCAGAGTTAGAAAGAGAAGTTGAATTATAGTCATATAGTGTAAGGTAACCAAGAATTCGAGGCTGTTTGGAAGGCATGGCAAGTAATACTAGGTTAATACGATGTTTACTTATTTTTTTAGAATAATGATAAGTTACTTGTTTGATCGATAAGTGAGACATGGTTTAATAGCAGGTGGCACTGCTATCTGCACTCATCCATTTCCTTGCACAAGCAATTTGTACAAAGTCAAAGACAGCTAGATTGTCAGGAAGCATATTCTTTTCTTTCAATAATGCACTTAACAATTCAGCTTCAATTTCCCGCGGTTCTTCTGCATGCAGACTAAATTCAGTGGACTTTGACTGATAAAGACTAAAACAACACAAGAAACACAAGCAAACTTCATAGTGAACCATGTCAAGAAACATGTCCATGTTCATCTTCTTATTGTAAGACAAGGGGCCATGTAAAAAAAAAAAATTGAACGTGAGGTAAACCGAAGAATAGCTGGTTAATTGTAAGCTCAGCTGAAAAACACTAGAAGGCACATAGCAGAATATAACTGTTTACGGAGTAGTATAAAATGTGACAACTTGTACGAATCGTTTCAGAATTATGCACAAGAATTTTATGGTGAGAACGGCCGCGCCCTTCCACCAGATGGTAGCAGGGTCCAGACTCCGGAGTAGACTCCCAAGTCCAGATTTGGTTAATATCATTAATGCAAGTTGCGACCGGAAATCACATCTTCAGGAAAAATACTCCCTACTCCCGAATTTCATGATATGGAATTGAAGTTAGTACCCCCGAATTTTAGGAGTTAATTTATCTTTTGAAGATGATAGGAATCTCCTTTGTCCTGGGTGAGCGAATATATCTCTGATCATCTCTAAAGCTGAACTATCTGAGGCAGGCATCCCCTAAGAAAGATGGTATCCAGCCTGATGCAGTTGTCTACCACGTGACGGATCAACCGGTCTTCCCTTCCATGTTACACGATCTGAGAGAACCAGTGTGTGGTATTAACTAAGTGACCAGTAGCTAATTAATCTGGGGCTGTGTTGCACCAATCAGAGTAACTTAATTGGTTGTTAAATGCCTCATTCCTTTGACTGATCCAAATGAAGATAAACTATAAGGAAGAAGGATGTTATTAGGTGATGTTTGGTTGTTGGGATAAAGTGTGATGGAATAGAACAAGTTTATTTAGGCCGGTGTTGCTCGGGCAACGGCTCGGAGGCGCCAAGACTAGCGTAGGATGGTGATGAGGAGGCACGAAGGCATAAGGGCGATGCAGATGTATTGGAGGTCCGAGCGGCGGGACGAAAGTGCGGAGGTTGGGGCGGCGGCGCGGACGGAGGACAAAGACCCATGTGGCGGCGCTAAGGCGTAGAGACGCTGGAGGCTGAAGCGGCGGCATGGGACAAAGAGCGGAGGCCGACGCGACACCGGTGGCAAGGCCTTTGATGGCACCAGTGATAGGAGCTTGGCACAACAATGCACTAGGAAGAAGAAGGTGAAGGTCTATGTGTGAAAGTTTGACATGTGGGGTCCACATGATAGTTACTCCATCCTAATTTTTCATATTTTTAATCAAACAAAAAAATATTGATCCAGTAACTAAATAAGAAATGGGATGATTGGATCATCCCATCCTACCTACCTGGTTTTGAACCAAACACATAGTTATTGATCGTATTTTTTAAAAAATGTATAATAATAATAATTACTATAATAAAGCACCCAATAAAAATATACCCAAGATAATTTACACCATCCGATCACTCTAATCCGAAGGCTCAGAATCAATTGGTGTCCCATCGTAATCCTTCCTTCCTCCCTAATCATGTCTCTCCCGTTTGATCACTGACATTTTAAAGGATATCGCAATAATTTGTACCAAATCCCACCATTTTAAAGGAGGCAGGGGAGTGGTGTTTTTTGCGCCATAGACAACACAAAAACATCAAACCAGACATGGCAATATATATATGTGGCAAAAAATTAGAGTTTTGATTTTAGACAGATAAAACTGAGGCAGCAAGACAGGAAGTAGCTCCTCTAACGTCGGGGGCTCCGACTGCCCTCTGCAGTCGTGATCCGTGCCGTTCGGCGCGGATCCGACGATGCGGAGTCACCCAACGTTGCAGAGGTAGACCTCACCCGTATGGAGCCCACCTTCAAAGTCTCCGCCGAAACCCCTTTGACCGTCGAATCGAAATCCGATGGTGCGGAGCGGATCGACTGCACCCTGTAGTCGATTTTCTCGACTGCAGGTATCTCATTTGGCAAGACAGTGGTGGTTTTTGTTCTACAAAAAAGATTCCCAAGTCTCACCAACCTCAGCTCATAGTTCATACACACCTACTATTCATATATCAACAGTTAATCGCCAAGAAACCAACTCCTAGATGTGACTGAATACTTGATGTGTTTTAAATCGAACATAGGTATAGCAGTACTATGAACACACGCGCGCCCCCACAAAATCAAATGTATAGTCAGCTCGCTGAACTGAATGTCTCTATCTATCACGACGTACGTACTAGAAGAAGGAAAAGGGGAACTGAAAAGGGACAAAAAAACAAGATGTGTTTTCTGACTTGGTTCCGTTCTTGTAGTTTACTGCCCCAAATTTCCTCCCCAATTTCGTAATCGCGTTGTGTGCCGTGTGCGTCGCTTTCGCGATGGATCGGGACAAGCAGAGGAGGCGCCGCTTCGTTCCCTGTTCCCCACCACCACCAGAGGCGCACCGCGCACACGGCACGCGCAAAACCCTAGCAAGATAGAGAGAGAGAGAGCATGTGCGCCCGGAGCAATCCAAGCGGGTGGGGGTGGTGGTGGGGGGGACCGAATCGAAACCCAAGCAACAGATACATGCAGAGGATTGGTCGGGGGAGAGGGAGACGAGACTCACGATGATCTCGGCGATGACCCGCGGTTGGCGGAGCGGGCGGAGGAGGTAGGCGAGCCCCCTCGTGACGACGACGACGAGGCAGATCTGCAGTATGGCGAGCGGCAGCGCGTAGTCCAGCGGGTTCTCCCCCTGGAACGCCCCCTGCGACGTCGCCTTCATCGGCGCCGGGCACGACTGCGCCGTCACCGCCGCCGCCATCTCTCTCTAGTCTCTACTACCACTCTCCCTCCACAACCAAACCAATATCCAAGTATCCAACAACCACCTCCCGCCGCCGCCGCCGCCGCCGCCGCAACGACACTAGCCGTGCAGATTGAACAACGTGGTGCAACTGCAAACCCTCACGAATCGGAAGCAGCCTGCCCTCTCGGCCGAGCCACCCGCGCCTATATATAGGGGCCGGAGCCGGAGCCGGAGCCGGAGCCGGAGCCGGAGCCGGGAGCCGATCGGCTCGGGTGCCACGTCAGCAGCCGAGGAAGCGACGACTTTTTGTCGAGTCAGCGAAACGTTAATCCAACCGAGCAAATTAATTACACAATTAAGCATAAAACAATCCTGCATCATATCATACGACTGCTAATTAATCTAGCTAAGCTAGCAAGCTTGATGAGACTTGAGAGATTAGTTTACGGCAATAATGCATCTCTCGAGCGTTGACATTGCAACCATGCACCCCCATAGGTGTCCACACGATCCAAATTCTCGAACTGATTAATTTGGTAGGGTTGTTTGGATCGGGAGCTAAATTTTAGCCTTTATCACATTCAATGTTTAAATATTATTTTATCTGTTCACTTTTAAATGATATAGTTGATTTTTATCTCGACGTTTGACCGTTCGTTTTATTCAAAAAATTATACAAATACGCAAAAATTTAAATTATACTCGAAGTACTTTCACTGATAAAACAAATTATAAAAAAAATAAATGATATTTCAAAAAGATTTTTGAATAAGACGAATAGTCAAACGTGTCATTTAAAAGTGAACAGAGGAAGTATTTTGGAGTATTAAATGTAGACTATTATAAAATCCATTCATAATTGGTGGATTATTCGTGAGACGAATCCAATTAGTCTAATTAAGCCATGATTTGACAATATGATGCTATAGTAAACATTTGCTAATCATAGATTAATTAGACTTAATAAATTTGTCTCACAAATTATCTTCTGATTCTGCAATTATTTTTATAATTAGTCCACATTTAGTACTTCAAATTAATCTCAAAACATTCGATGTGACATTGGGCTAAAATTTAGCCCGTGGATCCAACACACCCTCTTACATCAAAAAAGAAAAAAAAAAGCACACGTGATATGTTTTGTTTGTGATAAAAAAATCTAGAGCTGGTTAAATCTATTTTAAAAATCCTGGAAAATAGATTAAGAGTATTTAATCAATTGATTTGTTTTTTATTTTACACTAAAGATAAAATTGTAAATAACTTTATCTAATACAAAATTTAAAGCTACAGTTATACTCTCTCGGTTAACTTTTAAATAACACAGTTAACTTTTATCTCAATTAACTTTTTTCTCAATGTTTGACCATTCATCTTATTCAAACAATTTATACAAATATGCAAAAATATAAATTATGTTTGAAGTACATTCAATAATAAAACTAATTATAACAAAATAACTGATATTTCAATTTTTTTTTAAAATAAAATGAATGATCAAATGTTGAGACAAAAGTCAATTACGTTATTTAAAAGTTAATGGAGAGAGTATTAAACAATCTCATATTATCCATATGTAAGCATGTCTAGTATGAAATTTCATAGTCTAATTAAAAATATTACGGAACTCACTACAATATTTAAGACTTTTTTTTTGAAACAAAGTAATTTTACTGAACTTTCGAAAAAATATTGTAATTCTACCGACACTAAACCTATAAAAATATTCGATTCGAAACAACTCTAAGTGTATCGTTCTCTATTTTTGATTCTCTAATTGTCTATAAGAGCTCAGTTTGGCCGAACGGATGGCTTCGAGATCGAGTTAGCCAATCTGTTCGAGCTTATTTTTTCGTTAGAACGGCTAAATTTTAATTCGAAGAGGTATATAGCCAAGGTGCTCTAATCGAGGTTTAGGATCTGTTTGGTAGAGGCGTAGAGCTCTGGATCCTGAAATCCACACTGAAGCTAGAGTGGAGTACTTGAATCGCTAGACCCTGCTCCACCACTCTAGTTCATTTTCCTGAAGTGCTCTCACTGGAATCCACTCTTTCAGAAAAAGTGTTCCGTTTGACTCTAGCTCCACATGACACGAAGCTGAAGCATTGCCAAACGCACCCTTAATGTCAGCAAATTAACCTATCCCGCTGGCGACAGTAGCATATAGGCTGTGAGAGATGAACTAATCCTCTTTTATCAGCAAACCAAATCCGGAATTAAGCTCACTAATCCTTCTTATCAAGTAGTAGTAGAAAATTAGTTAGTTCACTAATCTCCAACTGAAGTGAAAAAAATACATATAAACACACATCAATACGAGAGGGACGTGTCACTTTTTTAATTAACTAGTTGAGTGTACTTGAGTTTGCAACGATTTTTTTTCCAGCATTAAAAGAACACAAGGTAAATAATACAAATAATTAAAAACATAATAAAATAGTATTCACGGTAATTCAAATAGTATTCACGGTAATTCGGTTTTAAAAACAGTATACCCGTTTTAAAAATAATAAATATAGATTTTACAAACAATAAGGTTTATGTTTTAATTAGAAGTTAGCGGTGGTGGGTCATAACTATCCGTTTCTGTGAAAGAGATGTGAGTTAGCTGGCATCAAATCTCCTCATAACTCCATTGTTAAGTGTGCTCAGGCGGGAGTAGTACCAGGATGGGTGACCTCCGGAAGTTCTCGTTCACATCCCGACACACCCATGACCTTCAAACAAGATCGAGCTCATGTGGCCTATTTCAAAAAAAAAATAACTATCCGTTTCGTTTAAAGTAATATAAATTAAAAAACATCGACAAATAACTTAAAATATTATAAAATTTTAAAACAACAAATATAAATTATTGTTCATGATTATAATTTGTTTGACTTGGCAACGAGCGCGACAGTATACCTGTGGTGCAACTAGTACGTGACAGATGCACACGTGGCAGGTCTGCGTAGGACGTGACGCGTGCGTGACGCGCGCGCGCGCGTGGCGCGCGGCGGCGACGTGCTCTGACTTTACGCTTTCTTTGCTTCTTTTACGTACCCACTTGCGCGGTGACGTCAACTGGGCCGGGTTTTTTTTGAAATAATATTTTTTAAAAAATAAATAAATTGTGTATAACCAATTAAAAAAAATTAAAAATAGATACCCGTCGGCCGACAATCGACCGAACTATGCCACACCAGCATGGTTCGGCTGATAGATGTAGCCTGGTTCGGCCCATTAGCTACCGACCGATACTTATTTTTGCAATTTTTTGAAATGATTATACATATTTGAATTTTTTAAAACAAAATTATTTAAAAGAATTCGCAGGGCCACGGGGTAAGTTAGAAAACATAATTTCATGTTTAGATAAGAAAAAAAACTTATCTTTTTATCATGCATATCTCTTCTCCCTGAATTGCTAACAAGTTGCTTTCTTGATGTCAAAAGTTCATCTTTGTCGTTTCTAAAAAAAGTCATTTCACTGGCAAAATGTGTTTTTTTTACATTGATAGGAAAAATTGAACTTCGTGACAACTACCATTAAAAAGAAAAATATATCAATCTTATGACTATGCATAGTAAATAAAAGTCGGGGAAGAAGGTACATTATTTAGGGTGTGTTTGGTTGAGCTGCGGCGGTAGAAAAAGCTATTGTGGGCTGTGAGCCGTGGAAAAACTGCCATGGAATGTCAGCTGTGAGAAAGCTGAAAGCCGTTTGGCTGAAACAACTGTGGAAAAGCTGCAGTGGGATGTCAGCTATGAGAAAATTGAAAGCCGTTTGGCTGAAATGGCTGCGGAGAAGCCGTGGACTGTGTAAAAAGTCAATTTATGGAATTTTGTATGGTTATATGAAATTTGAAATGTCAGTTTATGAAATGTTGTATGTATGGTTGTATGAAATTTGAAATGTCAGTTTATGAATGTATGTATGGTTGTATGAAATTTGAAATGTCAATTTATAGAATTTTGTACGGTTGTATGAAATTTGAAATATCAATTTATAGAATTGTGTATGGTTGCATGAAATTTGAAATATTAATATATAAATATTAGCATTATCAAAGATTAAAAAAACAAAAACTAAAAGTCATAAAGTAGGTTTAGTAGGTTTGAAGAGCTTCTACAATTTCGCTACGCTAAAAACTGTTCCCAAAAACCAAACAAAAAACCCTTAATAAGTCCAGACACATATTACATTGTTAATAATCAATCTTGGCTTTAAACTTTATTAATTTAAATCATGCATTATATGCATGCAAATCAAACTTTATATCAACTTCGTTTCGTTCCAAATTAAAACATTTTAAACTGGTTTTTAGCTTGTTTTTGAAGCACATACCAGCTTGCAGTCTTGCAGAACGAAAAGGTGTCATTTTTATGGTTGAAGCCGTCTGTTCGACGGCAACGCGGCGAGGTCGATCGGCGCGCGGCTCAGGCGGCGTCACTCGTCGGCGAATACGGCACCGGCACCACCGTGGAGCGGCCCATCTCCTCGTCGAGTGCGTCCTCCTCCGTCCCTGCCTGCGGCTTCGCGTTGGGGTCGAACCTCATGCTGCCAGGGTTCGTCGCCGGGTCGTACCTCTTGATGACCAGCACCGACGCCGACGTCTTGAACGCCGGCGACACAAGGTAGCTCCCCACGGGGCCGAGCTCGTCGGGGTTATCCACCAGCGGGGCTGTAGGCGGCATCCGCCCCACCACCAGCACGTTGAACGTGGACAGCGAGTTGATGGTCTCGAGCACCTCCTCCCTGGTGCACGGCGCCTCCCTCTCGTCGAAATGCAAGGATGCGTCCTTCACGGCGCCGACGACCTTGGACTTGAACGCCTCCACCGCCGCCTCGTCGGCGGCGCTCTCCTCGTCGGAGGGTGGGTGGGTTGGCTGGAACCGTGTGAGTGTGACGGCGATGCCGGGGTGCTCTGCCATGCGTGTCGCGTAGGCCAGCGCCTCGCGGTCGTCCGGCCCGCCGAAGAAGAGCATCGCGACGGAGAAGGAGATGTTCCTGGCGGGCACCTGCGCGTGCCCGCCGAGGCCACGGTCGACGAGGATGGCGACGGAGCAGGGCGCCTCGCGCAGTACGCGCTTGTTGATGGCGTGGTACGCCGAGCCGAGCGACAGAAAGGAGCCGTCGTGCTGGAGCATCTTGTGGTACGGCATGACGACGATGGCGGCACGCTTGGCGGCGGCGCTGTCGATGACGTCGCGGTGGATGGTGTCGAGGTCGGAGATGGCCGTCATGGGGCGCACCCGCACGGCGCTCAGCTGCTGGAACGCCTCGAACGCCACCACCGTCTGCCCGGACTGGTCCCGGCTGTTGAAGAAGGGCATGCCGTCGCGGCGCGCGCGCTGCACCATGGATATCGCCGACGACCGCTCGGAGAGCTCGACGAGGTGCATGGCGTACATGACGAGGCGGTTCCGGCGCGTGCCCCGCGACGACTCGACGAGGTTGAGTAGCGTCGGGATGTTACGGCTGGTGTGGAAGCAGGCGAGCACGCGGAACCCGGCGCCGTCGGCGTCGTCGCCACTGTCAACGGTGCGTCGCCTGTACGGCACCGACGGCCGCGCCGGCTTGTAGACGGCCATCACGATCGGCGTCGTGATGAAGGTCGTGAAGAGCGCCATGAGCACCATGATGGCGAATGCCTCGTCGTTGAGCACCTTGCGGTCCTTGCCGATGTTGAGCACGACGAGCTCGACGAGCCCCTTGGTGTTCATCAGGAAGCCGATAGTGACCGCCTCCCTGACGGGGATCTTAAGCAGCAGGCAGGTGATCACTGCGCCGCCGATCTTGCCGATGCAGGCGTTGGCGATGACGAGCACGAGCAGGCCCCATGACTTGGCGCCGCTGATTGTGGCCACGTTTGTCTTGAGGCCACTCGAGACGAAGTAGAGTGGGAGGAAGAGCCCCGAGATGAGCTCCTCCACCTTCTCGATGAGCACGCCGGCGAACGGCCCGTCCTTGGGGACGACGATGCCGACCAGGAACGCGCCGAACAGGGCATGGATGCCGATGGTGTCCGTCACGAAGCCGGCAGCGAGGACAAGCACGAGGGTGGCGACAATGTACACCTCGTTGACGGACTCCCCGTCGCGTGACCGCCGTGCCATCCATACGAGCACCGGGCGGAGCAACACGAAGACGGCGGCGACGAACCCGGCCGAGGTGAGGAGCACCCAGAGAGAGACGATTGGCGAGCTGGAACCAGACAGAGCGATGGCGAGCGCGAGCAGTATCCAGGCGGTGACGTCGTCGACGGCGGCGGCCGACATGGCCACGCGGCCGAGGTCGGTAGTGAGCAGCTTGAGCTCCGTCAGTATCCTTGCGAGAACGGGGAACGCGGTGATGGAGAGCGCGACGCCCATGAAGACGAGGAATGGCCCGTAGGGGGCGTCCTTGACGATGGTGGCGCGGAAGGCGAAGGAGGTGCCGATGCCGAAGGCGAAGGGGAGCGCGATGCCGGAGAGGGAGATGGCGAGCGCCTTTCGGCCGGTGCGGCGGATGGCGGAGAGGTCGAGCTCGAGTCCGACGAGGAACAGGAAGAAGAGGAGGCCGAGGTTGGCGAGCGTGTCGAGCACCGTCATGCTCTCCGGCGGGAACACGGCGCGGAGGAACGTGCTGCTCCGCCCCAGCGCCGACGGGCCCAGCAGGATCCCTCCCTGCATCATGCCACGTCAGCGACCATTAGCAAAATATAAATTTATTATATCCATTTAAATTGGAAAAATCTCACATATTTGATTCAAAATCGAAGAATTTGAATTCAATTATATAGGATGAGTTGTTTGGAAATTTTAAATTAGAATTATGAAATTATATTTAGAATTCATCATAGAATTCGCAGCAATCCTACCTCTCTTCCTGTTTTAAATGGACTTAAATAGATGTGATTATGTTTTTTGTAATAATAGAATTGATTCTATCGGTGGCGGCTCTAGAATTTTTTTCACGGGAGTTCTTGTTCTATATGATGAGTTGTTTGGGCCATTTTTAATTAGAATTATGAAATTTTATTTAGAATTCATCGTAGAATTCGCAGTTCAGCTCAATTTCTCTCAATTTCTCTTTTTAAAAAAGAAATGACCTGAATCCAACCTCTCCTCCTGTTTTAAATGGACTTAAATAAATGTGATGGTGTTTTTCTTGTAATAATGGAATTGATTCTAATTCAGTGGCGGTTCCAGAATTTTTTCGTGGGTGTTCCTGTTCTATATTTCAAAAATTTTATATCGTTATAAACTTAAAGTATAATATATTTTTTCCAAAATATGACAAATATAACATTTATATCTCATAATATCATAAATCTACTAGAATCAACCCTTAAATAAAAAATATAAACATAATCGATACTTAAATAAAAAATCTAAACATGTATTGAGCCAAATTTTGGGTAGTCTAGGGTCCATCTCGACTACCCATTGTTGGATCCGCCACTAGATTCTATGGTTTGATCATCCAAATAAGTTTTATAATTATTTCTTAGACTTTTATCCTTTGAATATACAAACAGAAATATTGGATTTTAATCGAATTCCTCACAATTCAATTTTCTAAAGAATCTGAAATAGATTCCAATTCTCCTGATACCTAATCCAAACTCGAGCATAATAAGTCAATTTGATCGCGTTGGCTGTGACATCGTTGAATCTCCAATTATCTCGGGGATCGGAGAAATTTTGTCGGTTTAATTAATTTCTGCAAAATTCACCGGAAATATTTTGAATCAAATCAAACCGCCCTAGCGCTGATGGCGAAATGCAGCAGCTAGCTTAGCTAGCTACAACCATTATTGGCTGTCCGGCCGGCCGGCCGGCCGGCAGCACACGACCGGCGGCCGGAGGCGGAGCCAGCAGCTAGCTATCGCACGTATGAGACATGCATGCACCGATAAGGGCAGTGTGTGTGTGTGTGTATATATATACTCACGATGATCTCGGCGATGACGCGCGGCTGCCGGAGCGGGCGGAGGAGGTAGGCGAGGCCGCGCGTGACGACGACGACGAGGCAGATCTGCAGTATGATGAGCGGCAGCGCGTAGTCCAGCGGGCTCTCCCCCTGGAACGCCCCGTGCGACGCCACCTTCGCCATCGTCGATCGATCGCCACCACCGTCGTCCACCGGCCGCCGCCTTGATTATCCGCCTTAGCTAGCTATCTTCTACCTCGCCGCCGGCGGCCAAACTAAGCTAAGCTAGATATATAGCACAGCTGCTGCCGGTGGCCGCCGCTAATAATTAATTTGTTCACTGACTTGCTCGCAATTCTTGGTCCTTACCGTACTACGGCTATATGTAGACCGGTTGTTCGTCCGTACGCCGGAGTGCCACGTCAGCCCTCACATGATACGACTTTCGCCCGCCACCGGTGATGGATGGATCACTCACTAAGTCACCTTTGGTGACGTTTTGTTACTACGATTAACGTTTAATTTAGTCTGATATCATATGTTTAGATATTAATTTGAAGGACTAAACATGAACTAATTATAAAAATAATTTCAGAATCGGAGGATAATTTACGAGACGAATTTATTAAGCATAATTAATCCATGATTAGCAAATGTTTACTGTAGCATCACATTGTCAAATCATGGTGTATGTAATTAGGCTCGTTAGATTCGTCTCGTGAATAATCCACCAATTATGAATGAGTTTTATAAATAGTCATATTTAATACTTCAAAATAGTATCTAAACATTCGATGTGATGGGACTAAATTTTGGACTAGAGGAAACAAACACCGCCTTAAGCTAGCTAGCTGCTTAATTATTACTTAATCTTTTCTTAACAATGCAGTTTAATGTCATGTTACCTCAATTAGTTTTTAATTGATGCTGTTCATTTTTATCTCAACATTTGACATTTCGTCTTATTCATTTTTTTTGAAAAATATTATTTATTTGGTTATAATTTGTTTTATCATTGAAGGTACTTCAAGCCTAACTTATATTTTTTGCATATTTGCATAATTTTTTTAATAAAACGAATAATCAAATGTTATAAAAAAAGTCAATAATGTCATTTAAAAGTTAATGGAGGGAGTCCTACCTTAGCTTGTTTTCTATGTTATAAGTTGTTTGACTTATTTAGTTTTTTTTTAAAAAATAACTCAGTTTAAATAAAATTCTGTAATATCAAATAAATATATTATTAAGATAAATTTATCTAAATTTAATGATGCTAACTTGATGTTACGGGTTGTTGGTATATTTTTCTATAGAATTGATTAAAAGATAGAACAATTTACCATGTAAAAAATCTTCAATTCATGTGGGATTGATCTAGTAGTTTGACTTTCTTACAGAGAGTAGGAAAAAAATCTATATGAGTGTGATCGATCATCCTGAAAGATGATGTGTTTGACACAATTCAAATGTCATGTACGGTTGCTATATATCGAAGTCTCCTTTAAAATCCAGTGATTTTTGGAAATTTTTAGAAAAACAAACATATAAAAGTCAAATAAAATTTGTAAGTTGTAAAGGAGCATAATATAGAAGTCACTCATGAGGAAGTGGAGCTTGGAATGGCAATGGAGCCCCGTTCCCCGATCCCCGACCGGGATTTTCTCTATTAGTGGACGGGTATGGGGAAATATCATCCCCGCGGGGGACAAACGAGGAAAAATCTATCTCCGTCAGGTGAAGCGGGGACGGAGACGTTCCTCTACTCCCCATCCCCGTTCCCCATTAATATAACCGTGGAAATTGAAGGTGGGTCCATATTATATATATATACATATGTATGTATATGTGTGCATATGTTTGTGTGTATATATATGTGTGTATATATATGTGTGTATGTATATGTATATATGTATGTATATATATATATGTATATGTATATATGTGTGTGTATATATATATACCTAAACGGGAATTTTCTCCCCGACGGATGGAGAGCGGGATGGGGAAAATCTATCCCCGAAGCCGGGGACGGGGACGGGGACGGGGACGGGGACGGGAAATGGGGAATTTTTTGTCTAGCGGGGACGGGGACGGGGACCCCTCCCCGCCGGGGATTCTCCCCGTTGCCATCCCTAATATAAGTGGAGCAAAGCAAGGGTTTCTACTTTCTACAACGATTGTAATTAAAATCCTTCCATATAGGCTAATTGTGTGTCGAGGGACCTGTCACATCGAATGTTTAAATACTATTTTAAAGTATTAAATGTAAACTATTTATAAAACTCATTCATAATTTCATGCATATATTGTTATTACAATTTAAAACCAAATTTGTTTGTTTTTCTCACCTATTAACTTTGGATTTAAGATTTTCAGAACGACAAATGTTCATTTTATCAATATTATTAATCTTAGAATTTTTATAAGAATTTAATTGATATGTAACGAGGAGTAATGTACGGATGTAACGGAGCCACGTTGCTATACAAGTCCAAAAACTATTTTTTAAACGCTACTTGAAAAATATATCTTTGTAATTTTCATGGTTTAAAAAAATATACCACTATATAATTAACGAGTGAAAGCTAGTTACTACGACCGCCATCGGCATTGACGGCAATTTTTCGAATTATTAAAAATTATAATATCATGTGAGGATTTATCCTTTATTTTTTGCAAATCAAGTTCATCATTAATTGCACATTAATTTTAATGTATACTTATATTACTAATGCTTCATATATATGTGGCATTGTAAAAAAAAAGTTTTCACCAAAAATCATTTTTTTGTTAATGAAATAACCAAAAAATTATGTTATATCCGATAAGGATTTTTAGGGTGGATGAATTTTGTAGCAAAAAAAACTTAATTTTGTTCAGCAAAGTTGACAATTAAACCATCCTTTTGACTTTGCAGCCAATAATTAATGACGAACAGGAAATTATATATTGCACTTTCATCGAAAATTCGTATTCAAATGTAAGTCATTTTGGCATCTGTCAGATTTATCGATAGATCAATGGATCTATACATATATGTGTCTAGATTTATTGATATGTCAGAATGATTTATATATGGATTTGATAATTTGGTAATCTTATTTCACGTATAATTTGATATAAGTAGTCTTCTCGGTTAATTTATCTGATAAGATCGAAATTGACAACGCATGCATGCATCATGCAGGTAAGCTAGCTTAGCAAGCAATCGCCCATTGCTTATCTGTTTAATTATATATATCATATATGTATGTATGTATATATATATATATATACATACGGGAACACTATTCTACACTATGGGTGTAAATGCTATTCTACACCGATCATCCCAATCGTGCCCACCTCCTCACCCAATCCCAACCCCTTCATTCCACGTCGGTGTAGAATAGCATTCTACACCCGTGGTGTAGAATAGCATTTGTATATATATATATATATGTATGTATATATACGGAAGCTCTATTTTACACCATGTGTGTAGAATAGCTACTCTATACCTATCATTTTTAGTAATAGATTTTCTCAATAGAATAGCAATTACTACAAGAAAATGATAAAATTCCGTCAGCTACTTTATCTTTCGTCGGCTTTTCACTGCGGCCGACGAAAATTAAAGGGGATTTTTTCCCGATCGATATAAAAGCCTTAACTTCCGTCGGTCACCTTTACTTCCGTCGGCTTTAATGGTGGCCGACGGAAGTTAAGGGATGTAATCCCCAACCCCGCGCGCGTACAGGGAAACCTAATTCCCTGTACACGTGCGCGCCCAACTCCCGCGCTCACGCCGTCGCCGCCGCCCGCCGCCCGCCAGTGCCCCGCCGGCCTCGAGCGGCCGCCCGCAGCCGCTCGCCCCCACCGCTCACCGCCGCCCGTGCCCACCACCCATGGCACCGTCTCCGGCCACCGCCCTGTCCCACGCGCCACCACCGCCGGCCACTGCCGGCCACCGCCTGGTTCGCCCATCGTCCGCCGAACTCCCGCTAGCCGGCCGCCCGCCGGCCTCCGAACTACCTCGCCACCCGTTGTCACCGCCCGTCGAAGGCTAAAACCGACGAGGTAAACTTCATCCTCGCCGGACACCCTTCAATTCAAACCTTAATATCATGATTTTGGTACTGTTGCATGTTAATTTAGGGATTAGGGATGACTAATTTGGGGAATTCCTGTTTTAGGGTTTTGGCCATAAGGGAAATAAACTGGCTGTGATCATCGTTAAAATTTGCTAGCTTTTTCTTTAAATCATGGATCTACAATTGCCTATTTTGCTATGCTATTGATGTTGTTCGATTTTAGAGGCTTATTTTTGATACATGTTTGTAGTTTCCTAACAATTTGCTGACGTGGCAGAGTTCGGCGCTAACTTCCGTCGACAGCCGATGGAAGTTAGCTAACTTCCGTCTACCCGCTTCCGTCGGCCAAATGCCGATAAAAGTTAGCCTTTTATCGACGGAAATTAACTTCTTCTGTTGGGAAAGAGCTAACTTCCGTCAGCTTTGGCCGACGGAAGTTTCCTCGATTGTTATAGTGAATTGAGTACTACTTTTTTTAGTAGTAGATTTTTCAGTAGAATAGCGATCGAGGAATAACATTTGTATATATATGTACATACATACATATATATATATATGTATATATATATATATAAATGCTATTCTACACCGACGTGGAATGGAGGGGTTGAGATTGGGTGGGGGGTGGGCACGATTGGGATGATCGGTGTAGAATAGTACCCATAGTATAGAATAGCGTTCCAATTAAGCTCTGACCTTGAGAGATCCAAGGAGAGAAGTTGCAAGGCTTATCACACTGATGGCCGGCAGACGTGTGTACGTACGGACACGACATATGATATGCACGATCATATCGCGAGTTGAAGCTAACCAAAACTAGAGTAGACCGTCGACATCTTGTTGATGGACTCTGACTTTTCGTCGAGGGTACGATCTTATATTTATTACCTGTATTTTGACTTTTTTTAAGAGCCAGCTCGATGAACAGATGATGATGCAATACTCTATTTGCTTTGTGGCTAATTAAGTTAGTCGGATGCAAGCAATGGACTCTAATCCATTGGCTAATCGCAGCTCGTAATTAGCTTGATCGGTGGTTGGACTCTACTAATTGAGTCCATTAAGTTTGAGATTATAACAATGGAATAAACGGGACAATTTATTATAATCTGGAGTAAGCAATTAAGCTGGCTCAACTCGGTTTTTTTTATAAATTAGATTATTATAATCCTAAACCGAAATAAATATGTACTTAAGGCATGTTTGGGAAGCTTCTAGCAAGCTAGAGATTCTCGGTAGCTAGCTAGTTTGAGGGTCTGTTTGGTTCATATTTTTGAATCAGCTTCCTGGCTCGGAAGTTGGAATCTAAACCAAACAGTTCTTTTGGTCATCTAGTTTTTTTAGAATCTGCAGATTCTCGTAGTACAAATTTGAAAGCTGGTATAACTTAGATTTCACAGCTTTTACCTACCATGCTATTAAAATATATTGGTTTATGTAACATTTGAAAAAGTGAAATTTTAGTAAAATATATCATTTTAGTGTAATTTGAAATATATAATTTTAATATAAACATTACAAAATTTCATGATTAGAATGATTTACATTTAAAATTACTCATTAATAATGTAACTAAACATTATGAACTACCAAAATATAAATCCGTAACTATTCCAACCAAACAGGTTCTCAACTTTTCTACAACTCACAGCTCACAATAGTTTTATCACAACTCATAGCTCACATCAGCTCTCAACCAAACACACTCTGAGTATCTAGCCGATGAAAATCTAGAGAAACTGGTGTTTTACAGTTTCTGGATTCCATTCCATTTTCAGATTTTATAGCTGCTGATTCTCACAATCTGAACCAGAAACTAGACCGTTTATTTCGTATTTTTTCTATAAATTAAATTATTATAATCCCAAACCGAAACAAACATCAGCGAGACGAGCTCGGATCGTGCAATAATGAACTTTTTTAATATATACATTTTTAAGTGCACGTTGTGTTGGCTGAAAACGAAGCTAAGCGAGGTGACATCAAATTTCGACACTTGCAACAGCTTATCCAAGAGCATGCAATGTCAACGTATGCATGAACTGAACGCCTCGCCACAAATCTCACGATTAAAAAAAAACGACAACAACTTGCTAGCTAGCTAGGGTTCGTCTGCATGGAGCCATGCATGCATCTGATTTCTTAATTCTTATATAAGTCGTAAGATCATTGTGATACGTAATCGATCAGTTGGTACGTGTGCGAGCAAATGACAGCATTCGTGACTTGTAATTCGATCTGACTTTCTATCTCATCATCATGCCATCATATATATCCTAATCTCACTGGATCGAGCCGGATGAAGCTGGACGCTACGTACGTACGTACCATCGTGTACTTGCAGAGAAGCTAGCTATGAACTCTCACTCTCTCTTTGTTTTGTTTTTTTCTTTTTGGTCCCGTTGACTATCTGTCCACCCTGGATCGGATCACTTGCTTATGAAAATTAACGAGCAGCCGACCGAAGAACGGTATAAGGGTGTGTTTGGTTGAGCCGTAGATTCTGAAAAAGCTGTTGTGAGTTGTGAGCTATGAAAAAGCTGCCGTGAGCTGTGAAAAAGTTTGTGAGCTGTAGAAAAACTGAGAAGTTGTTTGGCTGGAATAGTTGCGGGTTTATATTTTGGTACCTCGTGATGTTTAGTTACATTTTTGATGTGTAATGTTACGTGTAAATCATTCTAAACACGAAAGTTTGTAATGTTTATGATAAAATTATATATTTTTAAATTACGCTAAAATGATATGTTTTACTAAAATCTCACTTTCTTAATTTTACATGAATTGATACGTTTTAATAGCATGACAGGTAATATTCATTCAAAGTTGAACTGGGAAGCTGTGAAATCTGGATTATACCAGCTTTTAAATTTGTACTACGAGAATCTGTAGATTCTGGAAAAGTTGGGTGACCAAAAGAGTTGTTTGGTTCAGATTCCAGCTTCTGACCTAGGAAGCCGGTTCAAAAATCTGATCCAAACAGATCCTAAATTTAACAGATCGATTCTTTTTCCGAAAACAGTTTTGTACGCTGTCAGATTTCTGAATGTGTTTCAGTTTCTTAAAGTCTGAAAGCACATACAGTTAGTGATAGTGACCTGACCTTTTGGTAATCTCATTGTCAGTCTCAAGCCCTAGCTAGTTGCATGTTGGACTTTTGGAGATGTTGAAATGGCATCTCTGAGCTTGGATTTCAACTCTGCTGTGCTTATTTTGCAGGTTTTTTACTTTCTTTTCTGGCTGCACACAAGTGATCTTGTCCTGTTCCTTTCAGAAGCTAAGCTTTCTGTTCATGTGGGTGGATGCATCTATCTCCAGTTTCCACTGCTGCTCTTGCTGGCTGAAGCTAGCACAGTGCAACAAGTCTTTATTGTTTCAGAAAATGACAGATAGCTCAGTTTTGAGCTTTGACAAATTTGAAACAATGAGCTATATATCATCAATGTGCATGCTAATTTCATCGAAGAGAAAAAAGAGAGCATGTCATGTCACACACATGTTGTCACCGGCAAGGATTTCCACGGAATTGGTAGGGACTAATCGTCTCAAACTGTATTTAAAAGAGGTAGTTGGTCGAGGTCCTGGAACTCTCTGTCACGGCGGCGCCGTTGCGGCGACGCGGCGAAGAGGCAGGGATACACGAAAATAAAGCCTAATTTGAATACTCGACAAGAACTCTAGTGCATCAGCCCCGTTTATATAGACCTAGGGCTGATCTAATCTATAACTTAATCCTAACCGAAATAGACTCTTATCTAACTTGAACTCTTAACTAATTAATCTAAACAGAATTTAACCTAACTGCCACAGTACAGCGCGATATTGTTCATAGGCGGGCCAGGCCCTCCCGCCCATGATCGGAGGCCATGACACATGTTTGCTTACTTGACAACTCTGACAACAAATCCAAATTTGAAACAAAAACCATTCTCATTTGTAGTTCCCTCCAAATATACCTCCAATTAATTCCACGGAAAATCCAAATTCGAACTTGGTCTAGAAATCGAAAGGCGGTTTACATTTTCAAAAAGTCATCCTAAATCCTATTCCTTGATTCCCAAATAAAAAGTAATTTGAGTGCCTGCTTTTTTTCATCGAGACTTGTCCGTTAGCTGATTGTTATCCTCATGTCTATATGACACGAAAAAAACCACATATGTGTACATATATTTTTCTAAACGGTACTCACATTTTCAAACTTATGGACCAACCGATAATATGGGCATGTATCACATTACAGATATTGATCCATCAAGTGATACAATCCATATGCCATTGCCTATTAGAAAGGCCCATTTAGCATATCTATGTTTAGGAACCCTAGGTTTTACCTATAAAAGACTTTATAGACTTAACCCTACCACTGCCCTGCCGCCTTCCTGTTAGAACTAAGCTTGACGATGAGCGGAGTGTGTGCGTTGTGTATGCGTCTGTGCTGCTTGGAGCGCGCCATGGGCGCGGGCGCGTCGCATCCAGTGAGCACAAGGTGGCTCGGGCTGGTGCGGGCGATGCGGATGGCGCGAGCTGCACGTGTAGGTGACGCAGTGGTCGTTGGTGTGGTGGCGGGCAGCACGGATGGCCGTTGGGCACGAGCGCACGTCGCGCGGGCGGAGCGCGTCGCCCGGGCGCGAGAAGCGCGCAGCGTGCGGCCATGGCGGGATAGCCGGGCGCGGAGCGGAGCCGTGTGGTTATAAGAGCCACCACCCACCCCCTGTGTAAGTGCGTCGAGTCGAGATGTGAATGAAAGGCCGCAGCGGCGGTCGGGGCGTTCGTCGCCAAAACACCGAACACATTGTGTACACACTGTTCATCATCTTCTACCTCCAGCCACCGACGATTGTGAGCACATGAGAGCGTCGCGAGGCGAGTGCGAGCGGGGAACGCGTGTTCGAGCTCGCCGGAGTGTCCCTGGGCTCCAACAATTGGTATCAGAGCCGAGGCAAGGCAGAGACGTGCTCGGGATGGCTGCCGGCGTGTGTCGCCGGTGATGAAGAAGTCGCAAGGTCGCCGGCCGGCCGGAGTGCGTGTGCGAGTCGCGCTGGCGAGCGCGTCACACGGGCACGGCGCAGCGCGTTGGTGCGGCGATGGCGAGGAAGAAGACGGTGGAGAACTGGAGATGACCCTCGGCGTGTGTCGCCGAGGAGGAAGGAGACTGTGGCACGCGACGACGACGGGCGACGCGGCAGCAACGGCGGAGAAGATGGTGCTCCAGTGACTGCGCGGCAGCGCAGGGGACGACGCAGCGGCGATGGTGGCACGCACGGCGCGGAAGACGAAGCTGCACGCGGACGTCGGCGAGGATACAGTGAAGCCATGAAGACGAAGGTGTCGCCACGTCAAGCTTAGGGGGTTGATTGTTAGAACTAAGCTTGACGATGAGCGGAGTGTGTGCGTTGTGTATGCGTCTGTGCTGCTTGGAGCGCGCCATGGGCGCGGGCGCGTCGCGTCCAGCGAGCACAAGGTGGCTCGGGCTGGTGCGGGCGATGCGGATGGCGCGAGCTGCACGTGTAGGTGACGCAGTGGTCGTTGGTGTGGTGGCGGGCAGCACGGATGGCCGTTGGGCACGAGCGCACGTCGCGCGGGCGGAGCGCGTCGCCCGGGCGCGAGAAGCGCGCAGCGTGCGGCCATGGCGGGATAGCCGGGCGCGGAGCGGAGCCGTGTGGTTATAAGAGCCACCACCCACCCCATGTGTAAGTGCGTCGAGTCGAGATGTGAATGAATGGCCGCAGCGGCGGTCGGGGCGTTCGTCGCCAAAACACCGAACACCTTGTGTACACACTGTTCATCGTCTTCTACCTCCAGCCACCGACGATTGTGAGCACATGAGAGCGTCGCGAGGCGAGTGCGAGCGGGGAACGCGTGTTCGAGCTCGCCGGAGTGTCCCTGGGCTCCAACACTTCCATCCTTCGCTCTGATTTGCTTATCAAATTTCAACACCTGATTTGAGTTCAGAAATATCTTCAGATAGACTGTGCTGAAGCAATTTAAGAAGACAAAGACAGTTCTTTTTTTGGTTTAAGATCTCATTCCAGCTTGGATTGCTAACACCAAACACCACAATGCCTAAATGATTCTCATCTGTTGGTATTGCAGCTTGTTTTCCATGCAAGCACATGGTTCAGTGCATCTCTAGGAAATGTCATTGTCAGGCATCATCCAAGCAGTTTGTGCCAAATTATCAGATTACAGCAACAGATGATATGGTTAAAACAAATCTTACACCTTTTGAGAGCAGAAAAATGGAAGAATGTAAACATCTGACATTACATCCATTTTCTGGCACTTCACCCTGAAACAATTTTCTTGTTTCTTGTTTTCTTCATTTTGATTCATCCATGACTTATGGCACAGCACCAAACATTATACCAGGCAATTCTGAATGAAATAAGGACAATAAATGTTAGCCATAGAGAGCATATGAGTAACTGAAGATTGCATAGATAGATAATCTGAAACAAGGCTTCATCACAAAGCTGTTGAAAGAATGTATCAGATAAGAGAGATGCATGTCAGCCTAGTACTTAGTTAAATGGTAGCAGTAGATGATCTTGAATACTGCAGGAAGTTTTGGACTGTGATTAAACTATACAAACTAGTATAGAGCTCTGCATGTGTATATATATATATATAGCATACTAGGTCAGTAGGTCTGCATGCATATTACTTATACAATTGTTTTGATGGTCTATTTAAAATATCTGAAAGCAACTGTTACTCTAAAACTTGTAATTTAGAAATGAAACTACTTAACCAGTACATTTGAACCACTTCTATGCAGAATTCTTTTGAATTAGAAATGGCAGAACATATCACTGTTCAGCCACAATTTTCAAATTTTCCTAGCAATACGGCTTACTAAAAAACAGGGGAAAATTGATAATTTGCCGTCGTTAAGTTTAGGCTTCGACTATTTGCCACCCTAAAATTTGGTTTTCGATCAAATGCCACACTAAACTTCATCCTAGTTGATTTTTTGCCATCTATCCTATTTTAATTAATTTCTCATTTTTTCTCTCTGGAAAAAAATCAATCTACGCTGGCAAAAAAATGTCTCCTCGCTATACATAAGCATGACATTGTCATTTTCTAATCGAATGGATAAAATAAGAAGGGTAGATTAGCCTTTTTCTAGAGAGAAAAAATGAGAATTGAATTAAAATAGGATAGAATGGCAAAAAATCAATTAGGATGAAGTTTAGGGTGGCATTTTATCGAAACCAAAGTTTAGGGTGGCAAATAATCGAAGCACAAACTTAACGATAACAAATTATCAATTTTCTCAATTGTAAGTGGTACATCAAATTGCAATGGCCAAGAGCAATTAATGTTCTTTGCACAAGCTATTTATTCACTTATTTCGTGAAGAATGAATAAACCAGATGATCTCAACTACTTGGTTGGTTTTATTGAAGCAAGAAAACAGACGATTGTTCAAAGAAACAGGTTACACAGGGCCATAGTTTCTATTTTGATTTTTTTTGAAATAATATTTTTTAAAAATAAAATATCAAATTTGTATGATAGTTTGAAAAATTATAAAGATATATACCAGTCGGTACTTGGTCGGTCGACTGGTGCCACGTCAGCGTCAGTCGGCCGACCAAGTACCGACTAGGCCCCACGTTAGCTCCCTTCGGTGCGCAACAACATTATTTTGTTGACTGGCACCACGTCGGCAGGAGACGATCGACTCCTGCTGATGTGGCGCCAGTCGGCGGAAAGAGTTGTTGGCGCGCCCTAGTTGGCACTTGATCGGCCGACTGGTGCCGACTAGGTGTCACGTGGCACCAGTCAGCCGACCAAGTGTCGACCAGTACCTGTTTTTGCATTTTTTTTCAAACTTCCATACAAATTTGAAATTTTATTTTTTTTAAAAAAAAATATTTCCAAAAAAAAATCTTCTATTTTCTAGTCCAGGACACCCTGTTGCATACAAATTATCTGAATTCAGAGGTGTCTTCCTGTAAGAGGATTCCCAAATATTGGCCATGGTTTGAGAGTTACAACTCTCTCTTTTTTCAAGCCTATCTCTGCAGAGTGCAGACCATAATCATGTTATAATTAATTTTAATGGAACAGCAGCTTCATGAAAACCTCTTACCACAAGACACACTGCTGTAATTCCCTATATATGATCTTGCTGCTACTGAACCAGTACTGAAATTAGTACATTATAATACTTGTTCAAGATGACAATTCCAAATTAACCAATAGCAGTTTGGGCAGGCACTGAACATCCCTAACAAGCATCTTTCACCAGTATGATCTTGCATAATGTCTAAGTGATGTGATGCATAGATACTGAATAAGAGCAGCATTTCATTCAGGCAACCAAGAACAAACCATGCTACTCGTTTCATGACTTTCATCTGCATATGTGGATGTTGGAGAAATATCATGTGCAATCGTGCAATCATACAATCGTACGATCTGGTGCATTCAATCACGATCCAACGGTTACATATGAAAAAGTAAAAAAGTACTAGGTTTCATATGTAACCGTTGGATCTTGATTGGATGCACCAGATCGCACGATTGCAGATTGTACAAGATATTTCCCCGTAGACGTTTAAGAATAGAGAAATATCATGTGCAATTGTGCAATCATGCAATCGCACGATCTGGTGCATCCAATCAAGATCCAACGGTTACATATGAAAAAAGTAAAAAAATACTAGGTTTCATATGTAACCGTTGGATTTGATTGGATGCACCAGATCGCACGATTACAGATCGCACATGATATCTCTGGCAATCAATGCAGCTAATGCAAGATTTTGGTCTCTGGATGGCAATGGAACAAGTGAAACTGGACAATCCAAAGCTCAAAATGTGAATTTTTCCATGAAAAAAAAACTCCTTTACCTCAGATCTTCCTCGGGTCCTTGAAGTCCCAGAGCTGCATCCTTCGCTCAGCCGCATTGGTTGTCGCCGGAGCAGCAGCAGGTGTAGCAGCTGCGCCGCCGCCTGCAAGAAAGAAGGGCAGGCCGCCGGCCTCGGCCGGAGAAGCAGCAAATCTCTGCATAAGGCAGGGGTGCTGAGACGGCGGCCACAGCGAGGCGGCGATGGCATTGGACTGAAGTGTGCCCCGATCGAAGGCGGCCGCCGTGTGCTGCTGCTCTTGCGAGAAAGCGAGCTGCGGCATCACCTCGAAGGACATGGGCGAGATGTGCGAGCTCTGGGTGGCGGCGTAGTAGGCAAGCGTAGGCTGCTGCTGCTGCTGCTGCTGCTGCATTGGCTTGTTGCCGTTGCCGGAGCAGTGCAGGAGCTCGGCGAACGCGCCGCCGTTGTAGGCGTTGGTTTGGTGAGCAGCGGCAGCGGCTGCCGCGGCGGCAGTGGTGGTGCCGTTGTCGGCGGAGGCGTTGGCGAGCGAGAGCACGGAGCTCTTGCTGGTCTCAGAGGTGCTGACCTCCGCATCGTCACCAGCATCGTCGTCGGCCGGCGAGGAGGTGTGGAGGACGAAGGAGCAGTCCAGCGAGGGGAGCGCGTCGATGGCGGCGGCGGCAGCGCGGATGAGCCACTCGATTGCCTTGCTCGGTTGGTCCACCCCGAGGCGGTCCTGGATGTCGTAGAACTGGATGGCCGTCGGCACCGACAGCCGGACGCGGCGGTCGCGCAGGCCGCGCGAGGTCACCACCTTGCTGTGCCGGTCCTTGCCGCCCGCCGCCGCGCGCGCCACCCGGCTTGTCCGCCACGCCGCGGCAGTGGCCGCAGACGCCCCCGAGCCACCAACGGCGAGCACGCCGCGCAGGCGCTTGCTGGAGTTGCGCTCCTTGCCTACCTCCTCCATGGCTGGCTACTACCTCATGCCCATCCGCAGCTTCCTCTGCCCAATTTTTGGGATAAAATTCAGAAAAAAGGGGATGCTTTAGCACCAAATCCTTCAGAAAAGATTTTTTTTCACGAAATGAGACCAAAATTTCTTGCAGAAAGATTGCAGAAATGCTGTGTACGAGTTCAAAATCTGCAAAATATCTTCTCACAAGTGCAAATCTAGCAAAACTTGATACTTCATTTGCTCTGCACTTGTTACTGGGGAAATTGCACCCTACATTGCAATTTATGAAAAAAAGAAGAAGCTTTACAGAAGGAATCTACTAAAAGCAACTCAAATCTGAACGGCTGCAGCTGTTCTTGCATAAATTATGGTGTTAACTTTGCTGAACTTTCCTGCCAGAATGATCAAAAAACTCTTTCCAGAGTCAAATCTGGCCAGCAAGCAGCCCAAGAAATCTCTAAACAGATTAATCCTAAGAAAAATGGGGGGGGAAAAGTAGCTTTTAACTGAATCCGCGATCTCATCCTCATCAGTCATCACCATTACGCTTCTACATTTAACCTACATGAGTAGAAGGGAACAAATCTTGGAACAAGGAAACCGCATCGGACAGAAGAAGAATTCTGGGAACGAGAAAGATGCACACCAAATCTCGCTCGCAAAAACACATCAAATCCTGCGTCCAACTCGATTTCTTTATCTTGTAAGCTACCCCAAAACCAAATCTTTGGCAAAAAAGAAAAATTAGGTAGCAGAGACCAGAATCTGCATGCTCACCTGAAGGGGATTAGATCGCAAGAAGGAGGACCCGAGCGCGCCACGTCCAAAATTGCAGGGGCCGGCACGCAAAACACACACTGAGCTACTCTGATACTGTGAGCTGGGCACCTGCAGGAGGCGGCAGCTCCGGCTTGCTGATTATATGGAGCCATGGAGGAGCACCTTTTGCAGAAAAGACCTCGATCTTCTCATACATCGCGGTGTACCAGCGCACAGTACCATGCAGGGGCCTCACTGCAAAAACCCAGCTTACACTACACGGTAGAGATGGCAACGGGTACGTACCCGCTGGGTATTACCCGCTCATACCCGCATCCGCCAGATAAAATTTACCCGCTACAAAACTGGCACCCGCTCACGGGTACAAAAACTTACCCGCACCCGCACCCGCGCAGGTATTTATACCCGACGGGTAACCCACACTAGATTTCAGACCCGCCATAAATCGTAAATATATCACTGAAAAATGGCATATGCATCTACAAGTAACAACAATTTACACCAACAAATATAGTCTAATAGATCATTGGAGCATATTACTTCCACACTAATATGTATATGTATTTGAGTATATATGTATTTGAGATACTACTATATGGGCCACGAATGGGCTGAATTTAAGGGAAATGCACATGGGCATTCGGGTGTATTTTACCCGCGGATAAGCGGGTACGGGTACTATGCACCCGCACCCGCTCTACCCGTTGGGTAGAGGTTTTTGCCTAATAAGACACCCGCGGGTGAAGATATTATTCCATACCCGTCTTCTTATCGGGTAAAACCCATCGGGTACTCGGGTTTCGGGTACCCGTTGCCATCTCTACTACACAGTCCTTTTTTCACTACTCCATGTATATCTGACCTAGGTGCTAAGAAAATGAGATCCTCTGAAGTCGACTCGCTGACTGTATAGGACAGTCATTCTTCCGCATCGTCGGGTTTCGATCCGATGGGTGTTGGAGATGATTTCGTTGGTGGGGCTTACCTACGTATTTTTTGGAGGCCTCTACACCATTCGATCCACGTTGAATGGTGCGGATCGTGACTGCAGAACTCTGCAGTTGATTGCAAAGGAGTCGTTTCGGTGCTAAGACATATGCTTAGAAGATGTCTAGCACTCTAGTTAGTACAATGTAAGAGCACTTATCTATATCTCTATAGTTTGGGTAGTTGAAAATAAATATTTAATATGCGAGAGTAAAATTTTTTAACTAAGATTTGAACATGTTTAACTTTATTTATTTTATTAAAATATTCCTATTAACTAATAAAATATTATTTACTGAGGTTAAAACGCTGTTCGATTTTTTTATAAAACATAAAACGTCTGGACTCTAGTTGTTCATAGTTAAAAAAATACTTCTAGTTCCGTAAATTTGTGCTCCTTTCGTTCATTTTTAAATAACATTATTTGATTTTTATCGTACCATTCAAAAATTTTATACAAATATGCAAAAATTGTACTCCCTTCATTCATTTTTAAATAACCGTCGTTTCATTTTTATCACAACATTTGACTATCTATCTTATTTAAAATTTTTGTGTAAATATGCAAAAATATAAGTTATACTTAAATTACCTTCAATAATAAAATAAATTATAAAAAATAAACGATATTTCAAAAATATTTTTAAACAAGACAAATAAAGTGTCGTTTAAAAATAAAATGAATGAAGGGAGTAAAAAAATAATAAAATAAATATGCGCTCGTGCGGGCCCGTAGGGCCCACTTAAGATGGGCCTAGCTCTACATGGGCCGTTCTCTTCGGCCCGGCCCAAATTGGAGGCCACTTCCCCCCTCTACTGCTCGCCGCCGCCAGCCACCGCCGCCGCGCCGTGCTGTCTCCCTCCTCCTCCTCCCGTTGGCCGCCGCGCCTCCCCCCGGCTCTCGAGAAAGAAGGTGAGTGCGTCGCTCTTCGATGATCCGCGCCTAGCGCTACTGTGTCCGGCGGTTCATCACGAGCGGAGGGCCTGCGGATTGAGGGGGTTTCTAGTGCTTGCTCGTCTCGTTCCTGCTTCCGTCGCCGGTGTTCGATCTGGGCCTGTACGCGGGGGCGATAAGGGTTTTCTGGTCGTACCTAGGTTAGATAGATGTGGGGCAATGCGGCGGAAGCAAAAGTTCGATCTTTGTGTAGTAATCATCGTGTTCTGCTTTGGCGTTATGAAATTGGGTTCGGTGAATCGATCTTTGGTTTTGTTCCACTCTTCTTCGTTCTGTGTGAGGGCTTATGAGCATTTTCCTTGCAGAAAATTGTACACAAAGATCAGGACACCAAGAAATGGCAGCATTCCTGAGGTCAAAATGTTCATCAGGTATTGATTTCAGTGTGCCTCAAAGTTCCTATTCCTAATGTGCTTCTTTTCTCCGGTTAAATTTGGGCAGTTCAGTTTCATTTTTTTGTATATGCATGATGACTTGCTACTTTAGCTTATGGTGCTGTGCTATGATGCTGATCTGATTCACCTCTTGCATATGGTTGTTCATCTACTTAGTTGGAAGGACCTTGATGGGAGGCCTGGGGAGCAATCTATTTGGAGCTGTTAATTCAGCTGTTGAAACTGTGACAAGACCATCTCATTGTGATGCTATCTGTCAGGTATCAGTTATTTTTTTCCCTAGCAGAAACGTCTTGACATTTTGTTAGCCTTCACAGATTATTGCTGTTCTGAAAAATACTCGTGTTAGTCAGTTGATGGACAGGTTACTTTTGGGCAATATATGACCGCTTCCTATAGCAACTTGAAAGCTCTAAAATTGATCGCGGACAAATGTCTGTTTTCACCAGTGAACTCATGAGTCATGACCCAGCAAGCAGAGCAACATGTTATTTGATTATGGTGTAGTTTTCTTGATATGAATATGATTGAACACCTTGTATTAAATCATTTTTGTCGATACCAAGTTCAGGGATTCATTCAGTTCCAAACCATTTTTTCTGAATATATATATATATATATATATATATATATATATATATATTCTCAATCATATATTCATATTGCTGCGGGTACTTTGGACATATCAGCGGGCCTATTCCATCTTAGTGTTTGTCCGCCTCAACGTCTATACAAAGGATTACATATGGGCAAGCTAGTCGTTGGAGGGAAGACAAGGCTCGTTCCGTGCGACTCCACAGAAGAGTACGTGCGCTAGAAAAGGCAGCAAGCTTAACAACGCTAGCTAGCTACTTTATTTTATAGCCTTATTTAGTTTGGTTGCCTACACTTGCTCCCCGGCGCGCTATAGCAACACCCCCTGCTTGCTTCTTTCTGTTCGACGCGGAGCTCGCGGCCTCCCCACCCTTGCTTAGTGTTCCACTTGTGATCCTGGAGGATTTAGAGAAATGCGCCCGACCATGAAGAATATATATATTCTGTGGCCTGACATATGGTGCTGGAATATATAATTCTTTGAAGTTGTTTCATCATATCTGTTTTCTGACCTAAGTTGTTCTCATTCTTGTTTCAGCAAGTTAGAACATTCATCCAGATGAGAACCAACCTCAAGGTGGTAGACAACTCTGGAGCCAAGCGTGTTATGTGCATACAGTCCTTGAGGGGGAAGAAAGGAGCAAGGCTTGGGGACACTATAATTGGATCTGTGAAGGAAGCGCAGCCCCGTGGTAAGGTCAAGAAAGGAGATGTTGTATATGGAGTGGTTGTCCGTGCTGCCATGAAGCGAGGACGCAACGATGGCAGCGAGATCCAGTTTGATGACAATGCGATAGTCCTCGTGAACAACAAGGGCGAGCTGATTGGCACTCGTGTCTTTGGTCCTGTACCCCATGAACTCAGGAAGAAGAAGCATCTCAAGATCCTCGCCTTGGCCGAGCACGTAGTTTGAGATATCTATATGCTTGGCCATCAACATGTTCTGGTTCTGAAGAATGGAATGGACATGTGGCTGCCTGAGTTTTTCACCTTTTGCTTTGATCATCTGTGTTTGCAATAATGTACCGAAAAGAGTCAATGAGCTAATGGCCTGTAGACTGTAGTCAGTCCTTGACAAACCAGATTCTGTATTACCCTTTTGACATTGGTATTAAAACATGTCTCCCGTGTTTTCTTTCTATTCATTTGTTACATGTCAAAAACGAAAAAATTGTTATTTTGATACTACAAAGATGTGCACTTTGTTTAGGATGGCATTTCTGAGACTGACACGTAGTACCACTTAAGTTACTGAAAGTGAATCCGAATGTCAAAAATGCAAACGTCACTTCTTTGAAGTGTCAAAATAATAAATCTCTCGTAAGAAACATAGAGACCAAATATTGCATGCTTCAACCCTGAAGCCTTGTTCAGAAAACTTCAAATATCAAGAAGAGAAGCTGGTTAAGGGAGATTTGATGATTTAACACTTAAAATAAATGGCTTTGATTATCTTAGCTTATATCCATAGATTTAGATGGTTTTATATGCCATTTTTACAAGTATCAAATAATCAAACAATTATTTGTTATGTGTGTTAAATTATCAAATATTTCATTTCGTTTGTTACGGTGTGTTTGGTTCTGCTGTTGAAATCTGCTTCTGCTGTAAAAAAACAGAAGCTGAACTAAACGGGTTTACCAAAACTACTATTGTGAAAAATAGCTTTTCTCTAGTACAAATTTGAAAGCAACTTAGTCCCTGGTTTTTTGTTTTTCACGGCTCGCAGCAGAACCAAACACGCCCTTATACTACATGACATTTTTATCAATTAGATATTCCAACATAAATCTAGGATTGAAGAGTTGCCCAGCTCTCATTGGTGTTAGCTTTTAGTCAAAATTAAAATTTGGAGGCATGCAGAATGAGTGCATTGTTGCCAAGATTATCTTGGTGGTGAGAGTCATCTTCCTCCTGTAATCAAGCAGAGCCCATGGTATTGCTCACCACCTTGTTTCTCTCCTCATCTCAAACTAATTGCTAGGCTAAAGTTTAAATGACGGGGGCTAAAGTTAAGCCTTTATTACATCAGATGTTCAGATGCTAATCAGAAAGACTAAACATGAGCTAATTATAAAACTAACTGTAGAACTCTTAGGCTAATTCGCGAGACGAATGTATTAAACCTAATTAGTTCATGATTTGACAACGTGGCGCTACGGTAAAAATATGCTAACGATTGATTGATTAGGCTTAATAGATTCGTCTCACGAATTAGTTTAGATGTTCTACGCTTAGTTTTATAATTTAGTACTTCTAATTAAAGTCCGAACATTCGAAATCAATGTATCGCTGACCAATCGGGCCCACATTCTATATCCAAATCAGTGTATCTCCTTGGCTCAGCGTAATCGAATGCACGCATTTCGAATTCGAAAATAGAAATCCCTCCAAATCCCAACGGTCGCCGACCTCGTCTCCCTTCTCGCTCGCCGTCGCCTCGCCCGCATCCGCCGTCCTCTCCTTCGCCGGCGATTCGAAGCGATTTGGCGGGGGAGGAGGGGGTTTAGGGTGATATGGAAGAGGAGGGGAGCGGCGCGGCAGGTTGGGTTGGGTTGGGTTTGGTGTCTGATGTGGATTTGGATGGATTTGTTCACCACCGCGCAGGGGACGCCTCGCCGGGGGAGGTGGCGGCGGCAGAGGCGGCGCCGGTGTTGGTCAGGAAGACGGTGAAGATGTCGGAGACCTGCGACTTCATCCCCTACGGCGACGGCGACGGCGACGTAGGCGATGGCAACAGCGAGGGTGCGTCATTTCGACTTCTCTCTCTCTTTCTCGCGAGAATCATTTGCCGATCTCGATCTCGTTATACTCTGCGTCCAACTGGAAAAGGGTTTTGCTTATCTGATTTTTGTTGGTCTCCGCGGTGATCAGAGGATTCTACGGCGACGCCGTCGGACGAGCCGCTCGACAGCGCCGGCTCGTCGGATGTCCCCTGCGAGGAGACGAATGACACGCCCGATTACATCAGGAGGGGCGCGCCCAGGCACGGGATCGCACCGCTCGAGCTATTCTCGCACCCAGCGCCAGAGGTCGGTCCAGGTGCAGATGGAGCTCAGGAGGCCACCATTGGATCCGGAAGCGTGCATGAAACATTGCACGCTGACGAAGAGAAGGTAATACTTGAGAATTTTGGTAAGAAACAACCATGTGCTACTGCTGTTATCGGTGCCTATAATTCAAAATGTTGTCTTTGTTGCAGGGTAAATGCAACTGCTGTGGCCAGCTCAAGCAGGAGTACTCTCTGCTTTTGAGGGAGAAGGAAGAATGCAGGAGAGTTTTGGAGGACTTGATGAGGGAGAACGAGCTCAAGAATAGGGAATGCCACGAGGCTCAGGCGTCCCTGCACGAACTGAAGATGGAGCTTATGCGAAAGTCGATGCATGTTGGCTCTCTGGGTAAGAATTCAGAACTTGCGTGCCTAATCCACTTCAGCTTTAGTAGCAGAAAATTGAGTTTAGCTATCATTGATGAAATGAATAGCTGAATCACAAAATGTCGCTCGACTTACTGTAGGAATTTGCTGTTCGTGTGACCATGAACAATAGGAGAGAAGCTATTCATGTGCTGTTAATCTTAATTAATGGCTCCTGTTGGGTTTCAATTCTAATTTATCCTAACTTGTCTAAGATTGAAAGTTGTTGTTGTTGTTGAACAATCTGGTTTTTAAAGTATGTCATCAAACAACGCCAACATGCTTGCTGATATTTACTACAGCTGTTTCATTAGGTTTTCATGTCCTATCAGACACACTTTGTGAAACTTTCGTCTGTTCATGCAGCATTTGCAGTGGAGGGGCAAGTGAAAGAGAAGACTCGCTGGTGTCAATTACTGAAAGATTTGAGCGAGAAATTTAAAGTAATTGGTTCATAATCGCAGTTTGATTAGTACCTCCTACTCCCTCCATCCCACAAAGACTTAATTTTTAGCATTTAATTTTTTTATCTTGTTTCTTTTTGTATATGTGTGTAATTATTAGGTTCGGCTAACCAAACGACACCATCCAATTATCATGCTTGGGAATTAGAGCTAATATGATTAATAAGGGGTAACTAAGTCATTTATCTGTATCGCTAGTCTAAGAATTACTAAAAATAAATCTTTGTGTGATGGAAGATTAGAGGAAGTATGCACAAATAACATAACTGTATGCTAAGTAAAAGCACCATTTTTTAATTTTCATAACCTACAGGCATTGAAGACAGAGCACCAGATTTTACTACAAGAATCTCTTGAATGCAAAAGGTTTGTGTCGGATGCTACACACATGACTACAACAATCCAACAACATGGTAATTTAAGTGTGGCCCCTGATCCAGTTCTACTCTTTTAAACTTTTTTTGCTAGTATCTGTTTCGCATTTACTAGAGTTGACACCATTAATATCTTCATTGGAACAGTGAACCAATATGCAAGTTTGGAATGTGAGTTTAAGGACCTTAAAGAAAAGTTCGCTGGGAAGACAAAGGAACGCAAAGATCTTTACAACAAGCTCATCGATCTCAAAGGTTACGTGCTTGTTATATTTGCCAGTTTGATTTATTGTGCCGCAACTGTGCAACAAATGGTGATAGTTAACAGGAATTACTGTGACTTGCCAATTGCTCAGGTAATATAAGAGTATTTTGTCGATGTCGGCCATTAAATGGCGATGAAATAGAAGAAGGAGCTTCGGTGGCGGTTGATTTTGAATCTGCCAAGGACGGGGACGGTGAGCTCGTTGTTAGAGGGCATGTATCTTCCAAAAAGGTTTTCAGATTTGATTCTGTCTTCAGCCCTGAAGAAGACCAAGGCAAGTCACATCACAGCTATAGTTTATCAACTTGTATCCTTGCACATGTTTTTAACAATGTAATATTCTACATTTTTCTGTACAGAGAAGGTGTTTGAGAAAACTGCACCTTTTGCAACTTCAGTATTGGATGGGTACAATGTCTGCATATTTGCTTATGGGCAGACTGGCACCGGAAAAACATTTACAATGGAAGGAGTTGAAGGTGCCAGAGGGGTTAACTACAGAACTTTAGAGGAACTCTTTCGAATTATCAAAGAAAGACAAGGCCTTTTTCAATATGAGATCACTGTCAGTGTTTTGGAGGTGTACAATGAACAAATTCATGATTTGCTGCTGACAGGGACTCAGCCAGGTGCAACAACAAAAAGGTAGGTTACTCATGAATTATATCATATCAGCAACACCTATTAGAGAAACTATCACATGAAACACAAGAGAGAATTTTTAAGTGGAAAACCCTTGCGAAAAAAAACACGGACACCTGAAAGGCAAAATCTACTATTGTCAGAGGTGTACAAAAGCAAGGAATTACAGTGAGCTCACTTCCCCACGCTACCCGTACAAAATATGTACTATATATAGGAGAGGTGTACATAGGCTAAATTCTAGCTAGAATTTGGATCAAATTCTAAGAGAACCAACATATCATGGTACTTTGTTCGCAGGCTAGAAGTAAGGCAAGTTGCAGAAGGCGCTCATCATGTACCAGGACTTGTTGAAGCACGAGTGACTAGTATGAATGAGGCATGGGAGGTCTTGCAAACTGGAAGCAAAGCTAGAGTTGTTGGTTCAACGAATGCTAATGAGCATAGCAGCCGGTCACACTGGTCAGTTCCTTGCCGTTCCTGCTTATGCTGACATGTTTCCTTCAATTTAAGCTAAAATTGTAAAATTGTAAAATCCTAACCTCCACTTGCTTTGTATTTTAGTATGCATTGTGTGATGGTCAGAGGAGAGAACTTGATGAATGGGGAAGAAACAAAAAGTAAACTGTGGTTAATTGACCTTGCTGGGAGTGAGCGGGTAGCAAAGACAGATGCCCAAGGAGAACGGCTGAAAGAAGCTCAGAATATTAACAAGTCTCTTTCTGCGCTTGGAGATGTCATATCTGCTCTTGCAACTAAGAGCCAGCATATACCGTTCAGGTTCCAAATTATTACAGTCCTTCAAGTATAGTTTTTATGGAAATTTGGATCCATACCATTATAATTTTAATTTTACGATTTTGGAGAAATGCCATTACAATTCACGTATTTAGATTCGTGACATGCCATTATAGATTCAGAGAACTCCGAACTATACCATTACAAATTTAAAAAATTCTGAAATATGCCATTATAATTTTAGAGAAATCTGAAATATGCCATTAAATTTTGTGAGAGCTGCAATTCCAGAATGACATATATCCAAATAGACGAATTGTAGTGACAAAATTCCAAAACACGGTAATTGTAATGACATATATCAAAAAAAACCCTTTTAACTAGCAATGTCATATGAGCCCAGTGTCCACTGACATATTTATTGTTTCAAATTGACAGGAATTCAAAGCTAACACACTTGCTGCAGGACTCGCTAAGTACGTAGACTTTTTTCCCTCCTCAGAATGGCAGGATTTATAGCTACTCTTTAGTCTTTAGTAATAATGTGTGCAATCAAAATTCAAAACAGGTGGAGAGTCCAAGACTTTGATGTTTGTTCAAATCAGCCCAAACGAGAATGATGTGGGTGAAACCCTTTGCTCGCTGAACTTTGCGAGCAGAGTGCGGGGGGTAGAGCTTGGACAAGCAAGGAAACAAGTTGATGTCGGAGAACTGTCAAGATACAAGCTGATGGTACTGTAGTGCTCTGTCAGTAATGCATTTAGCAAGATTCTAGCTTCCATACATTGTTAATCCCAATGTGTACTGCTTGCTCTGCTAGGCTGGGAGAGCCAAACAGGATAGTAAGAACAAAGATGCTCAGATTAAGACAATGGAAGAAACAATCCAAACCCTTGAAGCAAAGAACAAGGCCAAAGACCTGCTCACCATGAATCTCCAAGAAAAGGTACTTCAAGCGTCTTTAGCTGCTTCCTTCCTTCTGCTTCCTGTGGCTGTGGTTTTATTTTTTCTACAGAAAAAAATCATAAACACACCATTAGTTTACAGGGTAGTTGGTTCTATGGACTAAAATTTAGTCCATGTCACATCGGATGTTTGGACATCAATTTGAAGCACTAAACGTGAATTGATTATAAAAATAATTGCAGAATCGGAGTATAATTCGCGAGACGAATTTATTAAGCCTAATTAATCCATAATTAGCAAATGTTTACTGTAGCACACATTGTCAAATCATGGCGTAATTAGGCGAGACGAATTTAGTAAGCCTAATCAATCCATAATTAGCAAATGTTTACTGTAGCACCACATTGTCAAATCATGGCGTAATTAGACTCATTAGATTCGTCTCGCAAATAATCCACCTATTATGGATGTGTTTCATAAATAGTCTACATTTAATGCTCTAAAATAGTATCTAAACATTCAATATAACATAGACTAAAATTAAAATTTAGTCATGTATCCAAACAGCCTTTTTAAAAAGATGTTCCCTTTATACTTCCATGAATGATTAATTACCTTCCATTATACCCAGGTCAAAGAGCTGGAGGCACAGCTGCTGGTTGAAAGGAAGATAGCAAGGCAGCATGTCGACAACAAGATCGCCCAAGATCACCTGCAGCAGCAAAGCTCACCATACCTGAGAAGCCCCATGGCAGAGAGGAATCTGAATCTCAACTCCACATCAGAGAAACCAGCGTTGTTGCACCACAAAGACATGGGGATCACGAAGCAGATGTTTTCTGACAGCAACACGGACACCTACAGCTTCCACCACCTGATGTCCCTGTCACCGGAGAAAGAGAACAGCCACCCTGAAGCCGGCGGCCAGTTGCTGCAGCCTACTACACAAAACAGAAGAGTCTCCCTGTGCCAGGGAGCTGCTCACCGGCCGCCGGCGAACCCGGCTTCCCGTCGGAGCTCGCTGATCCCGCTCCCGCGGCGCAATTCGCTCATGCTGCCTCTACCACCACCCATGGCCAAGCAAGCTGCGGCGGCGGCGGCGGCGCTCGACGTGATCACGGAGCAATGCTCACCGCCGCCGGTGGTGGCCCCCAACGACAAGGCCGGCGGCCGGAGCAAGAGGATCATCAACAGCATCCTGCGGCGCAGCCTGCAGAAGAAGGTGATCATCAGGCCGGCATTGGCGGCGCAGTCCGGGAGGAGGGCCGCTGCCACCCAGGGCGGCGGGGGTATGATGACGGACGCCGGCCGCAGGGCGCGGCGGGTGCCGGTGAGCGGCGGCGCGCGGGGAGGAGGTGTGCAGCAGAACAGGGACAAGGAGAGAGGGTGGAACAACGGGACCAGCCTAAGGCAGCACAACTTGTGATGGATCGTCGGGTCAGCTCAAGACTTGTAGATTGGTAGGTGTTCATACTTTTGAGCTTGTGAATTGTGATCGAGTTCTTCAGTTTCTTTTGTAGATTGGCGATTGATTCGATTGTCAGATCTGCCCTACGAAATTGTTGCCTCCTACAATGTCTTCCAGTTCCGTGTGAGCCACTTTTTGACCTCCTAATTGAACACATTCAAATTCTGTGAGGGCATGTTTAGATCCTGGTATTAGATTTAGAATTAAAAAAAATAGAATTCAATTCCACGAGATAAGCTCTTGCATGTTTGGACTGCTACAATAATTCTCATATTTGTCAAAATTGATCATTATTATTTATTCCTTCACCAAGCTTGTTTTTATAGCTAATATTTCTTGTATTAATGAAATTAATTCCATGGTGATTTGATAAACCAAAAGGTTTGATTCAGGTTTAAAAATCAGTTCTCGTATTTCAGCTCTATAGAATGCACAAATATAAATATTAAATTTCAATTAAATTCCACGTAATTCAATAGTTAGGATCCGTCGGAAACGGGACCCAAACGGGACCTGAACCATTTCATTTTGTTTCTTTCACGCCAAAAATGAATTCGGAACATGAAGAGAGCGAGAGAACACAAATATGTTTCAGGCTAAGGAAAATTTGCTGCATTTTGTTTAGAAAAAAATGCAAGCTTGAGGCCTCCTCGGTCTGTATGAGAACACAAATATGTTTTAGGGACCTAACGATTACAAAATTGGTACTACAGACTCTTTGCTTCGATAATATAGCTCCACATCAGCTTCGTTTGTGCTTTCTCTAACTCCTGCAAATTTCAAGAGAGGCACATCAAATTCCAGAGAATCATAGCTAATATAAATTTCACAAAAGAACAGAAGAGAAACATAAGAATTCAAACATGCTGAACGCCAAGCTGAAGATGCGTAATTATTAAAGAAAGCACATGAAGCATTCTGTTGATTCCTTTGGATAGATATGTTAAAAACAGATTATTACTACCTTTGTTCCAACATATAACGGCTTACAAATTTTTTACATGGTCTTCAATGTAGAATGTTGACCATTAGTTACTTTCATTATATACAGTGTTTACCTAGGCGCTAGTCAGGCAGTGACCCAACACCTAGCGCCTAGAGGCTCCTTATTTTTCTTCTTCTCCACTAGGTCCCCATCATTTTATCCTCCTCCAACCGCTCCCCTATCCTACTCCTGCTGCTCCCCTCCTTTTCTTCTCCCCCCTGCCTTAGGTTCTCCTCCGACGTGGTGTTCCACTGCCACTGGCGGCGACGGTTGGATCTGGGCTGTTCTAACCACCAGCAGCCTCAGCGCCACTGTGCCACATCACCCAGGCGCTGCGGTTGACCGCCTAAGTACCTAGGCCACCCAGCTTGCTGCCTGGAGGAAAATCACGATGGTAGGCCTACACCAATGGCCTAATGGCCACCTAGGCAGCTCCTAGTGCCGCCTTTTAGAACTGTGATTATATATCATTAACACTAATAGGTTAAGTGGATAACATATGAAAGTATTTTCAAATATCAATATAACTATATGACATGCATAACACTAAGCCTAAATGTTTTAGTTTAATTATTAATCAAATGTTATAAATGTTGACTTGACTACAAACGTTGATGCTTTATATGTTGGGGCGTAGGTGGCAGAAATAGAACATATCATCAAGGTTTGAACATGGGAAATGTTAAGGCAGCAATAGAACATATTATCAGGGTTTCAACATGGGGGATGCATTTTATTAAACAGGATTAGTGAAAGACTGTACATACCATCAAACAACTGCTTCTTAACAAGTAAACTATAAACAAAAATTTACTAACCAAAGTACTTACACTTCAATGATGATCCAGCAAGACAAGTTAGCCTTGCTTTTGTGTTAGCCTCTGCTAATGGAGTAGGCTTCTCATTTGCAATCATCCGAGCATCCCATACCCTTATGATACCATCTGATGAAGCTGAAGCAATTAGATTGCACAGTTCAGATCCATCGTTCTTGTTGTCAAATATGACAATGCCTTTTACACGAGTTTTATGGGCATCCTCAATGCGTGATGCAACTTTGCCGCTGGAAAGATCCCAAGCCGTTATGCCACATTCCTCTCCTCCAGTGTAAAGCACTCCCTTCTAATAAATAAATCATAAACAAGTGACCAGTATGCAAAAGGCAATATCATATGATTCATATCTCCATATTCATTCATCAGTGTTTTTACAAGATTTATAATGGAAAGGCAACAACCTGAAATGCTATGACATAAAGCATCCTAAGATTTTTACCATGTGAATAAAGGGAATTTTGGTCAATTCTAAATAGCTAAAAACATAACATGAAGCTGTACATGATAGCTAATTCATCGAATTATGGACAACACTAAATCCCTAATACCAAATAGGCAACCGAAGTTGAAATTGCATCAAAGAACATGATAGATCTCAACAATGCCATATCCCCTAAACTGTAAACTAGAGTCTAAGCCTAACCATTTGACAATCCTAAGAAACTCACCATTCTTCTTACATGGTGCGTGTAAGTTTATCTCGATCAGAGGATGGAAGTAGCAATACCTTTGCAGGTGCGAAGGCAAGCACCCTCTTGCTGCAGTTGATCTCATGGATGATCCTGGCGTCCTCGGAGTCATGCATTGTCACCTTCTCCTCGGAGGCCATCACGAAGCGGTCACCACCATCGCCGTCCTCAGCATATGCAACCGCTGTCGCCGGGCGCTCGAGGCGGCACGCGAAGCTGCGGCGTCCGCGGACGAGGTTGAGCATGGAGAACCCCCCCGAGCGGCCGACAGCTAGCGCGACCCGGCCAGAGGGATGCACGGCGAGGCCATCGGCGGCCTCGTGGCGCGGGAAGACGCGCAGAGAGCTGAGGAGGGCGAACCCGTCGGCGTCATAGAGGTGGAGCAGGCCGTCGTCGGAGGCGGCGAGGAGGTTGCGGGGGACGGGCCCCCGGGAGTAGAAGGCGACCGCGGAGACGGCGGCGGAGGGGTCGAGTAGCGGACCGAGGTCGGCGGCGGTGGGGAGGTCGTAGAGGCGGACGGTGTCGTCGGAACCGCCGGATGCCGCTAGCCCCGCTCGCGGCGCCGCGGCGACGCAGCGGATGGGGCCCGCGTGGGCGGGGTAGGAGAAGAGCGGCGCGAGGGCTAGGGTTTCCGACGAGGAAGAGGATGCCGAGGCGGTCAGGGTCTTGAGGGAGAAACCCCAGATGAAGCGCTCGTAGGAGCCCGCGACGAGAGCCATTCGAGCGAGCACTCCGCCGCCGCCGCCGCCGCCGCCGCCGGTGTAAGGAGGGTTGCTGGTTTGGGGAAGCGAGAGGAGACGAAGAGAGGTTTGGGGTTTTGTTCATTCTGAGTCGCACGAATCTTGACGAGCATCGGACGGCCAGAGACATGGAAGCTCGTCTACGAGACCGACAAGCGGGCCCCACTCAAATCTATGATTATATAATTCTATGATTCTATAATTCTATGATTCTATAATGTTTCAGCTGAGAAATGGTTTCGAATTATAGAAATACATTGAGAATCGTATCTATGATTCTATATTGTGACTGTATTCTAGCTAGCTCCAACCTATTAGGAGGCCAATTTTTTTTTTTAAAAAAAAATCTTCACTTTGTCGTTTAGCGAGACACAATGCTAAGCAAAAGAGAGCCTTTGGAGTCGCTCTCTCCACACCATCTAAACAAGATCCGATGAGTATCGGAGTTCATACGTGATGGAACTCACTCCGCGGGAATTGGAGGTGATTCTGCACCATCAGATCTCGGCTCATAAAGTTACGAAAACCGTTCCGATGCTAAGTCGATTGGTCACATTGAAATATATTGTATGTTTTGTGATGTATTTTATATATATTCAAAGTAATATTCATCGTATACAGGTTTAAATTTCACTTATAAAAGATTTTTCTACTTTTATTGCCTAACTCTCTTTTCATGATTACTAAGTACACAAGTAAAGAAATCACCCAAAATTATTCTTGAAAACTAAAATATAATATGATCTGGGATTGATTATATATAAACAAAATATTTTAAACGGGTACAGAAATTGCATATTTGCATCAGTAACAAGCTTATTGACCAGATCAGATCAATTCGACAGTAATTGCATAGACTGGAAGGGTCAAATCCTATGGCTATGGTCAATCGAAAGGCCTTTGTCATCTTCCACATTGGCAGCTCCATTCCCAGCCAGATCACTCGATCAAAGGAACCGTGCCATCATCCACAGCGGCTTGTCGCAGCCGCTGAACCGCCTTCACCACCTGTGTCAGAACAGCATCACCATGAGCACTTCTGGATGTAATATGTGTTAGCTGCAGATCTCCTGGGAGGAGAGGGAGACTAAGTCACTCTCCTCCTCGCATGCACAAACGGCCGTGTGCGTGCGCCTGGTCCCTTGCGCCTTGATCGGGAGCGTCCAACAGAATTTTGTTAGAGACCCTGTTACACGTCACTACAAAAGGGGAGAGGCTGAGTTCATGCGAGGTTGATTCAATCACGTTCCTCTGCCTCTACCCGTATCTAAGACACAAAACCGATCTAAGTGAGTAGCGCCGAAGTAGCGGAAAGGCTTCCTAACCCTCTCCTGTCGCCGCCGCTTGCCGCTTGCCGGACTTCGTCACTACAAGGACCGGCCATGGCGTCCTCTTCATACAAACAGAAAGGTACGCTACCCCCTAAGCACCCTACTGATTCTATCCTTAGCGATCCTAAGACCCCTTAAGTTTCTTTCAATATGTTTATATGTTTTTTCTTCGGCCTGACCACAACCACAGTTGATCTAAGTTTCCATGCAGAAACCACAAGGGCAAGACAGGTCACCTCGTTGTCCCAGTTAGTCCTGGCTGTGATGACGATCAGAGCGAGAGTTTGGACAGTGACTCCTATGATCAAGCCCCACCAGATTCCCTGATTAACGTAGAAAAGAAACGAGATGCAACTGATCAAAATCTCCCAGTGAAAATGGTAACGGAGAGGAGTAAGCTGAAGAGGGAACAAGAAGAAGTATTACAGCTGCTCCCAGGCTTGTTTTGTATCCTAGGACACACCCGATTGGCAGCCCAATCAAGTAGTAGGCCCCAACATTAACATAGGCAACTACCACTTGCCACCCACTTCCAACCGCCACTCCTGCAGATTTCTCAGGGTAATTCAGTTGCCATCATATCCATAAAATATAATGGCAAATAGGAAACATGTGCGCTATGTGAAAAGCACCTGAGAGGATTGGCTGGATTCCATTCAAGAAGATGCTGATGGCCAGCAATGGCGTCAGGCCAATGACAGCCTCGATTACGGTGGTGCTGCTCGTGTAGAGTGTGCTCAGTGGATACCTGAGAACTACGACTACAATTGTAGCCAGAATGCTGAAGGCGATGCTTGCTGTGGTAACCACGATGACTGAGAACCTTGCCACATTTGGATGGCCAGCTCCAAGCTCATTGCCAACTCGAATACTGCACAGTAAGTTCATGCAAATATTTTCCTAGTGAGGGGGAGATGTACAAAGTATGAGTCAGTCATGTGCACAAATTGCACTCACCTGGCCGCATAGCTCAACCCAAGCATGATCTGGAAGTCCCAATTCCAGTAATTGATGCTGATATGAGTCAAAGACATAGCAAATTAGCAATGCAAGTTACACACACACATGTATGGATACTGTAGTAATGTATAACCAGACATTTGAAGCTGCAGGAGTGCAGAACCAATGTGTATCTTGAGGAAAAGTGGGTGCTGGCCTACCAGATAGAGAGGGAATCAAGTGCAATCTCTGAGTCGGGAAGGAAGCCAGTGAGAAGCACAAATCCTTGCACATACCAAATCTCCAACCTGACCAAGAACACAGCGAAACAAGATCATGAACTAGCAAGATTAAGTACAATGCGACGAAGACTAACAATGGCCTCATCATAGCTCAAGATCGACCACTCACGCTAGCATGACGGCTGACGCGAAAGCGAGCTTGGCGTATCCCCAGAGGCCTCTGAACGCGAGCATGGACAGCCCAGTCCACGTCTCCTTGCAATCCGGGGTCCAGACCATTAACCCCCATGTCAACGCCACGAGCACCCACCAAGAGAAGCTCAGCGTCAGCGCCGCGCCGAGGAGGCCGAGCTTGAGCACGAACACGGCCAGCCACGAGATGAGGACGTGGAAGATGAGCACTGCCAGCGTGATGTACGCCACGGGGTTGACGATGTTCTGGGCCTGCAGGAACCTCTGCATCGGGCAGAAGACAGCGAACGCGAGCAGCTGCGGCACCAGGCCGCGCGCGTACAGCTGCCCCTCCGCGGCCACGTCGGCCTCCTGCCCGAGGAGCCGCAGGAACGGGCCGGCGTACCAGTAGAGGAAGGCGATGACGACGGCCGTGGCGAACTGGAGCACTAGCGCCCTCTGGCACACAATGCCCATCGCCCTGTACTTCTTCGCCCCGTACGCCTGGCCGCACACTGTCTGCACCGCGCTCGCCATGCCAATCTGCAGCAGCATGCACAGCGTAATGCACTGCAAGAAATCGACGTGAGAGCGGGCGATTAATTACCATGATGCCGTAGGCGAGGCCCTGGATGCCGATGTTGGTGATGGAGGCGCCGGCGAGCTGGAGCTCGCCGAGGTGGCCGACAAACATCTGAGTGACGAGGCTGAGCGTGAAGCTCAAGAGCGTGATGAGGATGGATGCCCACGAGATGCGCCACAGGTTGCCGGCCTCCCATGCCGCCAGCCGTGACAGCACGTCCCACGGCACGAGCTCCCGCCGCAGCAGCTCCTCCGATGCGCCTGACAATTCATCAACGTCCAGCAATGGCGACCGTACGCTGCTGCTACCTTCCTCCATCGTCTTGTCTACTCTCCTTAAGTGCCTTGCTCAATATAATTCATGATGGACCAATGCATTAATTTATAGGCCTACCTGAGATTCGTCGCTCTTCTGAGATTTGAATAGCAGCTAACTAACCTTCAAGTGCCAGATCTACCAGTCTATTTGGTACTTGCTGATGTGCTTAAGTTGGTTGCTGAGAAGAAGTCAACAAGTAGATGGAGTGGTGGAGCATATGAACTACGAACTATATGATCCAGCTGAACATTCGAAAACTGGGAAGCTGAATAAACTAAGGGCTATAAATACCCCTTAAGGGCTATGGAATAAACTAAGCTGAAGGAATTATTCAATTCCTCTCCTGCTCCCCCTCTGCTCCTGCCCTCACGGCGCACTCACCTTGATCGGCGCCCTGGCGGCCGATCCTCCCCCTCACCATCCCTACAATATACGCCCTAGGAAGTCAAGTCCTACCAGAACCTGGAGTAGAACTAGATCTTAGTTGATGAAGTTCGATAGGAATCATATCCTGGAATTTCATGGCAGCGTGGGGGTGTAAACTTCCACTCAAAAAATCACAGGAATATGTAATGCTGCCTTTTTGGCCTAGTCTATTATTACAAATGTAATACTTTGATTACATGTGATGGGATGTGCAATGTACTCATCATCAAACATCAACAGATACAAAGACAGGATTCTTGGTCAGAAGAACATACCTAATTAGATGCATGATGATCGCCAGGGCAGTGTATGGTCCGTCGGTTGGAGATGATGCTTGTCATGCATGGGGCTGCTGCTGGTGGTGAGACTGTCAACAATCGCTGGTACACCAGGGGTTATATGGTTTGTGTTGACAAAAAATCAATTTAAGAATAATCATCCAACATATATGCTTGTGGCTCAAACATATATAGGACTTACTTTGCACTTTCAGTGTGTGGTTGGACCAACATGGCTGGGTGCATGGATTGTGAGTTGAGCAGTTCATCGTGGCGTTGTTTGTGATTTGAAGCAGTTAATGAACACATTTGTTCGATTGATTTGCTAGGCAATGAGAGGATCGATCAATCCAAGGATATATCTGGTTAAAATTTTATCATATAAGGATCAAACAGTGATTATTTTCTTGATGATGTGGTGTAGTTAACATTGGAGAGAGAGATTGTAAATTTGTAATACCTCTGATACTGACCATCACAATAGCTGTCTATTGAATACTTTAATCTCAAGCATCTTAACAAGAAACAAAAATAGATCAGTGAATTGCAAATCAATTGCTGTCTTGTTTTACTTGTTTCAGAAGACCTCTTTCGACAAACTTAACCATAAGATTTCCAGGAACTGGTCCGTTTTTCTCTAAGGCCAGCTGTTTGTCGACTTTTTGGCATAATTTAATGTCAGGAACTAAATTTCTCTGGAACATACGACAGGCCACATTATACGACTGAAGTGCAAGGCCTCTGTTAAGAAAACTGCCCATCAGAATGTGGCATGTCTGAGCATCTCTCAGTGAGGCAGTTCTCAGTATCTTGCCAAGGAGACTGTAAGCCTCATTGAGTTTACCAAATGCACATAGCTTCTCAATGACTTGATTATATGCACTCTTCAACTCTTGTCTTGCTAACATTTTCTCCAGCAGATTGAGCATATCTTCCACATTACCCCTCTCACAGTATCTATGTATCACTGTCCTGTATGTAACAGGTGTAGGGAGCAAACCTCTATTGAGCATTTTCTCTAAAAGCCCTGTAGCTTCTTTTAATCTACCTTTCTTTCCCAAAGCATCAACAACAACAGTATAAGTTACAACATCCGGATGCCTGTTGCTCAGATACATGTCATCCAGCAAAGAGAGTGCTGATTCCAAATCACCCTGCTGAGAAAATCCATGAATCACAGTAGTGAAATTAACAACATTAATTGTACAGCCCTTGCTCTGGCACAGTTCCATGAAGTCTTTGGCCTCAATCGGCTTTCCTTCCTTGCATAGTGCATGGATCAATAAGTTAATCTCCACAGTTGTGGGGTAGAAACCCTTCTGCAACATCTGCACTACCACATCACATGATTCCTTTAGTTTCCCTTCTCTTCTAAATCCATGCATAACCACGCTGTATGTGATATCACTTGGAGTCCACCACTCCTCTTCACTTTTGTTTAGCAATTCCCAGGCTTCTGAAGTTTTCCCAACTTTGCAGAGCCCATTTAACAGTGCAGTATGTGTGACTGTGTTTGGCTTGCAATCATTCTTATACATATGCTTCATCATCTTTCTTGCTTGATCAAGTTCTCCGATGCGGCAAAATCCATCAACAACTGAACTATATGTTACAACATCAGGTCGACACCCCTTTGAGATCATCTCACATACAATCTCCTTTGCTTTTTCCATCCTCCCATTCAAGCAAAATGAGTGCACAATTGCACTATATCCAACCTCGTCCACTCGAAATCTTTTCCCTTCTGACTCCCTCGAGAATTCCAATGCCTCGTCGGCATGGCCATGCTTCGCGAACATGTGGATGAGCATGTTATAAGTGACCTGATCTGGAAATAGACCTGCATCATTCCTCATCCTTTCAAGCAAACCTCGAACCTCTTCCACCCTCCTCTCCTTGCACAAGAAGCTCATCACTGTATAGTAGCTAATCTTATCAGGAGGGCATCCATTTTGCAGCATTATACCAATCATCTCAAGTGCATCAACAACCCGCCGAGCCCCACATAACCCCTTGATAAGGCAGTTGTATGTGACTACATCTGGCTCTACCCCAACGCGGCGCATCCTTTCGGCAAACTCAAGCGCCTTGTCGACACGCTCAGCCACGACAAGCACATGCACTGCCATGTTGCATATCGATATGTCAGGGGCGCACCCGTCCTTCTGCATGAGGTGGAGCACGCGCATGGCAGAGCGGAGCTTCCCCGCACGGCTGTACGAGAGCATGAGCTGCGCAAACTGCTGGGATCCCCGCCTCACGCCGCGGCGGATCATGAGACGCATGACGCGGCGGGCTGGATCGTGCAGCCTGGTGTGGCTGAGGAGGCTCAGCATTTCGTCGAACACCTCCGGGGCGTGGCGGTAGTGCCACTGTCGATCAGCCCAGCGGAAGAACTCGAACGCGTGGCGTACATCCTCCCGCGCCTGCACGCGGAGCACGGCGCGGACCTGGGGCGGGGAGAGCACGCGGAGGAGATGGCGGAGCTGGGCCTCCCGCTTCGGGCTCCACGACTCGCGGAGCTCGAGCAGACTGCAGGTGTCGCGCACAAGCCGGCTCCTTGACTCCTCCGCGAGTTCATCTTCCCGAGAAACCTCTCTGCCAACGGACACGGAGGCATGTTCGCCGGCGGCGGCCGAGGACGCGGCGCTGGTGCAGAGGCGCCGGGGTTGCAGGAGGAGATGGCGGGGCAACAGGAACAATGGGCTCTTGGTTAGGTTACCAGGCATGGCGCTATCTCGAGCCCGCGATAGGAAAGCTTCCGGCGGCTGAGTGCGATCGGCGATGGCCGGAGAACGCCGGAGAAGGAGGCGGGCGGCAGTTCCGATTTACCAAACGAGAAAATTGATAATCTGCCATCCATTAAATTTGGGCTTCGATTATTTATTACGTTAAACTTTAGCTTCGATAAAATGTCATCTTGAAAGTTCATCCTACTTGATATTTTACCATTTTATCATATTTTAACGTAATTTACATTTTTTCTCTCTAGAAAAAGACTAATCTATCCTTCTTATTTTATCCCTTCGATTAGAAAATGGCAATGTCATGCTTATATACAGCGAAGAAATGTTTTTTAATAACGTAGATTGATCTTTTATTAGGGAGAAAAAAATGAGAAATGAATTAAATTATGATGGAATGGCAAAAAATCAAGTAGGATGAAGTTTAGGATGACATTTTATCGAAATCAAAGTTTAGGGTGGCAAATAATCGAAGTCCAAACTTAACGATAGCAAAGAGGTAGAGTTATTATAATCCACAACCATTATGATCATTTAACAAGCTTTAGAAAATAGTTTTTAGTTTGATAGAAAAATATTTTCTGTTGTTTTCTAAATGTACTTTCATATTCATTATTAGTTTATTATAATTTTTATCATCTAAATGTAATAGAAATAATTGCTGGTTTTCTTTAATAAGATTATAAGACATCTTATTGTATTTTTTAGATATAAGCTGGATGAATTGTAATAAACCTACTTTAGGACACACGTACTTTGCAGCACCTTCAAAAAAAACTCTAAATTTTAGCTCCCTGTATAGCCTTTTGAATGCAAATCGTTTTAATTGTGTTTAGCATCTAAATTTAAGTTCTTGTATATGTTCTTTAAAAATATAGAGCTAAGAGATTAATTTAGAGATCTTTTATTTTTGGAAGTTATTTAAAGCATCTCAAGAGATTTGATGTTATTTGTTATCTAAAATATCATATAGAAAGTTCTAATAAAATCTAATATCTAAATCAGAAAAAGTCTAAATCTCAAAGTATCACTGAAATTTTAATAACCCCTCAAGATTTTTATCAGCGTCACGTCAGCAAAACTATCCATTTTTTCGCCATATCAGCAAAACCACCCTTCAAAATTGTAGGTAGAGCTATTTTTCAATATCGTGGTTGTTTTTAGATGATAAAATTCTTAGGGGGTTATTCAAACTTCAATGATATTTTGAGAGTGTAATTCAGACTTTTTCCTATCTAAATCTTATTACTCTCCAACAGACTTCCAATATCATATTTACTATATTTTACTCTTTATCATAGGTAGATGAACTGTACTTATTAAATATATATTCTCTTTCTTTTTATTTGTATCTTTTGTATCATCGACAAACATGACTAAGTAAATAGGGAACGAGAGTCTCTCCTTACAAATAAGAAGATTTAAGAAACGTCTCATTTTTTAAAGTCTTTTAAAGTATCGAACTAATTTTTGTTATAATCTCTAAAATTTTATTTTAGAGAAAAAGATTCTTCAGAGTTTTTCTTGGAGATGCTCTCACACCCCACTGCCTTTTTGCTATCATGTCCAATAGTTTATACGAATTTATGTAAAGGGATAGTTAAACTATAAGATTATCAAACCAAAATATAATACATGTAAGAGAATTGATTTGCAAAAAATAACAGTTTCATAGTAGTAAATGAAAACAGAGAAGCAAGTAGTTTCTCGGTGAAGCGACAACAAGTGCTCGTGCTCGTATCCATTGCACTTAGGTGTCACGCCCGAATTCAAAAAAGAACTCGAACCTTTATTAATACTCAAAAATATCCAAAATACAAGATGTTCATAAATCAACGACGCATAACGAAATTAAAACATAATACGTAGCTCATGGGCTATACTTATTACAAACTCAAATAAATGCGGAAGCGAATCAAAAGCGCCTGAAGAACATCTCGATCCCAAAATCCGACCCCTCGACTGGGTCGCTACTCCTGGACTTCATCCTCTTGATAATAAGCATCTAAAAAGAGATGATCAACGGGGATGAGTACAAAAGTACTCAACAAGCCACAGATATGCATATAATGAAGGCTGAATTACAAAGGAGCATATTCTAGGCTTGTTTGCATAAATGAGCATGTTTAATGTTGTTTAAGCTTTAGTGAGCAAAATTTAAAACATGAAGATAAAATGCTGAAGTAAATATGAGCAATAACTATCCACTACCTCGAGTTGCACACATGTGCCAACTCGCTCTTTCAACCCATTCCATTATGTTCAAATGCTTTCACACACAAAAGCAGAAAGTAAATGCTAACTGCGGAGAACATCACTAGGCCGCCCATGACCGTGGGCACGGCTTTTCGAAAAGTTTATACTCTGATCAGATGTGTACTACTTTACCCACAAGGCACAAACCCGGTGTGCACCAGGATACCACCACGATACCCTGACCAAGTTCATGCCAAAACCCGTCATATGAATTGACTCAGCAAGAGGACAACCACACCAGGTTTCGCCCACGCTCCACTGAGATCTCACCCGAAAATCATGGGTAGACCCCGATTGGCAGACGTAGACCCCCTTTCGTGCCTCGTCGGACCAAGCCACCACCTGGCACTCCGGGTTAAGTGAACTTGTCCCCTCCGCTCGGTGCATCAAGCTGAATCGACCCATACTTCGAATTAGGCCTTACCCATTAGACTTGTGGTCAGTACTGTTATGCTTCGCAACAGATCCCGCAGACCGGTCCTTATAGTGCCCCGGGTGCGACCAACCAATTTCCGAGCTTGCACCCGGAACCCACCATGCTCAATGCAACACCATTCTCCAAGATTTCAAGAACACAACTCAGAATCACAATGAGACGAGATGTAACAAAGATATAGAGATGATCCACCTGTCTAGTAATAAATATTAATTTTAACGCTAGCAAATGTGCCTCTACTTTAGAGCACTAACTAATAAATTTAATAAGGCGACAAGGAGAACGGAATACAAAGCATGGCTTAGGTTTGCACAACAGGGTTTAAACTAAACTTTAACTAAATAATTAAAAGTGTGAACTAATGCATTTATTAGCCTATAGGTTTTAGCGATAATTAATCATAAAAATGGGTTCAACATGATCAACTATTTCCACGGAAATGAATCTGTGACTTGCCTGGATCCTCGTAATACTGGTTCGGATCCTTGGCAGCGATTGGAAATTCCTCGGTCGCTTCGACTTCGACTACAACGCATCGAAAAACACAATAAATAAATAAACAGTACAACATGTCATGTAAACAGTACAAAATAATTACACAAGTATGTAGAAAATAATTTTATGAACATTTAGAAATTTGAATGGGCTCAATCGGAGCTATTTTGGATTTTTAAAGCATTTTACAAGATTTAAAGTATTTCTGCCAAATTTTAAACCCTATACAATCGGTATCGGTCCACGGTGGACCCGTGAACCACACGCCCGCGCGCCTGGTCCACGGTGGACCGCAGACCGACGCAAGGGGAGAGCTCACGGTGCACCGGGTGCACGGTGCACCCGCGCACCTACGCTGCGGGCAAGCCACGCCGGACCGTTGGATTGAGATCCAACGGCCGGGATCGCGTCCGGCACGGACACGGCACGCGCGCACAACGAGGGGGCTTCTTCCCCCGCTCCGGCCGAACGGCGACGAGCGGGCCACGGCGGCGACGACCGGCGAAACTCACGGGTAACCACAAAAATGGAAAGAGCACACGGAGGGGAATGAGATGGTACCGAGGGCGGCGAGTTCCGGTGACGGGAGATGGCCGGTGGCGAGGACGAGGCGACGGGGAGCTCCGGTTGACGGCGGCGGGGCGGTTCCGGCGACGGGGAGGCCGAACCGAGGCGGGGCCGGGCTCGAGCGCGCGACGAGGGAGACGGGGGTGCCGGCGGCGGGGGCGGAGGCGGTCGCCGGCGACGACAGCGCGCGGCTGGAGGCGGCGGCGGTGAGATCGGGGCGAGGCGAAATGCGGCGAGATGGGGCGGCTAATGAGAAAAGTGGCTACGGATTCGGTGGAGGGGCTTAAAAAGGAGTCGGATAGAGGGGGAAATGGGTCCGAGGCGCACGGAGGTGGGCGCCGGCAAAACCGAAGCCGGCGGTTGCGGCGGCGCGGGGAGAGAGGGAAAAAAAGGGGCCGGCGCGAGAAGAAGGGGACCGGGGCTGACCAGCGGGGCCCGCGTGACAGGGGGCGAAGGCGGCCTGGCAGGTGGGGCCAAAAGGCCAGAGAGAGAGAGGGGGCGGCCAGCGCGGGGGAAGGCGCCGACATGTGAGCCCCGCGCGACAGAGAGAGAGGGGAGGGAAAATAGGCTGCCGGGCTGGCTTGGGCCGAAAAGGAGGGCGCGGCCCACTAGGGATTTAAATTGTTTTTCGAATAAAAATAATTCAGGAAATTGATTTTGAAGTTTAAAATATGAATTTGAATCTCAAAAATTTTGAAATAATTTTGTAAAATACTTCAAGGTACGAGGAGTCTTACAAAATTATAAAAAAATTAAAATTCGAAATTTTTCTCAATGTTTTAGATTGCAAAAACCTTTCTGCCTTGGAAAATTTTGAATTCAAATTTTGTTTTGAAATTTTAAAATCTCCGGTTTGCAGTTAATTTAAATACGGGTGTTACATTAGGCCATATTTCAGTGACTTTTCTTATTTTTAGGGACTAAAACTTGTTTATTTTTGTATGAACTAAAATTTAGTTTTCTTTGTTTGGATGTAGGAACTAAACATCATTTAATGAGAAGTTCATAAATGAGGATAGAATGTATATGAGACTTTTAGTCCCTATAAGCAACTTCTAAAGGACTAATGAACTAAACTTTAGATACTATAGTTTAGTCCCATAAGGCTATTCACAATGAGAGTTTTATAAGGGGTTTTATGATATTAATTATCATGACACATCAGATTTTTTGCTAACATAGCATTCAATTAATGAGGGAAAAGAGGGAAACAGTGTCATCACCATGACATGGTGCTAACCCGCTTCCAAGACGGATGAAACGAAATGAAACGTCCACTGAGAGCCAAATCATTTCATTAGAGAGAGGATATTTAATGAGAGCTAGTTGCATTTAATTACACTAATTAGCCTAAGAAATAGTGAAATGAAACTCTCCACTGAGAGAGAGGGTATTTCATTCAGTTGCAAAGATGATGTGGATTTTCTAGGAAACAATGTTATGAAACCTACCACTGTGAATAGCCTTATGCCTTATTTTTAAGGACTAAAACTTGTTTATTTTTGTATAGACTAAATTTTAATCTTCTTGTTTGGATGTAGAAACTAAACATCATTTAATGAGGACTTTATAAATAAGGATAGAATGTGTATGAAACTTTTAATCTCTATAAGACTATTCACAGTGGTGAGTTTTATAACACTGTTTCCTAGAAAGCCATATCAGCTTTGCAAGTGAATGAAATACCCTTTTTAGTGGAGAATTTCATTTCACTATTTCCTAGTAATTAAATGCAACTAGCTCTCATAAAATATATTCTCTCTCATAAAACGATTTGGCTCACAGTAGATGTTTCATTTTATTTCATCCGTCTTGAAAACGGATTAGCACCATGTCATGGTGATGACACTATTTCCTTCTCCTCTCTCATTAATTGAATATTATGTCAGCAAAAAATCTTATGCGTTATGATAATTAATACTATAAAACTCCGATAAACCCCATTGTGAATAGACTAAGTAACTTCTAAAGGGACTAATGGATTAAACTTTAGAGACTAAAATTTAGTCCCCATAAACAATATTATTTGGGATTTTGGAGATTAAATAAGACTAAATTTTAATCAATAAAAATAAGCAACCGCTTTCCAAACTGCTGTGCTTCTCCCTCCCCTTCCCCCTGATTCCGTCCTCTCTCTTCCCCACGCATTCCCCGCCGCGTCACGGTCGCCGGCGGAGGTCTCGTCTCGCCGATGGCCGACGCCGTTCCCAACGGCCAGCCCGCCGTCAACGGGTTGACCTCGCCCCCGCTGCCGCTCTCGTCCTCGCTGGTGTTCCTGGGCACGGGCTGCTCCAGCGCTGTGCCGAACGCGCGGTGCCTGATCCAGCCCCCCGACCCGCCCTGCCCCGTCTGCTCCCAGTCCCTCTCCGTGCCCCCGGAGCTAAACCCTAACTACAGGTGTATATCGTCTCCTTCCTCGTTCTCTCCCTCACTATCCTCTAGAAATCACGCGTATCTCGGCTACGTTGCTGCTGCTGTGTTGCGGCGTGGGAGTGGTTGTGTTTTCACGAGTTCGGTGTGGATCTGAGATGAGCGTGGGATGGATCGGGAGCGTTTTGTTCGGTGCATTTCTGTATATTGCGCGAGCTATGCTTTTCTCCGGGCGATTTTGACTCGCCTGGATCTGGAACGATTGCCTTTGCTGCTGTTTTGGTCGCGGCGGATGGGTATCAGAAATCAGAAATGGAATCGCTCTATGTCTGCTGGGTTTGTTTGGGAACTGAGAACTGTTGAGATGAGAGGAACCTGTGTTTCTGTAGATGGACTGATTCTGAGCAGAATATGGATCCTTGGATTCGGCTTGCTGCAGTATATGTAACACTAACAGTACTTTGTATGTGAATTGTGAAGTCAGTTTGGATAATAGTTCAAAGTTAAAAGATACGGGTACTTTGAATAATAGGAGGATTAGCAGTGTGTTTAATCAAGTAAGACCACGAAAATGATTTGATGTTGGACTTGACAATCAATCAATATGCTTAGTGGCTAGTCAGCCTGATCTCTCTGAAAATAAAAAGAATTTGTTAGATGGAGTTGCAGTATTTATATTTATATGTACAAACAAGGGTGCAAGTTCTGGACGCAACGGCACAATGTCACAGAAGTTAGAGCAGGTGATTATTTATCTGGTATTGACGTCTTGTTTTATCTTGACACAAAAATTTTAGAATTTTGTTCTGGATATCAGGAGATATTGCTTGATCCTAGGAGTGAGTCTTAGTGTCAAATATGAGCATATGTATCTTTTGAAAGTAAAAGGCACTTCCACAGGATTGAGCTATGTTCATGCTCATATATGCCTTTAAGTCTTTGTTAATGCCTCTTGTCGGCAGGCTTAGATAGGATGGTTTCATTGATATTTATGTACATAAGTACATTTGAAGCCAACTACCGAGTGATTCTTAGCTTATCTCTTGATCTCATTTCTCAAAACATTTAATTGCCCAGCATGCTTGTTTCCCAAATATTTTTGAGTATTAATGCACAATCAAAGTCGATGGCTACAGTATGCTTAATACGTGTCATTTTTTGTGGGGCTAAATTGTTACCTGGGTTCCTACAGGTGCAATACTTCTCTTCTGATTGACTATTGCCAAGATGAAGTGGCACACAAATATATTCTCATTGATGTTGGGAAGACATTCCGAGAACAAGTTCTACGGTGGTTTGTTCACCATAAAATCCCCTGTGTTGATTCTGTGAGTTCTTGTTCTTGCATATTTTTTTTCAGCTTCTCTGATATGGTCTATTGGACAACCAAACTGCCAATGATGGATGGATCAGCCATAAAATAAAATAAATCCTCAATGTTTATGCATACACTAACACATTTTAGTTATTCATTACAGATTGTTCTGACCCATGAGCATGCTGATGCAATCCTGGGTCTTGATGATGTTCGGGTTGTACAGGCATTTAGTCCTACAAATGATATCGATCCAACTCCAATTTATCTATCCCAATATGCTATGGACAGGTATTTGAGTTCTGGGCTTCTGGCTCATTTTTGTAGGCTTTCATATTGTTCAGTTGTAATTGAGCTTTGTGTGAAGCGTACATGCCATGCACATTTTTAGTATTGGCATGCTAAAAAATAATTACTCTGTGACCTGGCCACATGAACCATTTTAGCTTATTTTACTCATTTTTTGTTTATTCTTTGAACTAATAGTAGTACACTATAACTGCCACCCACAGTAATCTTTTTTCTTGTGTTGTGTGCAATGCAGACTTGATTTTTTACATAATCCATAAACAGTTTAGATTAATTGACTACACATATTTTGGACATGATAACTATTAACTAATGCATGAAATTAATAACCAGAAAATTAATTTATCATTTTAGCACATTATTGGAATTTGGTTGAGAAAGGTAAAAATAAATACAACTATTTTAATATATCATTGTTGATAGTTAATAACCTCCTGTACATTGTTCTAGAACAGGTGGATGCATTTTTTATGGTCCATGTGGATTCTTGTCCTACTTGGCAAAAATTTTCTAGGTTGCTAGAAGTATTAGCTGCTTGGCATGCCATATGCTCCCAAAGACGAACCTTTGAAAAGAAACTGGCCAAAGAATCTTTGCTTGAAATGGAGTTCGAAAGACATATAATTACCCCCCCCCCTGGAACTCTATCCTACTGGATGTATTTATGCTGAATAATTTGAATACCATAGATCTTGTGTTTCACCATTGTTTCACTTGAATAGTTATCAAGTAGGACATATAAGTGTGGATTTGCACACTGTACTATCAAATTTACATGTTTAGTTTGGAACAGCATTGCGCAGAAGTTTCCTTACTTGGTCAGAAAGAAACTAAAGGAAGGGGAGGAGGTCAGGCGAGTTGCTCAGCTTGACTGGAGAATAATCGAGAGTGATCTTCAGAAACCATTTACAACCTCAGGGCTAGAGTTTGTTCCCTTGCCGGTAATAAGTGATTTACATTTTTCTATCAGCTGTGTTTTATTTTGCTTTTTATTTTTTTGTCTTAGTTTTGTATATCTCTCAGGTGATACATGGTGAGGATTATGTTTGTTTGGGTTTCCTTTTTGGAAGAAAATCAAAAGTTGCTTATATATCAGATGTTTCACGGTTTCCCCCAAGCACAGAATATGGTATACCTTTTCCTCCTAATGCTGCTCTAACAGTTACTCCCTCCATCCCAAAATATAAGGGCCCATGTTTTTAGGAAAATCAATGTTTGTAACTTTTGACCAATAATTAAATTAACAATATATATGTTTAGTTCCATACAAATGGTATCATTATATTAATATTTGAAAGTAATTTTATACACTTTAATTTCGTAGTTGTTTATGATATATTATAAAAAGAAATTAATGGTCAAAATGCAATGTTCGAGACCGTGTAAAAGACTAATATGCCTTATATTTTGCCATGGGAGAGTATGTTTTATAACCATTTCAATGTTATCACTGTTTCTGTGCTTGCCTTTTTGGGAATAAAATGTCCCCTGGCAGGAGACCGTAGTGCCATATTCGCTTGTTCTGTATTTTTTGTTATAGTAACTTCCACAAATGTCAACCTGATCGACAGTTCTCTGCTTGGTGCACACCATAATGCATAGGTGCCCTATATCAGAGATACATATTATATTTCAATATTGGCTTGCAAACATGTGTACTTAATCATGGATATCGAGAATGAAATGTGTATCCGTAAGTATTTTATAAATGAACCATAAACTCTCTTTGTTGTCTCATCCTTCTCCCTCTTGGAGTTGCATCCATGCATGAGCTGGCAGATTTGTTCACTGTTTGCATTGGAAATAGCTACGAATCAGGTCCATTTGTTTCTTGTCAATCTTGTTTTCATTATCCAGTATCTCATTATTGTTTGTACATATGACTTACCTTTCAGCAATTTCGAAGTCTGGAGGGGGTCAGCTGGATTTGCTAATCTTGGATTGCCTATACAGGGTTAGTTTCTTCAGTTCCTTAAGTTGACTATGATGAATGTTTTTCTCTTTAGTTTCTTGTTTCATGCTTGTTTCTGGACAGCTAGCCAGTTAATTACAATTCACCAAGAGAAGGTCATAGCTGGCATATGCCAAACATGAATACGTGTAAAGCTGACTTGTTGCAATTCATGGGAACATCATCACTAATTGCATAAGAAAATTGTTTTAGATAGCCATAGACCATAGTAGGTTGTATCATCATTCACACTGATATGTTGTGGGCTCTGACTTTCTCTCTTCAATCTTCATGTGAACAGACCGGTTCTCATAATGTGCATTTTTGTTGGGATCAGGTTGGTGTTCTCTTTCATTACTCGAGCAACTTGTTTTACTGTCTCAAAGCTACTTGCTTCTCCTTTTGCTAAACGATAATACTATGATATCATGCAGACTCTAGATGCTGTTAAGAGGATTTGCCCCAAAAGGGCATTGCTTATTGGGATGACTCATGAGATGGACCATCACAAGGACAACCAAACATTGGAAGAATGGTCTAGAAGGTAGGCTTTCCTGCAAGATGGTTTAGATGATCATGCACGCACGCTAGTGCCCCCCCCCCCCCCCCCCCCCCCAATAAGCAATGCTATCTGAATATTGATCTATGAGTGCAGGGAGGGGATAGATGTGCAGTTAGCCCGTGATGGCTTGCGCGTCAACATTGATCTATAAATTTGACAAAATGGTAAGGACCCAATGCTTTTATTTGTTGTTCAGATGACTATACAAATCGAACACATTTTCTTAGTTCATATGATGACACCGTATTAGCTTCCAGTTAGTCAGATTCGTTTCCCCCCTGCTTATTGTGAATGTTTGATTTATATTGCTGATTTTTGTTCTGACATTTCCTATCTTTGTACATCAGGACATTTGCATATTCAGTAACCTCAATCAAGTTTCCAGTTGCTGTGTTACCATTCTGCTCCTCTCGATAAGAACCTGAAAAGAAAAGGCAAATGCTGCGTTGACAGCGTGGTGATCTTAGTGCAAAACTAGTAGACAAGGTAGAATAATTCATCGAACGTATTTCCAAATAATAATAAAAAGGTAAATTTCTTGTATGTTTTCTTGTTCGAGTTACTTGAATATTCTTGTCATTGGAAGGCTAGTCCAACGGGCAGCAAGTTATTCGAAACTCCCCAACTTACAGGCAATGTTGCCATTGGAGATTCCTGATTCGAATGATCATGTAAATAGATTTGATAGAATTTATTTGAAGAAGCTTTGAAAGAATGTTGGGTCCTCTTTGTGCATCATCCCAGGGAGTTAACGCTATCTCTAATAGTTATTTATAGATTCTGAAGCTGAAACAAATAGTTCAGATTTTGGTTTAGATTGTGAGAACCGGTAGCTACAAAATATGGAAATGAATTAGAATTCAGAAGCTAAAGAACACTGGTTTTTCTAAATTCTCGTCAGTTAGATATTTAGACTTTCTAGCTTTAGTTGGCTACGAAAATCTCTAGTTACTAGGATTTCTTTTTTAGGATTTCTTTTTGAGAACTGATCATTTACTGTTCTTGCTCAAGGTTTTTATTTTTTATCTGTCAAAGTTTTTGATGTTCTAAGTGAATGTATTAATGTAAGGCCATAGCTTCGGTGCTATGGTGAATGACTTCAAATCATTCTATTTTCAAAATTATTTGACCCAAATTGGCACTAAACTTCTCCAAACATGAGGGCCGTGTGCGTGAAAACCGCTCTTATTTGGTATTAACGATAATAGTCGGATTTTCACTTAAAATTGTTATTGTTAGTTAACAAGTTTAAGTTTAGATATCATTGATATAAAATTTTGAATTTGTTCATGATAAATATGAGGATCGTGCTCATGAAAAGCATTCTAATTTGGTATCTATGACAACATTTAAATTTGTCAGATGATTTTAATAGTAAGATTTTATTACAATTCGTAATTGTTAGTTAATAAGTTTATAAGCTTACAATGCCGATGTTAAATCTAAAATTACTAATCCACCCTTCATAAGGGTCTAAATTGAAGGGGATTGAGTGAGAATTATAGTATAAATTCCCTCTAATCCCTCCCAATCCCTCTTAGGGCTGGTTTGGGAGTCTAGAATTTTGGCCCATTTTTTGGGGATGGGTCGGGATTTTGAGCTCACAAACAGACCCTTAATCCCCTTCCCCAAGGGGATTAACCGAACAACCTTAGGGCTGGTTTGGGAGCCCATAATCCCGGCCCATTCCCTAGGGATGGGCCGGGATTTTGAACTAAAATCCCGGCCCATCCCCAGGGAATGGGCCGAGATTATGGGCTCCCAAACCAGCCCTTACTGTATGTGATATTAAATAAATTGTTGCGTAAGGAAAAAAAGGCAAAAGGAAGTAAATTTAAATCGTAAAATTGAGTTTAATGCAAGAACTAGTTTTTCATTAACCAAAAAGGCAAAAGGAGGATTGAGAGAGTAAGAGAGAAGATAGATAATTGAATAAAAATATTTTAAAATGAATTATTTATTGAAGAAGTAATGTCTATAATAAATAATGTATTATTCTATTATCCTTAACATTTTTGAAGACGATGTTCGTATGTTAGCGTCCGAGTCTTTCAGACTCCACGCAACACCGGTCCATACCAAAGTGGCTAGCAAACCTTAACATCCCCGCTCCCTGGAAATACCAGCCTCGTCTCACGTTCATGCGTATGCGACACACATTTATAAGCGCATAGTCTTTTCCATTTAAAAAATTCCATCCAAAAAATCAGTCTGAAAAGTGAATGGTTACTTTCGTTCTTACGTGCACGTGTAAATCGAAAATCACTCTTTTTATAGGGTTAATTTTTTCCGTGCCATTACAATTTTTGCGGTTTGCCAATATGTCATCAATGTGTCACTGACATATAGGAGCCGCCACAGTCACTAACAGTGGCATATAAGCAATTTCTGAAAATTATAATGGTACGTGAGTAATCCCCTTTTTATAAAGTCGTCGCTGCAGAGGATCCACGTCGTCCTCCCACGCAGCCCATGCTCACCAGAACTGGGCGCGAAGTGGGCCCCACCCTGTCAGGCCCACGTGTGACAGCCACCCGCCATGTGTCGCGAGGGAGTCGCCACGAGGAAGCCCATCCACCCACCGCTAATCCCCTCCTCTCCCCTCCCTTCCTCCCCCGCGCCCCTCCCGTGATCCCTCCCACCTCCCGTGATCCCTCCCACCTCGTCGCCCGCTTCCTCCCTCCCTCCCTCCCTCGCGATGGCGATGGCCTCCGCCTACGCGCCGGGTGGCGCCGGGAGCCGCGCGCTGGGGAGGATCAGGGCGCGTGGCCCCGCGGGTGTCGGCTTTGTTGGGCTCGGTCCCCGTCCCTCCTCCAAGGCCGGGGTGCGCGCGCTGGCGCTCCCCGGGCGGGGCGCCATTACCGTGGCTGTTGGAGGTGGGGGTTCTAGTTCTAGTTCTAGTTGTAGGTCTAGGCTGAGGTGCGCGGCGTCGTCGTCGTCCGCGGCGGCAAGGTCCATCTCGCAGCCGCGGTTCATCCAGCATAAGAAGGAGGCCTTCTGGTTCTACCGCTTCCTCTCCATCGTCTACGACCACGTCATCAACCCGGGACACTGGACCGAGGACATGCGGGACGACGCGCTGGAGCCCGCTGAACTCTACAGCCGCAAGCTCAAGGTCGTTGATGTCGGCGGCGGCACGGGGTTCACCACGCTCGGGGTCATCAAGCACGTCGACCCCGAGAACGTTACGCTGCTCGACCAGTCCCCGCACCAGCTCGAGAAGGCCAGGCAGAAGGAGGCGCTCAAGGGGGTCACCATCATGGAGGGCGACGCCGAGGACCTGCCATTCCCCACCGACACCTTCGACCGATACGTCTCCGCCGGCAGGTCAGTGCTCCGCTCACCTCAAGCCGTCTCGATATCATCTGCACATTGCGACCTTCTACATGAACAGCATGCTGCGATTATGCATCTCATTAGTAATTTTTAGTCGCAAGAGTGCTTCGTTGTAGACTCCCCTGTACTGTTGTAATCGACGAGGGCGTGTTTGTTCTCCAGCATCGAGTATTGGCCTGACCCGCAGCGAGGAATCAAAGAATCCTACAGGGTCTTGAGGATTGGTGGAGTAGCTTGTATGATTGGCCCAGTGTACCCAACCTTTTGGCTATCTCGCTTTTTCGCCGATATGTGGATGCTCTTTCCAACAGAAGAGGAGTATATTGAATGGTTCAAACAGGCAGGGTTCAAGGATGTCAAACTCAAAAGAATTGGACCAAAATGGTATCGTGGTGTCCGAAGGCATGGCCTGATCATGGGATGCTCTGTTACAGGGGTGAAAAGAGAACATGGAGACTCCCCTTTGCAGGTTTGTTTGCTAATTCAGAACATTTTCTAGTTTCCCTATGTTCAGATGGTTATGCTTATTGTTACTTCTACTTCTTACTTCATTTTGTATCGGTAACTTTGCGTATGTTTCTTATCATTGCTTAAAATTTATCATGGTTGATGGTTTGGCAACTTGACAACTGGGTGGTGGGTATGCCAAAGGTTACAGAGTGAACATGTCAATATTTTCTCACTTGCAGCAGCAGGAACATAAAACAATTGAAACAAGCTGTGCTTAACATTAAACATTGCTCAACTTTTGGGTATTCCCTTCCCCCCTTTAGATTAATAGCATGAAAGAAACTGAATAGTTAGTGTTTGACAATATGCCATTCTGAGTTGCTTAAATGATCCATCCACAAAACTTGTCAGCTACCTAGTCTGTGCCATCTCTCAGCTCATCTTTTCAACTATTCAAAGGATATAAAATGTTGATACATTGTTTGGATCACTGTCTAACATGCATTATTACATATTATATAATGACTTGTATAATCTGAGCCAAGTTAAGTATTTTTGTTCATATGAAAATCTGTTATAGGTTATAACATATTAGCATCTTTCTTACCCATCATGGTGCTTGATGACATGTGGATTGAGGATTGTGGACATGGAATAAGAAAATGAAACACTTTCCAATGAAGAAACCAATCTTTCTGATTACATGCTTTCTTCTCTTTATTTGCTTCTTTTTTTCCTGCATTTCATATTTTTTCCTGGCCATGTGTTTTCCCCTGGTTAGTGGTTATTACAAATAAATGAAACAACTATAACAATCTCTGACTGAAATTATTTTAGTGTGAACACCCGAAATTATTGATATATACCTTTTCATGTTTGTGTGTAGTGGTTATACTAAAGGGTCCAATTGTTCCCCTGTAGCTTGGTCCGAAGGCTGAGGATGTCAGCAAACCTGTGAATCCTATCACCTTCCTCTTCCGCTTCCTCATGGGAACAATATGCGCTGCATACTATGTTCTGGTGCCTATCTACATGTGGATAAAGGACCAGATTGTGCCCAAAGGCATGCCGATCTAAGGGAGGTTAACTGAGCTGCAAGAGAGGATAGCCAATATCTGGATTAGGCTTCTCTATAGTAGGCGCTTTCTGTCTGCTCTTAATTTACCTTTTATTGTTCCTGTTGTTATTTACTTCTTTTACTGCGGTTCTTGTTTGTGTGAAGCAATAATATTATGAGACCTTGATTAAGCTCAGTTGTACTCCTGAACATGAAATGGATCATATGTAGCATAATCATTGATGAATTAGATTGGCTCTGTGATATTTCTGAATTCTATGTATTCTGAATGGTAGATAAACACATGATATCTAAATTGGATTCCCATTTGTTGTTCTGCATGTACTTAATTTTCTACTGGCATTCATATGTGTATATAAAGCCGATTCATCCAGAAACTCAGGTGAAATTTGTTGGTGATTGTATAGGGACAAATGGACAATGACTTTTGTTGACCATGTTTGCTTACATATAATATTTGTCCACCAATATACCGTGGTCATTCATCCTCTCAATGTGTGAGCAGAAGGCTGCCATAGCACACTTATTCCTTTCCTTTTTTTGCTGTACCGTTTCCACTAATGGGATTCTTGTAAGTTGTACCAGATACTACTTTTCTGATACTTGATGCTGTTAATATCTGCCACACAGAATAGTGTTTGCTCTTTTTTTACCAGGAAGAGCATTGCTCACTGGAACAGCATATGAGATGGACCAGAGAGGGGCAGCAAAACATTCCTAGAAGGTAGGCCTTCCTGCAAGAAAATTTGTATGCTTCTGCATGCATGCTTTCATAACAGGAACATACTTTTACATGAAATAATGATCTTACTTTGTGCATAACCTGCCCAGTCTTAGGGCTTGTTTGTTTCATCTTCTGGTAGTTAGAGATTCTCAGTAGCCAGCTGGTCTGAGTAGCTGGATAGTCTGAGTATCTAGCTGTTGAGAAGCTAGAGAACCTGGTGTTTTTTTAGCTTCTAGATTCTAGTTCATTTCCAGATTGTGCAGCTAATGATTCTCACAATCTGAGTTCAAATCTAGATCGTTTGTTTCAGTTTCAGAATTCAGGTTAGCTGAAACAAACAGGCCCTTAGGATAATTGTATTTGGATGCACTAATGTCCTATTTGGCATTAAGGAAGCTTTTCTTAGTTTTGGGTATTACAATTAGTTGTAATCACATGCAGCGCAGCAAATGCAAACTTAGTAACTAACCTCTAGGTTACCTTGAAGGCACACATAACTTTTCAACTATTCATGTGTTGTAATTTTTATGTGTAGGGAACTGGTACCTGTGCAGTTCGCGCTTGATGATATGCATATCTACTTTGACATGTATAAGTAATACAGTAACAAGGTATGCAAGCTTTTGCATTCATACATTCTTGTAACTTGTAAGAGGTACAAGCGACAAGGATCAAGTATACTGCTTAGTTCATTTAATTGGCCCCAATTATTAAGATTTAAGAGTCTCAATTACTAATGTATTAGAAACAACAATATGCCAAATTCAAGCATGCCTTTTCTGTGTTCAGTTTTGCAAATGCATGTTTTCAAGTTGCAGTATAACAATTTTCCCATTGATGTTTCATATCCATCCAACCTCTCGAAGAAAAACATTAAAAGATGCATCCTAACACCGATCTTGGTGGATAACCATTACATGTGCTAATATCATTGATCAAAGGGCTTACTGGAAAATAATTTAATGTTTTTTAGAATAAAAAATATTATCGAATAATTTAATGTGGTTGCTGCATTTTAAATACCCTATTTCTATATGAGTTCACTAGTGTGTACAGATGCATCTGCATTTCCTGAAAACTACAATGTTGTCATCTTATGAATTTTACACTCAATTTATTTTAACTTTGACAGGCAATAAGTATTGGTTGTAGGGAGAAATCCTGTATTCCTGTCCATGTAGATGTGTAAATACTAATAGTAAATATAAATAGAAGTTGGAGCTCTTTAATAAGGCAAGGAAAGTAAATATCACATCTAAGTAAATCCTTTGTTTGAACAAGCGGCAAATCAGAGTGGATATGAGGTCAAATGAGGATAAATAATTTATCCTAAGAACCCCACTGTCCACACATTCTATACTTTGCATAATGCATAAGTAATGATCATTTTATGCAATCGCATTCAACATAGCAACATACTTACATGGATGGCTTAGACATAATAAACTGACCAATATATCTAAGAAAACATATTTTTTGACCAGAAGATAAGAAAACAGATTGACCATAAAAGATATGCTAGCGTATCAGAAGTATTTGATACTAGTCATACTACCCCAAATAATAACATGCGTAAATCATCTTGCTAGATCAACATCTAAAACAAGTTTGACTGTGTCCTTGCTTTGGTATTTCATCTCATTCCAAGGGATAGGTGTGGATTCTCCACTAGGGCAATGTGCTCTTGTAGTCATAGGATTTGTTTTTGTGACTAGCTGCATCTGGATTCTCTTCAACATTTGCAAACGCTCTGCAACTTCCTTCATTGTTGGTCTCTCATCTCCTCTTGGGTTCAGGCAATGCATGGCGAGTTCAGCTAGTTTCTGGAGTACAATCATAACGTCACCATTGTCTATAATTTCATTGTCTAACATATCTCGGAGCTTGTTCTGGTGGAACATCAAGGGGAAAATGTGAGATAGTGTCTTCCTTTCATTAAAATTATCATCGTATAAAGCCTTCTTTCTGGTCATGATCTCTAAAAGAACGACACCAAAGCTATAGACATCACTTTTGTCAGTAAGATGGTGTGTGACAAAAGTCTCAGGGTCAAGGTAGCTAAGAGTTCCTTGGATAAGTATGATGAAATCATTTCCATCCATGGACTTCAATGCTGATGCTCCAAAGTCTGCAACCTTTGCATTGTATTCATCATCCAGTAGTATATTGAGTGATTTGACATCCCCATGCAGAATTGTGCGAGATGTTGATGAATGAATGTAAGCAAGAGCCTCTGCGGATTGTGTAGCAATATTCAGTCGAAGATCCAGTGGGATTGGTGTTCGGCAATCATTGCCATGAAGGAACTCAGAGAGGGTACCATTGGAAACAAACTCATACACCAACATCGGTACATCTACATCCAAGCAGCAGCCAAGTAACCTCACAATGTTTCTGTGGTTAATTTGTGACAAAATTATTATCTCTTTTACGAATTCTTCTCTGTAGTCATCATCAATTACTTTGGACTTCTTTATAGCTACTTCTTTGTCATCATCCAAAGTTCCTCTATAGACCATTCCATGACCACCACATCCAAGAACTCGATCAGCCCTATAGTTGTCAGTGGCTTTCTTTATCTCTTTCTCCGTAAGTATTCGAATGGTGTCAACTTGCCTTGACCTCATTTCATCATATAATTTGAGACCTCCATTTTGCTTGAAATATGCATCCTTCTCCTTCCTGTGCTTTCTTCTTTGTAATTTCATAGCCAAGAAGCATGCTGAGGCCATCACCACAACTGCACAAACACTGAGCCCTGCAGAATGATTGTTCAAGATTTTTTAAACTTTTAACACATCAAAAGGCCTGAAATTAATTGACTGAAATCATACTATCGGTCTCAGATATGATCCTTACCTATAACCACTTGTTCAGCTTGGGTTAGTACAGACCGACATCCAGAATTTGTTCCATCTGATATTTTTCCTATCCCACATTTGCATATATAGCCTCCTGGTATGTTGCGACATACCCCATTTTTACATGGATATAACTCTTTGTACTTGGGATCCTCCTTACGCAGCTTGCACTCATCTATGTCTGAAGAAAATAAAAAAGGGAGAGGGAGATATTTATTCATGAAAAAAGGGTCAGAAGGTAAAGTACAAAATTTTTCAGTTTGTTAAGGAAGATATAGAAGTTGGCAAATTATGGAAATTTATGAATTACACTTCCAATCAAGTAGTTGACTACAATTATCTGTGTTGAATAAAGTGGCTCCAGCAGTTGCTGGTCATGATTTCCAAAATTAGGGGAAAAATCATTGTGGTAAATACTCAACCTTGACAGCCTTTGGGAAGATAAGGGTTGCCTTCGTATCCTTCAGAGCAGTTGCATATGTACCCCAGGCCATTGCTAGCACTCACACAATAACTGTTTGAACTGACACAGGCATAATCTTTGGGTACTTTTTCCCCATCCTTTGGGCATGAGCCATTTCTGATGGCCCAGTCATTGACAACTGGTACACCTCTCTTGGCTCTGTTGTTGATAAACCCAAGGTGTGCAACAAGGTCCTGCTGCTTGAAGCTATACCATCCTACCTCCACAAGCATGGCATAGAAGCATGGATTGAATTTCCACACACTGCTATGATTGAACACCAAGATTGCCGCAAAGTCTGTGAGGTTTGGGCTGATGGTGGTCTCACAGCAGCCCTTCCCTATGCACGGTGCACCATCGGATGTGCTGTTAATGGCCTGGCAGTAGGAGTAGCAGCCGGCCAAGAACAGCTCAGGGTTGCTGCGCAAATAGCCGCCGATGATGCCCATGGTACCGCAGCCAATGGCCATGAAGCGGTTGCGTGTGGTGGAGGGGATGAATGGGGTGGCCTCCAGGCTGAACCCGCCAGTATAGTTGTCTGGACGGGTGTCCGATGTGAAGCAGGTATAGCTGACAGGGCCATAAACACGCATCTCACCACGCTCTAGGGAGATGTCGATGACCTCTGTCGGCATCGAAGGGTCACCTACCATGGGGCGTGGTGGCTGGAAGGTGTCATTACAGGTGATGGTGAAGTTGCGGTTCAGTTTGGTTGCGGCACAACCATCGCCAATGCCAAAGGGGTAGGGGATGGACACATTGCCGCACTTGTCAGGACATCCTGGCAATGATGTTGGGGGCCTGGAAGAGGTGGAAAACATCGTCGTCGCTAGGATGGTGGTGAGCATCAGGATGAATGATGTTTCTTCCATGGCTGGGGACTTGCGAGTTATGGTGGTCACTTGCTATGGCAATCTTTCTAGCTAGCTAAGCCAGCACCTCTCTCACTTTTCGTTGTTGTCATGTGATTGTCTCATAGACTTGGTTAGATCATGAACTATACTTGTATATTTCTCAGAATTCCTTTTCAGATGATAATGGATGCTGCTGATGCGGTGGATATTGTTATCTACAGATGATTTCAACTACTGTTGCTGGTATTGAGTAGAGGTGAGATCATCTTTACCCTTGTGACTGACCAGAATATTTATGTTGTTTTGTTGTTGAAGTTGAGAATCAAAGTCTGTAGAAAACTAGAAATCAACAGATGGCTAGCTGATGTGCCGTTTGGATTAAGAAGTTTCTCTGAAATTGGAGAAGGGGGATGCTTCCTTGCAACCCATAGTTTACTAGTTTGTCTTAATGTAGGGAAATTTCTATGCCAGCGGCACTTCTGGAGAAATCACCTGTATATGAAACGTCGTCTGCAATGACAAACTTGATGAAAGGAACAGTCGATCAACTTGAAAGTCGACACGTCTAGCTGGGAAGAAATATTTTGTTCCAAACTACAGCTTAGTATTTAACTAGGATTATGTCCACGTTTTTTGACTAATCGATCTTGTTCTCCGTGCAGATTTTTTGCACGCATTAATTGTCCATGGTAATCAGTCTGGTGACATCTGATCAATAACAAGTTTTTCACGCTGAAAAAAACAAATGAGAAGAAAGGAAAAGATGATAACGAGGCCTACTATCGAAAAGAACTACCAAGATTGTCAGAGATAAATGGTTAAAACACGAGCTGGTAGAACGGATGAAACTGTGTGCTCTAAAACTTCTGCTACTTCAGTTAAGACACAGAGCTGACAGCTATACATTGGACATATCAAGTGGAATGTCTGAAGAACTACATCCTATCTTAACTAGCTTGCACATACATCTCAAAGTGTGGATGTAGCATGTGGCAACATCTACTGTCACTCGCTCAGCACCAGTTTGGACGTCTCCATGCTCTGATTTGCCATCTCGTTCTCGTCCAAATGGAGAACCACAGATGGCCATCCTCCATAGTTGTCATGCATGTGGCCATCGCTCTCAGGATCACAGATTGCTTGCATTTGGAGCCTCCACAGCATCTGCAGGCTCTCTGCAACTTCCTTCATCGTTGGCCTGTCATCACCTCTCCGGCTCAGGCATTGCACAGCGACTATGGCTAGCTTCTCGATCACCTCCATGTTGGAACCATCCAGAATTTCAGAGTCCAGCATTGCTTGGTTTCTGGTGAAACATCAACAGGAAACTGCAAGACAAGGATTCCTTTTGGTTAAAGTCATCTGTGTAATAAAGCCTTCTTTCTTGTCATTAGCTCCAGAAGAAGCACCCCGAAACTGTAGACATCGCTCTTTTCAGTCAGCTGATGGCTGGCAAAGCTCTCAGGGTCAAGGTAGCCCAGTGTTCCTTGGACGAACAAGATGAACTCACTTTCATCCATGGACTTGAGGGCTGAAGCTCCAAAGTCTGCAACCTTTGCGTTGTGCTGATCATCCATCAGAATATTGGCTGATTTGACATCCCCGTGCAGGATTGTGCGAGATGTTGATGAATGTAAGTAAGCTAGAGCTTCTGCTGATTGAGTAGCGATCTTCAGGCGTACATCCAAGGGGATTGGTGATCTGTGGTCAGCACCATGAAGGAACTCAGACAATGTCCCATTGGAGGCAAACTCATAAACCAATGCCACAAGAGAAAAAAAAATGTTCAAACAAGAAATAAGTGTTCATCTTACAAGATCTTAGATGTCTCTATGCATCAAGAGAAAAGTATAGGCCAATGATTCTTTCTCGTTGAGGTTATTGGCATATATGGCCCTCTTTCTTGTCACTAACTCCAGGAGAACAACCTCAAAACTGTAGACATCAGTGAGACAGTGGCTAATAAAGCTCTCACTGCACTGTAGGTATTCCAACTGTTTGATCTTGTTGGTTTTTTGGTTCCCAATTAACTTCAATAATAATATACGAGTTTCATATGTTTGCAACTCTTATTTTGATCGTTAGAATTTTTTGAAATTGATAATAAACACGTCTTATGGTGTAGCCTTTATGGCTCAAATATATAATAAGTAAATATAATGTAGAAAATATAGACCTTAGTTTGTTGGCTAATAGTCATGGTATGTCATCCTCTCCTTCTTGATCATAAATTGTCTTTGATTTGTTCTTGTGTTTATGGTGTATGCAGTTCCTATCAAAAAATGATTATTGTGTAGCATCATTTGTTCCGTTGATAAATAGTCATGACCAGGAAATCAAATCACCTTAATTTTAAGGTGCTCATGTGACAACGAAATAGCACTAGTGATGGAAGGAAATGATATTGTGGAGAACACTCTCCTTGAAAATAAACATATATCTCGAAATCATATCTAGAGAATCTCAACGTATTTATTACATGTGTTGCTCACTTCGGATAATATAGGCTTATTATCAATCGATCCTTCTGGAAACATACATGGGGCATTAAGTCTATATTATTTCCCTGCATCATTATATTATTCCTCATTGACTTGGTCGTTCTAAAATACCTGCACAATATTAGTATCTAAAAGAAAAGGTACATTGTCCTGCTCCTTTAAATAATGTCTTTCATTTCTGTAAGTAGGTACATTTGATTGAGTAACGAATTTTTCTCTCAAAAGTAGTTTAATATCATTCCAAGTGCGAGGCAATTTATCATGTGATGATAGTGTTAAATCATGCCACCAAGTTAAAGCATGAGAGCATCCTAACCCTTCATACGAGCTAGTGTTCATAGAATTTATTAGTCTGCCACATAAGCAAATATCTGATGTGGCATGTAATTTAATGAATATAAAGAAGAAAATTTAAAGAAACTATATCTTCCTTAAGAAACCAAATCATCATGATATCCAAGATAGGGATAAAAATTAATTGGATGAAAGGAGAAGAGAGAGAAGGGAGAGTAGTATAAAGAAATTATTGTATGTGCATACTAAGAAATTGGGGTTGAGAGTATGGTTTCTAAAGGTGATGTATTGCTTACATGACAAGATAAGACATCCTTTTAAGAAACCATGGGTTGGGATTGCCCTTGAGAAGTTAAGACACTAATAACATTTTTAATTTTTCATTTCTCACATGCGTTGACTATATATTTTATCAATTGCGACTTCTCAATTAATGAAATTTTCGGTTCTATGTTGAATTGCGGTGGAAATCAAATGGAACTACTACCTATTGATGGATGTTCACAAGATTTTTTAAAAGTTCATCTTATATACTTTAGTTGAACTAATGTTGTACACGGTATAGATTTCTATCGGTTTCTAGAGAAACATTTCTCAAAAAATAGAATAATGGTGGATTTTCACGAGGAAACGGGGATGGGACGAGGCAAGGAAATATCCCATAAGGAAACGGTGACGGGGTTGACACCGGATCCATCAGAACTCCGATGTTAAACATATTTAGCCGAAAATAGCTAGATATCTTCTACTTTTAAGTTAATTTTAAGTTTTTAAAAGAGAGGGTTTTTTGAAGGATACCGTGTTTGTGGTGTCATGGCCATTCCTTCACGTAGCACAAGATGATAGACACACACGTACGGCCTTGGGAAGTTGCGATTGACCCAGCAAGAAGATTACAAGAAGCTACGCCGATCGTCAAGCGTGCATCGATTCATCGCATCACCGCCAGTAGCTGCCCTACGCCGGCCGGCCATGCATAGCCCTCCAGCTTTCTGGAGCCGGCGAAGTGTTCGAGAGGAACGGCCATGATTAATGGCATCACCAATGTCAAATCCAAGAATCCAACTATCCATGAGCCAACTCATTTCTCTCTCCTTGATGCTTTGCTCGTTTCCATGGCAGCGCAGTCGATGGGAGATTGGGAGGGCCATCAGCAGAAGATAACGCAGTGACAGTGCGACAGAGATTGAAGATGAAGCGGAACAGGTCGTCGTCGTCGACGACGACGCGACGTGCTCTGCCTGCATGCGTCGTCGTCGTAGTCGACGGTCGACCTGACGAAACCTCCTTTTGCTGCAGTTTTCCATCCATTTCCCTGCTACGCTAGCTAAGCTACTAGCAGCTAGGTGCTAGCTAGGTTTGTGCGTGCAGTCGTTGCACTGCATGGTGATGGTGCTCTCGATCTGAGCGGGCGGCTCGCCGTCCGTCGCAAACAGCAGCAGGGCATGCATGACATCACGATCTAGCTAGGGACGCGCGCCGGCTAGCCGTGCTACCTCCTGCCGCTTGCCATGGCGAGAGAGAGAGCGCGCGCATGGATCCACAGGAAAGAAGATTCGTTTCAACAGTAGATTAGAACCTGAATTCAAACCTTATTTTATTTTTCCTGCAAGTTTTCCATTGGCGGAAGAGCTTAGAGCTCGCCAGCTGCAGCTGCAGCCGCATCACCGCAATGGCCGGCGCGTGGGGGTCGGCCAACTCGCCGGCCGGCTGGCCGCCGTGGCCGGGCCCGGCACGGCCGTGGAACTGCGCGCGTGTCAGCTTCCGACAGACGCTGACTTGCCGTGTCCGTGTGTATATATATATATATATATATATATATATCGCTCGCTGCAATGGCTGCATGCCCTGCCGCCGGTCACATCGTGCAGACGACGAGCTTCTTCTTCCTCCTCGCCTCGCTTTGCTTTGCTTGTGCCAAACTGTAGCGGTAGGCCGGTAGCTGCAGCTGCAGCTAGCCAGCAGCTTTCGAAGATGCAAGTCTCGATCGATTGCAAATGCAACCCGATTCGATCGAATCGAGCTCGAGCGAGCTGGTGTTTCTTGGGAGATTCATCCGATGAGCAAACTAGAGATCCCGTGATTCATGCAACCTTCTTCTCCGATCCATCCGTCCGTAGGTAGCAGGTGGTAGCAATAGGCATAGAGCCATTGGTAACTTTAATAAAGATTTTAAGTTTAATAGCTATGAAAATCTTAAACTAATGTGGTATTTGGATCAGAGATTAAATTTTAGTCTATGTCACATCGAATGTTTGTACATCAGTTTGAAAGATTAAATTTAGTTCATTATAAAAATGATTATAGAATCGAAGGATAATTTACGAGACAAATTTATTAAGACTAATTAATCTATAATTAGCAAATGTTTATTGTACCGTCATATTGTCAAATCATAGCGTAATTAGATTCATTAGATTTATCTCGTGAATAATCCACCGATTATGAATAAATTTTGTAAATAATATACATTTAATACTCCAAAATAGTATTTAAACATTAGATATGATAGGGGCTAAAATTTTAACTAAACATCCTCTAAAGCTTAGGGGGTGTTTAGATACGAGAGCTAAATTTTAGCCTCTAAGAGCATCTCCATTGTAATTGCTATCCAACTTGCTATCCTTAAAAATAGCAAGAATTGTCAAAAAGTTGTCTCCATTGTACTTGCTATTTGACTTGCTATTTTAGGGGGCTTGCTATTTCTCTCACCAAACTTGCTACATGTAGCAAGTTTGATGAGAGAAATAGCAAGTTTTCTAAAATAGCAAGTCAAATAGCAAGTACAATGGAGTGAGTAGCAATATAGCAAGCCAATTAAAATAGAGAGACTTGCTATTGCTATGAATAGCAAGTCAAAAATAGCAATTACAATGGAGATGCTCTAACACATCTAATGTTTAGATATTATTTTGATGCACTAAATTTAGAATATTTATAAAATTCATTCATTCACTCTACTTACGCACTCTTTATTACCCACTGTTTGGTGGAAGATTTGCTATTTTGACACTTTAAAAAAGTAGTTTTTGTATTTTTGACATCCGGTCCCATTTTCATTGACTCAAGTGATCCTACATATAGAGTCAGAAGTGTCATCATTAACAAAGTGCACATCTTTGAAGTCTCAAAATAACAATTTTTTCACTGTTTAGTACAAAGTGACAGTGCACTGATGTCACTGCAACCTGATTTCCATAAAAAAAACTTAATTTTGCGCATCAACAGCTTAAAAACTTTAGAGGCTAAACATAAACACAAGAACTAAAAAAAACTAAAATTTAAAAATTTTTAGTCTTATTAACCCAAATAGGAGCTAAAAGCGTCTAAAATCTATTCTAAAAAACTAAATGTATCAGCTGCAGGACCAAGTAGTGGTGAAATAAATAATTATTTCTATTCTTCTCTCCATCATATAACTATTTAAGACAACAATTGTGGATACTAAGAGAGGCTAAAATGCCTAATTTCTCACACACCTGTACTCACCATACATGCATAAAAATGAGCAATAAATAGGAGGTATTTAAGTCATTATTCACATCAATAAAATTTGGGTCAAATTTTTCCATGCCATTACAATTTTCACAGTTTTGAAATATGTCATCGACGTGTACAGATGGAACCTACCATAGTCAATGACAGTACCATTTTTCAAATTACAGAAAATTATAATGGCATCTTTACAAAAAAATCCATAAAATTTTTATCCCGTATTTTAGTCACTAGATCCAACCAGAACCTAATTAATTTATAAAACTACTTAATTAATGTAGGATTAGATTAGATTAATGAGAGCGAGGTGATGGATTAGGAGTAATTGACAGTGTGTACAACGCTTGTGAATGGCTGCTAGCTTCATAGCTAGGTAACTAGGTTAATGTCACGGTGGCCGGAGCGGCGGAGCGTGTCTCCCGCCGGCAATGTCGTATGGCGAGACTGGGGGTCAGAAGAGATCGAACCGGGTGACTGCCGGCTTGGGCGGCGGCTTGCAGGACTGAGAGCGGTGCAGCGCGGCGGCGGGGACGACGGGCGGCCGCGACGACCGGAGGAGCGCGAGGTTGAGGTTCTTGAAAAAAGGGTGGGTCTTGACGTCGGCGGCGCCGCGGCGGGAGCCGAGGCGGGCGGCGGGGTCCTTGGTGAGGAGGCGGGCGATGAGGTCGCGCGCGGCGGCGTCGGCGGGGCCGCAAGAGCCGGAGCCGGAGGGGAAGGCGAGCGGGCGGCGGACGATGTTGCGGAGCGTCGCCTCGTTGGTGGCGCCGGCGAAAGGGGTGCGCCCGTAGAGGAGCTCGTAGAGGAACACGCCGTAGGCCCACCAGTCCACGGCGGCGCCATGGGCACCGCCGCTAGCGACCTCCGGGGCGACGTACTCGTGCGTCCCGACGAACGAGCACGACCTCGCGGACACCGGCTCCGCCACGAACCGCGGCGGCGGCGGGGCGGCCGCGACCGCGCCGCGTCGCCTTCTCCGCTTGAACCGGAGGAAGTTATCCGGGAAGCAGGACACGCTCGCCATGTCTGGCTCATCGCTCTCGCCCGCCGTCTCGGCCTCGCCGTCCTCGAGCGCCGGCGACGTCGTCGACTCCAGCGACAGGTCGAAGTCGGTGAGCATGATGTGGCCGTCCGACCGTATCAGCACGTTCTCCGGCTTGAGATCGCGGTACACGATGCCCATCATGTGAAGGTACTCGAGCGCAAGGAGCACCTCCGCCGCGTAGAACCTGGCAGGAGACAGAGACGACGAGCTCACCATTAACACCAGTTCAACCTCCCAGTCCGATCGACATGAAAGGAGTAATCTTTGCGTGATTGTTTGGGAGAGTGCACGTACTGAGCGGAGGGGAGAGGGAAACGGCGTGAAGGCATGCGGTGGCGGAGGGAGTGGAGGTCGCCGCCGGGGCAGAACTCCATGACGACGCAGGAGAAGTTGGGGGTGGCGTCGAAGTCGGCGAAGAGGGTGGGGAGGAAGGGGTGGTCGAGCAGCCGAAGGATTCGCTTCTCAGCCGCCGCGCGCTCCACCTTGTGCTTCTTCGCCACCGCTCGCCGGTCGACCACCTTCATCGCGTAAAGGCATGGGTTTTCCGCCGCCGCCGCCGCCGCCGTCGTCGTCACCGAGCTACGAAGCCGACACAGGTACACCGTGCCGATGTCGCCGCCGCCGATGCGACGCACCAGCTTAAAGTCCTTCGGCCCAAGCGGCTCCGCGGAGGCCGACGCGGCCCGGATGGCCGCCCACGCGACATCCCCGGACCTGTGAGGCCGGACCACCCCCGCCACCGAATGCCGCGCCGCCGAGCACGACACGGCGGCGGAGGGGGAGCAGTCAAACGACAGCCGCGAGAGGCTGGAGCACCGCGCGAGGCTACCTGTACTGCTCGCAGCGGAGCTAAGGCTAGAGTTTGGGGCCGTCGTGTCCACGTCCGAGTACCTCTCCGCCACCTCCTCCTCCGCCGCCGCGGCCGACCCTTTCGGCGGCTTGCCAAGGGCCGTGAGACGCACCGCAGCCACCATCAACGAGCGGAGCTAGCGACACACTGATCGACTCCACCCGCCGTCGTTTTCCTCTCCGGCTAAAGCTCTCCGCCGGCCGCTGCGAGGGTTAGTGCGGCTGGTGTCTCCCATCTCCGGGCAATTTATACCAACGGCGATGAGGGGCAGGCGGCCACGTCAGCAACGAGCTCCACTGCCACGTGGCGAGGAGACGTGTGCTCGGATCTGCGTAGGCTCGTGAGGTTGTCTCCCGTAGGGGTAAATCCGTCATTCCGCCTCGCCGTAGACTTTTTACTGCTGTGACATCAGGTAAAAAACGGAAAACTTTTGTTTTTTAAATGTTTTATTTAGGTTATGTTTCATTTATATTTTTTTAAATCAATTTTCTAGTTCCGAAACTAAAATCTGAATCAAACAACTCTTTTAATCGTCCAACTTTTTTAAAATCTACGAATTGTTGTAGTATAAATTTAAAAGCTAGTATAATCTAGATTTCACAGTTTCTTGTTCAACTTTGAATGAATATTATCTTTCATACTATTCAAATACCAGTTCATCTAAAATTTGAAAAAGTTAAAATTTTAGTAAAATATATCATTTTAGTGTAATTTAAAATATATAATTTTAATATAAACATTACAAAATTTCATGATTAGAATGATATACATGTAAAATTACATATTAATAACGTAACTAAACACTATGAACTACCAAAATATAAACTTTTAAACTATCTGATTTTGAAAAATAATTTATAAACTTTTAAAATGACATTATTTATAAACTTTTAATAACGTAACTAAACACTATGAACTACCAAAATATATACTCATCTAATCTTCGTTGGTTCCGTCTCTCTATTGGTTAAAAGAATATTATCATTTGCACTATAGTACATCATGAATTTTTTAAAATAATGCATTTTTTTAAAAAAAACAAATCCGGTATGCAGATTTAAGAATTTGCAAAAAATATAATTCCGTCTGCCTACGGTCTACGTTCTAAACCGAACCACCCTAGATCGACATAAATCGGCATGTTCTTGTTTATGTCAGTAATCTATATGTCGGCAGACCAATTATCGACGGAAGACTAATTTTTACTAATTCTAAAATCTGAAATAAGAAATTTTGAATAAAATGTATTGTTTTTTAAAAAAATCTTGCATCTGCATAGGGTCAAACAAGGCCAATATTTTGGAACTTGTCATGATCAAGCATTGGGAGGAGCAAAGAGTGTATGTAGGCAGGACATTTGTTGGGTAGTAGTACTGGCAGACAGGTTACTCAATTCTGTCTCACTGTCTTTGATTGCATGGTTCAGACCCATGCTGCAATGTTAGAAGGTGTTTGGTTGTATCTAGTGATTGTGTTTGGATTCGGGGTTAAATTTTAGTCTGTGTTATATCGGATGTTTCGATATTAATTTGAAGGACTAAATGTGAATTAATTATAAAAATAATTGCAGAATTGGAGGATTATTCATGAGACAAATTTTTTAAGCCTAATTAATCTATGATTAGCAAATGTTTACTGTAGCATCACATTGTCAAATCATGACGTAATTAGGCTCATTAAATTCGTCTCGCGAATAATCCAACGATTACGAAGGGGTTTTGTAAATAGTATACATTTAATACTCCAAAATAGTATATAAACATTCGATTTGATAGGGAGTAAAATTTAGGCCATCGATCCAAACACCCTCTAAATGTTTGGTTCTATGGATTAAAGTTTAGTCCATTGTTGGACCGGAAACGGCGACCAGAGGGGGGGTGAATGGGAGCTTTTAAAAATTTCGGGCTAAAACTTAGCCTTCGGTTCAGTTCTGTCTTCTGCGGAACAGGCTTCGAACACTACCTTCGAAGGTCTGGTTCGGAGGTACTTCGACACCTTCGAACACAGGCTTCGGAGGAGCAAAAGTTCGAACCCAAGAAGACTTCGCTCCACTAACAACCCTCGAAAACCTACTCTGCTAAGTCAGTGCAGGCTCCGCACACAGGGTGCTTTGAGCAACCTTCGCACTTCACCCTTCGCAAGAGCGGACAGCCCTCTGAGGACTTCGACCAAGTACTTGGCGACAACAACTGGTGCTGGGCTTCGTACGCGAAGGTCTACACGCACACAAAACGGACTACGCTAAGGGCTTCGACACAGGAAGCAAAACGGGATACAACCAGGGCTTCGCTAGTAAGCAGCGAGGTCTTGCCTCGTGTTACACAGAGCGACAGCACACTGAAAAACACACTTCGCGAGAAAAACACCCTTCCCCAAGACAGGCTTCGGTGAACTAAAACTAGCGAGGTATGTAAAGCGAGCTCAAGCAAAAGCACAAAGATGCAGGGCTTCGCCGCTTGAACAAGGAACACAAAATATATTGAACTCTGGATGAAAAACCAGCGAGGTATGTGTACAGGAGCTCAACAGTAAATGCTCAAAGTGTTAAATGTTACCTAACGAGCCCCCATATTTATAGCCCATGGATTCATCCTAAGGAAGTGACTACTTTACCCCTAGGGTTTACATTCATTTTGTCTCTTCAGAACTAAGGGGTACAAAAGGTAGTCCACCTTTATTTTGGAGGCTTCTCTGTCAGCTGCAGAGGGGACAGTGTCAGCCTTTTTCAGAACAGACAGTGTCAGCCTTTACAGTGTTGACTTCTGGAACCTCCCTTCGCATGCGAGGGGTGCGGAAGCTTCGGCGAGAAGCCTGCAGCCTGTTGGCCTTCGCTCCGCCGAAGAAGTCCTTCGATACAGTGACGGTTTTAAGCCGAAGCCGTCAAAGCCCTTGGGCCTTCGCACCACCACCTCCGGAGTGGATCACCACGGCTTCGCAGCTACTCCCAGCTCGAACACCGTCCGTCCGTGTACCGAAGCCATGCATGGCCGAAGCACCACAAGTCATCCTCTCTCCGAAGCCCCACCTTCGGAGTACCACCCTTCGAAGTCCCTCCTTCGTCCAAGGCCTCCGCATGAAGCATTCCATGAGCACTCCGTCGCAGTGTCTCTCCCTGAGCACACTCCTCGACGAGCCTCACCCGGACCATGCCTTCGATGCGCCTCGACTTCTGAGACCTTCGTCGGGTAAACTTCGAGTGTCTCCCTCCGGAGCACACTTCGAACACCTTGCCTCCGCAGAGGACTTGATCCACCAACTCCGAAGTCACTCCATTCGGAGTACCTTCGAAGTGCCTCACCTCCGAGGACTTTGTCTCGGAGTACCTTCAGCCGGAGCCACGCTCCGTACTCTCTGCCTTCACCTGGCACGCCTCGACCCGAGGACCGACCCGGACCACCTTCGCAGCCACCGTGACGGAGCTCCCTGCTCCCCTGGCATCAAACCTCCCGCTTGACCCAGGTTCACCCGGCTCGAACCCTGTCCGTCGCCTCCGAAGTCCCTGCGCACCACCGACAAGCAAACAAGTGTATCCAGTACTCCGGAGACCTCTCCGGGTTAACAAACTCCGGTACACACTCCGGTGTACCGCCCAAAGTACCGAAGCCTTCGGTACGAACCCAGTCATCGTGTACTGTCGGACCCCTCCGACAGGCACACTCCGCTGCGCGGCTGCAGCAAGCAAACACCTCCGAACACCCTTCGGAGAACCACCTCCGAAGCCCCTTCGGAGGTACCCTTCGAACAGAGGGTAAAATCCAGTCAATCACTCATCACAAAATACCGAAACCAACCCTTGGTTTCTCAATCTCCCCCTTGATGAGTGCATTGACAACCAAATCCAAGTTCAAGAAAATTTAAAAATTTCAGCACACAAGTGACCATAAAAACTCAGAAAAGAGCCAAAGCATGTCACTTGATAAAAGAATTTTTCTCCCCCTTTCTCAAAAGAGTAAAAGCCCTTTTTGGCAAATCTCCCCTTGATAAGAACTCCCCCTGAGTTAAGCAAGTTTTTCTTCCCCTTTATGTCAAAAATCTTTCCCCTTTTTGAAATTATGCCTTCTTGCGGCAGAGAACATAGCAAATCTCTCCCCCTTTGGCAATGCAAGCATCAAGGAGCATGTAAAAGATGCAAAGCTTCGAAATGAATAGAATTGCAAAGACATATAATGCAAAAATATGCCAACAGTAGCATCAATGATCATGTGCTCAGCTCAATTTAACATTCTGTGAAACAAGATGATGGCATGTGATTTTGACATTTTGGAAGTAAAAGCATCACCACTTAATCACAGCAGCTAGACAAGAGAAGGCAAGGACTGCGCAAAGCTAACAATTTCTTCCTTAGACAGACAAGTTTTGTTCAAAAGGAGCTTTTGAAAGCAAACTTGATGAGCAATTAAATTTGTTGGTCTTTTCTTAGTGCCAGGGGTTATTTGTTTGTCCACCTTATACTTTCCAATCAAGCCAAGCCTAGGCATGAAAGCCATCTGAAGCTTAAGGCGGTGATTTTGGCATACACTACACTATCCCAGTTCAGACCAAAGTGCAATGGTAAGCAGTCTAGAATAGAGTAATGCGACAAACAAACCCTCCTGGATCTTTTCATTTAAACCAGGCAAATCATGGATTTTTGACTTTGTTGCAGATGAATGAATTATTTTGATGAATATCCATGAAAAAGAACACAATTTTTCAAGTTGCAACTTTTAGCATCCAAAGAACAGTGTCTTGCTGACAAGTAGATAAAAGATAGCTAAAAACAGTCCTGCCTAAACAAGCTAGATACACGATTGAGCAGTGAGCAAGTTTTGATTTTAGAAAATAAAACATCATGCACAATCAATGTTCCAGACATATTTCATAGAGCTAAGCTGTCATGATTTCTTTGAGTTAAAAGCAGGCATATACTAGCAAAAGATGTAAGTGCAATTCCACACATAATGAGCATATGCAAGTCAATTAAAATCAGCTCCCCCTCACAAAATGCCGTAGGGATGACAAATACTAAGTTCCCCACGCAAGTAAGCAAATCGAGAAGCATCGAGGGGTTTTGTAAAAATATCGGCAAGCTGGTGTTGGGTATCAACATATTGAAGTTCAATATCACCCTTCTCATTGTGATCTCTGAGAAAGTGGTACCGTACATCAATGTGTTTGGTTCTGGAGTGCTGAACCGGGTTGTTTGCAATACAAATAGCACTAGTGTTATCACAGAAAAGTGGAACACTCTTATAATCTAACCCGAAATCCCGCAAAGTGGAAACCATCCACAAAATCTGAGAGCAACAGCTAGCTGCAGCAACATATTCGGCCTCAGCCGTCGATTGTGCAACACTAGACTGTTTGCGGGAAGACCAGCAAACCAGAGAAGTACCCAGAAAATGACAAGTACCAGAGGTACTCTTCCTATCAATTCTACACCCAGCAAAATCCGCATCTGAATAGCCTCTAAGACATAAAGATGAAGACGATGAATACCATATGCCAAATTCAAGGGTGTGTTTGAGATACCTTAGAATGCGCTTAACCGCTTGGCGGTGCGAAGCTCGTGGTGAAGCCTGAAAACGAGCGCACAGACACACAGCGAAGTGTATGTCCGGCCTCGTGGCAGTCAAGTAGAGGAGGGAGCCGATCATGCTTCGGAACTCCTTCTGATCTACGGCTTCTCCATCTTCGTCAGGGTCCAATGCTACAGATGTAGCCATTGGAGTGGCGAGGGGCTTCGCATCGGACATGTCGAACTTCTTGAGCAGGTCCTTGGTGTACTTTGTCTGGTGGACAAAAGTACCTTGTTTGCTTTGCTTAATTTGCAAACCAAGGAAGAAGGTGAGTTCACCCATCATCGACATTTCAAATTCCCTGCTCATGGTATCTGCAAACTCGGCAACCAAAGCATGAGAAGAGCCACCAAAGATGATATCATCCACATAAATCTGCACTAGGAGGAAATCTTTGTCATGCTTGAGAGTAAACAAAGTTTTATCAACAGAGCCCATCAAATACCCTTGCTCAAGCAGAAAAGACTTAAGTCTATCATACCACGCCCGAGGGGCCTGCTTGAGTCCATAAAGAGCCTTATGAAGTTTAAGGACTTTATGTGGGTACTTGGGGTTTTCAAAACCAGGGGGTTGTTTTACATAAACATCTTCACCTATGAAGCCATTAAGAAAAGCACTTTTGACATCCATTTGATAGAGTTTGAATCCCCGGGATGTCGCAAAGGCAAGCAAAATCCTAATGGCCTCAAGGCGAGCAACAGGTGCAAAAGTTTCAGTAAAATCAATCCCTTCTAGTTGAGAAAAGCCCTGAGCTACAAGTCTAGCCTTATTTCTAACAATTGTCCCATCCTCTCCTTGTTTATTTTTGAAAATCCATTTTGTTCCAATGAAATGAACATTTGGTGGAGGATCAACTAAAGTCCAGACTTGGTTTCTTTCAAAATTCTCAAGCTCTTCATGCATGGCATTGATCCAACTAGAATCAGAAAGTGCATGACTAACATCTAAAGGCTCGAAAGAAGCAACAAAAGCAGCATTAGTGAAATGGGCATGAGAACGTGTTACCCTTTGATCAAGCTCACCAATGATCTGCTCGGGAGGGTGCATCCTTTGGACATGATGTGGAGCCTCGCGGCGGGATGCAGTCTCCCCCTCAACTTGTGCGGTGGAGTGGTCCAAGATGACCGATGTTGAGGTAGTCGCTTCGGGACCTCGTGCCGAAGTAGTAGAAGCGGGGTCAGCTTCGGGGGTTGATGTCGAGGGTAGTAGGGGTTCATCCTCGAATTCTCCGGGATCTTCGTCTTCGAATAAGGTCTGTTCCATGTCGTGTTCATTTGCCTGTTCAAAAGCAGAACTAACAGAGGGGGTTGATTCATCAAAAGTCACATCACATGACTCGATGATAGTGTTAGTTTCCAAGTTATAGACACGATAAGAATGACCATGAGTAGTATAACCCAAAAAGATCCCGTCAGAAGAGCACGACTCAAATTTATCCAAGTTACCACGTTTTAGGATAAAGCACCGACAGCCAAAAACTCGAAGATGAGTAACCTTGGGCTGTCTCCCAAAACGCAGCTCATAAGATGTCAAGTTTAAAATTGAGCGCAAGAAAATTCGGTTTGAGATGTAGCAAGCAGTGTTCATGGCCTCAGCCCAGAATTTTCTAGGAGTCCTATGCTCATCAAGCATCGTCCTAGCCATCTCAACCAAAGTGCGGTTTTTCCTCTCAACAACACCATTCTGTTGAGGAACCCGCGGAGCAGAGAATTGATGTTCTATGCCATGCTCCATGCAAAAGTCAACAAAGAGACTATTTTTGAACTCGGTGCCATTATCGCTTCGAATGAATTTTAATGCACCAGGGAGTTCAGTGAAAAGTCTCAAAGCCAAGCTCCGAAAGTGTGAAAACACTTCATCCTTGCTGGCAAGAAAGAAGACCCAAGAGTAGCGAGAGAAATCGTCGACAATTACTAGAACATACCACTTCCCGCCTAAAGAACTAACCCGAGAAGGACCTACAGTGTCCATATGGAGAAGTTCTCCGGGCTGTTCAGTCATCACTGTGGTGACTGGCGAATGCGAAGCGGCAATCATTTTTCCATGTCGACAAGGAGCGCAAACTAAATTCTTCTCAAACTTGAGCTTGGGCAATCCTCGGATCAGACCTAGGGCGCTCAGACGAGCGAGCAACTCAAAGCTCATATGCCCTAGTCTCCTATGCCACTTCCAAAGCTCAGAAGTCGAATGTGCAACAAGACAATGAGAATATCCAGACGACTCTGAAAAATCAGCTCCAAAAACTCTCCCAACCCTAAAGATCTTACACACCACAACGCCATCAGAATTGAGCACTTGCGAAGTATCGCGATGAAATCGCACTTCGAAGCCCTCATCAAGCAACTGAGATACAGACAACAAATTGTATCCCAGGTTCTCAACCAAAGCAACATCTTTGAGAGTGAAGTTTGAATTAATTCTTATCACACCTTTACCTTTCACTCTACTCCTTCGATTGTTTCCGAAGGTGATATGTTCCCTTTGCTTGGTTGTGGTGAGGCTGGAGAACCAAGCTGCATCTCCGGTCATGTGGCGTGAACAACCGGAGTCCATGATCCACGTGCCCTCCAAGCCTCGACCTGTCGCCTACACATGATAAGAACGACTCGATCGCTCAGTGCTGGGGTGAGTGAAATAATGACGAGGCATCCAGCACTGAGTGACACGAGTAGTAGGCACAGAAAAAGTAGACGGTCTACGCACATAAAAATCAGAATGATGCAAAGTGCGAGGTCTACCTACATGCAAAGAACGCAAAGCATGTCGAGGTCTCCTACTCTGACGAGGTACAAAGCTACTCGCCCGAGGTCTAACACCATATGGAACATGGTGAACACCTCGAGAAGCAAAACCTCTCCGAGAAGCACGAGGAGCCTCGAAAACAGGACGAGAGTAGAACTCAGACTCATGCATACCTAAGGATGGGTAATGCATGTCCTGATAGCTCATCGCCTGTGCACGTCGCTCATCCTTGATGCGACGGAAACAGAAACCAATCAAATGACCCGCCCGCTGACAATAAGAACAGTGAAACACTCTCCTGGGGGCACTCTCATGGGTCACAGGAGCAACTCTCACAGGCTCCCTGGGTTTCTTCACAGTGGTTTTCTTGGGAGGATTTTTCTTGGTAGGAGGAGTGGTTTTCTTTGGTGGATGGGTAGGCTTTTTGGCTGGAGGGGTGTCCAACAGAGCTCTCTCTTTCTCTAGGGTGGTGGGAGAGGTAAAAACAGTTTTGGTCTTACTGTCTGAAGCTATCCTCTCAAAACCCAAACCTAGAGCTACCCCGGCTCTGTCAGCACACAACCTGGTCTTGGCCAAGAGTAAATCCATCCTACTCTTCCCCTCAGTGCATTTGTTCACCACAGAAAGAAGGTATTCATTTTCAGACATGAGGTTTTCAGCTTGCTCTCTAACAGTGCCTAGCTGGTCCTTAAGGGTAATGCATGTGTCACACACAGGCTGCACATCCTTAGAACTACCGGCCCTCTCCAATCTAGCCTCCAAATCATGAACATGCTTATCACGTAAATTAATGCTATCGCGTAATAAAGAGCAGTTCATGCAATCAACAACATCATGAGGTCTAGAATCCACCTCCAAAAGCTGCTTCTGTGCAGTCTCAAGCTCAGAAAGAGTTTGAGCATGAACAGAACGCAACTGAGCAAGCTCACTCATGACAACAGAACATGATTCACATTCAGCATCATCAAATTTAGACTTAAGCATGGCATATTCAGTAGAAACATTTTCTAGCCTAAGTCTAAGGTCTTTTCTTTCTCTAGCGGCTTGCACAAGTAATCTATCCTGACCTAGCACAACTTCATTCAGCTCATCTAATTTAATTAGAAGCTGGTCAGATGATAGGTTTACCTCAGATGAGTCAAGCTCATCGCCGCTGTGATCGCTGTCGGCCATGAAGCAAAGGCCGGTGAAGTCACGTCCTTTCTTGTCCTTCTTGTCCTCCTTCCTTGGGGACTCCTCCTCCTCAGAGCTCGACTCCTCAGTTGAGGACGTGTCGATATCGCTGAGAGCAGCAACAAAGGCTCTGGAAGCGGCCTTGGCTACTTTCTTAGCCATCTTGCCGCGCTTGCCCTTCACAAAGGGCTTCCTCTCCTTTTTGTGGAATTTGGGGCGGTCACTCTCTTCTCTCTTCTTGACCTTGGGGCAATTTGCCTTAATGTGAGAGGTGTCGCCACATTCATAGCAGCCACTAAAACCACTTCTCCTCTGATCCCGTCTCTCATGATGAAAGCGGGTGAACCTCCGGGCAATGAGAGCAAGCTCGTCATCAGCTAGAGTATCCACCTGCTCCTTTGTGACGGAGACTAGGGAGGACAAAGCAAAACCATCTGCAAGAACACAAGTGCCTGATGTGCTTGGTTCTGCAGTGGTGCCACGGCTAGTGCTAGAAACCAATGCCAATGGCTGTGGCAAAGAGCTTCTGTGCACAGCAAGAGATGCCTTGGCAATCTCTGTGGACTTCAGCTTGCTAAAGAGTTCATCACAGGTCAAGGTGTCATAGCCTGTGGACTCCTCAATGCTGGATATCTTCACTTCCCATATGCTACGGTCAAGAGCATAGAGAAGCTTGATAGCCCTATCATGATCACTGTAAGCAAGCGTCCCGTTGGATCGCAAGTTACTCACTATCGCGTCAAAGCGAGAAAACATGGCATCTACAGATTCACCAGGTGTCTGCACAAACAGCTGATACTGTTGATTGTAGGTGCTTTGGCGCCTGGCCTTAATCTGAGCAGAGCCCTCATGAAAGACAGTGAGCGTTGACCAAATCTCCCTAGCAGTCCTAAGGTGTTGTACCCTATCAAACTCACTCCGACTCAAACCAATGAACAGTATGTTCCTTGCCTTCGAGTTGGCAATATACTGATCCTTTTCAGTTTGAGTGGTGCGGGTATCAGGGATGGAGTATTGTGAGTCCACAATCTCTCAAATTGCATTTCCTTGGCTTAACAAGTAAGCCTCCATGCGCACCTTCCAGTATGCAAAATCTGTCTCATCGAACAGAGGAATTTTACTGCCTCTATCCATGTCGCCAACAGATCACAAAACCGGTTAAGGTCAACTGGTGATCTTAACCTGCTCTGATACCAATTGTTGGACCGGAAACGGCGACCAGAGGGGGGGTGAATGGGAGCTTTTAAAAATTTCGGGCTAAAACTTAGCCTTCGGTTCAGTTCTGTCTTCTGCGGAACAGGCTTCGAACACTACCTTCGAAGGTCTGGTTCGGAGGTACTTCGACACCTTCGAACACAGGCTTCGGAGGAGCAAAAGTTCGAACCCAAGAAGACTTCGCTCCACTAACAACCCTCGAAAACCTACTCTGCTAAGTCAGTGCAGGCTCCGCACACAGGGTGCTTCGAGCAACCTTCGCACTTCACCCTTCGCAAGAGCGGACAGCCCTCTGAGGACTTCGACCAAGTACTTGGCGACAGCAACTGGTGCTGGGCTTCGTACGCGAAGGTCTACACGCACACAAAACGGACTACGCTAAGGGCTTCGACACAGGAAGCAAAACGGGATACAACCAGGGCTTCGCTAGTAAGCAGCGAGGTCTTGCCTCGTGTTACACAGAGCGACAGCACACTGAAAAACACACTTCGCGAGAAAAACACCCTTCCCCAAGACAGGCTTCGGTGAACTAAAACTAGCGAGGTATGTAAAGCGAGCTCAAGCAAAAGCACAAAGATGCAGGGCTTCGCCGCTTGAACAAGGAACACAAAATATATTGAACTCTGGATGAAAAACCAGCGAGGTATGTGTACAGGAGCTCAACAGTAAATGCTCAAAGTGTTAAATGTTACCTAACGAGCCCCCATATTTATAGCCCATGGATTCATCCTAAGGAAGTGACTACTTTACCCCTAGGGTTTACATTCATTTTGTCTCTTCAGAACTAAGGGGTACAAAAGGTAGTCCACCTTTATTTTGGAGGCTTCTCTGTCAGCTGCAGAGGGGACAGTGTCAGCCTTTTTCAGAACAGATAGTGTCAGCCTTTACAGTGTTGACTTCTAGAACCTCCCTTCGCACGCGAGGGGTGCGGAAGCTTCGGCGAGAAGCCTGCAGCCTGTTGGCCTTCGCTCCGCTGAAGAAGTCCTTCGATACAGTGACGGTTTTAAGCCGAAGCCGTCAAAGCCCTTGGGCCTTCGCACCACCACCTCCGGAGTGGATCACCACGGCTTCGCAGCTACTCCCAGCTCGAACACCGTCCGTCCGTGTACCGAAGCCATGCATGGCCGAAGCACCACAAGTCATCCTCTCTCCGAAGCCCCACCTTCGGAGTACCACCCTTCGAAGTCCCTCCTTCGTCCAAGGCCTCCGCATGAAGCATTCCATGAGCACTCCATCGCAGTGCCTCTCCCTGAGCACACTCCTCGACGAGCCTCACCCGGACCATGCCTTCGATGCGCCTCGACTTCTGAGACCTTCGTCGGGTAAACTTCGAGTGTCTCCCTCCGGAGCACACTTCGAACACCTTGCCTCCGCAGAGGACTTGATCCACCAACTCCGAAGTCACTCCATTCGGAGTACCTTCGAAGTGCCTCACCTCCGAGGACTTTGTCTCGGAGTACCTTCAGCCGGAGCCACGCTCCGCACTCTCTGCCTTCACCTGGCACGCCTCGACCCGAGGACCGACCCGGACCACCTTCGCAGCCACCGTGACGGAGCTCCCTGCTCCCCTGGCATCAAACCTCCCGCTTGACCCAGGTTCACCCGGCTCGAACCCTGTCCGTCGCCTCCGAAGTCCCTGCGCACCACCGACAAGCAAACAAGTGTATCCAGTACTCCGGAGACCTCTCCGGGTTAACAAACTCCGGTACACACTCCGGTGTACCGCCCAAAGTACCGAAGCCTTCGGTACGAACCCAGTCATCGTGTACTGTCGGACCCCTCCGACAGGCACACTCCGCTGCGCGGCTGCAGCAAGCAAACACCTCCGAACACCCTTCGGAGAACCACCTCCGAAGCCCCTTCGGAGGTACCCTTCGAACAGAGGGTAAAATCCAGTCAATCACTCATCACAAAATACCGAAACCAACCCTTGGTTTCTCACATGTCAAATTGGATATTTGGACATCAATTTGAAGAAATAAATATGAACTAATTATAAAAATAATTACAGAATTAGAGGATTATTCGTGAGACAAATCTATTAAGCCTAATTAATCCATAATTAGCAAATATTTATTGTTGCATCACATTGTCAAATCATGACGTAATTAGGCTCATTAAATTCGTCTCGCAAATAATCCATCGATTATGAATGTGTTTTGTAAATAATCTACATTTAATACTCTAAAATAGTATCTAAACATTCGATGTGATAGGGACTACAGGACACGTCACTACATACAATATAGTTCAAATTGATCGAGACAAAAGCAAGCAAGACACAATGAGAAAACAAGACTATGTGTATCAAAACGATCGATATATTTCTCCCATGTTAGCTAGTTTATGTACTCCAGGTTTCAATGTCATGGCGTCGACTTTCTTGCAATTAGCAGCTAGGGTCAACGGCAGCTAAGCTAGCAGTATGAACTGTGAAGCTAGCTAGCTAGGAGCTCACTAACTACGATCTGAAGTTGACCGAGGCTGCTTAATTGGTACGTAAGCAAAGTGATTAGTTTATCTCAGTGTTTGGTAACTCGTGTCGGGAGGAGGACGACGATGTCAACATGATCGGCTAGCTGTAAATAATCAGCTCCAATTACCGAAACCACAAGCTGATTATGGCTTAGAGCCTGCTCCGATCCTGATCCCTCCGGTACTCAAAAACAAGTACAAATCGTTTTAAGTTTGTATCAACAATCGGCTAAAACAAGTCGTTTTGTATCTTATTCTATATTTTAGGTATTTATACCCTAGAAGAGAAGTAGCTAGTACTATTTCCTTCTCGGTTTCTGTGTTATCTTTAATATTGTATTGTATTTAATAGGGGCAAATGAAGAAAATACACACTGATTAATAACTCATTGCTATCTGAAATCATGTTCAAAACAAGTTGTTTTTCTATACCGGACGGAGTATTTGTTTTAGTTTGGAATTATAACAATTCAACTTATAAAAAAATGGATTTGACTAACTTACTGAATAATTATAATCTGCACTTTAGATCATGATAAATTGATTTGTTTATTTTAGCTTATGAAAATAAATTTTATTGTTATAATTCAAAGCTGAAACAAATAGTCGCTTAGGTATTCAAGTCATTTGCATTCAAAGTTGGGGTTGGTCTTGGTCAAAAGGTTAAACTCTAAGCATTGTAATTAGGAAGAAGCTGAAGAATAAGATTATTCATGCACCACATTTGTCAGGGTCAACTACCTTGGTCAAACGCTAGCAGTGACTAAGCAAGGCTTCCTTCTTCTAGCTAGATAGTTTTAGTTTATTTATAGGTCAATTTAAACTTAATAATGATCTAAATGAGTTGTATAAAAAAAATACATAAGAACCTCGATGTCCTCTTATAAACAACGACAATAATAACATAGCCTTTCAGTTCCAAACAAGTTGGGGTAGACTAGAGTTGAAACCCAACTAGAACCACAATGTCCTGTTCTAAACGATTTCTAAAATTTTGGTTTTTTATGTTAAGTGTGGTGAAAATAATATATTGCATCTAGACTTGTATGGTTTGGTGTTTAGTAGATAATACCAACATTTGGACAATCTTTTATATTAGATGAATTGGAGATTCAAACAAGCTTGAAAGCCTCAAAATATAAGGTTTTTTTCACCAACATGATTTAACATGAACTTATGACTTATTTAAACAACAAGTTTTACTTTCTAATTAAAGATCTTATATTATGACTTTTTTGAGCTATAAGTTAGTCATAAGGTATTGTTCCTTTGCTTTGAAACTAGTCTCACTACATACTTACAAGTTAATATGGATACTTAACTAGAGAGATCAGAACTAATGATTTTGGTCAGAGTTAGCATGATACACTCATATATATTCAGACAATTAAAGGGCTTGCTTTGATCATTTGTATGGTTTTGGTCAGGGTGTCTGATTAATTAATCTGCCTTGCTGCTGCCTGTTGTCTGTCTGAAGCTCATGATTTCCCCTACCTGATTAGCACCGCTAAAATGAAGCTCTTTTCAACGGTCTAAATTCTGGTTTCAGATTACGGAACTTAGGCCCCGTTTGGATGACAAGGGCTAAGCTTTAGCTCTTGTCGCATCGGACGTTCGGATGCTAATTAGAATGACTAAACATGAGCTATTTATAAAACTAATTGCGGAAGCCCTGGGCTAATTCACGAGACGAATCTATTAAACCTAATTAGTTCGTGATTTGACAATGTGGTGCTATAGTAAATATGTGCTAATGATGGATAAATTAAGTTTAATAGATTTGTCTCACGAATTAGCCCAGGACTCCTGCAATTAATTTTATAATTAGCTTGTGTTTAGTCCTTCTAATTAGCATCCGAACATCCAATGTGACAAAGGGCTAAACTTTAGCCCAAGGGATCCAAACACCCCTTTAATAGATGTAGAATCAAAAAATAAACTATAATCTAGAAGCCGAAAAAACTAGCTTAATATCTATTCGGAAAGATCAAGACAGCTTCATAGGCTCCACTGGAGCAAATTAAGCATGCATATATGTATGCATAGACTCCTTAGATTAGTACACCAACTGAAGGGCATTTGCATTTTGAACAAACCATTGCTTAGTTTTCACTGTAATTTTGCATTTTTCAAGGAGTTTTCTGTGAGTTCAGGTGATGAGATTAAGGACCTATTTGTTTCATCTTCTGGCAGCTACAACTAGTTCTAGAATCTTAAGCGGAAATAAACGGTTTAGATTCTAGGCTCAGATTATAAGACTCAGTAGTTGCGGAATCAGGAAATGAATTAGAATTCAAAAGCTAGAAAATATCAGCTACTCAGAGTAGCTAGCTATTGAGAATCTCTAGCTGCTAGAAGCTGAAACAAATAGATCCTAAGCTGCAGTTACCTTGTTAATACTATATTTATGGCCATTTTTTACTTCTCCATATTAGCAAATTGCAGCAACAACCCTACAGTGTCAAACTGACAGTAGGACTACCTGTCCACTGAACTTACAAAGATACTAGCAGTTCAGTAATCAGTTTAGGGCTTCTTTAGTCTAGAGGGGGTGATTAAACTAGCATTAGTTGGTAGACTCTTGATGCAAATTTGTCTGCCCAAATGCCAACCAAAAGTACTCCATGAACTCATCTGATATTTCCCCCCCCCCTTATTTTCCTCTTGAAGATTCTTGTTGCACAGTGAAGATACAACCTATATATGGGTCTATTTAAGTGAGCTTCTCCTAGCTACGGTTAGGGTGCGTTTGATAGGGCTCCAGCTTCTTTGTCGTGTGGAGCTGAAGTCAAGTCAAACATTTTTCTTGATGAGTGGATCTGAATGAGAGCACTCTAGAAAAATGAATCGGCGTGGTGGAGCAAGGTCTGTCCATCTTCACAAGTGCTCCACTCCAGCTTCAGTATGGATTTTGTGATCCAGAGCTCTACCAAACAGGCTCTCATTTTCAGAATGTGAAGCTTTTCAAACCGATTCTAACTCTAAATTATCAACTCAATAGTTATAGAATCCGAAAATAAACTAGAATCCAAAAACTGATAAACATTATTTTCGCTAAATTCTCACTAACTAGATATTTATTAGCTGCTTGTCATAATTTGAAGCTTTGAAACATGCCCTATATATACTAATTCTAAATTACGAAACTCAACAGCTGTAAAATTTAAAAACGAACTAGAATCTAGAATCCGGTAAACATAATTTTCTTTATATTCTTGCTAACTAGATATTTATCGTCTATTTGTCAGAATTTGAAGCTTTGAAGCATGCACTATATATATATATATACACGGGAGCGCTATTCTACACCACGTGTGTAGAATAGCTATTCTACACCGACCACTTTTAGTAATAGATTTTTTCAGTAGAAATAACAATTGAGTACTATTTTTTCCTCAGTAATAGATTTCTCAGTAGAATAACTATTCTACACCCGTGGTGTAGAATAGCATTTGTGTGTGTGTATATATATACTGCTTAATTTATACTAGTGCTGCATATAGCTTTGGTACGGCTAGACCGGTTCTTTAAACAAAATAGATATATAGGGCTCGTTTCCTTTTCTTAAACAAAGATTAGGGCTCTCAATTTTCAATTATAGTGCACAATCACCATGTGGATGGATGGATGGATCAATGTCTTTTCTTTCAATTTGACTGCTTTTTATTAATTTCAGGGAGGAGAACACACTGGACAAATTCTAGTGCAGCATGAAAAGAAGGTGCAAGTGAATCAGGGAGGATCACCCAGTAATTATTGGGATCTAACGCTAAGTATTCAGGGTCTGTTTGGTAGAGCCGATCCCTATAAGATTTGGAGTAGGTTAAAAGTGTTTGGTTAAGCTGAGCTGCTCTAGAAATTGGCTTTAGCTTCGAGGGAGATGCGAGTGAGGTAGTTTAGTGACATTTGCGAGTAATTTTCAAACTTTCTTAGAGTGGAACAATTGAAGCTATCTAAACCTCGATCCACCTCCCTAGTGCATTTTTTTGAAGCGTTCTGGTTCGGATTCAGAGCCTAGCAAACGTGTTTGGCTCGATTTCAACTCTATGGATCAAAGAAACTAGAGTTGAAGCCCTCCTTACTTTGTGAGCGATAGGGCCCATGGTCAGCTGGTCATCAGCAAGCAAAAGGCAGGACAGAATTATGCATCCTGAGGACTCATGTGTCCTCTTTTCTTTCTAGGGTTTGATGGATTATCATTGCCATTGTCCCTTAACCTGAATTCGATGTAGAATCGATCACTGATTATTGCACTTTGATTACTACTATACTCATGTGGTGGCAGTTAGCAGTAGCATTTGATAGCTCATTTTCATCTTGGTTAACTGTATCTATGAATGTCTTCAATATGCACAGAATGATAATCATGTCATGGTATTCAGAGTGTTTGCTCATAAGAGTTGAGATGTTTTTGTTTCCTCTGATGGTATCAGACTGTCTGATTTCAGTTCAGAGATAACCCCAACTCAGTAAATAGATCATAGTATTTTTCGGGTTGGAATGAGTTCATCCTGAAAAATAGCCGACGATAAAATGATATCATTTTTTGTTTGGTTAAAGAATCAAACCTAGATCCGTCGACCACACCATCAAGCTTGCCTTCTTGGAGCCCGGCTGCTCAGATCAGTTGCGCCGCCGAGCTAATTCGACGTGGATTTTACCGTACATCTCTTACCTCTTCATCGGTAAAAAAACAAGGTGATGTATTATCTTTTAGAAAGTAAGATATCGGTTTCTTTTAATTTTAGTTGTTAGATTAAGGTGATCTATTACCACTAGGAGACGAGACATCAATTTCTTTTAACATCACTGAACCTACAGCAGACACGTGTTCCAAATTCTCCGCTTGACATGTACTCTTGTCTTTACTCTCTTCTTTATAATGGAAGCTTTTATTGAACTTAGACAACTAAATCGAAGCGAGAAGATATAATTATTCTAAGAACACTTTCGAACCGTAACTGTAGATCAATACATCACATACACTATCAAGTTGTTCTTCACCTAACCACTCACATGTGCATCTATTTGCATTGCTTGGTTTCAAAGCCCAAGAAACCAGGAAGAATCTCAAGAGAAACCAAGAAAACTAAACAAGTTTCAGACTTGAGAGTTGAGAGTTGAGACAGATGGAGGCAGCAGGGGGACAAGAGGCAGAGGGGCCGTATCACCTAAGAACCCTACATCCACCAAGCAAAGTGTCGCCGTTGTCTCGACCCGAACTGAATTAAAAAAATTGCTATTTTGATACTTCAAAGATGTGCATTTTGTTTAGTATGACACTTCTGAGGCTAATACATAGGATCACTTAAGTCACTGAAAGTGGGTCCGAATGTCAAAAATGCAAACGTCACATTTCTTAAGTGTCAAAATAGCAAATCTCTCGAACTAAACCGGAACCCTAATCAAGGAACGAATCTTGTGTGCCTTGATTAGCTTGAGCTTCTTCTCCTCTTTTGATGTGCTTCTCTTTTGTTAATTGATTAGCTAATATGTATTGTTGTTTAAGGGGAGGGTTGCTTGCTTGCTTGCCTAGCTATTGACATGCTCACATGGGTGACACAAAGATTAGCTAGGACAAGTACTCCTAGTTTCTCTAAATTCTTACCAGATAGATACTCAGACCAGTCAGCTAGTAAGAATCTCCGGCTGAAACAAACATGCTTTACATGTGTGTATGAGTTATTGAATGTGTGTTTGGTTAAGCTGTAGGTTATGAAAAAAACTGTTGTGAGCTGTGATCTGTGGAAAACAGTTATGAGTCGTGAGCTGTGAAAAAACCGAGAAAAAAACTAAAAAGTTGTTTGGTTCGAAAAAGCCGCGGAAAACTGAGAAGTTTAGGATGATGATGCATTAGTGGCCACATTGTGGCCTTGTTGATTATATTTTGTCAAGAGTGATGCAGTACAATACTGCTAGCATTGTAGGATGCTAGATGGCATTGTTAAAGAGGTGATTAGTACTAAGCTGAGTGTAATTAATTTGAGAATCATCAAATTTTTGCAGCATTCGACGGCGACGAACACGGATATATGGCCACTATTTCCAAGGTTCCAAATTCCCGTGGTAAAGTCGGCTGCTTATCAGTCCGGAGCCAGCGACACAGTTACTCCCGGGGTACGAATTCAAATTTTAAATTTAAAAGTTTGAATTTAGACTTGTACGTCTGTACCTGCTCGCGTTCGTATATATTTGCCTGACTTCTATCTAGCGAGATTTATACTTAAATGGGTGGATTTTATATTTTTGTCGTATAATTATGGATATATAATTATGGATGAGATAGTTAATCATACATGACATTAAGACGAGTCATCTCACCAAAAAGATATAGGGTGCGTTTGGTTTGCTGGATATCCCTGAATGGGATAGGACCATCCCATCCAGTCAGCTGTTTGGTTGAAGGGCGAAGGTGGATGGGATGGTCCACGAGAGGAATATTCCTTCAATATGCTGGATGGAGAGATTCAAGAAATTTTTCTGGATGAGCTCATTCAACATTGGACGAGATGACGTGTCGTCTCCTGATTGGTTATGACACATTTAATTTTTCGTTTATAAATATTCAAATAATTTTTACTTCCAAATTATTTATCTAATTTATGATCTAATTACATCATTGTATTGATTATAATTTAATCTATAAAATAAGATCTCATATGGTTATATTTTTATTAAAAAATATATTTGACAAATGAGTCCCACTAAATTTAACATTATCTCATCCAAGTTGTATACATCTAACCAAACAAAAAATTGTCTCATCTCATCCATCCAACCAAACACGTCGAATGTATCATCTCATCCCTAAATTCATGGATAGGATCATCCTATCCACTCTCGCCCCCAAACCAAACGGACCCATAGAGACAAGCTCGTCCCTAAAAAAGATGAACGAGTGATCTCATCCCACTTCACGTGCAAAGGTTCTTGGGGCAGGATAAAAGGTTTCAAGACGAAGACTCCAAAGATAGGGCAATCCAAAGGTTCCAGGGCAGAGCGGAGATTTAGTTCGGTGTTTCATTTATCTTAACCCACCAACTAAACACGAACATCTCTGCTCATTGCAACCAAACATTAGACAAGACAATTCTATGCCAAAAAAATGGAAAATGATCATCACATCTCACCTTGTCTCTAAACCAAATAGAATAATAACATGAACCATTCCCAGTGACATTTTGACTAATAACATAGTTAGATTTGATCATCATGTCATTGACAGTTGGAGACAGTTTTCATGACGAATAACAAAAAAAAGGGGACATAATTTGGCTACACGAACTTACAAAGCAAACCATTGCATTTCTCAGTGGCTGGAAATATTTTTTCTTGGGAACAAATACACAAGAGACTATGCTCTTTCAGAACACAGTGACACAGAGGAGGAACTAGTTTTTTTCCCTGAATAGCGTGAACAAAACAACTTCATTCCCTGCCAAGAAATGCATCTCTTGATTTATCCACCGTGTTAGAGCTAAACAGAAGACTGAACTGAAACTCCTAAATTAAGGTTATTGACAAGTGTTCCTACAACCATTTGGTCAAGAAACAAAAAATGCACAATAAAGTGGGTTAGTCCACTATTACAAAGTTACATGTTCCCTAGGGTCAACGCCGCAAGACCAAGATAAATGGCAGGTAAGACGTGTTCTTCTGAAGCAGCTTCAAATAAATGTTTGTTCATGGTATCTGCGTCATCCACATAAAGGTAAGAATTAGATAGTTCAAAAGCCTACACTGGTATGCAAAATATTGGTCACAACTAATAGATTGATTTTCATTGGGCAGGTGATATGTTGCAACTTGTCAAATTTGAACAACAGGAATGGTTACACCTTACAACAGCTCTCCCAGTAATTTGAACATTTCAGTGTATTTTTTGTGATACATTACTATGCTTCTGTATCAACTGTTAAGAATGATATATGTTTTGTATGTTGTAGTAGCATCTGTTACTTTTAATGTGTCTTCTGTTACTTTTGTGCTGTGTAGATGATCAGACCAATCCAGTCATTCTATTGTGCTTCCTAGCCGACTGGATTGGTCCGATCATCTCTCCCTGATGTATATGTGTGACTGAACCCTTTCTGTGAATCATATTCACTGATTCTAATCTATCCAGAAAGTAACATCAACCTTCCTGTGTTATGGTCTAAAGTTCTAAACGGTAAGAAGCATGGATTTTTCTCTGCAGAGCAGCATCTGTTAAATTGAAAATGGCCTACAACTCTACAACTACAGTACGATGTTAGAACAAACTAGATATTGCCACTTTATCACATGCAAAATAATAGATAGGCAAAACATCATAAATTGACTAAAGACAGAAGGTAACAATGTGCCAATGTGGTTCTATCTGAAAGAATTTTCATCTTCATGTTTCCACCAAAAGATATAAGAATCCCAATAGTGAGACAAGATATCCAGTCCTGGCATATTACAAGATCTGCTTGTGCTAATTCACTTCCTTTTAATAGACAAGTGAGATTGTTGTTAATGCATCCATAATCCATCACTAGATCTACAGGAAGTACAGAAAAGAAATTTGAATGCAACACCAAACAAAAGAAGTTCAAGGAGCACTAACCAATAATCTGCTGTGGGTGTGGATGACAGAAACCTTCCGAGCTTCCTTTTTAACAGCACATATGACATGGGTTGACAATAAAACTAAGAAGGAAAGTATAGCTAACTAAGTCCATTCCCCATATCATCGGTTTTGGAACTCTTGTGCTGCCATATGTAAGCCATGTTAACAAACAAAAATGAATTACTCTATTAAAGCAATTTGCTATACCAGCAAGGATATAATGGTCGTATGCTACCTTACTTTTCTTGTGCTTATGCACATCAGCTGAATCCTCCATTCCCTCATGCTTCCTCTTCTGAAAAAATCGTGGCCAAAGCCCAACATATGGAATATGGTTTAGTGGTTTACAGTGACAAATGGCTCAGACCTGTAAAAGTTTTGAACATACATAAAAGTTCTTAAAAATGGACCAACCTTCTCATGGTGTTTCTTTGAATGATCGCCACCAGAATCATGATGCCCACTTTTATCCTTTTTCTTGTCCTTGTCTTTACTCCGGTCTTTATGTCGATGTTTGTGTTTCTTATGCTCCTTGTCTTTGTCCCTGTCTCTGTCTTTGTGTTTTTTATGCTTTTTATCTTTGTCTTTGGACTCACTTTTTGGTTTACCAGATATAGTCGGTATACCCTTTTCAGCCTGTTGAGTGGTTCAATGTTGTAGAGAGGACAATAAGCAAATGGACAATCATAATGGAACTAGGAGGGTAAATGGATCTTACAGAGGGTAAATCTACTGGAGACGTTTCTCTAAGCTGAAACGCTTGCCCCAGTGTTTCCATATCAAACGGCTGAATATAAGCGGGCTTGTCCCTCAAGTATGCATTCTGAACGAGCTGATCTAGCTCCATTCCTTCTCCTTTACGAATTTCAGTATCTCCCACAATATTGTGAAGATAATGTGTATCTGATATTGCCAATGGCAAAGACCTCTTGCAAAAGAAATCATGGTGGGCAAGCAGTTTATAGTGGCTTATTAAATCAACAGCACCAGTGAGCTCCCTAGGCCCTGAAATACCATAATCATATCATAGGCCACCAGCATTGCAAGCAACCAGGACTTGGAAACAGAAACATATCAAGAACTAGCTTAAAATGAACACTTGTCACGTTGGTAAGCTCAAAAGGCATGTTGATGTAAATCACAACAGTAAGTGTTCACTCTATAATGAACATATTGTATACCACAATTGTTTCAAGATGAGAAAATATCAGCATTTGCTGAGATGTCTAATAGCACTGTAGGCACTTGGAGCTAACTCAGCTCAGGACATCAACAAAAGGATGTTTGCATCAGATATCCAACACAAATGATTATGGTGACACCAGATTTTAAAAGGAAATCAACTGCATGCCAAGTAAAGCACATGTTACCTCATGCCTCATCTTTAAACATAGTTGGGATGTTTTTGCTGGAAACCTTTTAATCTTTAGAAAAAAACTTTGGGGTGACAAAACATTAATGAAAATTCGATAGGAAAATTTTTCTAGCGGATACGAATGCGCTCATAGCCTTGTTACTTTCTTATCAACAAGAAAACTACCTTTGCCAAACTTATTGCCATCAGAATCCATCAGATTAAAGTTTGGTCTTAGCACAGTGCATCTTCACCTGAAATTCAATTGAATGAAACTTCATAACCAGTGTACAAAATTAAAGTCAATAGAATCACACTATGGACTTACAGTATGACTCGATTTTGATCCCTAGGTCACAGTTCCCCAAAAAACCCTCAACTGCAGTGAGCGCCAGGGGCGGACCGAGCTTGGGGCATGGGGGTTCCGGATTCAGCTGAACCCCCCAATTTTTTTCTGGAAACAAGCTTGGGGCAAGGAGAAAACCTCCCAGATCTAGAAGAGAAGGTAAGGTTAAGGCAGAAGAGAGACGGTGTGGGTGGACGCAAATGAGAGAGAGAGAGAGGATGTCCGTGCGGGTACTCACCGGCGAGGATGCGGCGGAAGCAGCGACGCCGGCGCCGCTGCTCGCGGTGGGGATCGGCGCAGGCGGCCGGCGACGTGGAGGCGGAGAGCGGCGAGAGGATGGTATCTCACGTTAACGGCCTAAGTTATTTAGGTTAAGGCGTTTGGTAGTTTAGATATTATTTTAAAGTATTAAATTTTAAATTTAAATTAATTATAAAATTAATTTATAATCGGTGGATTATTCACGAGATGAATCTAATTAATCTAATCATATCATGATTTGATAATATGATGCTACAGTAAATATTTGTTAATCATGGATTAATTAAGCTTAATAAATTCGTCTCGTGAATAATCATATGATTCTGCAATTATTTTTGTAGTTAGTTTATGTTTAATCCTTCAAATTGATGTCTAAACATTCGATGTAATATGGACTAAATTTTAGTCCATGGAACCAAACGTCCCTTAAGTCGTTTAGGTTCAGGTGTCGTTTGGTTCCAAAAGTTTAGTCTCGTTACATGATCAGATGTTTGTATGTTGTTTTAGAGTATTAAATATAGATTATTTATAAAATTCATTCATAATCGGTAGATTATTTACGAGGCGAATCTGATGAGTCTAATTACGCTATGAATTTGACAATGTGATGCTACAGTAAACATTTGCTAATCATGGATTAATTATGATTAATAAATTCACCTCGCGAATAATCCTTCAATTCTATAATTATTTTTATACTTAGTTTATGTTTAATCATTTAAATTGATGGCCAAACATTCGATGTGACACGGACTAAACTTTAGTCCACGGAACCAAACGACCACTTAATTGTCGAAATAAAGATGATGTTTTAAAAAGTTTTGAGAAATTTGATGTTTTGTTCCAAACGATTTTTTAAAATACGAGCTTATTTTATTCTATTTGTATTTGTAGTACGGTGAAAATATTACATCACTAATGTATTTGTTTTGTTTGGTATTTAATTGATAATATTGTTATTCGGTGAAGTGAAACCTCAAAACAAGAGTTTTTCACCAATAGAAAATCTAGGAATTTTTATAAACATGCCATTACAATTTTCTGTAATTTGAAAAATGCCACTGTCAGTGACTATGGTAGGTCCCATCTGTCAGTGACACGCCGATGACATATTTCAAAACCATGAAAATTGTAATAGCATGGAAAAATTTGGCCCTAGAATCTAATATGAGCTTATGATATATTTGAATAGAATATTTTATCTTTTAGAAAAATATGGTTTTAAAAGCTATAAAGGGCCCTAATTCAATTCAAATCCAAATAGTCACATGTCTGCCAAGGTTTAATTCAATTCAAATCAAATCAAGATGAACAGGTAAAGTTTCTTTACACCAAATATCACATACAATGCAGATATACAGAACTGCAAAAAGATAATCTGTCCTTATTGCAACCTTTTGGCAAAACAAAATGTGTTTTACTTTTAAAGACAATATAATATGATATACCCTCTTTTATCACATAGTTTACAAGATCACTAAAATCATGCAAAACTTAATACTGATTTGTTCTTCCATATTTTTAAGCAATTCATACAAGACAGTGTGAAAGTATATACCTGCTCTACTATATAATTGGCGAGTTTGAGTATTTACCTTACCAATAATTTGTTATATCACATTATTTCATTCACATCTAATAAATCATAGTCATTTGATCTTTCTTTTTTCTCGTTTGGACCGGCCGGTCCATGGTGGCCTTCCCTCCTCTCTTTGTGTTTATATGGAATCATTAATATATGAAATCAATATGAAAGTTAATATGTTTTATATAGAAATTATTAATATACGTAAATCATCAAATACGAAAATCATTGATATATAGTATGTTAATCATATATATAAATATATGGAAATATATTTCTACATATATGGAAATCTGAATAATTTTATATAGAAATAATAAATAAATAAATAAATAAATACAAAATGTATTAATGGCAAAATGTTATTTTTGGAAGTCTCGGAATCTCCTTCTATACCCATCCCTTTCATTCTCTAGTGTCTCCCTATAAAATCCGGGGTTCATCGTCGAATTCTGATATCAATTCCAATCACAGTCTTGCGAACCCGATCCTGCGCCGTCGTTTTTGCTTCAACAGTCGCTTGCCCTCATCATCGGTAGCCACATATGTCCTCGTTGTCGACTTTGTCGAGTCCACCATCCCCTCCCCTACTCGGTCGTCGCTTCGATCGGATCCCAACCACCGAATCGTCATCGCTTCCTTTATCTCGAACCATCCTCGTAGCTCTTGCTCATCGATTACCATCGCTACCTTTATCCCGAATAATCCTCGTAGCTCTCGGTCATCGTCGACCACCTTTGTTTCATAAAACATAAAACACTCGGGCAAGCAAAACATCATGTCACCCCTAAACTAGGCCAGTAAATCCAAAATCCTGAAGATAACTACCCCTAAAATAAGAGACAATCCCGACCCATTGTTTGGGGATGGGCCGACATTTTGAGTTCAAAAAATTCGTCTGACAAAAAAATCGTCCCATCCGCAAATCCCTCCAACCAAATGCTACTCCCTCCGTTCACTTTTAAATAACATAGCTGACTTTTATCTCAACGTTTGACCATTTGTCTTATTCAAAAAACTTTTTGAAATATTTACTCTGTTATAATTTGTTTTATTATTGAAAGTAATTCAAGTATAACTTATATTTTTGCATATTTGTATAAATTTTTTGAATAAAATGAATAGTCAAACATTGAGATAAAAGTGAACTGGCTCGCTTAAAAGTAAACGAAGGGAATACTAGCCAGCCAAGTGTCCCACGGTCCACCTCACAGTAGCAGGCCACGTCATGGGCCCAACAACATCCCCGCTGCTTCCAGCCCGGCCCATCAAACCCAAAGCCGGCCCCCGCACGACACGTCACACCTCGGTCTCCCCTCGCCCTGCCCGCGCCGGGACCCACCCGTCAGCCATGCGGGCCCACCACACGATCCGTCCCGTCGTCGGCTGGGCCCCGCGGCGCATCGGACGGCCGCCGTCCCTCCCCCGTCAGGTCCCATCGTGTCGGCGCCTTTCCCACGCCAGCGCGCCGGGGCCCACCACGTTCGCCTACGTGGGTCCCGGCCATCAGTGGGACGTAACGAGGCGTCTAGGATGCGTCGGTGTCGCGTGCGTACGGCGGGGGTGAAAAGGTAAAAGTGCACCGTTTTTTTTTTACCGCGGGGCATTTTTCGTTCACGCCCACGATGAAATCTGTATTTGTTACTACGATATTCGTACGGTGCGTGTAATAATTTGCTAGAAGAAGTTAGTGACGGTGAATCTGCCAACATCGTAAATTTTTATTGACGTGTAATGATATGGTGATGTTTTAATGTTGTGATTTTTTTCATCGCAATGCATGTACATTTAACTAGTGAAACCAAATATAAAGAGATTAAGTTTATCCCTCGCCATCGTTGGAGTAACCTGTCGTCGGGCGGGTTACGGTGGAGGTGGAAACGACTCTGTTTGTGAGACTCTTCGGTGAATACCTTGTCTAAGACTTTTAGGCAAATAATGGCAACGTTTCTACGTCATGATATTGCTAGAGGCATCGTGTTGAATCTTTGTTGGTGTCTCTCTTGCCACTATTGGTCGGTCTTGCCTAACGACGACCCATTTTTGGTTAGATCTGCCCTTGGTTCGCGTTTGGTTGCTTTTGGGTCGTATCGTGTGTATTTTTTCATTTTTTCACCCAAAGTTATAATCTTGTATTTTTTATAAGACTTAATTAATAAAAGTCCACTATCTTTTATCTTATGTGGATTGCTTAAAAAAAGTTAAGCCAGGTCTATGACTTAATTATTGACTATATTACCATTGCTCAAATTTTATTATCCAAATAAATTACAAGTCCATATTAAATATATTTAAAGGAAGAGTTCGTGTGTTAAGTATTATAATGAGGCTACTTCGTCCGCTGTTTTCCGTCCGCGTTCACATGTGTGCCTTTCTCACATTCTATAAAAAACCAGCCAAAACTTGTGCCTCGTAAAAACCGCCCAAACCGCCGCCGGTTCGCTCACGCCCGGCGTGCCTTCGCAGCGCGCGCAGCGCGCAGGCCGCCCCGGTCATGCGCTGAACCGCCGCATGCGCGCGACGCGCTGTATGCAAACTAAAAATAAAACGTCACAAAGAAGAAAAAAGAATTATATATATTTTTATTTTTTTATTTTTTTAATTTATTTATTTTTACGCGGATGTACAAATTTTGTATAAAAACCATTAGATTTCTGAAAAATCACGTAGAAACATGAATTTTACACAAATACCCTGTTAAAAAATAAAATTCTCTGTTGCAAAGCACAAGCATCTGACTAGTATTTTTCAAAACTATTTGATGTCTTGTAATATCAAAAATTACACTAAAGAATAATATTATCTACCTCTTATAATATCAAAAATTATACTAAACAATAATATTATCAATCAAACGATAAACAAAAACAAGCCCAATAATAATACAATATCTTCTCAATAATATATAAAATAAGCTGTAACAATTTGACTACGCCTAATGCCACGATACAAATCTACCCCACGAGGACCACAAGGGAGTACGAGTTCAGTGGCTAAAGATGTCAATGGGTTTATACCAATTAGGTTTGATTATTTTAGGGTCCGTTTGGTTTGGGGGCGAGGATGGATAGGATGATCTTATCCATAAATTTAAGGACATGATGATACATTCAAGGTGTTTGGTTGGATGGATGGGATGAGACAATTTTTTGTTTCGCTAGATGTATACAACTCGGATGAGATAAGGTTAAATTTAGTGGGACCCACTTGTCAAATATATTTTTTAACAAAAATATAATCATATGAGATCTTATTTTATAGATTAAATTATAATCAATACAATGATGTAATAACCAATAAGGAGACGACACGTCATCTCGTCCAATGTTGGATGAGCTCATCCAGAAAAATTTCTTGAATCTCTCCATCCAGCATATTGAAGGAATATTCTTCTCGTGGACCATCCCATCCACCTTCACCCTTCAACCAAACAGCTGACTGGATGAAATGACCCTATCCCATCTAAGGATATCCAACAAACCAAACGCACCCTTAAACTCATATCCGTTAGAATTTTTTCCATTGGATAATCCATATACACTTGCGGGTACCATTTCTTCGCCAAACTATATCCATCGGATACACATACCTATCAATAAGCACAACACACAAAACAGGCTAACAAATAACCACTGTTTATGAATCATCACAAAAATAGTGTTTCACCTAATTAGATCGATCACTCATTCAATCATAAAATCAAAATTACATATATATAAAAAGTTCTAAACATAGTACAATAATGATTTAACCTACAACAATAACATCAATAGTTTAAACTCCAAAAATATAGCCTATTGAGTGATGAGTACCCATCAGATAACGAGCATGGATATTAAAAAATCATACTCATATTCGCACACCCGTTAGATATTATTTTTTCTCATTAATACATCTACGAGTAAAAAATTTTACCCATAGATCTACACTAACAGAGTAAAAATCATCGGTTTGGGGTACCTATTGCTATCTTTATTCACTCCCTTCTGCAGAGCCGCACGTGCAATCTGCGCCGTCCATTGCCAATCCGACGGCTCCGCGCTCTCCCGGAGACGCGCGGACCGCATTAACCGCGGTCCACGCGCGGGCCCCACCGCTCCCTGCCCGGAAAGCGACGAATCCTCGTACGCCGGGAGGCGCGGAAAAGACGGCGCTGCCCCTGCACGTGTCCACGTCGGCCTGCCCCGCCTCGGGTTCCTGGCCGTCCATGCTCCCGCGCGCGAATCTCGAGGCAGGCGTGTGGAGGCTGCGGCCGAAGGGCGTCATGGTAATTTTGACATTCTACGTGAGAGTGGAGGGGTTGCTCTTTTCGAAGAAGGGCAGCCGTTTTTTTGGACTTGACACCTTAATTATTCTTCTATTTACAAATAAGTCCTTTGATAATTTGGTCTGAAAAATTAATATCGATCTACAACAGTTTGCTTATAATATCGATCTCTATTTTTCAATCCTACAAATATGGTCTATAGTACTCCCTCCGGTGTACAAATATTAGTCGTTTAGACAGAATTACACATACCAAGGTGATATTAAATAAAATTACAAGGGTTGTCTCAATTGGTTATGCAGCCTAGATATTAGTGGTGTTACCCAAGTTCAACTCTTGGTGGTGAGGACAGTTAAAGTGATAAACGCTTTGATTGATGGTGTCATCCAAGTTCAACTCCTAGTGGCGAGGACAATTAAAGTGACAAACGCTTCGATTGACGGGACGATTAATATTTGTACATTATCAATAAAACCAAAACGATTATTATTTGTATATCAGAGGGAGTATGTAATAATTTTGTGATACCTTCAAGTATGTGTATCGTCCATCCTATAACAACACGCGGAGAAGAAAACAACGCGGGCAACAAAAAATATGTACGAATAAAAATAGGGACGGACACTGACCAAGCTAATCCTATATTTGAGAGTGATGAACGGTGATTTAAGGAATGGATTAAGAAATGAACTCATTTAAGTGGACTGCTGGAGCTTCGTTTCGTTTTGACCAAAATACATAAATTCAAATTTAAGTAGTCAAAATCTCAAAACAAAATTAATCCATTTCAAAGGGGGTGGGTTGGAAGATACAAAATTCACCGTTTAAGAAATTTTTTTACTACTCCAAGAAGCTCCCTTTTTTCTACTGAAACCCCTCGAAACGGAAAGAAAAAAGGAAAAAAAACAGAGAGAGGAAATCGCCTCCACCTCCGCTCCTCTCGATCCGGGCATGGCGGCCTAGGCCCTAGGGTTCGCCCCTACCGAGGCGCCTCCGGTCTCGGCGACCGCGCTTCCGGTCTCCGCCGCGCTCCTAGCTCCCGGCTCGTCGTCGCGTCGTCTGTTTCGGCCGCCGGGGGCGAATGGTACGCTGTTAGGCCGTCGCTGCCGGATTTGGCCGCGCCTCGGCTCCGCGGCGTGCGACCTCTTGAGCTCCTGAGGCTGGGCTTGGCCGCCGCGGCGGGAGAGCTCGCGCAGCGGCGATTTGAGGCGCGACGGTTCCGGTTAGCCGTCGAAGGAGTGCCGGTGGCGCGAGCGCTTGGGATGAGCTCCCGGTCGGTGCGGTTCATAAGCCGTTGTTTGATCTGATGAGCTCGGGGTCAGTTGTCTACTTGACTCGCCCGATTTCACCTCTAGTTTGCTCCCTCCGCTGCGAAAAATCCAGCTTCTGTGATCAAGCTGTGTTCGTCCTGTTGTTTTTCCTCAGTTTTCGGGGGAAAATATTGGAGCTTTCTGACGATTCTTCCTTGTTCCAATTTGATGGTTGCTCAGTGATTATTCCAGGAATTCCGGTGGGATGAGGTCGGCTGTGGTGAGGATTTGCCGTGACGGTCCGGGCTTTGGTTAGCTGTTCTAGGCGGAGGCAGCGACAAGGGGGAGGAATCTGGAGCAGAAGATGGAAGATAGTTCGGCAGGTATTGCTGTTGGGGGCATAATGCGACGCTGAGGAACATATCCTTCGGTGTTCTTTCGCCAGGGTGCGGCAGAGTTCGGTGCTCTTGGCGCCGGTCGTGATCGGAGATGAAGCTCTCGCCGTCTACGGATATGCTGCAGATGTTGCCGGAGAATGACGGTACATCCCAGCTCACAAATTCAAGATTATTTCAGCTGTGCATTTCTCAGCTTGTGTTGATGCCTGCATTGTAAAGTGGATTAAGGATCATGGAGCATTGTGATTGTGCACTTTGAGTTGTTTGTGCATGATCACATTCTGGCTTCTCCATTTCTGCCTTGCACACACACAGAAAGAAAACCACATCACTTGCTTCTGTTCATTGCTCCCATGTTATAGCATTATTGATACTGACTGAGCCTCCTACTGTCTATGGGCAAGTACAAATAGTAGCTTCACATGAACTCAGCTTTCTGGTGGTTTGCTGTTCAGCTCATGTGTGTTTGGCATTTTGCAGGGGAACAAAGGTGTCTGAACTCGGAGCTGTGGCATGCATGCGCTGGGCCCCTTGTGTCTTTGCCCGTGGTCAGGAGCCGAGTGGTCTACTTTCCACAGGGCCATAGTGAGCAGGTCAGTCACTCGGCTTGTAGTCTCTCTACACACATAACTCTTTGATAAACTAGGCATGGCCGGATTTTGTTGACTCCAGTTTACTAGATTTCATAAAAGAAGGCAGAACAAGTGTAGGCTGTCTAATATATGAAAGAAAGCTTTTGCCTTCATGCATCAGTGCATCACTATAATAGGGCAGGAGATTCTTCATATTGTTTGCTTTAAGGCATCACTAAAGTTTAAACATGATATCGCAGAAGAATGTGCTGAAACTCTACTTTCTAAAGTAAATTTAGTTTTGTGCAGGTTGCAGCATCGACTAATAAGGGAGTCGATGCTCAAATCCCAAACTATCCAAACCTACCTCCTCAGTTGATTTGCCAGCTTCATAATGTCACCATGCATGTGAGTTCACACTTAAATTCTTAAAGGGACCGTCATGTAGCTCCTTAGTAAGCACTTTTATGACAATTTATCGGTGCTATTGCAGGCTGATGCAGAGACAGATGAAGTTTATGCCCAGATGACACTGCAACCATTGAGCCCAGTATTTGACCGTTGCTTTGCACTTGTAGCTTGATTTCTTATACATTGTTTCAAAATGCTGTAAGGTTTCTGTATTCATCATGTATACCACTAACAGGAAGAGCAAAAGGAGCATTTTCTTCCAATTGAGTTGGGTACTGCTAGCAAGCAGCCCACAAATTACTTCTGCAAGACGTTAACTGCAAGTGATACGAGTACCCATGGTGGATTCTCTGTTCCCCGCCGAGCAGCTGAGAAAGTCTTTCCTCCACTGGTCTGTCTTTAAGCTCTCTTTTTTTTCCCTAAGAAATGTCCGTCTATTACATGTTCTTCAAATTGATTCATTTAGTTATCTGCAGGATTTTTCACAGCAGCCTCCTGCACAAGAGCTGTTTGCTAGAGATTTGCATGAAAATGAGTGGAAATTTCGCCATATATTTCGTGGTATGTACTATGACTGACACACATGTGGTTGATTATTAATTGTTTGTATACACAGAAAAGTGACAGATAAAATCATGTATTGCACATTTTAGATAGCATTTCCATTAGACATCTGATTTGTTCATTTCTTTCTGCTGCCAAGATCTGTTTAGCGGTTTTATTTGGCTAAGGAATTGGAATTGCCTGGGCATGCTATAATGACAATAGTGTAAATTACCTCCTTTAGTTTTTACCTTGCATATTTTTTGTCTTATGAAATTCTATTGCGGGTTATCTTCTTCTGTTGAACTTTCGATTGGCCATGCATTTATTCTGCAGGTCAACCAAAAAGGCATCTTCTGACAACGGGCTGGAGTGTGTTTGTGAGTGCGAAAAGATTAGTAGCAGGAGACTCTGTTATATTTATCTGGTACAACACCCTTCAACCCTTCATTAAATTATATGTTAGTGGCCGCGAGACTGTCCACACTGCTGAGGCTTAAGTACCTTTTTCATTTTTACCAGGAATGATAACAATCAACTTCTTTTGGGAATACGTCGTGCAAATCGTCCACAGACTGTTATTCCCTCTTCTGTGCTATCAAGTGATAGCATGCATATAGGCCTTCTTGCCGCAGCAGCTCATGCTGCAGCCACAAATAGTCGCTTCACAATTTTCTATAATCCCAGGTAAATGTAGTGCAATATTGTAGAACAGTACCTTGATCCACCTCATTTCTATATTTAATTGACACAGTCATCCTTTATCAGGGCTAGCCCTTCTGAATTTGTGATTCCATTGGCTAAGTATGTGAAAGCTGTTTACCACACACGGGTGTCTGTTGGAATGCGTTTTAGGATGCTTTTTGAGACAGAGGAGTCAAGCGTCAGGCGGTAAGCTCATAAAGCACACAACATGAAAGCTCCATTATCTTATAGTTACCTCTTCTTTCAGATACATGGGTACAATCACGGGCATAAGTGATCTAGATTCAGTGCGTTGGCCAAACTCACATTGGCGTTCTGTTAAGGTACTATACTACCCGCTAATGATTTTTTATGGTTTCAGCAGAAATTTGGTTTTCTTGTTTCATTATCTACCCGTTTGTCAAATACAACTTGTATGGATCCCTTTCAGTGAACGTGTTTACGTTGTGGTTTGTTTATTAACATTTTGGCATTGTGACACATTAGGTTGGTTGGGACGAGACCACCACTGGTGATAAACAGCCGAGAGTTTCTCTCTGGGAGATTGAGCCTCTGACAACCTTTCCAATGTACCCTAGTGCCTTTCCTTTAAGACTTAAGCGTCCATGGGCTTCAGGACTGCCTATGCATAGCATGTTCAACGGTATGCGGATTGATGACAGGACCACTAGCATGCATAATTATAGGATTATTTCAGTCTGCCTTTTGACTGTTTTTTCCTGCAGGTGGGAGAATTGATGATTTTGCTCGTTATTCTTCTCTCATGTGGCTTCGAGATGGAGATGGAGGAGCCCAGTCTCTGAATTTTCAAGGGCATGGAGTATCACCGTGGCTTCAGTCAAGAATGGATTCTCCGTTGCTGGGTCTTAAGCCTGACACATACCAGCAAATGGCTGCAGCAGCACTGGAAGAAATTAGATCTGGAGATCCTTCAAAGCAGCCTTCGGCTACACTGCAATACCAACAGACACAGAATCTGAATGGCGGATTGAATTCTCTGTTCACAAATCAAGTTCTACAGCAGATGCAGTATCAATCCCAGCAGTCACCCCTGCAAGCTGTTCAGCAAGGCCATTGTCAGAACACTGGTAACTCTGGGTTCCTTCAAGGTCAGTTTCCGCAGCTGCAGTTGCACAATCCTCAGCAACTGCTAAAGGAGCAAGAGTTGCAGCAGCAGCAACAAAGACAGGAGGTTTTACAAGAACAATCTCATCAGGAGATGCCACAGCAGCTCCCATCTAGCGATAATCGCATTGCTGGTGTAGCTTCTGAGTCAGGATCTGCTTCTCAGGAACCATCATCATTGCTTACTGGATCATCATTCTACCATCAGAACCTGTTAGAAGGAAGCAGTGATCCATCTTTGCATCTACACAATAATTTCCACACCTTCTCTAACCAAGAAGCCTCAAACCTTCTCAGTTTTACACGAAGTAGCCAATTAATGGCACCAGAGAGGTGGCCTTCTAAGCGGTTGGCTGTAGAGTCCGTTCATCCTGAACCTCAGTCCATGCACCCCAAGCTTGAGAAAGTAACTCACCAGACCAGTATATCTCACTTTCCTGGCACCTTTCCACCATTATCAGCAAGAGGCTGTTCTATCATCCAGGATTGTGGGGCTGATGCTGAGAGCTGCCTGCTTTCATCATCATTTGCACCCCAGGATGGCATGGCGAGTGTCACTGGTGATGGTAGCAGAGAAACTGATTCTATGGCAATACCTTTGTTGAGATATAGTGGTGTGGATTTGACACCCGAAAACACCTTAGTAACCTCCAACTGTTTAGGTGATTCTGGAACCTTCAATCCTCTTAATAATATTTGTGTAAATCCATCACAAGGAGCAACCTTTGTGAAGGTATGTGTTTTTCACTTGCATGTTATTGATTGCCAAAGTTGATAACTGAGAAAAATACTTTGGTATGTAGATTAAACAACAAATATTTTAGAAGGTTGATGGTAGCAAAGCAATCAGTTATTGTGCCTTAGAGTTATCTGATGTCTGAACATACCTTAAGCCCTGCTGATGATATCACTTGATGCTATTTATTACCCTACACAATTGTTCTGTGAGCTGCTCATTTATTGTGTGTGATGATCTGGCTAATTTTTTCAACATTTTCTTTAACAGGTTTACAAATCAGGGTCCCTTGGGAGATCGCTGGACATCTCCAGATTCAGGAGCTACTGCGAGTTACGTAGTGAGCTCGAGCGTCTCTTTGGCCTTGAAGGCCAACTGGAGGACCCTGTAAGATCAGGCTGGCAGCTTGTATTTGTCGACCGGGAAAATGATGTTCTTCTGGTCGGCGATGATCCATGGCAGTAAGCACTTACAAAATCAAATTCTTTCAAATGCGATATACTATTTTTGATGCCTGAAACAAGCAAACATAATCTTCGATGTTATGTTTTCCAGCGAGTTTGCGAATAGCGTATGGTGCATAAAGATACTCTCGCCACAGGAGGTGCAGCAGTTGGTTCGTGGCGGAGACGGCCTTCTTTCTGAACCTGGAGCAAGGATGCAGCAGAACAATGCCTCCTGCGACGACTATTCTGCAAGCCACAACATGCAGAATATCACAGGCAACATTGCATCTGTAGCGCCTCTGGACTACTAAAATGTAGACCGTAATCTACAATACATGCAGAATTATCACAGGCAACATTGCGTCTGCGGCGCGCCTCTGGACTACTGAAATGTAGACCGGAACCTACTAGACGGCATTTGCGACGATCTCCCCAGTCCTTTCTGCATCAGTAGCAACTCAGTCATCTGTATGTATTCATCTGATCATGGACTACTGGACCTGTTGCATTCATCTGATCATGGACGTGCTGTATGTATGATAGCTGCTTTAGCTCTAATGGCAGGCAAACTAGGCAAGAGCCATTCTATGAGTGATTGGAGCAATCACTGTAGAATTCACCTTATTTTGTAGCTACATATGTCTAGAACTGAGGGTTCCAAATGGACCCTAAACATTTCAAACCTATGCCGTTGGTTCATCTTGTTTCTATTTCAGTGTGCATGATTCACGGAGGATTGGGTAGGTATTCATGACAAAACCATGATTCCATGCTTGCAAACTTTCAAAGTGATGTCTATTGTTGTCTTGATCTTTCTAGTTAAGGGTCTGTTTGGATTCAAGGGACTAATGCAAAGTGACTAAAATCAGCGACTAAATTTTAGTCGCTACCTGTTTGGATCCAGTGATTAAAATATGGGATAAAAACTTTATTGGTGTGGGTAATGACTTAAATACCTCTTATTTATTGCTCATTGTTTTTTATGCATGCATGAATGGTGGGGGTGGGTGTGGGAAAGGGGGCATTTTAGCTCCTCTTAGCTCCTCCTTGGGGGCTAATGAGACTAAAAAATTTTAGTCTCTTTTAGCTTTGGGTGTTTGGATCTTTAGCATCTAAAGTGATTAAATGTTAGTCACTTTGTATTAGCTCCTTGGATCACATTATCCAATGATTTAGGTTTTCGAGGTCACATTATCCAATGCTTGATGTCACACTTAGCCAATATCCATGTAAGCTTCAACAGTTAAGTTGACATGCATAGCATAGCATGAGCACTAGTTTTGGCGGTAACTTTTATTTCAAAGAGATGGCGGCAACTTGCATGCATCAAAAAGGAGGAGGATATATACTCTCCTATATATACTCTTCTGCTAGGGCACTATGGAGGAATAGATCATTGGATCTTAGGGCGTGTACAACCCTATTTAATATGGGGTCTCTCGAGAGGTTTCTAAGGGGTTAAGTGAAAAAAATACAAGAGACGGTCTCTTCGCGAAGAGCCTGTCTCTACACGATTCTCCATATGTATTGTCTCTTAGCTGCATTTATGATTCAGGGATTTAGGGTTGTACCATGCAGTTTCTTTGTTGTCTCTCGTACTTTGAAAATCGTTCCGTTGTCTCATGGTTGTACATGCCCTTATAGGATGCTGGGCTTTTAAGAATGCTAATCATTTCAAGGGTGAAGTGTGTCCTTTTTTACACTAACAAATGGTAGTAGTAGTAGGGATGAAAGTGGTTCGGATAGTTTCTGACCGTATCTAAAAATAGATCCAGATTTTTTTTAATATGGAAACAGATATGATATTACTGATATCCGACGGATACAGATACGGATTTAGATAATTATTATTGTAGGCCTATTAAAAATGTAGGCCCAATTATTAGGGACTACCGGTACCGAGGCCAGGGTTGAACCGTTGAAGCCGCCACTCACCGTCGCCGGACCCCGTCGCCGCCGGTTCACGCCATCATCGCCCCCGGTCCCTGCCCCTCGTCTGGTCGTCTTCCGCGGCCGCTACGGCTGCCAGTCCTCGCCATCGCCGCTACCGACGGTCCCCGCCGCCGCCGGATCGTGCCGTCACTGCCCCCGGTCCCCGCCTCCTCGTCCGTCCGGTTTCTGCGACCGCTACGGCTGCCAGTCCCCGCCGGCCGCCGCCAAAGGTCCCCGCCGCCGCCGGTTCGCGCCGTCACCGAATCACCGCCGCCGGTCCCCGCCCCCTTGTCTAGCTTCCGCTACGCTACGGTCGTCGCCCGCCTAGCGCCCAACACCGCAGCACGGCAACTCCCACTCGCCCAGTGGCCCAGGCGCGGGTGGAATGAACGAAGAGCCGAACTATAAAGGAGAAAAAAAAATAAATAATATTATGTTTATAAATGAGATAACTTAAGGTTAAGAATCTATCATTTCCTCTCGAAATTTAAACACGAAATGTGATGTTTTAACAAAGAAAATAAAAAAGAAAAGTTTTTGACTTCTTTCAATTTAATTATAGAAAAAGTTTCAAGTTGAAACAAAAATTTAACCACCGATTTGCGTTTAAAGATAATCTATTCCAATTATTTAACATCGTATAGATGTATATGTATATAATGACCATGACATGTCTCATATTTTTTAGATTTCATTTGAATTTTTTTAGAATTAAAAAATCATTAAGCTACACGTTGCACATAGAGTGTCGTGACATTGTTTTTTTTTTCAAAAAAATCTTTCAGTTTAGTGGATACTGAATTAAAATAGATTCGAATGAATGAATATGATTTTTCTATATTTCGTGGTTCATTATTGCATGCCCTTGCAATTCAAATTTGACAAATTTCAATATAAATCATATAAACATACTTAATGAATTAAAAATAGCAAACTTACGTAGAAAACACAAAATTTTGTATGAGATGAGATATGTTGCATTTTGATCGTAGAAAAAGTTTCAAGTTCAAACGAAGATTTAACCATTAATAATTCAAGTATCTGGTAAGTATTCGTAATCGTATTCTTATCCGCTCCATATTCGTATCCGATGATATCCGATTCCGTATCCGTATCTGAAGTATCCGAATTCGAAAAAAATATGAAAAAGGATATGATATCACTTATATTTGTTTGTATCTGATTCGTTTTCATCCCTAAATAGTAGTAGTAGTAGATAGGTTGGTTTTCAATGGGAGCATGCATCATCTAGCACCAATGGCTAACAAGTACTAGTGCCACTGGCTAGGGTTTGGTTTGCTTGCAATCCAATGGAAAGATCTGCAAAGAGTGTACCTTTCATTGTACAAGGCAGGAGCATGGCAAATCTATGACCATTTCTTTTTCTTTCTTTGTAAACAGTTGCTCTAAATCTGAATGATTCTTGCAGTGTTTAAAGTTAGATATGCAGCCAGCCAGTTATTGTGATGTGAGGCAGTACAAGGCCTGATCTGCATTTCTGCATGCTTCACAAAGCATATGATCCCTCCATGGATTATGCCAGTGTTGCTTGTTTCCTGCTGATGCTGCCATTGTTATCTGAAACATTGCTCACATGGATGGGTGAAGCAGCCAGCAAAGGCAATTCTTGTATTTCAAGTAACATTAGGATGAGATCTCCAAAAAATTGACATTTGTTATTATCACGTGTATAATGTAAGAAAATTAAAAATGACATTAAAGTAGGTACAGTTTATTATGAGACCCACAAAAAGTAAACACTTTATTGCTTATGACTACACCATATGACTACACCATATGTTCAGAGTGCACCTTAAAATTTTTTTACTTATAACACTATTTAATGTTTAAGGTCACCTTTTCCCTATAACGGATTATAATAGGACATGTTGCTGCAGTGGCACATCTCCACTTTGGCATGAGAAAAGGAACAAATGTAACACTCTCGCACTTGGTATTAGAGGTGGCAAAATGATACATCTCAGTGAATCCAATACAACACCCTGATGATTTAGCAGGGCAGCAACACAACAAAAACAGGCGTAATACAACAATTTCATGTTTTTTCCCCAAAATTCGCCTCTCTCAATTCTTTCTTTGAGAATTGCTGATCAAGAAATGATGATGGCAAGAACGAGAAACTGTGAGCAACTTGCAAAGGCGAAACAATCACTCGTCGTCGGAATTGTTGAACTTGATCGAGTGGGTCTGTAAATCAATCAGCCCACCCCTGTAGGTTCCACGCTTCTTCTTGGTCTTCTCATGTCTAAAGCCCCTGCAAACACAAAGTTAAACAAGGATGAAATCATGTTCAGTGATAAGCTGATCATTACTGGCAACAAATTAGCTTAGCTATGAATAGTAAGGTTCAAAGTAAACAGGACAAGTATCTAACCTTCCTCTAACTTGGCCAAGAACCTCTTGTGCCTTCGCACCATATCCAGAGTCCGCACCACCCTGTCATAAAATTGGTACATAGTACATACATATACATCACCACATAAGGTTAATGTCAACAAGTGTTGAAAATTCTACAGAGTATAGTATATGGTCAATATAACTCAAAAGAAACAGTACATTACCTTAGCCCAATATGAATTATCCTGAAGCCTTTCATCAGAAAATCTAACATTCTCCATCTTCACCCGTTGAAATGCAGTCACGGTTTTAGGCTGCAGTGGACAAACAAGGCATGAACAATCGTAATGCTGACATTTGCCAGGCATCAAAAATATACATAACCAAGACATCTCTAAAAAGACTATTATCGGCAGTTAGTGAATGCTAAGAATAATAAGATAAAAATGATGTTAACGTTGGTCAAACTACAAATATTGGAAATCAAAATAGTAAAGCAGATTAATATCAGTGCATCACCAGAGATTCCGACCAAGTCACCGCTGTAATGCTGGTAACAAACTAATTATAGATATGCACCGTTCAATACAACAGTCAACAAGTATTATGAAAATAAATTGACAGAAATGACAGAGGTTGATCCATGACCTAACAACACAAATGCTAGCAGTGATCATGCCATAGTCTTAATAGCAGAGAAAACAAAAATACAAAATGGAGCAGTAACTTGCCTAAATATTCTAGCTGTTGTGGTTCACAAATTTAAAGGGAACAGAGTGTACTTAAAACAGGAAATCACATAAATAAATGGAAGATATAGAGTATAGCATACTTCAGATGATTTTTTCTGCCTTTTATTTGGTTTATTGTCATCCTCTGAAGAACCCTTGCTGAGCTTCTGGTTAGCTGTGCTATCTTCTTTAGAAGGGGGGTTGCTTCCTTCGATTTGTTCTAGTTTGCGCTTTTTGCCAACAGCTGCATTATCGGCAGGGGGCATCCCACTTTCCCCTTTGTCAACCTCCATCCCACTCTTGTTCTCATTATTTGATTCGGGAACTGAATCTTTCCCTGCAACTTCTTTGTTTTCAACCAACTGAACATTTTCCTTGGACTTCTTTTGCTTCTTTTTAGTTTTCTTCTCATTGCCATCTCTATCTGTTTCTAGAGCATCACACTTTCCCTTGGCATCATCAGCCCCAGCAGCTATAGTCCCTGTGGCAATCTTGTCTGATGTCTCCGGAGTCGATTTTCCTTTCTTCTTTTTCTTCGCTTTGGTCTCAACATCCGCATTTTCGCTGGGCTTTCCCGCAGCAGAGGGCTCAGCTGCCTTGCTCTCGGACTCAACAGCTTCCGTGCTGTCTTTCTTCTTCTTTTTCTTGTTCTTCTCCTTGGACTCCTCTTCTTGGGGAGCAGAAGGCACATTCTCCTTGTTCTTAGCTTCACTCAATTCTGTGTCACCACCTTTCTTTTTCTTCTTCTTGCCAGCATCTTCCACGACAACACCAGCTGATTTCTCGGCACAAGATGATTCAGGTAAGTGCCAATCAAAAGGGTAATAAATAAGCCTACGCCAATTCGGAACGCTACATGACGCAACAGAACATGCATACTACCTTGATCGATAATCCTGGCGGCGCCATCTCCTGGAGCGGAATTGCTGCATCCCACAACCAATTTCGAATCAGAATCAATCACGCCATGGAATGGAACATGGATGGCCAATGGAAACAGCTCAACAAGATCGAGCATCGTCTCATCGATTCGAGTACCTGGAGTCGATGAATTTGGAAACCAAGTCCTCCAGGCTTACCGGCGACGACCGCCACGAATCCGCCTGGAAACAGCAGTTCCTCATTTCATTTCTCCACACGCCAACTGCTCACCGAAACGACGGCCACAGCATACGTACACGCGCAAACGAGGGGAGATTGGAAGCCAGCCAGGCAATCCATGGTGCCATACCTCGAGGTTGGCCTCGGATTGGAGGGCGGCGAGCGTGCGTGGGAAGCCGCTGGACTCGAGGAAGGCGGCGACGGCGGCCACCGCGGCGGCGGAGGAGGAGGAGCCCTTGGCCGCCTTGCTCTTGATCTTGTTCTTGCTCTTCTTCTCCTTCTTCGACTCCTCCTTGACCATGGTGGCGGCGGCGGCGGCGGCGGCGAGTGCAACTTGGCGGGGGACGAAGAGCATACAGAGGAGGAGCTAGGGTTTGGGAGTCTCGGGGTTTATACGCCTAGAGGAGGGCGAATGGCTCACTGAGATGTATGGCCCACTATATGGTGGGCCCCGATGGTCGGTGTCAGTAGGGCGGAAGACTGGGTGCAACTGTCTCGGCGAATGGCGCGGAAGCTTCTAGAAGGCGAAGATTCGTAGGGGCAGTCTCTCAACGGTAAATTTAATTTAACTTTTAAAGATAATCACATCTTTAAATATTATCTTCTACGATATAATTATTTTTTTGTTACTATAAAAATAGATTAAAATACGTGATCGGTTTATAAATTAGCGTCGAGGTATTAAAAAAACAACAAACTTAGAAAATGAAAATTATGATAACTAAACTTGTATAAATGATTCAATCTGGTCTAACTACACGTTTGATCTTTTTCACGCTTACGTGGCTTGCCAGGTGGCGCCTCCGTAGAGATGAGTCAGCTCACACCTATTTTTATTGTGTTTTGTTCCTACCTAGCCTCATATCACTCTTTTCACCTCACTCCCCTTCTTCCCCGCTTACAATGCATTTTGCTAAATCGCTCTAGGTAGAGGGCGATGGCTCACAAGGCTTGTGCGCGGCGGAGTGCGGAACTCTAGGATTGGATTTTGTTGGGAAATGGGCGGACGACAACACACGAGGGGCGTGTAGGCAGAGGATGGCGCTCCTTGGCAGGGGCAGTGAGCAGGGGCGTGCGGGAAGATAGTGGACGACGACACACGAAGGGTACGGGATAGGGGTGACGGCTCACAAGGGCAACACACGGGTGGAGTGTGACACTCCAAGTTTGGAGGTCATTGGGCAGAGGGCGGACGGCGATGCGCAGGGGCGCAAGGGCAGAGGGCAGACAGCTATGCACGTGGGGCATACGAGCTGAGAACGTCACTCCTAGGCAGGGATGAGGTTGGGTAGGGGACAAAATGCAAAAAAGAATAGACACGAGCTAACTAACGTCATGAAGGCGCCACCTAACAATCCACGTAGGTGTGAAAAGAGTCAAACGTGTAATTAGATCAAATTGAATCATTTACATAAGTTTAGGTGTCTCAATCTGCATTTTTTTAAGTTCATAGATCTATTTAACACCTTGACACAAGTTTATGGACCGGTCATATATTTTACTCTTAAAAATAAACTTAACTAAGATATATTATAAACTGATTTTAAAAGTTTTACAAATTTTGAATTTAAATTTGAAAAGGGTAAAAAAATGACATTATTCCTTAATCCTTAAGTGTATATTATCGAATCTCTCCCCCATCCCTCCTCGTCGTCCTCCTCCCCTCAGTTCCCTCCTCTTCCGATCCGCAGGCGCCGCGCAGAGCAAGCCGGCGTTCGTCGCGCGCGGTGACGGCGGTCGGCGAGCCCCTGTGCCTCCCCGGTGTGCGGCCCGTGCCCTCGGCTCCTCGCGCGCGCGGACGCGCGGTAGTGGGGCGACGCGGCCGACCACCTTCCACCTGCCTCCGTCTCGGTTAGTCCAGTCGAATCGAACCGAAGGTGTGCCTCGTTCTTCTCTCGTTGCCGCTAGCCTTCCCTCCGTCGTCCTGCGCGGCTGCGTGGCACTTGGACTGGCTACACCCCGCGCGTGGCGTAGATGGGAAAGCTTGGATCGATTAGTGATTTATTTCTCTCCGATTAGCCCATTCAGTCTCTTATGGATTTCGTTGATGCGTGGTGTAGTATTATTCAGCCTGTATTTCTCAAAAATATTTAGGGTTCAGCTGAATCCCCATGCCCTACATTAGGTCCGCCCCCTGATTCCACAGTATGCAGTTGATAACTCCGTTCCGAGAGATTTGATAATTTACCACACTCAAGTAGTGGTTTCACATTTTTGTCATCCTACCCTACATTCATTGACCTAAATGCTTCTATATGTCATTCTTATGAGTGGCATCATAATCAAAGGGATCATCCTGAGAGTGGCAAATGATCAATTTTTCCCTCTATTTTGGGTTTCCTAATCTGCAGCTGTTATCGTGCATGATCTTATGGTGATGTTCCCATTGGATGTATATTTAGGGTATAAGGTGAAACTTGCGGAGAATTGGTGCGGACAAGTAGCTCAGTCTTAAGAATATGGGGGCTCCAAAACAGAAATGGACCGCGGATGAGGAGTCTGCCCTCAAGGCTGGCATCGCAAAGCATGGGGCAGGGAAATGGCGCACAATATTGAAAGATCCAGAGTTCAGCAACGTCCTGCGCCATCGCTCAAATGTTGATCTCAAGGTTTGTTGCAGCCAACGGGCTATAAATGATGAGTCTGGTCATTTTAGGGAAAGAAATCTTAAAGCTTTCCCTAAATGATACTGTATGTTCTCTTTTCGCTCTTTTTGTTTGCAGGATAAGTGGCGAAACATGAATGTGACTGTGAACGCGGCCGGTGCCCGTGACAGGTCGAAAACACCCACCGTTAAGAAGCCAAGATCTGCTCCTAAGCATGAAGGCCACTCTACAACTATCGCTGCAGTAACTTCTGATGGTGATGATGAGATTGCTGAGGCTATACCTCTTTTAACATATAGTTCATCCAAGAGATCCCTTTCAAGGTAAATATCACAAGTAGTCTAACTCTAACATATGGATCATTGTAGTATTCTCGTCTTTGTTATGGCAGTATCATTTACATACTGTACAAGGTTATGACTGCGGTAATTTACCTCATGGCATTCCTGCAGGCTAGACAATATCATAATAGAGGCTGTACGGAGCTTGAATGAGCCTACAGGGTCATACAAGACAGCCATAGCTAATTACATAGAGGTTTGTTTTCATTTTCAAATATGTTTGTAGTATACAATTGTGATACCAAGAACCCAGCACAGGAAGTTCCTGAACTTACATTATGGGCTGTACCAACAGTCTCAATTGATGAATTGAACTCTCCTGTTGTCATCTGCCACAGCCCACATTGCTCATGGAAATTCTAACCTGACATTCCCTTCATCTTTTGTTTCTCTTATTTATTCTTGTCTAAAATTTTATTTGTTAGTTGTACAGCGACGCAGAAAAGCGCGGCGACCTACCACCTTCACAACATTACAACGCTTGTGGGGTGTGGCGTGGCATCGCCATAGACACATCGGTGTGGCAAGCAATCAAATATATTAGGACCACTAGGGCATGTAAATGCAAAGTTGATAGCAATACAAATGTAGCACAAGAATCATATTCTAGGATTTATTACATTAAAATAGCAATACAAATATAACATAAAATACATAAAGCTATCTTATCTTTAAAAGTTTTGAATTCCTCATCTATTAAAAATCATTTATAGTAAATTATGAAGAGTGGTTTTCATTCTTTTTTCTCTCCTTTTTATCTTTCCTTCTCTTCCTCTTCTCTTTCCTTCTCTCCCTCTACTCTTTCCTTATCTTCCTCTTTCCTTCTCTAGTTCTCTTCCTCATCTAAGCTCCAACCAACACCAACCTGACGATGCTCCGCTGCCCCGCCCCTCGTTGCGAGTCTGCGACGCCGCGCCGCACCCTCGCTGAAGCAGATACGAAGGCGGGAATGTTCACGGCGGAAGGGGATGAGAATGGGAAATTTGCTGCTGCGGCTAGGGTTTTGGGATAGAAGTGGGTCTGAACAGAATTTTTTTTACAGATCTCTCCCTCTGTATGGCGAGGGCCATAGCCGTGGCGGGCGCCATGCGACGCCATGTGCCCGTGGCGCCCACCATATACCCTCGAGCGCTATGGCGAGATATGGCGAATAGCAAATTTCCGCCACGATGATATGGCAACGATATGTCGACGCCATAACAACTATACTTAGTTCTGCATATATGTTACCATCAACCCCTCAACGTTGTGGAACCTTCAATTCATTAGTGTGTATGTGTCTAAAGTTTGTTATTGTTGTCCTGTTGATGGCTTAATGCACACAGTGTCTTGTATGGTAATGGTACTATTTTGTGGAGAACTGAGGACTTATTAATGAATACAATGTGTTATTCAAGCGTACGGCATCAAGTGCACATGGGAATCTTTGGCTATGAAATTGCAATTCAATGTAGCTGAGTACTCTCTAATTTTCTATGCGACTTTCTTTTCCTGTTTTTATCATGTAGGTGCAATACTGGCCTCCTGCTGATTTTGATCATGTCCTGTCTTCAAAACTGAATGATCTCACAACATCTGGGAAATTGATAAAGGTAATAAACCTTTCTATCTTGAGCATGCCTTATTATGCATTTCAGAGTAATGACAGTCAATACAATTATCATGTCTATTGTACCTATGTACGCAGCAAATTGGCTCCAAAATGCAACACCATATTTCAGAAAAAAACTTTCGTAGTTGTTGGTCAATACAATTATCATGTCTACTCTATCTCTTTCTCCTAATTGGACTCTTTAATCTAACCACTTAATCTAAACTGAAATACCCTTTTAACTAAACTGGACTCTAATTAACCTGGACTCTTAATAGATTAATTAACCCTCCCTAGGCTGGCTTGGATCTTGGCGCAACCGCATGGGCCTTGGGCCTTATCCGCCCCCTCCCTACATGTGACTGTGACAAGGCATGCAACTCATTACTGATGTTTAATGGTTCCAGGTGAATCGAAAGTACAGGATGGCCCCTAGTTCATCTTTCTTAGAAGGGCGAAGCTCCAAAGTATTGCTGCTTGAAGATATACAAAGAGAACCAACGAAGTTAGATAGGGAGGATGTTGTCACCCTCACTAAATCTCAAGTTGATGCTGAATTAGCTCGGATGAGAACCATGACTGCAGAAGAGGCAGCAGCAGCTGCTGCTCGTGCAGTTGCAGAGGCGGAGGCTATCATGGCGGACGCTGAAGCAGCAGTAAGAGAAGCTGAGTCTGCAGAAGCTGATGCTGTTGCTGCACAGGCATTCGCAGAGGCAGCAATGGCAACATTGAAAAACAGAAGTTCAGCAAAATTGGTAATTGTTCTAAGTACCTTGGTTCGATGTTCAACTGTTTTCCTTTTACATTTTTTCACCTGGCATTCCTTGCTTGTTTTTTATACTCCAAAGTCAAGTCATTCACTTTACTTTCTACACTGTCTATACTTGCCTTATAGATCCCTCTTCAAATACTTGGCTATTCATATAGACATACACAGGCTATGAACACATTTTCCCACAGAGATGCTTTTACCAAGAAAGATATGTAGTTACGGGGAAAGGGATAACTGCAGGACTATCTGTCTTATCTGTCCCTGCAATTTCTGAACGCCAACATTCACTTGCAGATCATTCGAGCTTGAGGCTACTTTGTGGGAGCTGTTGCACCATCAGTTTCCTCCGAATCTCCGATATTGTTGTATGTACACTCGTAGCGCAGTCCTATGCAAACTAATTGCTGCCCCAATTGGGCTAATGCCAACTCCTGTTCCATTCTCACTTTGTGTAAGTTCATTACAGAACCCAAGTCGCCCAAACTGGTGCTCCCCATCTGCCTTCCATTTGCTGAATGCCCTCAGGTTTGCCACTCCTGGATCTGCCTAGGCGGTTGCAATTACGGCACCTTTGCATTTTCTTGGCCGTCGGTTCACCCTGCTGATATTCATAAGCTCATGGTACATAATGGATCTGTGCCGAACCATTTACCTGTTGTGGCCGACCAATTATTATTACTTTTTAGCATCAAATAATCATTGTCTTTCCACTCTTGCTGCATGTATATATGTAACAGTGTGACTTGTTCACCTCATTTTGTTCAACAACTGGCTTTGCTGCTCTTACTCGTGGTCTCATGATGATGTCACATCATGACATATCATGCATTCTTTCCGTTCTATAAAGAATATACTCTCCAAATCTATACTACTTTAAAAGAAACTAGCGGCGGTGAATGTCAACATCACTAGCTTATTGACATGTGGATTTTTATTGCTATTGACATGTGGTGACATATGTTTTTTTAATATTATAATTTTTTCGTATATAGACACTCAATTAGTAAAGTTGACAAATTAGTCAAGAGTAAAAGACTGAGGGTGCGTTTGGTTCAACTGTTAATTGTAAAAAAACTGTTGTGAGTTGTCAGCCGTGAAAAAGTTAAAATCGTTTGGTTCAAATTGCTGTGAAAAAGTTGTTGTGAGCAATTGTCTATAATGCCCATGAGCTGTGAGTTGACAGCTGTGTGAATTGTCTATAATGCCTATGAGGCTCTAATATAATGTTTATATGCAAAATGATTATAATGATGTGAACTTTGCATCGAGAACATGTTTTTCATGAAAATATATATTACATATATAAATAAGTATGATGTTCATCTGAGAAGGCTTGCCAGCTAGATAACTATTCTATGTTGTCCTCGTATTCACTACAACAATTCAGACGAAGATAGCCTTTTCTGAACGGAAGAAACTAACTTTTGTCGGTAAAAAGCCAACGGAAGTTAGCTAATTTCCGTCGGCTTCATGTGGCCGACGGAAGTTAGCGCAGAAGTTAATGGATGAAGTATTATATAATAATAAGTCGTTTGTTTTTTATGAGTTAAACTGTAATAGTAACTGATTTTATAGAAAAATATACTAAACAACTACACAACCAAGATGGTTTCGTTAATTACACAGTAAAATATGTCATAATATAATATCTACAAAGTCGGATTCTAAAATTCAAATTTCACCGTATCTTTTTTGAGAAACTTCAAATTTTAAAAAGAGTAAAATACATATTAGTCCATAAACTTGCGTCGAGGTGTCAAATAGGTCCACGAACTGAGAAAATGCATATTAGGGGCGTTTAAACCTGTGTAAGTGATCTAATATAGTCTAACCACGCATTTGACCCTCTTTGCGCCAATGTGGCTTGCCAAGTGACACCTCCGTGACGATGAGTTAACTCACGTCATTTTTTTTTGCATTTTGCCCCCTACCCGACCTCATCCCACTCTTTTCACGTGTGGTGTGGAAGAGTTGCGCTAGCGCTTGATGAAGTGGGATGAGGTCGGATAGGAGGCAAAACGCAAAAAATAATAGGCACGAGCTGACTCATCGCCACAGAGCTGTCACCTGGCAAGCCACGTAGACGCGAAGAGAGTTAAACGCGTGGATGGACCATATTGGATCACTTACACAATTTTAAGTATCCTAATCTGCATTTTTTAAATTCGTGGATTTATTTGATAGTTGTAACCGACAAGGATTTCCACGGAATTGGTAGGAACTAACCTTTTGAAATTATATAAAAGAGTAGTTGGTCAAGTGTCTGGACCTCTCCATCACGGCGGTGCTGTTGCAGCGACGCGGCGAAGAGGCAAGGATATAAGAAGGCAATAACTAAATTGAATACTCGACGACTCCCTCTAGACCGTATAGAACCAATCTAATCTAATACAAGACTCTAACAAATTTCAATCTGAACTCTAACTAACTTAGACTCCCAACTTGAGCTCTTAACTAACTACTTTGATACAGTACCGCCAGTACTGTTTACGTGAACAGTACCGCACAGTACTATTCACAGGCAAGTCAGACGCTCTAGCCTAGGGATGGCAATGAGGCCCCTTCCCCGATCCCTGGCGGAGATTTCCTCTATTAGGCGCCGGGTATGGAGAAATCTCATCCTTGCGGGGGGACAAACGAGGAAAAATCTATCCCATCGAGTGAAGCGGGGACGGGGACGTTCCTCTACTCCCCATCCCTGTTCCCGTTAATATACCCGCAAAAATTGAATGTGGGTCCATATTATATATATACGTATGTATGTGTATGTGTGTATATGTATGTATATGTATATATGTATACCCAAACGGGATTTTCTCCTCGACGGGGAGCGAGGATGAGGAAAATCTATCTCCGAAGCCAGGAACGGGGAATTTTTGGTCTAGCAGGGACGGGGACGGAGACCCCTCCCCGCCGGGTATTGTCCCCATTGCCATCCCTACTCCAGCTCATGATCTGAGGCCATGACATCCGTCTCGATGCAAGTTTATGAACCGACAATTTATTTTACTCTTTTAAAAATAATTAAAAATCTCTTGATTCTAGCACTCCCCGAACATGCCAGCTGTTGGGCTTGGGCCGAGGTCATGGGCTTATAAATACGCAGAGGAAGACGTGGGCAAACATGAACCGTTGAGATTGTAATGGACGGTGGATGGAGGGGCTGACGTAGCTACGCTGGAGTCGACCCGCATCCAGACCTCGTGGAGGAGGAGGCCACGCATCGCGACCAACCTCCTCGTCTCGTCTCGTCGCTCTCCCACCACCGCGCCATACCTTAGCCGGCGGCGGCGGCGGCGGGGGCGGCCGGGACGCGCGACCTCATGCCGCACGCTCCCTCCGATCAGGTGAGATCCCCTCTCCCGCCGGAGGCGGCATCCTCATCTTCCATCCGCTCTGGCCACGATGAGATCTGCTGATACTGGTGCGAGGGTTTAGCGATTGGTCTCGTGTTTGCCCAGGGGATGGGTGTTGGGCCGGCGGAGGTGTCGAGCTTCTGCGACGCCGATCGTCCCCGCGGAAGGAAGCGGGCGAGGCGGCCGTTGACGCTCGAGGAGTCGTCGGACATGGAGAGCACAGGCTGTTCCGTGCTGGCATCCGGAGATTTGCAAGGGAATTTGGCTGGCTGGTACAGCTTTCACTAGTCCTTACTCCTTAGGTGATTCTTCAGTTTTAGGATTGATTGATTGGTGATTTTTTTTTCACTTTGAATTGTTGATTGATCAGGTGTTCGGGCCGGCATCAAATGGCTTCATGTAGTGGCGATCAAACGCAAACCACTGGTCTATTCGCTGCAATGCAGGAAAATGTGTGTTCCATCGATAGCAGTGGTGGGGTGTATCCGCAGTCGGGGTTAGGCTATTCAGCTGGTCAGAATGGGACAAACGGTGCATATGTGCAGCATCAGATTTTTGAAGGCTGTATGTATAGGAATCACCATGGGCAGATGTGTGGCCCTTACACACCTGAACAGTTGTACGAGGGGTTATCCACTGGGTTCTTGCATCAAGATCTTGATATTTATGTAGTTTTTGGTGGGAAAATGGCCAATCCTGTGCCCTTAAGTTTCCTGAAACAGTTCCTTTCGCAATGGAATTCCGATGCTGCAGTCTCCACAAGAATTGAATCAGTGGAGAATAAGCAAGTGTCTCCCATTAACAAAGTGATTCTTTCAGATGTATGGCTTTCATTTTGCCCTATATTATGCACATTGTCCTTGTGCTTCTCTACATTCCTGATTCGCGTAGTGTCTGCTTCCTCCCTATCAGGTTCTTTCAAGTGAAGAATCATGCTGGATGTTTGAGGATGCAGAAAGCTGCAGACATGGGCCTCATTCTCTTGCTGAACTTTCTTATTGGCTTCACAGTAACTATCTGCATGACCTTTCAATGGTAAGAAAAGCAGCAGCCAAAACCATATGTATTAATCTTATGCTTTATGCTTGTAAATGTTTTATTCACTGGACATATAATGTATTTCCGTTTGCCCTGCATCGTGTTTTTATACAAGTAATATAATGGCTGTTGTACAATAGTCAAATGACATTGTTTTGATTTGGCCATAACTAGCCACTGCATCTAGAACATTAGGATGTTACAATGCTTTATGTACAATACAATAGTATATCTATTTGTGGTCTTTTGTCGAAAAACCTCTTGAAGCTTGGTGCACATATTGCCTTGATTGACCTTGCTCTGATATGTTATATTAGCATTGCCATAGGAATATCCATATACTGGTTCTTTTACGTACCTTTTTCTCTCATCATTGAGGGAAAATTTTGGGTATCTCAGTTAAGTGCTTAACTTGAATGAAAATTAATAGCATGGGCTATGTGCGGTATGGAAATAGTTTAAATTTAAAAGACCAAAACTTCTGTTGGTAAGTTTTTTTAGTCTCTTGCAACAGGATGACAGATTGATTGTAATGTCTTATGCACACATCTCCCCAGCAACAGTGGATTTGCATTTGTGAATTATTCTTTGATTCTCACTAGTATATATAATCTGAACAATTTTTTACTGTAGATTTACCACGTTGACAGCAAATTTGGCCCATTTACACTTGTATCGCTAATTGATTGGTGGAGTGGAGGTACTGCAGAGCATTCAGAATCTATAGCCAATGATTATGGGTCACTGAATGCCTTAATGGGTGACATAGTTGATGATATCAGCCATCAGCTGCATGCTGGTATAATGAAATCAGCCCGCAAAGTTTTGGTTGATGAAATATTTAGCAGTGTACTTCCAGAAATGATTGCTTGCAGGAAGACTGAGAAGCAAATGGCTGCAAAACTTAAGAGCCAATCTGCTAAGGTGTGTTGTATCTGACATGTTTTTTTCAGGACAGGAACTGCATCATATTACCCATTTTCAAATTTAACGGCGCACCTTACATGTTTTTATTTTTGCAGACTGACAATGTGAGCATCAAGAAGGCTTTAGTACTTAAGGGCAAGGCTGATGCAACATCTACTCTTCCAAAAAAACTAAATTCATATGCCGTACTGGGAGATACACCCGTTACTGTTCAATCAACGGCATCACATACATTTTCTGATATGCTGTCAGCAGTTCGGTGGACAATTCATCATGAATCCATTCAGAGTATTTGGGGTGGAGTACTGCATGATCCTGTTATGGACTACTGTGGTGCATGGCTAAAAAGAAACAATGAGTTGAACCTTCCATCTACATTTTTTCCTGGTGCATCTGATAACCAAAACACGCAAGACATGGATGAAATTTCACCAAAGGTTTCTCCACTAGGACTAAATGCATTTCGTTCTTGGAAACATGGGTTTAGCATTTAAAATGTAAATCTTTCTTTCATAGCAGATCAAAATTTCTGAATATTTCTTGGCTTTCCAGGTGATTTGTCATTCAGAGGCTCCTGATAGAGACATTGATTTCCCACCAGGATTTGGACCAAGTTGGGAATCTGCTGAGCACTCCCTCTCCCCATCCTTGTTTGGTGTTGAGTGTGGTACTGACAAAACAAATGGGAAGTCTGAATCAAGTTCCACTTTTTTTTCTGGTCCCTTAGGACGAATCCATGTAGTGCTGGCAAATGAACTCTATGTGGTAGCAAAGGAAACTTTGTTCCACCATTTCAAGGAGGTCATTACAGAGGAGATAACAAACTGTTTGTGCTTTGGACTTGAAGGCGACATTAATCAAGTGAGATGATAATGATAATTAATTTCTCTTGATAACTGCTGATATTTCAAAAAAACATGATTTCTGTGTCTATGTGTTGTATTTCAGGAAGTAATTTGTACCCCTGTTCATGCACCAGAACCATCCAGTCCTTTGGGAATACCTGTGCATGAAACACCCAGTCCCATTGAATTGCCTCGATTTGAAATGTTGGATACAGCTGAAATGGCCATAGATACAATACTGTGTCCTTCTGATTCGGCAACATCTGAAGCATTGATTGTTCCTGAAGTGACAGCAGACAAAATGCCCATTTCTTATGGTAAATGAATAGCATCCTTTTGTTGGTTTTACCTGAGCTTGATTAAATTATTCTAACTTGTTAATTTGCATGCAGTGGAACATCAGTTATGTTCTGCCTCTTATTCAAGTATATTTGAAAGCCTGAATGTACATGAAGGAGCTGAATTGGATAATAGTTTTGATGAGGTGCCTCCTGGAACAGAGACTGGCTTACTTCCATTGGTACTTGTGGATAAAAACAAATACAAGCCCTCAAAATCAATAGACTCGATGCCTGTCATTTCTAGATACATTAATTTGGCTCTCTTTAGGCAAACACTGCATGATAATGTTCAGAAAGAGTGGCAATCTCTCTTCTCAGATGCTCTTAGCAAGTGTCTTGATTCATGGTACACCAGGAAAAATACTGTTGCTAAAACCGCACATGAATCATCGAGACCAAAAGAATATACCTACTACAGGAAGAAGAAATCCAGGAACTGTGAAACACTATTATCAGAAAAAACAATGGATGAACAACTTTCTAGACCTCTATGCGAGCTTGTTGAACGCAAGGTTAATATGAAAAATTTCCAGGGATCAAACAAGGCTGGGATGTCAAAGAGTGTTTCTGTTGTGGAGAAGCCCTCTAAAAGGTGTGCCAAAACTTTAGATAATGATGATCTCAGTTTGAATATCCAGCAGGACTTGAAACCCCTTTCCAATGAGGTGCCAAAGAGTGAGTCTTTTAGTCCTTTTTACTCCATCTCCTTTTGATATGCATTTTTTCATAGAGTTATTACATGCATCTTTCCTTGCCAGGGAACAGGTCATCCCATCCAACCAGGAAGCATCTTGTTAATAAGAAAGTGCCTACTGAGAATAAAAGTACACCTACAATGCCTGTAAAGAAAAGGAAGCAGAGAAACTTGTCCAGTGAGTCCAACCTGAAGGCAAAACCATTGATTTTATGTCCAGAATCATATGGTTGTGCAAGAGCTTCTGTCAGTGGATGGGAATGGCGTGATTGGGCTCGCAATGCCACTCCATCAGAAAGGGCTCGAGTGAGAGGCTATCGTGTGCGGACTATCCTCTCAGCTTCAGATAATAATCTGTGGAAAAGTTCACAAGTTAAGGGCACATCTGCAAGAACAAATCGAGTAAAGCTACGGAACCTGATAGCAGCTGCTGAAGGCGCTGAGCTACTAAAAATTACCCAATCAAAGGTAAAACAAAATATTTTTTGAAAGTGCCAGAGTCTCTATTCTGTGAGATTTGAATGACCACTTATTGTTCCTTTCTTGGTACAGTCAAGGAAGAAGCGATTACGCTTTCAACGGAGCAAGATCCATGAATGGGGACTGGTGGCCCTTGAGTCAATTGACGCAGAAGATTTTGTAATTGAATATGTTGGTGAGCTGATTCGTCGACAGGTAGTTATGACTCAATGAATCAGCAATCCCCCCATTAATGTACTGCTTTTGAACAATATGATATAGGTCTATTTGTATCCTGCAGGTCTCGGACATACGTGAGGCTCAATACGAGAAAAGTGGAATTGGAAGCAGCTACCTTTTTCGCTTGGACGATGATTATGTGGTAGGTGTAGCCAGTTTTCTTCACTTACATGCATCTAAAATGTCATGTTGCATTTTTACTTTATTTTTATGTTTGCTTATTAGACAACAGGAAAGTCAGATATTGTTTTAGTAGTACAAAATGAGAGGACTGCATGAAAATGGAAATCCAAGGCATAAAGTCAATGCTTTAGTTGGTTAGTTTTGTTTGTTTTGATGTATGATTATTGATTAGGAGTTAGGACACTTCTCTTTCTTTATAACCTCAATCTGTGATCAAAACATTGTTTTATCTTTACCAAGTTTTCTGAGTGTGCCTTGTGTTTTTTTACTGTATCCATTGCATCCATTTTCTCAATTTATGCAGGTTGATGCTACTAAGCGTGGTGGGTTAGCAAGATTCATCAACCATTCCTGTGAGGTAAGCTGTTTAACATGAAAATTCCAGTTGTGATGCTTATAGTACACTAAATAGCATCTAATATTTGCCACACCAGCCAAATTGCTACACGAAAGTAATTACTGTCGAGGGCCAGAAGAAGATTTTCATTTATGCAAAGAGGCGTATATATGCTGACGAGGAATTGACCTATAATTATAAATTTCCACTGGAGGAAAAAAAGATTCCATGCCACTGCGGTTCGCGGAGGTAAATCTCCTAGAGCTAGTATCAGGAGATATTTTCTTGTTAGTTGATGTCTGTTTTATGGAATCTAATGAAATGTAGAATTGTAGATCTATTGAATAGCTTGCCCAAAATGAAAGGACATTTATAACTTCAAGTTCCCAACCAGCATAAAAAAGTATTCATTAAACTCTTTTATAGCTTGATTACTAGAGCATTAGCATCATGGTCTGTACTCTACTCCAGTTTGTCACTGACAGATTATCAAGAGCGCCAAGCTTGTTCAAAAATACAGTGGGACTAATTACTTGTCTTGAAGTAGTCAGGCACTACTTAGCAAGCTTTAGAAAGAATAGCTATTTTGTTTTATGTTTTGCCCGAAGTATCCAGATTCCAGACGTTTCTATGGTATACATACATGTGAAATCCAAATTTGTTGAATTAAATATCAAGTGCTTTCATAGATTTCAGTAACAATATTATGTTATATATGTTTGGAACGAGTTTTTAAATGCTGTTTCCAAGGTTGCAAGTTTTATCTCATAAACTGTGGTTCCTAGCCTAAATTGTTACTCTTACTCTTACAATACAATATTTGAAGTTTTGAACTTGGGAGTGGCATATAACATATTTTTTTTTCATCTGATACAATTATTTTGCGCTATTATTGATGTTTGTGTTCTGTTTCTATTCACCTCTTGTTGCTAACAATTTTCTGGTTGTTTAGGTGCCGCGGATCAATGAATTAGGAAGTAAAGCTGATAATCAAGGTAATTGTTGCAGTTTGATTATCTGCAATGTAAAGCTCATTAGTATTCAGATAGTTCCTTACCATCTTTTGGCATTCTCTCTTGATCTGGGCACAAAACTCGTGTTGGAAATTAGGATTATTGTTGGGTCAGTTCGATCTATATTTTCCATTTTCCAAATAGATTTTTTTACTCATATGGTCACTGGAAATGGGATGGAAGAAAATTTGCTTAATTCCTCCTCCTGTTTTGTATTTGATCACTTGTTGTCTCTGGCAGGAGGTAAACTACAATTGGATGCTGGCCCAGTATGTAGCCTGTATGTGTCATTGTGCTGGGGGATGTTACTGGGCAGAAATTTACTGCAGAATGCTGTTCCCAGATTTAATGACAGGTACACATGTACTCAGCATTTCACGTTCTGATAATTAAGAAAAAGAAAAGAGAGCTGAAATTCATTGTTTGTTACTTTGTTTCAATTGATACCTAGGCACCTAGGTTAGGTCCTGACTAGCTCATTCCGTGCTTAACATTTGCATTTATCTGACATACACGAACTGTTTTTATCCCAAATTTGCCAAAGATCATCATCTATTGTTTGCTAATTTATATTATCTTCTTGGATTTCATCCAAATCCATTGAACTGAAGTAAATTGATTTAGCGATTAATATCCAATAGAGTGAATGTTATCACTTGGGCGTGGAAAAAATCTGGGGTTAATGTACGAGAGTGTTCATGAGGCAAATTATTCCAACCACAGCTAGACTTATTAAAGCAATCATTTGTAATGGATATAAATTTACCGCACAAATTGTATTTCGGTATTTCCAGTTCATTCTACGTGTGATGTCTATGAGAGTGGTACTGATGAGTGATGACTATGAGAGTACCACACATGGTTATATCTGCTGTTTTGGCCAACCTTTGATTCTGTTGATTTTTAAATAACTTGCCTGAGATTGAAGTTTTTATTCTTTCTTTTGTACGTTATCAGGATTGTGTATCAAGTTATGGGATCATGGAACATGCTGCACTGCAAGTTTGCAAGTTGTTGAACCTTCTAGTGCAGAAGAATCTAAGCACATTATTTATGTGGGTTAGACGGACTAATTCAGGCTATCCAGAGGAAGGTGTGGGCAGTTGGTTTGACTCTGGCATAGTGCTTTAAGGAGGTTCATGCTTCCTCTGGTCTCGAAGTGGATGGACTGATTTTATTAGCTCACAATGAGCGGAGCTAGTAAATGGTTACTTGCTGACAAGGTTAACACTAACGTCCTTTCTCGTATCTGGATAGAATCTCAAAATCTTGTACAGGCCAGCGATATAATTATTACATCGACTGGATTAAGGATATATGACTTACACGGTGATTTCTAACCGGGGGAGTACATTTCTTATGCACCTCTGGTCATTTTCAATTTTTTTGGAGCATCTAATTAGCTGTAAAATTAAGATGAAACACATGACCCAGTAATAACAGTCTGTCATCTTCTTTTAGAGGCATACTGTTTGTACCGAACTACAAGTTACTCGGATGCCTTGCCCTTGTGTTGACTTGATCACCTCTACTTGAATGGAACCCACCTGCTTGCTGTCAATTGCATCCATGGCAGTGTGAATATAAGCGACTGGATTAGCCTTCTTGCTTGCACATGAAACAAATCTCCGGTCCTTCATGGGCTTCTGCCATGTGCTAGCATCCAAGTCGACATGACTGCAATTTGGGCTTTTGTTTGTATTTGCTAAATCACACCATGCAAACTTCTCTTGCAGCACTTTTATGCCGTGTGCCCTTTTTTGTGAACCGATGTGAAACTTTATTCATGCACCTACTCCTGTTGTTGCAGGTACATATGGGTGTACATTAATCTTTCATCCGTGGTGCATATGCATGCATTGGGTCCACAAAACATCCGAATTTATGTGGTATGTGTTCCATCTCTTGCTTGTCCAGATTTCACAGTTGCATTAGGTTGATTTGGACTGCTCATGCATAAGCTTTTCTAACCAGTTTGTTTGATAAAAAACTAAAAGATGGATCAAACTAGTTTTTTCTAACTATAATGTTTTTTGCTAGTATAAAATGAAAGTTGTTCAACCCTAAATTCTACAACTTTATGGTTTATGGTTTATATATTTTTTTTGAGGATAACCAGTAGGAGAGCCTCTTACCTTAGTTATATATTGAACAGAGTTGTAAACATACATTAAAGGATGCAATCCTTCTTACCTAACCCAGAAATCGAAAAGAAAATCTAGCTTACAAGTTTGCTATCCAATCTAAGATCAATTCTCTTAGAGTTTATGGTTTATATTGCTCGTACTCTTCGTCAGTTTATACGAGCTTATTATATTTGTTGTTAATTAAGATATGAAATTTGTGGATAGTATATTTTGGAATGGGTTGTGTTGTTTATAAATTAAGCCAAAAAATAATGCCTAGTGGTGGGAATGAGGCTGCTTGTTTCCACCCACTTGGGTTTAATTCATAGGATCGACATGTAGTTTCTCATTTATTTAAAATATGGACATGCGTGTGCTTTGTGGAAAGGAGGTCTCGAGTTAAGTACTCTCAAAATATAAAATGACATGTCTTAGTTTGCTCTCCTTGAGATAGTTGAGTGTCGACGCACCATAAAAAATGAATTTTTGACGTTATGTTTTGAAACGGATGGAATCATACGCTACAAAATGAAGAGATGGAAGTAGTGTTTGTGTGTCAGTCACTCAGACTCAGCCCTGTTCGGATTTCATAAACTAATTGTTAGGATGTTAGTAGCTAAATTTTAGCGTTAGTTCATCCGAACAATCCAAATAATTACTAAATTAATTGTTAATTTATAGGTCAACTAATGGTTAGTTATTAGTTTACAAAAGTGAACAAATGGAAGCTAATAATGGTCATTTACTCTTTTTTCATGTATTAGTCTAAAGTATCTAAACATATTTCATGTATTAGTCTAAAGTATCTAAACATACATGAACAAATTATTAACCTACTAATGATCTATTTGGATCTCGTGAACTAATTGTTAATTGCTAATTTTTAGTCTTAGTTCATCCAAATATCTCAATTAATTACTAAACTATTTGTTAGTTCATGGGCAACTAATGGGAGCTAATGAGAGCTAATAGGGACATTTTACTTTTTTAGGTATTAGTCCAAAATATCCAAACATATGTGAACAAATTATTAATCAACTAATTATTAGTTATTAGTAAACTAATTATTAGCTAACTGATAATTAGTTATAGCTAACATTTAGTTTTAGTAATTATTAGCTAATTAATAATTAGATCAGTTCCTCAGTCAGCTCGGCCTTGTGCTCGGTTGGAAGAGCACACAAACGGGATAGCATGGGATCAAAGCTACAACTTTTTTGGACAATATTTTCTAATTAGAAAATTACCGATCTAATAGTCGTTTACGTGAGAATCCGATTGTGGGCTGAACCCGCAACACATGCAAATAAATGCACGTGCTGGCATTCTATGTAGCCGACAATTATTTTGAATTGGTAATTTTGAAAAAAAAAACTGGTGAAAACTCAAAGCTAAAGGTTGAATTAGTTCCATGCTGACCTTGGTGGTCGGTTCAAATCCGACAGGCCGTCAAATTTCATTCATTCATCTTTGTTTTTTATCTTTTGAACCTCTCCATAGTAGATTTTATTTAGGTCAATTGCTACACATTATTATGGAACATGTAACCTATATGTTTATTGCTCCAAATACTTTGCTTTATCTTGTTTACATATCTTGTAAAGATAAAGATCGATGTCAAAGACAAAAAAAAAGAACATTTGTACTTTCCAAGTAGTGTGCTTTTCTTGTATGTGATAAAGTTCATCACTTAACTATTCTTATTCTATTTAATATTCTATTTAGCCTCCGTTGATTGATTTATATAGGCTAGTAACCCCAAGTTTGAGCTTTAGACTTATCAATTACATATTAAATGACATATCGTTTTGGCTGCAATACTGGATGATATCGGTACATGTAGATCAAAATTGTATTTTGATTTTTTAAATATTTTGTTACATATTACTTTTATTAAGTTATATATTATATTGTATTTGAGCTATGCACTATCTTTAAGATACCAATGTATTGAAATATATCATATTTAATTATATTAATATATATTTGAAATATATTTATATTATTTTTATTAGATCCCGAAACAATACACACGAAATATATTTCGTTCAAGAGCTAAACTGCTAAACTGAAATGATCACCGGAACGAAATTATCAAACTTGTTGAGCTTAGAGAGAGAGTAAGGAGTAAGTATGTAAGCAAGCAATTAAGTGTGTATATATATAATTTGAGCGTTATTTTATACCACGTGTGTAGAATAGTTATTCATCTACTTTCAGTAGATGAGAATACATTTAGTACTATTTTTTTAGTAGTGGATTTTTCCGTAGAATAGTTATTCTACACCCAGCGGCGGAGCCAAAGCTTCTCTTCGGGGTTCCTAGAACCCCCTTGCAAAAAAAATAGCTATTATTACTAAATTTTTACCTTTTGTACACCTCCTCAGATTTAATATAGTGTATCGCTTAAAGCGGTGCACCCCCTTCAGTTTACTCTAGCTCCACCACTGACCGTGATGTAGGATAGCATTTGTGTATATATATCGTTCCAAAACTCTTAAACCAAACAAATCTAAATATCTAATCTTCCTTGGCAGCAAAATTCTGGCTTCCCAAAACGGGCCTCGATGGTCGTGCCCTCTGATGCATGGATGCATGCAACAACCGTTTTCCTAACTAATGTAACCGTTCGCGCCAGAATATTCTGCGTGCGGTTGACCCAGGGAATCTACGATTCGTATCACCACAGCTGTGGCTGACCGGGTACCAGGCGAATCCTCGCCGTCCGTTGTGAAACGAACGGCCTAGATTCCCTCCGAGGCAACTCGGACTCCGCTATATATGAAATCTAAGACGCACGTAGTAGCCTTGATCGTTCGTAACCTAGCTAGCTCCCCGGCGCCGTCCATTCCCTCCGCTATCTCCTTGGAGGTAGCGTCATGGCGGCGGCCGGTGATGGAGCAGATGGCTGCGCGCGGCGGCATGGGTGCGGCGGCGGCGGTGGTGCCTTCTTTCCGGAGGAGTCCTTCGCGAGCTGGGCCGCGTACGGACGGGCGCTGCTGGAGACGGGGCCGAGGCTCCGGGACCGGGCGACGGCGCGGTCCGCCGACGCCGTCGAGCTGCACGAGGTGCGCGGCCAGAGCGGCGCCGACATGAAGCGGACGCTGACGTGGTGGGACCTCATCTGGTTCGGCGTCGGCGCCGTCATCGGCGCCGGCATATTCGTGCTCACCGGGCAGGAGGCCAAGGAGGCCGCCGGCCCCGCCGTCGTCCTCTCCTACGCCGTCTCCGGCGTCTCCGCCATGCTCTCCGTCTTCTGCTACACCGAGTTCGCCATCGAGATCCCCGTCGCCGGTACGTACACTACGTAACTGAAGAAGATAAAGACAATATTTTTATAGCGAGAAATAATTCGTCTTGATTTAGCCGAATTATTTTGTAATCAAAACGAACCAGCTGTCGTTAATTTACCAGAAGTAAACATCGACACGTGAAAAAAAATTTTAATTGAGGATAATTACTTAAGGGAAAATTGATTATATACCATCCTCTGAAATCGATATACCCTTTCTTCTCTAGCTGTAAATTGATTATATATTTTTGTATAGTCTTTTTACTCTAGAAAATATCTTTTTTACACTTTAAACTATGTTTTATGTATTTTATGCAAATTGAAGCGAAAATAAAATAAACATTATTCCTTCTTAGATGCAAGGAAAAACAAATCAAAATAGCTTAAGCTAATAATTGTGTGTAAGTATTTTAGTCGTTTGAAATGATGAATACATAAAAAAATAATGTAGAAATGAGTATTTTTTAGAGTAAAAAGATTAGATAAGAATATATAATCAATTTATATCTAGAGAACGGAGAATGATACTTCTTGGATTTCAGATTAATGGAGGGTATATCCTAAATTTAACATTAATTAATTGATTTATTGATTGAAATTGTTAATTAAAAGGTGGCTCGTTCGCGTACCTCCGGGTGGAGCTGGGCGACTTCATGGCGTTCATCGCCGCTGGCAACATCTTGCTGGAATACTGCATCGGCGGCGCTGCGGTGGCGCGGTCATGGACGTCCTACTTCGCGACGCTGCTCAACCACCACCCCAACGACTTCCGCATCCACGCCGCCTCGCTCTCCGACGACTACTCGAGGCTGGACCCCATCGCCGTCGTCGTCATCACGCTCATCTGCATCTTCGCCGTGGTCAGCACCAAGGGCTCCTCCCGCTTCAACTACGTCCTCTCCATCGTCCACCTCGCCGTCATCGTCTTCATCATCGGCGCCGGCCTCTCCAAGGCCAAGCTTTCCAACCTCACCGCCGACTTCGCCCCCTTCGGCGCGCGCGGCATCTTCGCCGCGTCGGCGGTGCTCTTCTTCGCGTACATTGGGTTCGACGCCGTCAGCACCATGGCTGAGGAGACCAAGAACCCAGCCAAGGACATCCCCATCGGGCTCGTCGGCGCCATGACTTTCACCACCGCCGTTTACTGCGTGCTCGCCGTCACGCTCTGCCTGATGCAGCCCTACTACGAGATCGACGCCGACGCGCCCTTCACCGTCGCCTTCACCGCCACCGGCATGGACTGGGCTAAGTACATCGTCGCCTTCGGCGCGCTCAAGGGGATGACCACCGTGCTGCTCGTCAGCGCCGTCGGCCAGGCCAGGTACCTCACCCACATCGCCCGCACGCACATGGTGCCGCCGTGCCTCGCCCAGGTGCACCCAAAGTTCGGCACACCAGTGAACGCCACCATCGTCATGCTCGCCGCGACGGCGATCATCGCGCTGTTCACCGACCTCGGCATCCTCTCCAACCTGCTCTCCATCTCGACGCTCTTCATCTTCATGCTCGTCGCCGTGGCGCTGCTCGTACGCCGCTACTACGTCACCGGGGAGACGGCCCCCACCGACCGGAACAAGCTCGTCGCGTGCCTCGCCGTGATCATCGCGTCGTCGATTGTCACGGCGGCGTACTGGGGCCTCAGCTCAGACGGCTGGGCGGCCTACGTGGCGACGGTGCCAGCGTGGCTGGCGGCGACGCTCTACCTACATCTGGGGGTGCCCATGGCGAGGACGCCGAAGATGTGGGGGGTGCCGCTGGTGCCATGGCTGCCGTCGGCGTCCATCTTCATCAACATCTTCCTCCTCGGCTCCATCGACGGCAGGTCGTTCATGCGCTTCGGGATATGGACGGTGGCGCTGCTCGCCTACTACTTCTTCTTCGGCCTGCACGCCTCCTACGACACGGCCAAGGCGCTCGCCGCGGAGGCCGCCGCCAGCAAGGTGGAAGAAGGCCACGGCAAGCCACCGGCGGTGAGCACCGCCGGCGACTAAAGTAAACAAGTTTACGTCTTTATAGGTAGTTAATTACTTAATTAGATGATCTATAGGTACATAACTAGTATTCATCACTGTATTAGCACTTGATTATATTTTCATTAACTCTCATCTTAATATAATAACAGTGCTTTATATGGCTAATTTTCTTGTGGTAGTTAATTAATGGATGAAACTATCTCCCGTTAAAGTTTTAAGAACGTGCCAGTTTTGCACAAAAATCCCTTAATTATTCGGTATTTAAGAACTAGCCAGGATAAGACAATTCTAAAAAGTCAGTTTTACAAACTTATAAGAGCATCTTCAACTAATTTCTTTTTTTTCTTCCTTATAATTAAAAATAGAGATCTCTCTATCAAGATTTCCTCTCTAAATTTTAAAACGCTACATCCAGTTTTTTATATCCGGCTCCCTATATTTTAGACCAAATTTATGATAGATCTATATTTGAATAATTAAATTTAGAGCTGATATATATTGTAACTATAATGTTACAATCTAGATATGTTTTGTGATGCGATATAGAGAGAAGTAAGGAGCTGGTTGGAGATGAATTTTGAATAAAATGTGCTAAAAAAATAAGATAAAAGGTGAGATGAGAGGCAGGTTGGAGATGCCCTAAGTGTGTTTGGTTGATCTAGCGAGATTTTGTATATACAACATCGTATAGATTGATGAAGGAGACACAAATGCATATATACGTAGGTTCTTGATCATTACACACACAGCACAGACTAGTGTTCTGGATTTTCAAGGTTCAAACAGGCAGGTGACCATCAGAGATCCCATCACACTGGTGCAAGAACTAGCTAGGATAAGGCACCACATGGATCTTGAGTTGGCCACAATTGACACAAGCAAATCACTAGGAGGAAAATAGGGGTCACAAGAAGGTCCAGTTGACGAGCATGAAGGCAAGGCAGTGCGGCGCGTCATCGTCGCCCAGAACCTTCCACGCCACCGCCTGCTCGTACGACGCCTGCCGCCCCATGCTCGACCTGCACACGCCACCAGGGAGGTATGCGAAACCCTGAAAGAGAGACCCCATGACAGGTTTGGTGAGCATCATGTTCATGATGCCTAGGTGTTCATGGATGTGTTTGACCAGGGCAGAGGGAAGCAATCAAGCAATATTACCTGCTGCATGATCTTAGGGAACTCTGAGCAAAGCGCCTTCCGGCCTTCATCGTCGAGGATCATCTCAAGCGAGATGTCCTGGAGGTTGACCAAGGTGGTCTCAAGGATGTCGAGACCGGCATTGTTGGCAAAGGTGAACATTGGTGCAGACTGCCAGTCAATAACCAAAGTAGCCAGCTTTTTAGTAAGGCTCCAAGAACATGCAATGTAATGAAATATTGAAATGAGCATGGAACTAATCAATAGGCAGCAGTAACCTTCAGAGAACAGCACAGTATTGCGTCGCTGTGTTTCCACAAGAGCGACAGGGGAGAATCAGCATCTTCGGCGTCCGACCAGTGGATATCTGATCCAGTATGAAGCCTGAAATTTTCACAGATAATAACTACAGCATTAACAGCATGATCATGATTTTCAGGCAAGGCAGTGTAGCTGAAAACAAGAACCTTGCTTGCTTACCTATAGCTCCTGCCAATCCAGCTAGCAAGCGTAAGCGCCTCAGGAGAGGCTGGAGGGTGCTTCATTCCAACCTGAGGTCCGAGCCTGGAAGGAGCTATTGCCACAGCCACCCTCTGCACAGATGACATCACAGCCCTCACGTAATTCCTAGCCATTGCTGCCACGCTCTCACGGAGGTGGTTCTCATATGAGAACTGGAAAGCAATGGTCAGGACTGATCTCGTGTTGCACGCGCCAGATGCATCAGTTGAAGCACGTGAAACTCCATCTGGCCCAACCTCAAGGGCGGATGCAAGGTCAAGCGTGCGTGTTGTGGTTGGCACATCCGGCAGCTGAGTTCATAATGGCTAATCGGTAAGACAACATGAGCACGGCAATTGTTATTGGATAATATTATGGATCACACATTACCATCTTTGTATCTAGTGGTATAATACGGAATCCTGAGGGTAGCAGTGGTGCATCATCGGCAAAAGATTCATCAATAGGCGCAAAGACAAGTTGTGCAGATGCACTAGCAGCATTCTCATCAACCCCACTGCAAAGCTGCAGTAGAAAGCAATCTAGCCATCAGGAAGCTGCAGCAAATAGGTGCAACCTAAAGCAAAAAATCAGAAAACATAATACCTGTAGAAGGTACATGTCCCGTGGTAAAAGCACCTCATCGTGGCTAAAACCATGCCCTTCTAACCTAATAACCTCCAAGAACTACAATTCAGAAGGCCACGGTGATGCATTAGTATTTGCCATTCATCGTAACAAAAGAAATATAAGGACTCAAATACCACATTACCTCTTCATGCTCTAAGGTATGAGCGAGCGGTAGTATAACCTGACTGCCCATAAACCCGCTAGTCCTTAAGCCTGGAACTGCGTATGGGCTGGCCCTCAAAGAGGCAGCAGAATAAGCATCAACACCAGGATCAGCCCATTCAGATCGATGTTCCCTCAGAAATCGCACAAGTAGAGCAGGTGGGACATTCTGTGATAAAAAAAATCAACATCTTGTTAAGCTGAACTTTATTAAGTGCAGTGTTTACAAATCGTCCGATTAGTCGCGATTAATCGCGATTAATCAGCCAGGTCGGTTTTGTGGACACGACCAGATGCTCCGACCCGATCAGCACGCCCAGAAACTTGGTCGTCCGATTAGTCGACGATTAGGGGCAATTAGTCGGCCGATTAGGGAGAAAACAGCGACCAGTCGACCAGGTTCACGTTTATGATTTTAGTGGGCCTGTTCTTGTTCTAGTGGGCCTTTTACCTAGCCTGTTAGGGTTAGGGTTATTTCTCTGTTTGACCTAGATGCACAGTCTCCTTATCTCCTCCCTTGTGCGCCGCCTGGGTCTCACGCCGCCTGCATGCTTGTCCAGCTTCGCTGCACGCACGTCGGGCAAAGCTCCAACCGACGTCGTGTGCACGCCGAGCGAAGCTCCAACCCACAGTGTGCCACCCAGCCTATTCCCCTTGTGCGCTGCCTGGCCTCTCACACCGCATGTCCAGCTGACGCCGACGTGCACGCCTTGTCCAGTGGTGCTCTAGCCGAAGCTCCCGCCATCCAGCGGACAGCTAGCCAACGCTCCAGCGGTGCACGACCAATGCTCCAACCGTCCAGCGGCGCACAACCATGCTCCAGTAGCTCGCGCATGCTCCGGTGGCCAGCACGTGCTCAAGTGCACGCGTGCTCTAGGCCAAGCCATCCACAACGCTCATGTTCTGGTGCCTGTTCCAGCCCTCCGGTCGTCAAGACTCAAGATCCGCCTCCTAAGGTGAGTGATTCTTTTCAGCTAGAACCCTAGGACTGACTACACGACTAATCGGCCCTGGTCGACAACTAATCACGATTAGTCACCTAGTCGGTCCCATGGCGACTAGGTTCGACTAGGCGACTTGTAAACATTGATTAAGTGGAACAATTTTGGCGAAACGAAACAAAGATTGAGGTGCACAATTAGTAGAGTAACTAAATAGAGTATATATCAAAACCTGAAGTAGCATTGATGCCTTTGCGCACAAGATGCCACCTCCGACAGCAGAAAATAGAGGATTGGGGCTGACATGAGATCCAACAAGCTTGTTTGGAGATGAGTTTACTGAAATTGTAATGTCCTCACTACCATCACTGCTCAACAAAGACCAGCCATCATCTGCAAATCCGCTCACAGCATCATTGAAGCCCCTGCAAATTGGAGTGTGGAGTTCAGAGGAGCAAGATATGCATGGAATTATCCCAAAGAATAGGGGCATTCAATAGTTGTAGACCTGCTGAGCCTTTGACTGAAGGTCCTGAAAACAGCAGGCTGGCGCCCAGCTCCATAGGGGATTTCACCACTTGACTCATGCGCAATTTGTCTAATGTGGCGCAATGCCTGTTCAGAAAGAACCATTACATTTCATTGGTAAATCGGAAAACTTAGGGACTCCTTGTCTCATGGTAACCACAAAAGGCAAACAAATTCTTAGCAACAATTGAATGGAACAGTACACATACTGCAATAGTCATCTTCTGCGCAAGGATCTTTGGAGATTCATAGAGCGGGCGAAGGACCTCAGGCACACTCCAAGCCTGTAATGTAAAACACACAGGATTAATGAGGTGTGTATCATACAATACTGTTCCATAGTACACTCCAAGCATTGTTGGTACTCTGGCACTTACATCCAAATCAACATGATCCACAATGTAAATCATGGAACCACCTCCCTCACATGGACGAATCAGATAACCACTAGGAAGCACCTCAGCTCTGATAAAATTCGGAGTGTTAGGCCCAGATGGGCCACCAGTGGACTCAGTCAATGACCTTTCACAGATCTGCAACAAGAACAGTGTCAAGCAACATCTAATACAACAAAAATTAGCTGCAGTTGAAAGTCATATCTATAGTGTTATCCAAGCAGAACAAGCCTGATCATAACATGACAATGACAACTCAAAGTAATACCACAAGACTCCCGTCTTCAAGGCCACTGGTATAGCGGATTGTCCAAAAGTCACGTGGTGCCGCCAAAGTTGTCGGTGCATAAGTCTAAGGAATTAAAAAGGGCAATGGTTATTCCCAACAACAAAAGAGAAGCTAGCATATAAACACACACACATATGGGAAATGCAACTCACGAATCATGATTAGAGATGTTTACCTGCATATAGATTAGCTCAATGGTTCCACCATTACCCGTAGGGATAACATGGAGGATATCGACACACCGGCAATCACGATACCAAGAGGGACGATCCTTGAGGATCTCCGCAACCTGATGGGAAGCTTATCAGGAGCCGTAGCATGCAAGTTGAAGGGAAACATCACACAATGTCAATGAAGAATATCATACCTTGGTGGGCTCAAGGCTCACAAGGCCACAAGCTCGTGCTGCTACGCCACTGCAATTGTGCGAAACAGCGATGATTCCAATGGAATCCGGACCAGGCTGTGATCAAGTTTTCGTTTTAGTCAGTTTGAAAGAACATAACTGGAAAGAAAACCGACACATTGTGTGCCTTGTACAAGGGATATGTTACCTTCATCCCAACCATTTGCACCCATTCGACAGCAGTTCCGGTCGCCTTGGACATGAACTCTGCCAAGGTCTCCTCAGCAATAGCGAGAAGACTGCACAAATAAGAGCATCTCAGCAATCTTTCGTAGGACGAGCATGTGTCCTAGCAAAAGAAGAAATTTAGACCAGATGTTGTAAATACCCTGCTGGGTTGTTCGCATCCCTTTGCAGATGCAGAACTGCTGGGTTTTGCTGCTGATTGTGCTGACTACTTGTCACCACAGACTCACAGCTTGTGTTTGTGGTGGCCGCAGAAGGCTGAAAAATTCAGATAGAGATTGCCGCAGGCGAAACAAGTTAGTTATAGTATCCAAACAATTCCGGCGGCTTCGATAAAATGCCAACAATATGGCAAGGCACCGGCATCTGAAACCATATAAAGAACATAAGCCCACAAGGACAAGGAGCTCACATTGTGGAGTTGAGTCTTCATGTATCCATTCTCGTAGACGAGACGGGACACCTGCTTCTGCAGCCGGTCGTTTTCCTCCATCAACAACTTGTTCATCGCAGTCAGCTTCCGGTTCACAGTTTGCAGCCGGGAGGCCTCCTTACGCTGCTTCTCCCGGCATCTGCCAACCACAAGGGAAGGCACAATTTCAGTGGCAGAAACACATAAACAAACTACCAAAAAGATGGTGCCTTCTAATACACAAGATTCCATTGATGCTTCCTGTTAACTGGCTGCTGATTTCCACAGCCTAAGTGAGCACAAAACTAGTTAGGCAAAGGCATTTCCTTTCAGCAAATATTCCCCAAGGTTGTTAAAAGGGAGTCATTGAACAGAAACAAGGAAAAGTACATTTGCAAAAGAGACAAATGAATAATACTGTGCAGTAACAGGTAGGCCATATATGAAAATCATTGCCTAATTGACAGTGATGGTTCTATCTACTCTGATATTGCACAATCAAACTTGCTCAAAGTGTTTGCTCTCCACATTCTTCCACAGTGGCACCACCAGTGGAAAAACTTTTGCCCTACTTGTAATCCACTGACAAAGAAAACAAGATGACAACCCAAGAGGTGATGTTTAGGGGGGCCTATAGCTGTTAGGACCGGCATCTCCTATAGGAGGCGCTGGCCCTAGAAGAGTCCAAGGGACTAACTACTAGTAGTTATCTATTTGTTTTTCAGATTAAAGATTAGATTCTATTTCAGTTATTCAGATTAGAGATTAGATTCTATTTCAGTTATTCAGATTAGAGATAAGATTATATTAGGCCTATAAATACCCCTTAAGGGCTATGGAATAAATCAGACTTGAGCAATCTATTAGTTGTCAGGGTTTCTTCCAATCCTCACTGCCCTAACCTTCCTGCGCGCAGCCCTGGTCGGCGCCCTGGTGGCCGACCAGCCCCCTAGTCACTCATACAATCTACGGCCAAGGAAACCAAGTCCTATCAATCTGGTATCAGAGATGCCATGATCTGAAGATGACGACCCGTCCCGCATGGCGACGTCATCGGTGACCACAGAAATTTCAGAACCGATTGCTAAGGTGCTGACCGAGTTGGTGCACTCGGTGGCCAACATTCAGGCTTACTTGACGGCTCGGGACGGCCAATTCTCCTTTGGCCACGCAGGGACAAGCTCGACAGCACAAGGGCCGTCCCTTCCGCCGAGCATCACCTCCATGTCGCCGCCCATGAACACGGTGATCTCCATTGCCACGCCTCCGCCGATGCCCATCCATCAGATCAACTTCCCACACTCCCCATCACCAATTTCGGCCATGGGACAGCACGCTGCTGGTCTGCCCATGGGCGGCATTCTGGGTCTTCGCCCTACTCTGTCACGCACACGACCTATCCCCATCACAGAAAGCAGATTTGTTTGTGGGCAGACTTCCTGATCAGATCAGAGTTGATGTCGAGCTCCAACAACCACACGACCTTCAGATGGCTATGCATTGGGCACGTGCATATGAGCATCGAGCGGAGGCCACCGCAGCGGCATCAGGACAGCACAACACCTGTCCCCCCAACGGCCAACGCCGCCTAAGCCGACAACTACCCCTCAGCCGACGTCAGGAGCAGCAGCACCAACGACTCCGGCCTCGGCAGACCTAGTCACTCCCGGGCCAAACCGGGCGTACCGTCAGCTGTCTCCTCAGGAGTTGGCCGATCGTCGTCGCCAAGGACTCTGCTACAATTGTGACGAGCCCTACGTCCACGGCCATAAGTGCTAGCGGCTGTTCTATCTAGAGGTCTCCGACTACGACGATGAGGGCGCCATGGAGGAGACACCCGACATGGCAGGAGAGGAGGCCACCAACCAGCCGGTGGTATCATTACATGCCATCGCAGGCATCCGAACAGAGGACACAATGCATCTCGACATCGACATCGATGGCCATTGCCTCACCGCCCTCCTCAACTCAAGTTCCACTCACAATTTTATCAATGCAAGGATCCTTAAGATGCTACAGGTGGCCACATCAGACCACCCCACGATGCGCGTGGCTGTGGCCAACGGCGACCGAGTACCCTACAAAGGGGTAACTCATGGGGTCAACATCCGCATCCACGATGAAGACTTTGTCATCAGCTGCCTCAGCATCGATCTCGGGGGATTCAATGTTGTTCTTGGCGTCGAGTTCTTGCGTACACTTGGACCCATCCTTTGGGATTTCGAGAACCTACCATGGCGCTCTGGCGCGGGACACGGCAGATCCAATGGAAGGGCCTAGGGTCGCCCGACATCGACAATCAGCGATCTGCCCTGCACATGGCGACGGCGACACCCGATCATCCCCTACTAGATCACCTACTACAACAGTACGTGGGGGTGTTCGACGAGCCTCGAGGGCTACCCCCGACTCGGCCTTATGACCATCGCATCCATCTCTTGCCAGGAACGGCCCTAGTGGCCGTCCGACCGTACCGGTACCCCCAACTCTAGAAGGACGAGCTCGAGCGACAGTGTGCCACCATGCTCGCCCAGGGGATTATTCGGCCAGGCACATCACCATTTTCAGCACCGGTGCTCCTGGTGCGAAAGGCCGATAACTCCTGGAGGTTCTGCATCGACTATCGCGCCCTCAACGAGAAAACTTCTAAAGACAAATTCCCGATCTCGGTGGTGGACGAGCTCCTAGATGAGCTCCATGGCGCACGATTCTTCACCAAGCTCGACCTCCGCTCACAATATCATCAGGTGCGCATGCACCCAAGTGACATAGAGAAGACGGCATTCCGCACTCACCATGGCCACTTTGAGTTCCTCGTCATGCCATTCAGTCTATCCAACGCCCCAGCCACATTCCAGGCCTTGATGAATGATGCACTTCGCAGTTTTCTTCACAGGTTCGTCCTAGTATTTTTTGACGACATTCTGATCTACGGTTCATCGTGGTCAGAGCACTTGCAGCATGTACGCCTAGTCCTCGGAGCCTTACAGGAACATAACCTCCACCTCAAGCGATCAAAGTGCTCCTTTGGGGTACTCTCAATCACCTACCTCGACACGTCATCACCGCCGATGGACAACGACAAGGTGGACGCCATCACAACATGGCCGACCCCATGCTCAGCCCGAGGACTGCGCGGATTCTTGGGCCTCATCGGCTACTATCGGAAATTCATCCGCGACTTCAGCACGATCGCAGCACCCCTCACACGACTACTACGGAAGGACTCATTCACATGGTCCGACGAGGCGACCTCCGCGTTTCAGGCACAGCGTGCCCTCTCCACCGGCCTGATTCTTCAGATGTCGATCTTCAACAAGCCCTTCATAGTAGATTGTGACGCATCAGGTGCAGGATTTGGCGTCGTCCTCCACCAGGATACAGGGCCGATCACCTTCTTCAGTTGGTCGTTCGCCGCACGCCATACCAAGCTAGCGGCCTATGAGCGCGAGCTCATCGGCCTAGTACAGGCGGTTCAACACTAGAGGCCATATCTGTGGGGCCAGCGTTTCAGCGTCCGCACGGATCACTACAGCCTCAAGTTCCTCCTTGACCAGCACCTGTCTACAGTACCACAACATCAGTGGATCAGCAAGCTTTTTGGCTTTGACTTCACAGTGGAGTATCGTCCAGGCCACATGAATACAGTGGTCGACGCCCTCTCCCGCCGCAACTCCAACACGGCCGAACTGCTTGCCCTTTCAGGTCCCTCCTTCCAGCTACTCGATGAAATCAGAGAGGCCACCATGATAGATGAGGCAGCCCGCGAGCTCCTCCGACAACTCCAGGAGGGCGAGTTGGGGGAACCATGGTGATGGGTCGAGGGACTCCTGCTCCACGGCTCACGTATCTTCGTACCAACGCATCAAGATTTGCGCCAACACATCCTGTCCCTGGCGCACTCGGCCGACCACCACGAGGGCATTTAGAAGACGTTGTAGCGGCTCAGGGGAGACTTCTTCATCCCAGGCGGTCGTACCTTGGTGCGTGACTGGGTGCGCACTTGTCACACTTGCCAGCGCAACAAGACCGAGACGCTACAGTCGACCGTCCTGCTACAACCACTGGAGGTGCCATCCCAGGTCTGGTCAGACATATCGATGGACTTCATTGAAGGACTACCCAAGGTGCATGGGAAGTCAGTAATCCTCACCGTCGTCGACCGCTTCTCCAAGTATGCACACTTCATCGCCCTCAGCCACCCCTACTCCGCCACATCCGTCGCCGGAGCATTCTTGGAAGGGGTGGTTCGGCTACATGGGTTCTCCTCCATCGTCAGCGATAGGGACCCGGTTTTCACGAGCAACATGTGGCGCGACCTTTTCAAAATGGCAAGGGTGTCCCTCCGCATGAGCACGGCTTTTCACCCATAGATGGACGGCCAGTCCGAAGTCGTCAGCAAGGTAATCGCCATGTATCTACGATGCACAACAGGAGATCAACCCCGAGCTTGGGTGCACTGGCTGCCATGGGTGGAATATTGCTACAACACGTCCTTCCACACCGCTCTGCGAGCGACTCCATTTCAGGTGGTCTACGGCCGGCCCCCGCCACCTGTACTACCGCACAAAGAAGGAACCGCACGCACGGAGACGGTGGACGAGCTACAACGCGCGCGCGATGACTTCTTGACAGAAGTCCATGAGCGCCTTCTTCAAGCACATCAACTGTCAAAACACTACTACGACGACCATCATCGCGACTTGGAGTTTGAAGTGGGAGACTGGGTCTGGTTGCGCCTCCTCCACCGAACAACCCAGTCACTCGAGCCTCGGGCGAAAGGGAAGCTTGGCCCACGCTACACAGGGCCATTCCAGGTCCTGGAGTGCATCAGAAAAGTGGCCTACCGTCTTCAACTACCAAAGGGCGCCCGACTCCATGATGTCTTCCATGTCAGCCTGTTGAAGCCCCACCGCAGTGACCCTCTAGCAGCAACACCAGCACTACCTCCAACACTAGACGGTCGCATTCTACCCTCACCAGAACGTGTGCTACGCACACAGTTACACAGAGACGTATGGCATGTGCTTGTTCAATGGCAAGGAATGGCGGCCTCTGAAGCGACGTGGGAACAACTCCAGGATTTCAAAGAAGCCTACCCTGATGTTCAGCTCGAGGACAAGTTGTTTGAAGAGGTGGGGAGAGATGTTAGGACCGGCATCTCCGATAGGAGGCGCCGGCCCTAGAAGAGTCCAAGGGACTAACTACTAGTAGTTATCTATTTGTTTTTCAGATTAAAGATTAGGTTCTATTTCAGTTATTCAGATTAGAGATTAGATTCTATTTCAGTTATTCATTTCAGTTATTCAGATTAGAGATAAGATTGTATTAGGCCTATAAATACCCCTTAAGGGCTATGGAATAAATGAGACCTGAGCAATCTATTAGTTGCCAGGGTTTCTCCCAATCCTCCCTGCCCTAACCTTCCTACGTGCAGCCCTGGTCGGCGCCCTGGCGGCCGGCCAGCCCCCTAGTCACCCGTACAATCTACAGCCAAGGAAACCAAGCCCTATCAATAGCAGTAAACAAGAACACCACCACAGCACAGGATGAAAATATAGGCCTCAAAATTGGCAAGCAGAGGGAACAAGAAATGCCCTAAGCCATTTTTATTCAATCCAATCATTGCTACCATCCCATAACAAGCAATAACACACTCAAATACCCCAAAGATTTCAACTGCAACCAAACAAAATTAACTGTAAAGTCTGCACAGGACCTCCTTACCCACCCCACAACCAGCAGAGTAATGCAGTGAAGAACAGTGGGAGCACATAAACGCAAACAATTGCTGCAAAGTTTTGTAAAAATCTTGAAAAAAATTCAACCAAACAGATAATGCCCCATTGAGGCTCTTGCACAAAACGAACTGAGATAACAATTTTAACCCGCTCAAAAGCAAAGTAAAAAAGTGTCGAAAAGCCAACATTTTTAGGATGCAAATCCCATAAATGAACCTTCTTATCACCAATCCAACCCATTGAAAGCCAAAAAATAGGCAAAAGTTTGCAGACATCTACAGATTAAACACAAGGGACCACTCATCTCGACAGCACAACAAGGATCAATCCCCAAACCCAAATCTTTCCAGCTAGAACAGCACAAAGGTTGCTCATTTGTACGAGAAAATGCAATAAGAACGCACGGAGAAACCCATCTCATCGCTAAAACGCAGCGCAGGAACAAGCCATGACTGAACCAGAGTCACACAGATCGGAGAGACTGACCTGCGGTTCTGGAACCAGACCTTGATCTGCTTCGGCTCGATGTTGCTGAGGATGGGGCACTCCCGGATGAGCTGCTGCCGGCGCAGCGAGCTGGGCTTGGGGCACTCGGTGTAGACGCGCTCCAGCGCCTCCACCTGCTCCGGCGTGTACCGCACGTACTTGCCAGTGTCCACCTGCGGCGCCGCGCCCGGGGAGGAGGAGGAGAGCCTCTCCCTGCCCCCCACCGCTGCCGCCATCCCGCCGCCGCTACTGTCGTCACTACTACCCAACAGAGAGGAGGAGAAAGACTCATGGCCCGAGGGTCACGGCGCCGTCGCGCGCTCCCTCTGCCGCCATGTCGTCCACTCCGGCGTGCTTGGTGGTGGGTTCTTGGAGGAAGTGGTAGTTGGCGGTGGTGGTGGTGGAACGAACAGGCAGCCTCCCTGTTGTGCTTTGCTGTGCTGCTGGTTTTAACCCTAGCTTGTACCACTGTCTAGTGTTCGGGGGCTCCTGACTACGTTTTACTGTCACGATCCGCACCGTAGCTACGGAGGCCTCGACACTCCGTATGGAACCCACCTTTGAAGTCCTTTAGTATTCGTCGGATCAAAACCCAACGGTGTGGAGGGTGTCGATTGCCACCTTCGATTCCCTCGAGTGTAGGGTATTTCATTTCGTTTGGATTGGAGGTCTGAATTTTAGTATATGTTAAATCGAATGTTTAAATATTATTTTGGAGTATTAAATTTAGATTATTACAAAACTTATTTATAATCGATGGATTATTCGCGAGATGAATTTAATGAGCCTAATTATGTCATGATTTGACAATGTGATGATACAGTAAACATTTGTTAATCATGGATTAATTAGGCTTAATAAATTTGTCTTGTGAATTATTCTTCGATTCTACAAATATTTTTATGATTAGTCCACATTTAGTCCTTCAAATTGATGTCTAAATATCCGATGTGACACTGACTAAATTTTAGTTTATAGATCCAAACACCCCCTAAAACTTTTTCAAATTCTACATACTTTGACTGTACATTTAAAAACTTAATAGAAATCTAAAAACTAGAAAATATCGGTTTTTTTTATATTCTAAACAGCTATATGATCATAAGTTGGAACTGTCTAGGTCCCAAGAAACCACACCTACTGTTTCTCTCGTCTCTTCTGAAAAAAAGAGAGGATTTTTCAGGTGAGAGCTATAGATAGAATGGTTTGTTTCCTTCTCTGACTGAATTCATCCCTTCTTTTTTCAGAGCTGTTCTGAATTCTGCTAGGTAGGTTAAAAGGAGCGAGCTTGAAGGAAGTGAAGTTTTTTGGTTGTTCGTTTCCAGCCACACTTAAGATTAGGTAAGTTTGACTAAATTAACAGTTGTTTGGTTGCTGTCGCAAACCGTGGTAAGATTCTCTTTGGTCCAAAATGTTAATGACTTAAAAAAAGTATGGCAAGATTCCTTTAGACTTGCTAAAGTGTGGTAAAGAATTTGATATCCTCGCTTTAGACAAGTGTAACAATTTTTATTGACAAATGATGGCTAGCAACCAAACATACACTTTATACATAGCTTGCATGCTGCTATGAACAGATTTCTGCACTTCCAATGCGCATGCCCTCTCTTTCTTTTAGGTTCGAACAGAGCTCAGCTCTCCAAAACAAAAAAGGTTTCATTTTGGTAATTGGTAGCTTGAGGTCATGTTTTTTTTTAAGTTTTCGATTCTTAAAAAATAGAGAAAATTTTGTATATATCACTGAAATTTCGGTTCATCGGTTCCCGTATATGTTACTGAAAACCTTTTGTTTTTATATATGCAACTGTGTTAATTTTCTATGTTGATATATATCATTGTCGTTACTTTCAACCGTTGGTCAACGTTAGTTTTCAACTGAGACCGACCGAGAGCAAAGCAAGCTTGATAACTTTGTAAGTTGAGGGCAATTTTTGCGTTTCAAAAAAAAACTAACATTAACTAACGGTTGAAACTAACGGTAATGACATATATAGACACATAAAATTGAAGTAGTAACATATACGAGAATAACAAATTTTCAACGGTATATATAGAATCCGACAAATTTTCGGTGGCATGTACGGAATTTCCTAAAAAAATGTTTTGAACATGAACAGGTATCCTATGGACTTGTTTTATGCCATAAAAGTTATTAAGAATATAGCAAAATGATAATATTTTATGGCAATTATACTAATGTTGTTTTTACATATCAAATTCTGTAATAATTTAAGTTTTTCTACATTTAACTGCATGTATTCTAATATCTTATATGTTTGAAAAGGGATGTAGTATTCTATAATTAACTGCAAATTTGACTAAATTGGTAAATGTTTGGTTGTTTCCACAAACTACGATAATATCATGTTTGGTCCCACATATCAATAACTTAAAAAATGTGGCAAAATTCTCTTATGCTTCTCAAAGTATGGCAAATAAATTGATAACCTCACCTTAGATAAGTGTAACAACATTTCCTAGCAAATGATGGCTAGCAACCAAATATGTCCTAAACTTTAGACACAGAACAAAAAAATGACAACTTGGGCCCTGTTTGGGAACAAAGTTTTTTGTAGTTTTGGAAGCAATACTGTAGTATTGAGCAATACTATAGTATTATATACTAAAAGGTGTTTGACAACTCCATATGAAATCTATGTAAAGTAAACTGTAATATTATAAATATTGTACTCAATCTACACTATTGAAAACTTTGGTATGAAGCACTTTTTCCAAAACTGTAGTATTATAAATTATGGTATTGTCATGAACATAATATTATACTATAGTTTTTGAAATACTATAATTTCTAAAAACTGTGTTACCAAACAAGACCTGATCTTGAGAGGCGAAACAAAAGTGGCAGGTGAAGCAGGCTGCGCAGAAGATCCGAGGAGCAGTGAGTGCTCAGCCCAGCCCCGTGCGTACGGGGAAGAGAGACGCCGCCTGCGTTGACCGAACCACAGCCGCACGATCGGGCCGAGGCGTTAGCGTTGGACGGCTCTGATGCAGCCTCATGGGGGTAATAATAGCTGGAGCCCGACCCGCGGATCTCGGCCGGGATCTCCTCTGCTTCTCTCTCTGCAACCATTATTTTATTTTAAAAGTATTTGAAACGGTGACATTACAATTTTCTATAATTTGAAAAATGCCACTGTCAGTGACTGTGATAGGTCCCATATATCAGTGACACACCGATGGCATATTTCAAAACTATAAAAATTATAATGGCATAGAAAAATTTGGCCCTTTATTTTAAAAGTATCATGTGATGTTAATTCTATTTCTAGATAAATCATACTATGATATATTCTATGTTGCAATATTATATATATATATATATGAAAATATATTTTTGATGTATTTAAAATATATAAGTAATATACAACTGGAGCTGCATCCTTATTTGTGATTTCCTTGAATACATCAATAGGAACCTGGCAATCCAGTGCATGTGTTGGATCCGGCGGCGGCGGCGGCGTGGGCTACGGTGTTGGATCCGGCGGGTGCGGCAGCGTGAGCTGGTGAGATGCAGGCAAATCGCCTTCTTGCTGGATCCGGCAGAACGAGGCAGCGGCGTAGGTGCTTCTTGCTAGATCCGGCGGCGACGGCGGCTGTGGAATAGGTGGTCGCGGTGGAAAGGGGAACGAGCGGGGGTCGCGGTGGAAAGGGGGCAGGCGACCGAGCGAGGGTAGGGGTGGAAAGGGGGATTTTAGCCCCTCTTTAGCTCCTCCTTGGGGCTAATGGGCTAAAAAATTTTAGCCCCTTTTTTAGCCTTGGTGTTTGGATTTTTAGCCCCTAAAGTGACTAAATTTTAGCTCCTTATGCTTTAGCCCCTCGATCCAAACAGGCCCTAAATTAGTTCACTTTTGTGGACTAATAAACTAACCATTAGTTAGCTAATAAGATAATAATTAGTTCACCAATTACTTGTAGTATTTGAATAAATTAAAATCAATTTTAGCTGTTAACTATTAGTTGATGGGATCCAAATAGAACATGGACTTTCCTAGGGAGCATTTGGATTGGTTTTCACGGAATGAAGTTTAGTCCGTGTCACATGTGTCACATCGGATGTTTGGATATCAATTTGAACGAATAAACGTGAAATAATTATAAAAATAATTGCATAATCTTAGGACTATTCGTGAGATAAATTTATTAAACCTAATTAATCCACGATTAGCAAATGTTTACTGCAACATCGCATTATCAAATCATGTCTTAATTAGACTCATTAAATTCATCTCATGAATAATCCACCAATTATAAAATTAGTTTTATAAATAGTTTATATTAAATACTAAAAAATAACATCCAAAGCATTCAATGCGACGAGTCTAAACTTATATATTAAAATTAAAGGGAAAAATATTCACATGCCATTATAATTTTCAACAATTGCCTCCATGTCACTGTTAGTGGACGTGACGACTCCCATCCAACAATAACACACAAATGACATATTAATAAACCGTAAAAATTGTAACAAAGTATAAAAAATTAACCAATTAAAAACAAAGTTACTGCAAGACATGACAGCAGTACACAGTGTAGATAGATAGTGTAGGAGTACTGTAGAGCATGTGACAGCAGCACTGCACTGCATCCATCTGTTGAGTTGAGTTGACGTGACATTGAACTACACACTCTCATCACACTTTTGTCCTGTTATATATATAAATGTTTGGTCATATTTGAATCTTTAGTCCCAAATTTTTAATTCCGTCACATCGGATGTTTGGATGTTATTTTGGAGTATTAAATGTAGACTATTTATAAAACTCATTCATAATCGGTGGATTATTCGAGAGACGAATCTAATGAGCCTAATTACGCCGTGATTTGACAATGTGATGCTACAGTAAACATTTGCTAATCATGGATTAATTAGGCTTAAAAAATTTGTCTCGCGATTTAGTCTCCGATTCTGCAATTTTTTTATAATCAATTCACGGTTAGTCCATCAAATTAATGTCAAAACATCCGATGTGACACAGACTAAACTTTAGTCCACGGAACCAAACACCCCTTATTCTACACCGTAGACTAGAATAGCTATTCTACTGAAAAAAAAATAATACTCAATTGCTATTCTACCGAGAAAATATACTACTAAAAGTAGTACTCCCGTGGTTGGTGTAGAATAAAGCTTATATATATATATATAAATATATATATATATATATTGGTTATGTGTACGTATATAAGTGTGAGTTCGTATGTCTAAAAACTCAAATCACTATCGCTATATTTTTTATTCGTTTTATTGGTATTTAAATTGTATTGTTATTGACTTTTTACATGGAGCAATAGTAACTAACAGCACAAATTAATTTTAGTTATGTCAGTAAACAATATAATGGATCGAACAGAAGATCAGATAATTGAGATAATACTAGTATATTATTATTCCAACCAAACCTTATAATCTTAATTTATTAACAGATTAAGAACATTAGGAGTTTATATGCGAAAATAATGTTAATAAATCCATCATTTTCATAAAAAATATTTTGAGAAAATATTAAATAATGGTAGTGGTGTACTACAGCAAAAATTTATAATTTTGAGATGTCTCCCGTCAAAATCACATTTTTACGATACCCATCATCAAATATCATAGTTTTTAGATGTCCCTAACAAATTTTGGCATAAATATATTAGCAAGGAGGACATTTCCATGAGCAAAACTTCGTAGAAGCGACAGTAGAAGTAGAGCATGCAGCAGTGGAAATTGATGTGTGCAACAGTGTAGCAGTAAACACGTACTCCTGCTACCATGAGATGGTTAGTTACTCGCTGCTGCTGCTGCATATGCACTCTAGATCGATGGATCTCGATCGAGTAGCTAGGACTAGTCGATCGTGCAAGAATTTAACAGATCGATCGTACGTACGAATGTACTAGCTAGCATGCATAGATCGATAGATGCATGTAGTTATATATACACGAGCAATGCAATTGCAGCAGATCGAATTAAGCCTGCACAGTAGCACGAGATGATGCTGACCGCCGTGCATCTGCTTGCTTGCATTGCTTGCCAGCTGAAACTGATCCTGCAGGCTGCAGCAGCTAGCAGGATCTTCGCTGCTCGCATCGCATGCGCGACGACGACGACCTAGCCGGCCAGCCGTCTGCTACGCCGCTACTGTAGCTAGCCACCTGCATGCTGCTGCGTGGTCTAGCTTGGATCGATGGAGACAGGAGGAGGAGGAGGCTTGGTGGGTAGCTATGGCGACTGTGGCTTTTCATCTGTTGGTTGCAGGCTTGCAGCTGAGCTGCCTGCCCGAGTCGTCGTCGTTGTAATAACTTCCATCCCTTTTGCCCCCCTGCCTGATTCATCAATGGCTGCCCAAGGACGACGACGACGATATGCATAGGCCGCTGCCGCTAGCTAGCAAGCAAGCTAATCACCAGCAAATTGATTTACATGCAACCACTCATCTGGATTCTGGAGGATTCAAAACATATTCATCCAATCGCGAGGCCTCGGCCGCCGGCCTTGGCTTGCATGGCCATGGCGGACTAGCTAGCTACCTAGCTAGCTGTTCGATGGATGTACGAGCAATAATCCTTGCGTGTTCATCACATCGCATCATAATTAGGGCTACGCTTAACCATGCATAGCTAGATTACCGGGAGACAGACAGACAGACAGTGGTACGTACGTGACATGACATGTCTCTCTCGCTCGCTCTGTCTAACGTCAACCTAAATCTCACTCCATGCTTACCTAGTAATTAGCAGTAACCAGTGATTAGATTAGATTAGTTGCTGCCACTCTCTCGTGCTGTACACGTTCTTGTGCAGTGTGTGTGTGTGTGCATGTAGGTGGCAGAATTCAGAAGAGAAAGGGAGAGTGAGGAGAGGCTGCTGCTGCTGCTGCTGCTGGGATAATTGGATTCCATTTGGCTTTGGGAGGAGTGAGGCAGCGAGGGAGCTCTAGCTAGCTAGCGAGGACAGCGTGCATGTCGTGCTCGTGCTCGTGCTTGCAGCTCGATCGATCAGTGTAGTGTAGGGGGTATGTGTGTGTGTGTATACAGGTATACGCGTGCGTGCGTCGGGCGGCGTGTCCACAGCAGCAGCAGAGATGTGCGTCGCCGTCAGGCTTTGCTACAGCCGCGGGCGACAGCGCCCAGCGCACGCCGCGTCCCCCGTCGTCCCATCGCACTCCCGTCCCACTCTTGCCATGCATGGTCGGATTTCGCAAAAGAAAAAAATGGGATTTTTGTAGCTCGATCTCTTTTGTAGAGAAACAGTTCAACAAGTTGAGCAGGGATTTCAATTCTGAAAGAACAAATCCTGCTTTTGATGTGTCAGTGAGCGAGCTGCAGCTGCTGCTGCCTGCATCGATCGATGCATCGATGGATGGATGGATTCTTGTAGGGAGATTGTTGTGCTTCAGGCTCCCGGCCATCCTTTATTCCAGTGGACTGTGGTGTGGTGGATTTCAGAGTGTCAGAATGCAGGCGAGGACCACTTGTTGGCAAGGAGAATATTTGCACCCAGAGAATCATCATACTTTCTTGTGGGGTTGCTCAGTTCATGCTCCTCCCCTCCGGTCAATTTCTGTTTGCATCTCACTTCTCTATTTTTGTTTTTAAATCTCGCTTCTCTTCCTGCTTAATCTGTTCAGCCAGACTTGCTTTCTTCCAAGTGAGTTCAGAGTTCAGACAGTTTTGAGTGAGATGCTGTTCTTCTTGACATCCAGTCAAAATTCAGGGTGCATTGCAGATGAGATTAAAGAATGCAGAAATGCTGTAGTACAAATGTGGCTCTGTAATGTCATCTGGGATCCAGAAATTCCTAGATCAAATGGAGGGGAAAAACACAAGCTTTTTAGAGCATCAAGTGCCAAATGGGGGTAATTAGTGGGGGCTCCTTGGGATATGATAGTTTTTTTTATCAGCACATTAGGGGCAAGACAAAGCATGCAAGCAAGCATGAATGAGTTAGTGAGATGTGTTCATCAGGAGCAGATAAAAGATTGCCATTAGCACCTTCCAATTTGGCTTTGCTGATGTGCCTTGCATCCAAAGGGATGCCACTATCTCCACAAATGCAGGCTTTACACCATGATCACCAAATGTGCTTATGGGTTAAAAAAAGAAAAGAAAAGGAGTAGATCTAATTAGACTGAAACATGAGGTTGAGATTGTTTTGATGCTCTACAGTGCCAGCTATACCAATTTTGCTCTGAAAGTGAACAGTGTTTTTTTTACTCTACTGTAAAAACTGATGCTGTACCTGTCCTTAAATATTTTGTAAATCTCTACACAAGCAGAATCATTGATGCTCCATGGCTGGTACAGATGCCTGCAATCTTTGGACATTCAATCCAGATCTGAAATGGTTGCTGTTTCTACACTAAGGAGTATATGCAGTTGTCAGTATCCTGTGCTTATCACAGATTCAATTGGATGCTGATGCTATACTACAAGATGTCAAGATCTACCAATGCACCAAGAAGGATCTAGGAGGAAGAGATAGCAGGAAACTACTGTTTTATGAGATCTTCTCCTCACCAGGTTTTCTCACTGAAGATATGTATGTATTGACCAAGATCTGTTCTTGCATTGGCACCTCATAGAAAGGATTTCTTGGAACAGAAAAGAGCTAGGGTGAAATAATTTCCATGGAAAGTGGCATGGCTTGTTGCTTCAGGATGGCAGGCAGCTGGTAAAAGCTGATGGGTGCAAGATCCTGCATTTAAGCACCTGGTGCAGTTAATGGCATTACTCATGAGATGTGTAGATGGAGGCAGTTCAAGTGCCAGTGCTGGGTTTGAAATGGCAAGCTTCTGGTTTGAGCTTTCTACAATTCTACTGCCTGAGTGGCAGATTGCATTCAATTGGATGCCATTGTTGCATCCTCTACATGCAGGATGCAGTTCTTTCTGCACTTGAGATGGTACTAACACCTCCCTGTCTTTGAGTTTAGGATGGATCCATGATCAAAACCTGCAGGCCATTCATTGACTCCAGTTCAGCTGCTTAACCACCAATTGCCATGTGCAGTCACATTCAGATATCACTCTCTCTATTTTTGAGGACTCATGAGTTGCTTTTGGGTGTTCAGCTTTTTTTTAGAGGGTAACAAAAAGGAGGGACTACTGTCTGAGTGGCATGAAAATAAGAGAAAAGGGGCAAAGCACTTGTGCCCCTTGCTACCTTACAAACATAGCCTTTCAAATCCAGAGCAAAGGCAGCTTGTCAAGATCATGCAGCCAGCCAGAGCCCAAATGGACATCACATTCACATTTCAGTGTGTGCTGATCACACACACATCTAACTAGTGATGCACTGTCACAGCCTTAACCCCTTAAAAAAACCTACCAGGACCCTACTTTGTCCTGAAAGACACTTTCTTGGCATGAAGAGGGGGAGGCACACCAACCATCACTTTCCAATAAATTTCTTTCCCCCCCCCTCTCTCTCTCTCTCTCTCTCTCTCTCTCTCTCTCTCACTCTCATCTTCCATCTCTTTCCATTCTTTCTCTTCCATGGGTGACAAGTGAGGATGCTGGCCACCCATCTCCCTTCACTCCCAAGCTTGTCATTGTCTTTATGCATTCATCAAAAGGACATGGAAGAAGAAGAAAAGCACCATGCTTTCCACTTGCATGCTTGAGGGCCATTTTATACTTCTTCTTTTCCAAGGTTGACATGCACAACATGGCATTGCTTTCTTGTGCTTTTCATAACCAATTCTTGCAACATTTTTCTGCCCCTCTCCCATCCATACTTGGGACAATCATGCATGCTCTTCTCAGTCAGTACTAGACATACTCCCATGTCATGTCTCTTTTTATATGTATGTGTGCTTGCAATGGAGTATCACAAGGACTACCAAAGCCACAAGAACACCAGAGAATGGTAGCATTGACATGACTTGAGAGAGAGATGTAGTCATGTAGCCTCAGGCTTTAGTGCCTGTACTTAGTTACAGATAAAGATGATGCATACATCTACAAACTTTTAGGAGGAGTGTTATTATGCCATAAGCATATTCACTACTAGTAATTAACTATAAGTTGTGTTGTCAGACAAATGATGGCAATGGAGAGATTGTTGGAATTGTAGGTGGCTGGTGAAGGAGTGCAAGAACATGGCAGCCACAAGGAAGAAGAACAAAAGGGGGGGGGGGGTCTCTAATCTCATGGAAGCAATTGCAACAAAGAAAAGAACAAGAATGGTAACTACTACCAACCATAACAACACAATTAATGGGTCATGATGGACATTGGGTAAGTTGTGGGAGGTCAATGGGCCTAAAGAGCCTCACTGTCTGTCTGTATGTCTGTCTGTCTTGCACCAATGTGTTTGTGTGCCCCTGCTTGCCTTGTCTCTCTGCAATGGCATGATAAGGGCTCATGTCACTTTTGCCCTGTTCTTTTCACAGCCATTTAGAGCTCTATGATAAATCAGTATTCAGAAAAATCAGCCTCAAAATGAAAAGGATCAGAGAGAGAGGGAAGGATGGGGCCTGGCTATGTAGTGCAAGCAAAGCATGTCAAGCATCACTTTCACTGTTCCCTGGGGAGCTAGCTGAGGCCACCTCTCCTTTTTGTGTTCTTTTGAGGGTGTCATCAACATGTTGATCTTTGTCACCCACTGTTCCATAAAAAAAACAAGAATGGATCTTGATTTGATTCAGTTAAACAAATAGTGAAGCAGAAGCAGCAGCTCACTTCAGACTTCACTTGATGGCACAGCTTCTGATTGGTCTTGTTGCATTTTGAACAGCAGATTATTGGTTAGATTGCTTCATGTGCAGCAGGCAGATTTTCAAGCCAATGCATGGAGAATAATTAGCCATCAAGAACTAGTCTTTCATCAAGGTGCTCTTTTTAATACCAATATATGAACCAATCTGGCCAACTATACATGCCTGCATGGAAGAAATGATTAAAGATTGACCTAAATCTAAATATTTTGTAAATCTGCATCCTTATTTGCATAAGAGAGTATATGTGTTCATACTATGAGTTCCTGCTCTGTCTCAGCTCATAATTCCTTCTTCAGAAGAGGGCCCAATTACCAAGAATTCTCATCTGCTCCCACTGTTCATCTATGTATCTCATATGCATGGTATGTCTGGTGCTAATCTGATTAAGATGAGGAGATCTACATGAGGGTGCTTTGCTTTGTCAGTAACTTGTGGGCTAAGGGAGAAGTACGGTGTGTCTGAACTTTGGTAAGCAACCTGACAACCTGACATAATCTGAGAAGTAGTGTTGCTTAAGATAATCACGTGGGTCACCATTGCCTGCAAAAGTTTTTCAATCGCAGAAAAGGACGTGCGTGCATGCGAGATTTTGGTTCAGATTTTCAGAAAAAAGCTCGTTCTTGACTCTATCTGGATTCATGTATGTATGACACAAAAGTTCAGAATTCTACCCTTCAATGAAGTTCAGAACAAAATGACCCCGGTTTCAATGAAGTTTGGCTCCAAGAAATGAACTAGTAAGGTCATATGGATCAAATCTTGCCAAATTTCATCAGCATTTTCACCAAATTTTGGCTTGGAAAACCAAGCAAGCCCTTAAAGGCAGAGGTTTTTTTTTTTCAAAACCTCTGAAGAAAGTAGAGATTCAGACGAAACATTATGTGCGAGAAAAGGTGCAGATTAAAATGCTTCAGAGTTCTGGAGAAAGCATGTTCCTCCTGGTAATGGCTGCTAATCTCATCTTATCGAGAAAAGCATGCTTCAATGCTCATGTGATGGAGCCATGATGGAGCAGACCTGCCTGTCAATCTCAGGTTCACTCTTAAATGACATAATTGACTTTTATCTCAACGTTTGACCATTCATATTATTCAAAAATATATACAAATATAAGTTATACTTAAAGTACTTTCGCTAACAAAGCAAATTATAACAAAATAAATGATATTTCAATTTTTTTAAATAAGATAAATGATCAACCGTTGAGATAAAAGTCAACTGCATAGAGTATGTTCATAATAAGTCTCTGATAATCATAATGGAGAATATAACATCACAGGTATGCAATGCAAGCATCATATCAGGATGGCCATTGGCCAGAGACATAGCCCAGATCATGGAGTGCCATCACAACTGTTAAGATCACATGATATTCCAAGCAAAGATGAGAGTATCATTTGTCATGAACATACACACATATCCAATGCTATACATATGTTGTTTTCTGCACTGCAGATGATTGATGCAAGACAGCAATAAACTCTTTAAGACTACAAGACTTTCTGAAGAACTACAGCTATCCCCATGACAAAGAACAACTCAGCTAAACTAATTGTACAAGACCAAACCAAAGGCTGCAAAATCTGTTGCCTTATCTATATTCTCTATGGAGCATATGATATCCTACAACCACAAATGGCACACCATTCTTTGTCGATCACTAGCATGTACTGTACAAAACTGTTGCCATGTCTAGATCCAGGTGCTTAATCCCCTCAGTAGTTGGTTTTTGTCACCTCATTCTTGATCGCCACCGTCTAATTAGTTGAAGATGCACCCTTCAGAGATGGAGAGGCAGATGGTTGGCCACTACTGTGGGGTGCAACTCCATCCTGTTTATCTTTGGAACTAGAATCAGAATGCTCTTCCTTGCCATCCGATTTTGCATGAAGAAATCGGCCTCCCGCTCCCCTAGCCCTTTTCAGGGCATGTTGATGTCGTGACTCATGGAGATATGGCTGCACAGTGCAGATGAATAAAAACTATCATTAGAAGATACGGAATATAGTACCAAGAACTCAACAGCTGCAAGAACTAAACATTCCAGATAGTGAGAAACTGAGGACCACTTCTAAGAACATCCAGACATGGTATAATTTCATGGAAGTCCTAATTAACTTCTCCAGACAGTTCTAACTAAGCTCTGTCAAGATCAGAATCAGTGCAGTTGATACAAGTAACAAGAATTTGTACAAAAAGAAGTGAAACGGGGAGAAGAAATCAGCCGTCTTCCATGTTTTACACAATTTTCTGAGTGTGTGATATCCAATCTGTATTCCCAAATCCTTACAGCTTTTGCAATAAGTAATACCCGCAGAGGCATGGGAAACTTGGTATGCAGAAATGTAGACATGATACAAGATTGAATTGATATTCACCATAAGATTTTCAGTAGAGTAGATTGATCTTGGTATGGAAGTGGGATATGTAGATTGGAGAGTTTAGTCAACTATTTGCAGCAATCTGTTGTTCACTTGTGCTTCCAGCTAACTCGAACTATAATGAAGCATCAGGAAAAGGAGCACCTAATGAATATTCCACGTTATCTGGCAATGTAAAATGTTTCAATGAAGATATACCTTACGGCCCTTGACAAGCTTCTTTTCAGACTCAGCTTTGGCTCGAGATTGGCGGCGCCTTAGTATGGCATTATACTGCTTTGCATTCACATAGACAGGCTCTTCAATTGCATCAGTAGGCAGCGGTAATCCAGTTGGATGCATCCCGACCAATGGTGTATGCATCTGAAAAAACACAAATTTTGTGAAGTCTAACACAAATATGTTAACAGAGAGTGACTATATCATACAAAGGCCCAGTATAATGCAAAACTGTTTTGACTGGATGAAGCAGAACAGGCTATATAGGAAAATGCGATACTAGTCTACCCTCCCACATACAGTGTATGCAGCTATAATTTGTATATGGGAGCTTACCATAGGTTGTCCACCATAAGCTGCATAAAGGCTTCCGTAATATTGATCAATATTTGGGTAAGAAATTTGACCCTGCCAAGCAAAATCTGTGGAATTAGACGATAAACATTACAAGTGATGGCATGATGCTTGACATTATGCATGAGTTGTGAAAAGAATGTCTAAATAAAGAAGCAACTCAGTATGCAACAACAAATACTAACATAGAACATTTGATAGATGGACATTTGTTGACATTGTGACAAGGAAAAGTGGCATAGTAGAATGAATGGGATATGATATAAATATAATATATAATTGTTATGCACACCTTCTTGATCTTGAAGCAAATGGTAAAAATATGGTATCCATAAGGTCACCTCAAAAAGAAGAAAATTGGGTCCTAGTTTTTCTCCCAATATATATGTTAGTATTAGTGTGAATAAGTGGTTATCAGGCCCAAGAATCCGGTGATTCTACAAGACTACAATGCCTATCATGCTTCTCCCATATTTCACTATGATCAATCGCCAGTATATTTTTCTAAATCCTATAAGCTATTTTTTTATATTGTTCGTCATGCCGATGTGCCTATGGCGACGCCATGCCATGCGCTGTAAAATTGTGAAGATGGTACAGTGGTAGGTATGCTTCGCCGCGTCACCGTAACAACTATGCTAGCAGCTGCAGATACTCTTAAAATCTGGAGCTCCCCAAACGGTCCAGACTCTAGTTCTAAATTGTGAAACTCAATAGTTGTAGAATCTGGAAATGAATTAGAATCCAAAAACTAGGAAGCATCGACTTCTCCGGATTCTCACCAGCTAGATACTCACTAGCTGCTTCTTAGAATCTGAAACTCCCCAAACAGGCCCTAGAACACAATGTGACAGAAGTACAAAAGTTATATTACTTGTCAATAACTAAAAATGAAAAGTTACAAGTTCTGTACCAATGCATGGTTCATATCCTGATGGGCATAGGATGTCGCGTAATCTGTCGGAGGTGTTGCTACCATTGTATGGCTACCTGTACTAGTAGCTGAGGCTTCTTGCTGGTCCTCAGGTTCATCTTGCCTTTGCTGTTGCTGCCGATCATCAGCCCCATGGTGGCCTGCACAGGAAAGCAAACAAAAATGAATTGATTAATATATTACCTTTTAAAAAATAAAGTAACTGAAATTGCATGTGCTAGCATTTGACATGTACCAAGCCACCAACAGATGTTCCATAAAAAAATCAGCACTTTAATTTTACGTGTATGTCAACACTTTAAATGAATACATAACATTTCCATAATCCCACAAGCTATAAAGTAGGTGTGGCAGGCTGCAGCTGGTATACGTATACTACTGTGTAGATTGAATTATAATGGCAAATGCATCCCAGAACAGCCAGCCACACAGGTACAGAAATACCTAGTAATAGTATACCTGATATTTGATAATTAAATGTTGTCAAATGCCGCTGTTTGCTTGGACTACTAATCCATAACCATAATACGTGAACTGTAAACAATGCACTCCCTAATGGAATTTACAATGCACCTATAGTGATTATGATTACAATTGCTAACCAGACAGTAGCCCACTGACCACTGTTTAAACATCAGTAATATATAAGGAAACAGTGCATGAAACAAGCATACCTGAAACATCATGGACAAGAGAAGTCATGTCTTGTTCTTTTTGCAGAGGGAAGCAGAATCAGGGTTGTAGATTTGTAGTTAGAGCAAACAAACTTCAACAACCCCAGCTTTCAATGTGCTTCAAGGTGTTTATGGAGTTACTATTAAGAGCAAATCTTGTCCTGAAACGCCACAGAAAGAACTAAAAAATTGAGCTTTGGAGAACACCGCACCAGTACACCACACTTCCTGTCAACGAGGAAAAAAATGAATCTTCAGCGATCCTAATCAGTAATCACAATCACACTCCCATTCAAGCTACAATAAGGTAGTGTTTGGTTCCACGAACTAAAGTTTAGTCTGTGTCACATCGGATATTTAAACATCAATCTAAAGGATTAAACTTGAACTGATTATAAAATAATTGCAGAATTGAAGTATTATTCACGAGACGGATTTTTTAAGCCTAATTAATCCATAATTAGCAAATGTTTACTATAGCATCACATTGTCAAATCATGGCGTAATTAGACTCATTAGATTCGTCTCGCGAATAATACATCGATTATGAATAGGTTTTATAAATAATATACATTTAATACTCTAAAATAATATCTAAACATAAACATTCACGGACTAAATTTGACCTCCCACGAAGCAACAGAACCAACTGCCACTGCGAGAGCAGCAACAAACACAAAAACCTAACAGATTCTGCTACCGAATTCTGCCAAGGAGGCGTGCGAAATGCCCAATTCACCCTGAAATTTTCGTCGTGCTCGGACACCCACAGCCAGAAGGGGGGCAGGAACCATGAAAGTGTGCATCCGAGCACGAGCTGGGGCAGAGCAGAGACCAATCAGGAAGGAAAAAAAATCCTCCCTTTCTCCCAAACGGAGCAGAGCGGAAGGAGAAGACAAGAGAGCATCGCGAGAAGGAGAAAGCGGAGGTGACGCGGACAGCAGCGGAGCGGCTACTCACCGGAAAACAACCGGAGGGAACGGCGGGGAGGAAGGGTTTCTCCGGCGGCGAGGCGACCCGGCGCGAACTCTATCCGGAGCGGACGAGGAGGAGAGGAATTTAGCAGAGGCACGAGAATCTGGGCCGTCGGATTGCGGCGAGGGATGGCGGACGCCGGAGGTGCGGCCACGCGTCGCATGTGGTGGGCCCGGACACATCGTATGACACTACTTAGGGTGCGTTTGGTTCTGCTTTTCAAATCTGCTTCTGCTGTGAAAAAGCAGAAGCTGAACCAAACAGGTTTACCAAAACTGCTTCTGCTGTGAAAAAGCAGCTTTTTTCTAGTACAAATTTGGAAGCAGCCTGGACCCTGCTTTTCTGCTTTTGCTTTTCTGCTTTTCTGATTTTTAGTTCAGATTAAAAAGTATGAATTCAAGGTGTCTTAATTGATTTAACATTATTATGGTTTGTATTGCTTTGCACAATTTCATGAGATAATATGTGGTTTTCGGTTACTTTATAAAATAAACTATGCACTTTTTTATTTATCTAATATATTTTTTAGTTATTCAGTTGCATCAATGTTGAGTATTTCCTATTTATATATATGTATAGAATATTATAATGATGAAAATTACGTAAGTTATAAAAAGCAGTCAGCTCACAGCAGTTTTTTCACAGCAGCTTCAACCAAACGACTTTTAGCTTTTTCACAGCAGGCATCTCACAGCAGGCAACTCACAGCAGCTTTTTCACAGCTCACAGCAGAACCAAACGCACCCTTAGATTAGTGGATTTCATAACACTGTTTCCACATCAGTTTTGTAACTGAACGAAATATCATTTCTCAGTGAGAGTTTCATTTCATTATTTCCTAGACTAACCAGTATAATTAAATACAACTAGCTCTTATGAAATACCCTCTCTCTGATGAAACGATTTGACTCTTAGTGTGCGTTTCATTTCATTTCATTCGTCTTGGAAATGAGTTAACATCATATCATAGTGATGACACTATTTCTTTCTCTTCTCTCATTAATTAAATGTTATATCAGCAAGAAATCTAATCTGTCATGATAATTAATATCATTAAACTCATATTGTGAATAACCTTAGTAGGCGTTCGTGGAAAGTTTAGCTGTATTATATCGGATATTTGGACGTCAATTTGAAAGATCAAACGTGAACTAATTATAAAAAAAATGTAGAATTGGTGGATTATTCGTAAGACGAATTTATTAAGCCTAATTAATTCATGATTAGCAAATATTTATTGTAACATCACGTTGCCAAATCATAGGGTAATTAGCTTTATTAGATTCGTCTCGCGAATAATCCATTGATTATGAATGAGTTTTGTAAATAATATACATTTAATACTCCAAAATAACATCCAAATATCTGATATAACGGGACTAAATGTTTAGACTAAAGAATCAAATGGGTACTTAGTAGTGTGTCGCTCGGGAGAAAATTTTGACAATTTGTCGTTCTAAAAATATGCACTTTAATTATAATGCTACTTTTGATGTTGACACGTAGGATTGTTTGAGTCAATGAAAATGAGTCTGAACGGTAAACCGGCGAAACCTATTATTTAAAGTGATATTTTGACAAAACCCTCGACCAACTAGAGACCCGTTTGGTTAAATGGACTAAACTTTAGTCTGTGTTACATCAAATATTTATATATTATTTTAGACTATTAAATATAGTCTATTTATAAAATACATTTATAATCGGTAGATTATTCACGAGATGAATATAATAATTCTAATTACATCATGATTTGACAATGCGATGCTACAGTAAATATTTGCTAATCATGAATTAATTAGGTTTAATATATTCATCTCACGAATAATCCTCCGATTCTACAATTATTTTTATAATTAATCCACATTTAATTCTTCAAATTGATATCCAAACATCCGATGTGACACATACTAAATTTCAGTTCACGGAACCAACATACCTTAAGCTCACTTCACATTGTAGAATTGGAGGATAATTCACAAGACACATTTATTAAGCTTAATTAATATATAACTAACAAATATTTACCGTACCATCATATTGTCAAATCATAACATAATTAGGCTCATTAGATTCATCTCGCGAATAATCACTCGATTATGAATAAATTTTGTAAATAGCGTATATTTAATATACTAAAATAGAATCTAAAACCCCTTTTATTGGACGTAGTGGTAGTGGCGTCGCCGTCGGAAGATTGCTGTTTGCCGCAGCTAGCGAGGATGCTCGCCTCCGCCTCCTCCGCCGCCGTCGCCTCCTCCTCCTTCCTGCCCAGGCCTAAACCCAAGCCCCACCTTCTCAAGCGCCTCGCCTCCGCGCTGACCCCGCCGAGCCCCTTGAGCCCCAGCACCGGCGCGGACGCGGACGCGGACCAGGACCCCACGCCGCTCTTCCTCCGCCCGCCGGCGCACCCCGTCCCGGCGCCCTGCCTCGCTGCCTTCCGCCGCCGTGCCGCCGCGCTCGTCCCGCCGTCCGCGCCGCACCTCCACCGCCACCTCCGCTGGCTCCTCGCTGACGCCGCCCACGACCCTGACGCCGACCCGGCGCTCCTCCGCGCGCCGCTCGGGGACCTCGAGGCCCTCTGGCTCCGCCACGTCAGGGACCGCCGCCCCTTCCAGTACGTCGTCGGGAACGAGCACTGGAGGGACCTGGTGGTCGCCGTCAGGGAAGGCGTGCTCATCCCACGGCCCGAGACGGAGGCGGTGGTGGAGATGGTCGGTAGGGTGGAGGGCTTCGAGGCCGGGTGGTGGGCCGATCTCGGGACGGGCAGCGGCGCCATTGCGGTGGCCGTGGCGAGGATGCTGGGCCCGGAGGGGAGGGTGTTCGCCACTGATGTCAGCGAGGTGGCCATTGAGGTCGCGCGTCTCAATGTGCAGAGGTACGAGATGCAGGTGAGGAACATTGCGGTTTCATCTCACAAAGTTTACACCTTTTTTCTCCTTGACGAAAACGAAGTGTACTCACCAGAGAGTGCACTGAGCTAACTGAACCTTACTTACAGAGTTACTGTGTAGTATAATTCTTTAAGAGAGTGACATCTAGCTGGTAATCGTTGGCTAAAATGTGGATAGCTATCTAGCTGGATTGGGGTTTAGATTTTCTGCAGAAATTGTACATGGCATGCCTTGAAATTGGTGGTGAACTGAAAAGTGATGCTGTTTTAGGTTCTGAGCTATGAATAATTGACATGGATAGCGAGTGACTTGAATTGCAACTGAGATTTAAGTTTCTGAATATCAGACTGTATGTCTGTAACACAATGTAGTAGCTGTAGCATAACAGTACTAGTAGTCGCGTACGTATTTCTTGCCTAAAGCGTGCAGAGAGACACCCTTTTGTTGCTTCTATGTTTGGAGTGCATGAGCATGGATTTTCCTATAGCGTGTTTGTTATTATTTTTATCAAACCATCCATAAAATTTTGTACTATGGTAGCATCCTTACTTTCACCACATGTTATCTATGTAAACGGTAAAGACACTCATTGCTAACCTTGAGTTTTTCCATGTTCATATTAGGATAAAGTTCAGATAAGGCATGGCTCCTGGTTTGAACCTCTAGAAGATCTGAAAGGAAAGTTAATGGGTGTGATTAGTAACCCTCCATATATACCAACTGACGATCTACCTGGCCTTCAACCTGAAGTTGGTTGGCATGAACCAAAGTTGGCACTTGATGGAGGCAAAGATGGACTTGATCATCTGCTTCATCTTTGTGAAGGACTGTCATCAGTACTGAAACCTGGTGGTTTCTTTGTTTTTGAGGTAAAATATCTTTTGATGCCGTGTCTTAGATTTTGTGTTGTTTTCGCTGTATGTTTATTTACTGCCAGGTATTGTACATTACCACTGCAAATGTCGATAGATAAATTCAAGATGTTTAAGTTATTTGGAAACTTAATTTTCTACTAAGATGCTTTCCTGTTAACCTGAAGGGAAATTTTATTCTAATAAGTTATAAATCTCAGCTGAGTACTCAGTAGAAGTGTTTGACTGTTTGCTACAATTTTCTTAGTGTGTGTGACATTTATTATGAAGATCTCAATTCTCACATGACATGAAACAATGAAAGGGTTAATTTTACATCTATCAAGATTCTTGGCCTGTTGGCCATCCCACCTGATGACCTGAGTGAGCCCAGCAGCCTCGACTCACATTTTCTCAATGGGACAGATCTACATGTTTCATTTTTGATTTTGCCTTTGCATGACCTGAAGGACTTGTATTGATGTTGACACGTTTCTCTAAAAGATGTAGCAATGTAGCATAACAAATATCTCTTTGTCTATGTGGCAGACAAATGGCAACAAACAGTCGGAGTTTCTTGTTGATTTCCTAAGTACAAAGTGGGATTCTTCTTTTCATGATGTTGAAGCAGTTTTAGACTTTGCAGACATCAAACGTTTTGTGACAGGATATCGCAGATGAACACTATTATATGGATTTAACAAAATGTTTGGGCACAAATTTTGTTCCCTTGGCTTTTGGGGTAAGAATAATGCTATTTCTGACTCAGTTGCAATGAAATAGTATTATGCCACTTCATTTCATGTGTAAATCTTGGATGTTCAATGAACTCTTGACAGTAATTGAGGCATGTGTTATGGCTGTGAAGCAGAATTTGGGCATCTGTAGTTTGTTCAAGAATTAAGTGGGAAATAAGCTTTCTAACTTGTGGGACTAAAAGCTGATGCTCATGTTGTTCTGTAACTATGTGGAGAAATAGACTGTCTGTTTTATTCAAGAAAAGGCAAATGATGTAAAACAACTGAGCCACTAGCTGATCATTTCCTCTGGGGCCTTTAATTAGGCTGAATATGAATTCAATGCCTTCTTCTGTTCACTTTTTGTAACGATATTATCAGACTTGTCTTAGACAGTTTCATGATTAACACCTAGTAATAGCCTCTGAACTTCTGCTAAACAATAATTTGGCCCATGGACTTTTGTTGATTTTCCACCCTTGAATTGTGCTGAATTCAGTCCCTAATAAATTTCATGTCGATTTTCACCATTGTTGCTTAACTTCTTCTATAGAATTGCATGCATTACAGGTTTATTTGCAAGATAATGGGCATGCCGCCATCCAGATATTGCAGGCTCTCTCATCATCACTCTAAAGATTGTGAGGACTAGTAGCAATGGCAATGATTTGTTAAAAAAAATTCCACGAACCTGCATCAAAATTAACCTTGTTTAAACTGATCATAGGATCGAGCTGTACAACAGTCATTCTATTATCATCGCTTAATTTTACGTGTATCTCCATCCCTCTTGCCCATAGGTATTTTCCCAATATAGCTACCTCAATTATCCCAGTAATGTAGGATTCTTTGTCAGAACCGTGTTATGCAATCTATGCTTTCCTGTCCTAGGTTAATCTTCATCATGTTTGCGACATCTAACCCTGCTATTCACTTCTGGTTTTCAGACCCTTGCCATTTGAAATAGGAGAATAATGTGTGATAATATGGTCTGACTTCATCAAGAAGCAAGCAAGTCATTACAAAATTCCTCTGCAGAGCTTATCGCTTGCAATTCAAGACTCCTAGCTGGCAATTTTATAATGCCAAGTCAATCATTCTCCGTGTTTGTGAGATGATTTTTTTTGCCAAGATGCGGCGGTCCAGAGAAGCTCTACACTTGACACGAGTCTTGTAGCAGTTTGCTTACAGAATTGTATTTTGGCCACTTGTTTTTGTGGCGTGTTGGGTTATGATTGTAACTCAAAAGGGGAGTCTTTTGCTGCTTCCAAATTATTCTGCCTGCACATATGCTGTGGGCTGTGCCCCCTGTGATTATTTTTGCTCCTCCATGTTGCCCATCTCCATGTAAAATCTATGGAAAAGTTCTCACTTAGCCATCATTCTAGAAACTGGAATGCTTTTCTATTTTGTTGTTTTGTTGGTAACCAAAAAAAATGAAATAGAGTGTATAACTTTTCAGAAAGAGCTGAAAAGGATTTATATTCACAACAAGCTTAGAGCTGCATTATTTGCACTCTACTACTTGACAGGTGTTGTGCTTCACTACACTGACTGACATTTTTTATCAGAAAATATTACATGTTGCTGAAGACTGTACTGGTATTTGTTGCCCCTGTTTTTTTTTCACCTGGCAATATATGATGCAGGATTGATAGACTGATGATTTTATTCCTACCATTGTAGAAAACCATGCTCTACTTGATATGATCCTACATGCTAAAATAGTGTCAAAGCTAAAAATCGTCAGGCATGACATGCAAGGAATTTAAGTACAGTTGTCACTGCAAAGGAATGCTGGAGTCCCTAGATGCTATCTCACCTTCTCAATATGATGCAACCAGTCTTATCAAGGTATCGCCTCGACCTACGACTTACCGCTTAAAAGTTAAAAAGATAGTCAGGTGTCTATTGCCATCTTATGACCTATGATGTGAGTAAACAGTAGACTAGTTCATCTACCATCAGGCCAACTCCTTGACTGCATCTGTAGGAAAGAGGTGTAAGAATTGTTAGAGATTAGGTAGCATGTTGCCAAGTTGACAGCATATGAAGTAGTTGTCTCTTTTCAGCTACCCATCATTGTTGATCAAACTAAGTTGTTCTGCCTTGTTTGTCCAACAATTTTAGACCTGGCATGCTCCTGTATGTATATTGTACATCACATGAATTGTGCCAAAGAGGATGTGAGTTGATCTGCCAACTGTGACCACATCATTTTTTATTTTTTTCGCCATCGAGAACACGCGGTTTTATGATGTTGATGATTGTGAATTGTAAAGCTAATAGAAGAGTGGGCAGTTGGGAGTATAGCATGGCCAAGAATTGGAGAAGTTGGAAGAAATATTAGTTGAGGGTGATGTTTAAACTCTTGTCTAAGTAACAGCAAGCACAAAGTCAATGAAAGGAAAAACATATCTACAAGTTGGATCCCAGTGTGGCTTGACCTGCTTTTGAGATCATATAGAATGATAATATGAATTGAGTAAGCCAAGTCAAGACAAGAACTTTATAACATTATGGTGGTTTGGTGAACCAGTCTTGCCATTGCAGTTAAGGATAAATAAACCCTGCAAATCTGGATGCAGAATATAAATTGCCTGGTCAAGATCCTCAGAGCATCAGTGTTGCTACTGCTGAGGAACCATGTATTCAGAAGCAAAAGCAAGAACCCATATCCATGGCCATTCTGATCTATCCATGATGCCATCTCTGATGAATCATCCCTTCCAGCTCAACTGAAAGGTGTGTGAAGAAAAGAAGAAAAGAAGGAAGGAGGAAAAGAGGAAAAGAAATAGCAAGCTTACTTTGCTTGAGCCAAAAACAAGCTAGTCCCAGCTAGTGTCATGCAGACGTTTCTTGACCTGGTAGGCATCTAATCTCTCATCACAGGTCAACTTGGAGGCTGCTTCTTTTATCTTTACCATGCAGCTCTATGATTTGGTAGCACCTTGCCCAATAATTAAGCATGTGACATACCTTGTTTTGCACACTAATCCTCCAAAAATGCTAGTATTAAGGTGCCATTTGGAGCTGGTCAAACCTGGCTTAATTTTTTTTGAATGTAGAGCTGTGGATGAACTGAAGATGTCCAGCTGAGTTACATGGTTTTTATGTTGGACTAATAAAAACAAAAGTTCAATCTATTTTGTTTTATCATACAAATGGTCTGTTTGGTAGAGTTTCGGATATTGAAATCTATACTAAAACTGAAGTGGAGCATTTGAAGTTGGTTAAACTTGGTTCCATCACTCCAGTTCATTTTTGTAGAGCATGTGAAATGTTTAGCTTGGTTTCAGCTCCACAAGACAAAAAAGCTGGAGCTGGAGTCCTGTCAAACGCACCTAAACTGTATGTCCAATATGAATCTTGCAAAGTTAGAGCTGTACCGAACAATCCCTAATTAAACAACTAAATCGAGGAGCGGGAAGGAGCTAGGAAGGGAACACTTGTTGGAATGTCCTCATGCAGGCATCCAACATGAATGAGAGAGCAATGGATGATTGCTTGTAGGATACTGACATTAGTGACATGTCCCATTTGATAGATGGAGACAACAAGCTGAGCTTTTTCTTGTGACACATCAGCTATGGTGGTGGCTCATCTCCCCCCTCAGTTGCAGTGGTTCAAACACCATTACCACCTTTGAGCCAGCACTTTCACACCAAACTGTAACAACTAACAACCAAGAACATGAGTGAGCCTCCAGATCAATGAAAAGAACAGCAAGTGAGTGAGTGTGCTAACCTCTGAGTTCTTTCCTAGATTTCCCCTTTCTGATCACTTACTTGCAGCTTCTCATCACAGGTAGCAACTCCAAACCAGACTGAAAAAAAAAGATGGGAGAAGGAAGCTTCATCCTCCTGCATAGAGAGTACAAAAAAAAAGAAAATGAAAGCAAGAAAAGGCTGATGCACTCATATTTTCCCTAGATTATGATCCATATCAGCAGTGCATTATATCACAAGGAATAAAGGAAAAGTTGGAAATGTGCAATTGATGAGAAGCTGTTGAAGTAAAGATTAGTGTATCACTGATTTTTTTTTTTGTTTTACATTCTTGGGAGGTGTTTGAAGAATTTTGACAGCCATCCTGATCTTAGCTTACTGAATTTTGTTCTTCTTTGTTAGGGATAAATACAGCATCAAACAAGCAAGAGTGAGGTAAACACAATAAAACTTTAGTTTGGAATTATAACAATTCGATTTATTTTCATAAGTTGAAACAAACAAATCAAGACCAATTTATTATAATCTAAAGTATATATTATAATAATCTAGTAAGCGAATTCAACCCAATTTTATTATAAATTAAATTATTATAATCTAAAAGCCAAAATAAACGGTCATAAACGCGATTATGAGAGGAACATGCTCTTAATCAGTACTGCTACCAGCTATTTGCAATAACTCCAGCCTTGCTCTTTTCTCATTAACTGCAATGCATAATCTGTACCACACCATGCATAATAACTAAGGATTAGCGGTTGGTACCACTAAGATCTCTTCTAGATTATTTTGGTTTATTTATGGTATGTTTGACATCGTTCCAGCTCTAGTTTTTTTTGTCCTGTAGAAACGAAGTCGAGCCAAATACATTTCTTGAGGAGTGGAATCCACGGAGAGTACTTTAGAAAAATGAACTGGAGTGATGGAGCATGGTTTAGCCAGATTTAGTATAGATTTCAGAATCCTAAACTCTATCAAACAGGCCCTTATAAGACAATTTAAGTCTAAATAATCTGTTAACAAAAAACGCTGACAATCTCGTTGTCTTGTTCTAGATGGTTTTTAAAATATGATCTTATTATTTATGTAGTATAGTAAACAAATATTATATTATATTAGCTACAAACTTATATCATTTTATGTTTACTTGATAATACTATTATTTTATTTTTTTTGATATTAGATGAAGTGCAGTTTCAAATAAGCTTGGTAAGTCCAAAAATATGAGTGTTTTCCAAATTATTTGAATAATATTTTTTGTCTAAATTATTTATGGTTTTTTAAGTCATAAATGGTCTAGAATTGGTCCAAATGAACTTTGCAACTCCTCCTTAACTGCTTCTATTCATTAGCAACATAACACTCAAAAAAGAACTCATTGCCCTCATCATGAATTGAATTACAATCAAATTGCTTTGAATCGATTGCCAATCTCCATAACAGAAGATTACACAATTCAAACAATTAGGAATTCGACTCAAAGTAACATAAACAAAGAAAAATCTTGAAATTCAAGAACAATTACTAATTACTAATTTTTTTTGTTAGAATCAAAAAGCTCTCAACAAAAAACATACCCTCCAACTTCTAAAGATACAATTTTTAACAATTCAACCACTATCAAAACAATTGTATATACCCCCACGATAAAGTTAAATATTCTCCTAATATTTAAAATAATACAATAATATAGAACAGTAGTAAAGTAGCATCAGCATTCAGCCATAAGCTCTCTTGCTCTCCTCTAACCACCCATCAACACCATTGCCCATACCTCCTCCTACATTCCATCTCTCCATGGACAGTAATTCCTCTCTCACTCCTCTCAAGCTACAACCCTAATCCTCTCTAGAGAGAGAGAGAGAGAGGAGAGAGTGAGAGGAGAGTGTGTAGGTGTAACTTGTAAGAGATAGATATCTTCTTTCTTTTTTTTCCCTCATCTCTTTTGCAAGATCTCTTCTTCGTCTTCTCCTTTTCCCTTTGGTTAACTCCTCACTCCAATCCATCTTTTGGCACGAGATGTGGCCGAGCTGAAGCTAGGAGTGGAGGCTGGAGGGAGCTGCAAAAGCAAGCACACCAAAAAAAAACCTAGCTTGGGCAAAGCAGCTGGGGCAAAGCTCAGATTCCCGTGGGCTATTTTGCCACCCTCCCCGCCGATTTCATCCACGCAATATCCAACCTCGGTTGTCGGCAGCTCCCAATCCACCCTAAAGACGGCGCCTTTCTGAGGTTTCCAGCGGATTTCTCGTCGTTTCTTGGGCCAAAGGCGGCGGCTTGCGGGCAGTTCCTGCCATCCCCGGACAGTTTTTGCAGTTTTTTTTGGCTCGATCCAGTGTGCGATAATATATCTGTCCTGTTTGGGAGCGGTTCATGATGACTTCTTAGCTGGTTTTGGTGTTCTTTACTGTTCTTGGAGCTGTTGGATTGATTTGGGGGAGTTGGTTCTTGGAGCCAAGGAGCCCAGTGAGCAATTTCAGCAGCTCTTGCAGCGTTTTTTTTTGGTTCCAATCGGGAGAGATGGGGTTTTCGCCGTCTCCGGGTTGACCAATTTGATCAAATTCTTGCGGCTTCCATGGCGGATTTGGGGCTGTGGAAGCAGGGATGGAGGTGGGTGCTGTCCCAGAAGCACATCTTCACTTGGGCGCACATGGCGGCGAGCGGCGGTGGGGAGCGGCTCGCTTTCCTGGTTGATCGGCATTGGCCGGCTGTGTCCCGTACCTGCGTGAGCTCCGGGCGCCTCGTGCTCGCCGCGCTGAGGCAATGGCGTGGCTGTACGGCGCGGGGGTTCTTGGCGATGGCGAGCTTGGGCCCTGCAGCGGTGTTTGTGATCCTCTGGAGCTTCTTCGTGTGCATGACCTCGCCGGCTTGTGCTCTCTATGCACTTCTTAGCCTGGTACGTCCTGCAAATCTTGCTTGCTTTGCATCTTTTGCCTTTAACTCGGATGTACTGGATTATGGATAACGATTTGGGTGTGAGATTCTAAATCTTGTCATGTGCTCCTTTTTTTATCAAGTGTGGATTGCATGTTAGGTTCCCTCTCTTTTCAGAAAGCATAGTTTAAAGTGGTAATTGGTGGGTACAGAAGTAGTATGCCAACATTGTCACAAGATTAATCAGCGCAATGTATTACTCAATTCATTTTTGCTTTGTTATTTTATTTAATGTCTAATGCAAATTTATACCACGTTTCAGTTATTTATTTGTGCTGTTCCTAGATGCTGTTTGTGAATTGTTTGTGGTATTTTAAGCGTCATTTGCACTACTAAGTTTTATCTAGTTTGTCTTGCTAGAGGAAGGACTAAATGGAAAGTAGCACTGCATAATTAGGGATGAGCACACCTGGTTCTATTCCTGTTTTGTGAATGTTACGCTAATGTGTTTCTTGCTGAGCGGATCAGTTTTAGGTTCATTACAAGACTTGCTTTTGGTTGATTTATGTGAAATAGTTAAGGTCAATTCGTTCTTTACACGTGGTATTTCAATGTGTATCTTACTGGTTTCTTTGTTCAACCTGATATCTATGAAAAATCTGCTAATGTGATGTATGCTGTGTTTAATTTCATAATTTGTATGGATCTGTCTAAATAAACAACCAGCCAGTGAAATTCCAGTTGTTTCACACCGAGTCAGCTATAGGTTGATTGGTCCATTGACCATTTATTTAGACTCTGGCACACCCATCACTATCGATATAGTTAATTACCACTTTATCCGACTTGCTTCTGATGGTTTTCCACCATCGTATGAGTTTCTACCTGTTTGGGATGTCAGCTGTGTTCAGTGGTAGGATTAATCAGTATGTGGGCAGTATCTGACCTTTTCAGCTAGATTGCACTGGATAAATTATACTGAACTAAGCAATATGAGTGAGAAAAAGAATTCTAGGACTATGTCTCCTCTTGTTTTCTCCCTGTCATTTTTCTTATTGCAATGCAGATAGTAATACTTGTTCTCATTTCCATCTAATTGTTTAATACCTTACTGTTTCAGGGAGCTGCTGGGGCAGTCATTCATTACATGGGCTATACGCCTGGTATTTTCATTGTAGGATTGTTTGGAATATTGATTATGTGGATGTATGGCTATTTTTGGATTACAGGAATGCTTCTGGTTGCTGGAGGTTTGTTTATCTTAAATATTTCTCCAGATGATAGTTTCCTATCTTTATTTGGCAAGCCGATAAACTCCCCGCCCCCTAATTGCATTTATTTGATCTTTTGACCTAAAGGAGGATCTTGTGTGGTAATGCAGGTTGTATGTGCTCTTTGAAGCATGCACGCTTTGTGATACCTGTGTTGACTATATATGGTGTTTATTGTGTGGCTGCCCGTGTTGGATGGCTTGGCGTCTTCTTGACACTCAATCTTTCTTTCCTGACAAATGATCTTCTGAATAAGTTGCTGCAAGTATATGAAGGAAGCACAGAAGAAAGACAGTTTGAAGAGAGAAACGATTCTGATCCTGTCATGGATGAGTTCTACCGCAGTTGTGAGTACCCCTCTGCTCCTGATAGTGAACCTGAGACCGTGTCTTCTGCAAAGCCCTTTTGCTCAACACCCATCCAAGATGTGTTACATGTACAAAAAGAGGCATCTCCTAGTAAAGTAGTGAATTCTGATTCTGTTTCATTGGATGAGATGAAGAGAATCATGGACGGTTCAACTCATTATGAGGTTTTGGGTATACATCGGAATAGAAGTATTGATCAAAAGATTCTGAAAAAAGAGTACCACAGAATGGTAATGCACCACAGCCTTCTATACAAAAGAAAACGACTAAACCAGATTGATATTACAGTTAATTAATTTTCATGGTACCTTTGTTTTATTCGTCTAGGTCTTGCTTGTACATCCTGATAAAAATATGGGAAACCCATTGGCATGTGAGTCATTCAAAAAGCTTCAATCAGCTTATGAGGTAAGTACCTTGGAAATTTATGCTTTTCTTTTTCCTTTTCCTTGATTAGATTGTAGTTAACTGCTAGCATATATTCTGTTGATATCAACCATGGTTTCTAACCCTAGATTAAATGTAATTAGTGTAGTTATGCTGCAGGTACTCTCAGATTTCACGAAGAAAAACAGCTATGATGAACAGCTGAGGAAAGATGAATCACGAAAAATGACTCAGAGATCACGTGTTGTCTCTCAACAGGTGAAGTCTAGTATGTGAAAAAACTATTTCTTTTCACATATATGATCAACCATTGAAGGATACAAGGCATTATTAATTCTTTCATGCTTTCGATATACCGACGTACTTGCTTCATGCTGTTTTCCTTTGTAGGGCCCATATAATTTGATAAACACATCTGATAAACATATTTTGCAGACTGGGGTAGAGTTTCTCTCCGAAGAGTCCAGGCGTATACAATGCACAAAGTGCGGTAATTTTCATCTGTGGATATGTACCAGAAGAAGCAAAGCAAAAGCAAGATGGTGTCAGGTTAGGAGCACAGAATTTACTTTTCAATACTTTTTAATTGAGAGTATCCGCGCAGCTAATTTACAGGAGCTGTTGCTGTAGGATTGCTCTCAGTACCATCAAGCCAAGGATGGAGATGGATGGGTGGAAAATGGATTTTCAGCTGCCTTGAAGGTATCCTTTTATAAGCAAATGAGCAAATCACATGAAGAGTTCACTTCAGTTTACTCAGTGCTCGTCTTCTACAGCTTTGGGCTGCATCACTTAGAGATTGACAGACACAAAGGGTTAAATGAATTTAACACTAAAGTAGAAACCGAGTACATATTAGTTTTGAACAAATGGAGAATGTGGTTTTATTATGAATGAAAGCACAATGTTCTGAATCTGACATCATTATTTGATAGAAAAATGATCAAGCCCCTGTTTGATACTGTTAAGTCTCAGTTCTAAGTATATGTTTTTATTACTTCAAGTTAGCCCTGTATGTTCCGAGGACAAATTTAAACTTGAGCAAGTTCAATTATTTTAGCTGTGAGCCTGTGACAAGACCATGATGTATTATTGTCTACTGATTGCATGACACCTAGAGAAAACATCTCATTCAGAAAGTATTAGGTACAATTAGTTTCTTCATTTTGTAAGCCAACTGTTCTGACTATGCAATTGTGATTCAGAAATTACTCTTATGTTAGAAATATGCATGCATTTGGTAATGTTCAATTATAATCAATTTCTTCCATTCTTTATGTTGATTCAAAGTGAATTGTTCTCTTCAGATGGAAATACCTCGAGCTTTTGTTTGTGCGGAGAGTAAAATATTTGATGTGTCTGAGTGGGCTACCTGCCAGGTGAGTGTGTTTATCTCTATGTTTTGATGCTTGATTTGCTAGTTTAAAATTTTCATGCATACACTCTTTCAGCAGTGGTTTTGCATGTCTCAACTGATGTGTGATGTCGATTGCCTTGTTCATGTGTGCACTTATCTATCTGATTCACATTTACCTATTTGAAGGGTTGATATGTATTCCTTGTTTTACACTATTCAAAGACAGGCTACTTCAAAAATGGCACATCATGTCAATTTGAGTCACTTCCAGATATACATTTTTTGTGCTCCGATGTTTTATGTCTAACTGTCTATAGATCAGTCAATTGACTTTGTTCAGTTTGGTATATGATGATGCACTGTCAAATGTCCAGAATGACATAAGAAAGCTTTAGGCTTGTTGCTGGTATCTCAATTGTTTACCTATCTATTTAAGAAGAGAGCCAACAGTGATGGTAGCAATAAACTATTTTGGCTTTGTAAAATAGGACAAAAAGCTTATTTTGCATTTCATATGTTCTTTGTTCGTACATAAACATCAAAAGATATGCCATTTTTTCTGGTGATACATAGAATATATTGCTTCTATGGTTTTAGTATTTTATCTGCATACCTAAGAATAGCAACCTTTCTAACTCTATTTTTATTTGTTTCGATTATCTAGGGCATGGAGTGCAAACCTAATACTCATGGTCCAACTTTTATGGTAAACATGGTTGGTGCTGATAGGATGCCTCAGAGATCCTACAGTTCTCGCTATCCCTTTAGTTTGGATGCTGAGATGATCCCTGAAGATGAATTTGAACTGTGGCTTCAACAAGCATTGGCGTCGGGTGTCTTCACTGACAGCCCAAAACGCAGGAAAAGTTGGAGCCCGTTCAAACTGCCTCAGAAAGGGATAAAAAGTTGGCGGCGATCTTCGTAAGAGCATGGCATTAAACAGCATGGATCTCAACAATGAAGAAGGCGCACCATGCTCCGTGAATGTAAATAGACTGACCAACAGTTTGCCTGGATGAGCAACTCATTCTTGCCCAACAGGAGAAACACTCAAACAGGGGGTGAAAAGGAACACATGATGCTTCGAAACGACGGCAAGTGAATCTGGCTGTCGAAATTAGTTTTCGCCGCAACGAAACCCCAAGAGCTTTTACCTGAAAAAGATCAGATGCTGGGATAGCGTGCTGTTCGTCTTATGCTCACAACATGTGTAGCTTTGTAGCATGTTAACTTCAGTAGTTTTAGGGATCAACATCCAAGAGGGAGACCGAACATCAAAACTTCATACCCAGGTTGCCGTCGCAAATTCTGCAGGTGTTGAAAAGCTGTTGCTAGCTCATAAGAGTAGCAATTTGTGCTCTAATCTTTCTGGAGAACAGAAGGAAAGAAAAGAAAAAAAAGAAAAAAAAAGAGGACAGTAAGCTGTATATACATGAAAAGTTTTCATCAGAAATAACTGTTGTAACATTGTACACTGATTACATCCTGTGAAATACTCCCATCATTCAGATCTGTGTTGTAATAGCCCACATACATCATGCAATTTTCTGGTGATAATAGAGATCTAGCTCTCACATATTATCTTTGTTTATGGTTGGTTGGTCACCAGTCTGTATTTCTTTTTTAGTGGAGGTCTACTTGTGACATGTGATATTGTTGCTGGTCTCATGCTACTGTTATACATTTGGTGGTGGTTTGATTTCTGCAGTTTGCAAGTGAATAATTCACTCACCTAGAAATGAAAGATGTGCATTTTTAAAAAGTCAATCTTTTTAACTTTTGACTAACAATCAAGTTAAAAAGATGTGTTTTTTTGTGTTATGAAAACGCTTTTGTTTGTATTGGTTTTATTTGATATTAGTTTTTTTGAAATAGTAGTTATACAGTCTGCTCATCTGTTGGTAATTTTGTTGGTGATAATTTGACAGTAAAAACTGCTGACATTTATGACCAGTGCTAAATGCTGGCACTAATTGGGCAAAAAGGAATAATTCGATTTATGCTATTATAATTCTGTGATTTTGGAGAAATGCTATTATAATTCGTGTATTTAGATTTATGTCATTCCGGAATCGTGGCTCTCTTAAAATGTAATGACATATTTCGGAATTCTCTAAAATTATAATGGTATATTTCGGAATTCTCTAAATTTGCAATGGTATGGTTCGGAGTTCTCTGAAATTATAATGACATGAATCTAAATACGTGAATTGTAATGACATTTTTCTAAAGACGTAAAATTGTAATGATATGGATCCAATTTTCCCAAAGGAAAAGGCACAATACCATTTGTTTTGCTGATGACAAAATGTTTTTTAAGCAATCCACACAAAAGACGGTGTGGAGGTATATATTAATATTTGTGTGGAGGTATATATTAATATAGAAGAAGAAAAATACAAAAATACTATCATAAGATAGTAATTATGAAAAACAAATAACATCCAAGTTCTCTAAACTAAGCTATCACGATGTCACTGACACCACTCCTACAGATGGCAACAACAGTAGACGAAGATCACAAGTCCCGAAGACCACCACCAGACCAAGACCCCACACCGGAAAAAGAAGCCTACCAAAGAAAGGAAGGAGTTCCAAAGGAAGTAAGGAGATAAAAACGAAAGAACACAATCAACTACTACCGAGACGTCGAGAAAACCACACCGGAAATTAAAAAATACTCAAAGTCCAATTTACGAGATATACATAAACTCGTACCACAAAAGGAGATCACACCATTAAATTTAAGAGAAAAAACAAAGGACTAATAATGGCACAAGGAAAAGGAGATGGTCAGGACAAGCTAGGCTCATATTAACAACTGGATAGGATACCAAATTGATTGGAGAGGCTACACCAAGCAAATGACAAATGGAAAAAACCAAACATGCTATTTTTTGCAGAGGAGATGCTAGTAGTGATCCTTATTAATATTCCTTTCCTTTTTTTCCCTTTAGAGACTAGTACAAGAGACAAACATGGACATCTGTATTGAGCTTAACAACATCAGTGCTTGCTTGAGAATAAATTAAGGTGATTGAGCTACTTAATTTATAAATCCAGCTCTAATCATTCATCACAAGGAGGCTTTAAACAATCCTGGAGTAAGTAGTGAAAGAGATTTTGGTAGCCGCGACTACTTTCAAAATCTCTAGTTTTCTAACGATGTGTTCGGTTGAGCCGTGGATTCTGAAAAAACTGCTGTGAGTTGTGAGCCGTGAAAAAACTGGAAGTTGTATGGTTAGAGTAGTTGCAGATTTCTATTTTGGTAGTAATGTTTGTAATATCCTTGATGTTTGGTTGCACTATTAATATGCACTCAATATAAGCACAAATTTTTTTAATGATGTGCATTTAGATCATTGTTGAAATAAGAAAACTAAAATAAAATTATTTATAACTAAAGTGCATTTATGTTTTTTAACAATCATATATTAACTTTTATTCTTAAAAAACTATTAAGTTTCAAGTACTCTACATCAACAAAAGAGATATTTCATTAATGAAAAAGTGAGTAATTTCCACTAAAAGTTGGATGCAAAAATCTGCCTCAACTTCCTATTTACTTCTTAGGAAAAGTCTTAGGAAAAATGTTTTGATTTGACTTTAGCTTTACATGACAAAGAAACTAGAACTAGAGCCCCACTAAACGCAAGCTAAACAACCTCGAAATAGAACATGATTTAGGATAATAGAGGGACCAAAAAGAACTAAAAGAAGATGGATGCATCCATGCTACCAGCAAAAAAAGAGTTTTTTAGATATATGTCATTATAATTACCGTGCTTTGGAACTTTGCCATTACAATTCGTCTATTTGAATATATACCATTTCGGAATTGCAGCTCTCACAAAATCTAATGGCATATTTCAGATTTCTCTAAAATTGTAATGGCATATTTCGGAATTTTCTAAATTTGTAATGGTATAGCTCGGAGTTTTCTAAATGTGTAATGACATAAATCTAAATACGTGAATTGTAATGGCATTTCGCCAAAGTCGCAAAATTGTAATAGCATGGATCCAAATTTCAAAAAAAAAAGAGAAAAGAGAGGCGGCACGAATCGCAAAGCAGTGGAGCGCCCGTGACTTCCCCGACAGAGCAGCCAACTAACACCCGTCGTTAATACGCGCTGTCCGTCCCGTAAACACGGCTCCTGCCGGTCATTGTCGCCGTCCCGTCGTCTCCTTCCTCCTCCGCTCCCTCGCCCAGCCAGCCGCGGCCCGCCCCGACCCGACCCGCCCCGCCGTGTCAACTGCCTTGTGCCGTGTGCGGCAACCACCTCCATTAATCCCTTCTTCCAGTTCTCTCTCTGCTCTACTCTACTCTCTAGCCTCTACAGTTCTTGGTGACTTCCATTCCCAACTGCTTCTTCTCCAATCTCCACAGAATGCAACTGCACCTGCAACTGCACCGGCAAGTCTGCAACCGCAGCTGCAACCTCTTCTTTGTCTCCATGCTTTGCGCTAATTGAGAGAGAGAGAGAGAGAGTGGACTGGAGAGTAAAAAAAGGAGGCGGTTTTAGTGGAAAAAGCTGTTCCTTTTGCGAGTCCTTGTTGGTTTCAATCGTGTGCTTCTTTCCCTCTTTGTGTTTTGGTTTCCCGCGCGGAGAGGAAGGCGGGGAACAGCCGGTGGTTGCGGGGGAGGCTTCCTTGCCCTGCCCTTGACGCCATGGAGGCGGCCGAATCCGTGAGTTTCTCGTAATTTGCCTCGGGATAGGGAGCATTTCTTTTCGTTTTTTGGTTCTTCGGTCGGTAGGTTGTTGCAATTTTGAATTTCTGTTTGGGTCCTGCGTTTGATGCAGTGGATTTGGCTCGATTCTGTTCGCTTCTCCAGTTCTTGTTTGTGTTCCTGCCAGGTGGTTGTGTTGCAGATATGCGTGCGCCAGATTTGTTATTTTTTGAACGGATTGTGCAGTAGATAACCTGGAAGTTGTAAACTTGGGGAGAACTCGTTGGGCATGTAAATTCTCCACAAATTTCTAAACTTTTACCCTGCAATTTACTTAACAAAAGTGAGAAAAAGACAACTAATTTCTCATAATTTTGGGAGAAAAGTCTCACCTTTTACTCTTGCTTTAAGCAGTTTGGACCTCAAATCTGTAGTTTTCCTACATTACGTTTGCTACAATTCTTGCCAATTTGCTAAGAGAAGCTCTGACTTTTATGCGCGTTTTCTTCTGGGATTTGGAGTGTTGAATGACAAAATTTTGTCTTCATTCTAACTATTTCTGAGTTTGCATTGTGGAAAACAATATCATACTAGTTAGACTAACTCGCATGGTTTTGCAATCTTTCATCAGTTGGAGTATGAGCTGCAGAAAGAGGTCTCTAACATCATGATCCAGAACTATATTACTAGTTTGCATCGAGAGTTTGAGATGAAGTTATGGGAGAATCAGAACTGCATTAGCAGTTTGAACAAGAACTGGAAGGAAAAGTTATCTCAGATCGCCGCGCTGAGAGACGAACTTAGTGCTATTTTCAGTGTTGTGTCAGCTTCAGAATCTGGTGTGCTTTCTTCCCATGGTAGTATCGACAAGCCCGAAGAGCTGAATTTTTTGAAGATAAAAGATGATAATGAGCCTCCAATCACAGAGAAAACTGCCGATTCAGGTGAGTTCGTGCTTGATATCCCTGACTTCTCGCTCTTGAAGCGCATGCCAAGTGAGGAAGTTACGAATTTTCTAAAATCAGAATGGCTGAAGTTGCGAAGACAGCATGAGTCTGAATTGCATGAGAAAACAGAAGAATTGTTTAGACTAAAAAGGGAGTTTGCAAGAGACAGAGCTCTGTTGCCTCTTAAGAAAGAGAGGGAACTTGAAATCATTAAATCGAAGTTGCTACAAACTATTTCAAAACTGGATGAAATCACCTCAAGAGAAGACAACTCTTATTGTGATTATTATGACGATTGCGAGATTGGCAGATCGAAGGAAAGAATTAGGTATTTACTTCATGAAAAAGAACATCTTCAAGGTTTGCTAGCTGACAAAAGAACGGAGGCTAAAAATCTCTCTTCACAATTATTAGATGCACAGAGGAAAATGGCCCAGCACTCACGGTCAGAGTTAAAACTTGTGAATCGAGTCGAGAAACTTAGCCGTGAACTTGAGGATTTAAAGATTGAGAGCCACTTTAAAGATTTACTGGAAATGTCCATATTAAGAGAGGTTTTTGGTAACTATGAGAATCAGATTGATGATGGCAATCAGGAGGAGACCTTCCTCAGACATTTGCTTATAGAAAAAGAAGAGCAGCTGAGTATTATGTATGAAGACAGACAGAAGCTCAAGTATGAAAATAATCAACTTGTAGCAATTGCAGGATCAACATTAATGCAGCATCAAGAGCAAGTTGACTTGGTTAATGGTGAGCTTACAATTTTTAGGGAGAAGGTGTGTGAGCAAGAACTGCTGATCTTAGAGTCCAAGAGTGAGTCAAATTCAATGAAGAGTTGCTTATATGAGGCTCTACAGCAGATTAATGTATGCAAGCAAGAGATACATGGGCTGACTGAAAACTTAACCTCCATGTCCATTGCTTTGGAGGAAGCCAAAGAACAGAATGCCTCACTTGGTGCCACCATCTGGGAATTGAAGAGAACATCAGCTCCAAGCATTAACAATCACAGGGGGCAAGCAGGGCATCTAGAATTTGCTCTTGTTAGCATGGAGAAGCTATCTAAAGCGTACAGTGATTTTGAAAGCAGATTGACACAAAGTATGAAGAGAAATGAAGCTAGGTGTGTAAATTAATTAATATCCTTCCCTGTTTTGGTATGGTTGTTTTGTTTACTTAGAGTCACACTAGATAAGTCAGGCTCACGTGTTTGACTATCTCAACTCATCACTTCATGTATTTAAGCATCTGCATGTTAGTGAAGAAAAGCCAACCTAGGATTGTCCATTTGACCATTTCATATTTCAGCATTCATTATACCCATGCAGATTGACTGGTATAATTTGTCACTTATTGAGTTGTTTTTTTTTGTTCCTATGCAGGTTGAGTAACATAATTTGCCAGTTTAACCCACTTGCGCAGCAAGTAGCCGTATTAAAGAAAAAGGAGTTCTGGTATAAACAAATACTTGAGATTAAATGCTCTAATCTCCAGAAAGCAGAAGCTGAGGTTTAGCCTTCTTTTTATGATCTTTACGCTTCCCATTTATTTCACTTTTAAACTGCTAAGCTAACTTCTCCCTAAAAAGTACAGTTGAGTTTCAGAATCATATCAACTTAACCTGGTAACGATTTTTTATTCATGTGATGGTAGCATTCATTCATTCATTCAAGTTCTTTTCCCACTGTGGCTCAGGTTGATATACTTGGTGATGAAGTTGACACTCTACTTAGTGTTCTTGGAAAGATCTACATAGCACTTGACCATTATTCTCCTGTTTTGAAGCATTACCCTGGGGTAAGACAAGTAATCCATAGAGCTTCATGATGACAGTTTACACTTTTCACTGTTGATGTCCTGAATATTCTTCTCTGTTGCCAAGATTCTCTACAAAAGATGTTTTCCTTTCATAATGCTTTCAGGTTACCGAGATTTTGAAGCTGGTGCAGAAGGCATTGAAAGGAGAACGCATTTAGCGGGATGCCACTACCGGGAAAACCTTAACATCACTCACGAAAATGCTTGACAGTTGACATGGATAGAATTATAGAAGAGTTACAATACCTCAGTTACTGATTGCCTCGGGCAAGTTTTTTGCATTGACTCACAGGGAAGGAAGATTAAGATGTTAATATACAAAGCTAAGCACAGTTAAGTAGTTACCATTGTTCAGTTTGTAGTGTGACAAGTGGCATCTCTTCATTTGTAACTGTATCAGTCATCAGTGTGCAGGTAGTTGTGTTGTCAATACAAGTTTATAGGGCCTATTTGTACTGGTTGTAGTTTCAGGTTTCACTCTGAGTGATCTACTTTGTCTGCATGCAACAAGTGCAGCTTGTTATAGTTCTAGACTAGATAGTATTTGCCATTGATCTTGTTTTTGTAACAATTACAGTTTGCTCTGCAGTGCAGGCTTTGTAAAGATTCTTTGTTGAATGGAAGGCAGTAGGAATTGTAATATCAGCTTGTTAATGAAATCTGTCAAGTAAAACTGTGTCTCATGCTGTTCTGAAATGATGTTGTGCCCTTACAAGTGTAAAATGTAAACTGGTACATTTCTACATGAACATGAAAATAATTTTAAATTACAAAGGAAACAACTCTTCATTTATAGCAAATATATCATAAAATGTTTCCTTTCATAGGTGTTTCCTACACCTATCAAAAAATTTAATATTACCAAGTCCAAAATTTAGGATGTTTTATTTGGGCTACAAAACAAAAAATCCCATATACTCCCTCTGATTTCTTATATAAATGCCTTACCACTTTTCAACTTTTTTATGTTTGCTTTTGTTAAGTAAATACTACCTCTTTCATAAATAAACAACTTAATTTATTAAAGTAGAATAAATAAAGGATTACAAAGTTATTTACATTGATTTATTAATTTTTATGTATAACCCAAATGTGTTGGTATATTATGTGGTCAAAATGCATGTGGTAAGATTTTTTTAAAAAACTATATTTTCTTTGAAACTATATTTTTTAGGTGTTCTTTTTATAAAATCGTAAAACTATATCCTATTTTGAACATCTTAGTTGAAAGTTCGACATCGGAGTGACCGATGAATATGTTCGTCGTCGACCTATAGGTAAATTTTAGTCCTCGTCGATAGGTATGACCGTTCAAACAATGATATTTGTCTAGTTTTATAATCTTATAAGAGACAAAAAACATATAATTTCAATAAAAAAATAGATTATTTAAAGACTTTCTTGAGGTAGAGTATTGAATTTCCAGTTAAAAAAATCTGTGAGGCACGTGTACAAAGGAGAAGCCAAGTGACAGTTTCTCTCTGTACAGGCGTCCGTCCGCCCGTTCGTCCTCTTCGCCTCGTCTTCCTTCCCCATCCATCTCCATCTCCTCATCTACCTGGACCAGGCGGCCGCTTCTTGTTCTTGGTACCGATCCTTTGCCCGCCCTTCTTGATCCGACGCGGCTGTAAATTTCTCACCTTTAGTGCAATTGGTGCGTGCGTGCGTGCATGCTTGCTTTCTCCCCACCTTGGTCTTTGTTCCTCTTCCTGCCATGGCTGGTGCTTGGTGGTGTTGGGATTGGGGGTGACTGGAGGATCTTGTATTGTTGGTTTGGTCCAGTTTGGGGTTCCTAGATTGCGCTTAGTCTAGGGCATGTGAATCGGAAAAAAACTGTCTTTTCGTGGTGTGGAGCAATCTGGTGGTTCGTACAGTCGTCTCGTGCAATTTCTATTTTCTAGGGGCGATTTTTCCTAGTGTGTGTCCAAAGGCTTCTGGTTGGATGTTATCGACGCGACAATATATGCAGAAGAAGGAAAAATCCAACCTTTGTGTTAGATTTTCGTGTCTTCAATTACCAACCGACGAATTGACGATGCATCATGCATAGTTCGTGATATATTCTTAATGATTTGATAGAATGTGCGTGGGCGTGTACCTTTTTAGGCAGTAACTACAAATCATCTTCAGCATTTGGATGTTCACTGCTCAGAGGCAGAGCCTCAGAATTGGCCAAGTTGGAGAAGGCAAATGATCTGAAGAGTATCTTTGTAGTGTTTGGAAATACGATGTAGTTATAAGAATTATCCATATGGCCATACGCTCACTGATGGATCAATTTTGTGAATGCTCAAAACTCAGTCTCAAATTAAGTATTCTATTAAGGTCTCAATTCAATATTCTGATCTATCCCCTTAAACTTTTATCATGTGCAGATTGCGAGGCTGCGCAAGGTTTCGTTTTATGATCCAAGAACTTGTTTGAAGCTCCTAAAGAATAACCAAATTGGTTTGCTAGGGTGGATAGCTGGTCCAATAGGGCTGGCTTGAAAGGAGCAGCCACGGCTCCAAGGAAAGAATCACGCGTTACACTAAGAAGGGGAAGACAATGTGCCCGGTGCTCTCCTAAGTTTGCTATTGCATCCCCTTCTTTCCACGGTGGCCGTGGTGCCCTCCCATCTGCAGGAGGGCATCCTTCTGATTTGACCTACCTTGCTGGTGGTGGTGGTGTTGAAGCCTTGAATTAGGCTTTAGCTTTGTAGATATTCAGTTAGTAGTATTACAGATATTAAGCTTTGTAAGTATGGTATCAGCAACTGAGTTCAAAGGTGAATATTCGGTTTCAAGCAAGAACCCTCCTCCTGATCAATCTGAAGGTAAGCAATTATTTCTCTAGGGAGTTCTATCTAATTTATTTTGGATGATCCATGTTATTATTTAATCCTATATTCTAAGATATATATATACAAATGATATTCTACACCATGGGTGTAGAATAGTTATTCTACTGAGAAATCTACTACTGAGAAAAAAGTAGTACTCAATTGTCATTCTACTGAAAAAATCTACTACTGAAAGTGGTCGGTGTAGAATAGCGCTCCCATATATATATATATATATATATATATATACACCCTACCAAGTTCCAAAAATTATACTTGTTCACTACTCTCGGGTGATTAGTGCAGTGCTGATGCTGAATAGACAACAGTATTCAGAATAGACCTAGCTAACATAAACTGAGCAATATTGTATTTGCTTTAAAACTGTGTTAACATGAGTCAGATCAGCTAACTGTTTTTCAATTTCAATTCATGATAAATTCCTTGATTCTTCAAAGGTTAGTCTAGAATATGAACAACAACAACAACAAAACATTTTAATTTCAAGCAAGTTGGGGTAGGTTAGAGGTGAAATCTAACAAGAGTCATTAATCAAGTTTCAGGCACATGAATAGCTTCTCTCCATGCACTCCTATTCAAGGCCAAATCTTTGGGAATATTCCATTCTTTCAAGTCTCTTTTTATTGCCTCTTCCCAAGTCAATTCCGGTCTTCCCTTGCCTCTCCTTACACTATTGTCACACCTCAGGATTACACTATGCACCGGTTCCTCTAGAGTTCTACCATCTCAACCGGTGTTGGAAAAGCTTTTCTTCAATTGATACTACCCCTAGTCTATCACATATATGAACACTAAAATAATTTTGCACAAAAAACATTGATTTTTTGTGAAGCTGGTATTTACCTTTATCACCTTTAGAATAACACCATGCATTCAATTACATCATATCCTTAGTGTCACAATAGTCATGAAATCTTTGGATCTTCAGGTGTGAAGACACATCTTTACCGTATCGGTGCCGAACATGGAGATGATACCCCCAAAAGCTTTGCATGTGCTGATCAAGACAGCCCAAGTTTGCTTGATACATTAATTCTTTCTCAGGTTTGTATCATCCAAGAGTCCACACCCTGTTTCCCGAGTTCTTGTGGTGTCATGCCGCCAATTGTAATACATGATTTTCCTTTGTAACAGTGGGAGGATTTTGCTTGGAAGGGCCATTTGGGATATGACGTTACTGCTTGCAATCTTAAGGTGCTTACTGGATTTTTGTGGTTCAACCATTTCCTCTATAGGCTATAGCGGGAGAATAGTAACTTACCGAATTCCTTTTGGTCAAAGTGGTTTATGATATGCAATCCATAAATAAGGAAAATGTCGTGCTTAAGTTGCTTGTTGAGCATTAACATTTTTCTTTTGACTATATATTTATCTCCTCTCCTCCCTTCTGTCAACCAATCATCAGTAGTTATGCAGAGTCTTGGTATTGCTATGAAATTAATATATTTGATATTTCCACTTCAGAAAAAATATTGGATGTCATCCAGGTCGATATATCTCTAGGTCGATGTGATGCCTGAGGCATCAGCTTGATTGTAATAATGGGTTTGGACTTTGGATGTTTCTGCAGGTCATTGAAGGTGGATGGAATTTCGTTGTTCAGCTGAACGATAAGTGGAATTCATGTTTCTTCAAGGAATACGACAAGTTCCTTGGACCGGTTGAATGTTCAAAGCCAAACTGTATGGATAATTACAATGAACTGCTTTTGTGCATTGCTCAAGGTGACAACGATACACATGAGGTTGTTCCTTCAACAACGCCTCCAAATGATGGACTACTGCTGATTGCAAATGTAAGATATGAGATGAGCTCCAAATAACTCCTTCCATCCCTTCCTCATATAACTGTTAGTTGGCATTTTACGCTGGTTGCTTGCTGATGGGCACTTTGTTTGCTGAAGGCATATCCTGTTGAATATGGCCATATCTTCTTGGTCCCAAGTGCAACCAATCAGCTATCCTTGTTTTGGGACAAAAGGATGTTTAATTTGATTACAAGGATTGCCTCTGGAGTAAACAGTGCATCATTCCGGGTTTTCTTTGACAGTTGTGCATCCACTATGCCAGACCACATGTTTTTTCAGGTAATGTCATCTAGTTCAGTGCTTAGAGCTTTCAATTCATTCCAGTTATGTGCTGTGTTCACTCGTCACAGTCTAACTATGCATTGAACTGCCGCCATGTAGCTTTTGTTGCCGTTCATCTTTACAGCATACTTTTTTTAGAGAAAGGCAAAGATGCCCAGCTTTTATAGAAAGCAGGAATAAAAGTATGCTGGGATTACCATCTTAATCCTTGTATTTTGTTGCTTCTAATCTTTTACTTTAATTTACCATGATTTGTAAGATTCCGAACTGTAATGAGAAAATTGATAATTTGCCATCGATAAGTTTGGGCTTCGATTATTTGCCACCCTAAACTTTGGCTTCGATAAAATACAATCCTAAACTTCATCCTACTTGATTTTTTGCTATTTTATCATATTTTGACTTAATTCTCATTTTCTCTCTCTAGAAAAAGACCAATCTATCCTTCTTGTTTTATCCCTTCAATTAGAAAATGACAACGCCACGTTTATGTATAGCGAGGAAATGTTTTTTGATAGCATAGATTGGTCTTTTTTTAGGGAGAGAAAAATGAGAAATGAATTAGAATAGGATGGAATGGCAAAAAATCAAGTAGGATGAAGTTTAGGGTGACATTTTATCGAATCCAAAGTTTAGGGTGGCAAATAATCGAAGCCCAAACTTAACGATGGCAAATTATAAATTTTCTCCTGTAATAATGTGTAGCTGAGATACTAGAATTCATTGTTTGGCGTTTGCAAAAGTTAAATGGAGAACATAATGCATTCTTTTTTGCCAAATTATAAAAACCACAGGCTTGTTACTTTGCAAACCCTTTACCAGTGGAGTCTGCATCAACCGTCGCAATTTATGATGGGAAAGCAACATCAGGCATTCATGTGTACGAAATAATTGATTATCCTATGAAGGCTCTTGTATTCACCAGCAACAACTTAAACATGCTTTCCAGTGTTGTCAGTGAAGTATCTCTAACTTTGCATGGCAACAATACTGCACACAGCCTGCTGATCTCCAACAATGGCACAAAGGTTTTCTTGTTCCCACAGGTGAAAAACTCGCAAAAGTCTAGTGTTCCATTTTGTAAAGAAATTTTCTTGTTGTAGCAACCAGTGGGTGGATAAGTATTAATCTGTCTGGTTTTATAGGTAAAGAATCTGGCTACTGGCTGTTGTCTTTCTGCCTTGGAGTGTGGTGGCTACTTCGTTTATCACACCGAATTCGATTTCGACAGAGCTTCCGAGGCCGAAATTTCCAACAGAATGGCTTCGGTCGCGCTCCAAGACGGCGCCTTCGAAAACCTGAAGAGAATGTGTTTCGCAGTTGCTGATGATCATGTTAGGTAAGCTTGGGCAAGAATCAAACCGCTGTTAAAATAAAAGAAGTGTGTGGCGGTCCATTTGTGGTTATGTTTAGCTGTTTATGCATGGATCTGTCATGAACCTATGTCTGAACATTTAGATTGATCAATAGCAGAATGGAGTATGCTGTCAATTGCAAAATTGTTACACATGTGCAATGATCTTCTTAGCAATGCACATGATCTGAACCAAGAACAATGCCTATGCTGGTGGCTGGCTGTTGCAGAGGACGATTATCTCTGAACCAGTGATCCTTCTGCAATGTTTCTTCGTTTTTCACCTGCAGTTTTTTCTCTCTAATGGAATGGCCAATCTTTGTTGCGATGGTATGAGATGGTTCTGGATGAATTGATTCATGACGAGATGGTGCTCGATGGAACGGTATAATCAGATTGTTTGGTTGGATGTATGATATGACACAAGAATGCGATTGGTTAGCTGCATGGGACGATACACATGTATTTATTTGCTTAGGTGTATATATTATATCTATATATAGCTTAATTGATTTTTTGTAAAAATATTTTTTTATATTTGTAACTATCAATCAAATATGCTAATTAGTGTCAATCTTTAGTAATTATCATAAATGGTAACTTAATCTATCATTATTAATCACAAAATACCCATAATAATATTTAGTTATGGCCAATAATATTTAATTATAATTAATCTTTAACTAAAAATACTTAATAACCTCTAATCTTAACAAATCATAGTTAATTAGCATAGTTAATAGAATTGTTTGTTTTTCTGCACGGAACAGTTTAGCATCTGGAGAAAATATTCTAAGAATCTAAACCAACCTATCTTAATAGTTTTGTACCCTAAGAGCACAAAATCAATACCAGAAGATTGCTGGTTTGGCACTTCAGTTCACAGTCACTAGTAGCATAGGGATGTCAACTGGTAAATTCTTTGTAGAAGTAGGTAACCATCCTCCTCCATGGGGAGAAATTTCATGAGTGAATTTACGGTGATCGTCGATTCTACACCTGATATGGCACCCACTCTGACTGCCATGCTTGGGCCGACCACGTAGACACACATCTCTTAGGATTCGCGAGTACGCCAAGCAAATATGATCTTCTCCGCATATCTCTATTATTATAAAGTGTCTACTTTGTCCGCGGAGCTATCCTCCCTACGCACGCCAACTGCCTCCCGTGAGCTCGCTCGCACCGCGCGCCCGTATGCACGCATGCAACTGCCCGCCGCATGCATGCAGGAAGCAACACACGGAAGAAAAAGAAAAAAGGAAAAGAAAAAAAAAGAAAAAATATATTTTTTGCATTTCAATCCTTTAATTTCTGTATTTTTTGTAGAAGTATGAATTTTGCTCACGCAGAAACTAAGAATTTTGCGTATAAATAGTTAGATTCGCTGAAAATTTTCCTATCATCGTAGCAATAAAATAAGCCCCGTCGCAAAGCACAGACCTCTTACTAATAGTATAAATATATTTTAATCCGTAGCAACACATGGACACTCCTTAACATCACTAGTAGCAGCACCCAATGCTCTTCAGCATCCTATCCTCAATTCAAGTGGTGAGATTTAGACAGATGCTCCATATAAATATGTACTCTCCCCACTGAGTCATTTCTGCTCAACTGTCTCACCTCCCAGACAGGAACATGACATGAATGCATAACACCCTAACCACCAAGAACATCAAAACCAAAGAACCAAATAAAAAAGAACATCTCTCCAACCTCCTCTCTGTTAGTAGTAGGAGGGACATGCATGGAGATCATCACAACATATATGATCATCATGCTGTGCCACTAGTGTGAATACTAAATTAAAAGACCACCAAATTGTGTACAAATGTGGGCTCCAATCTAAGTTATGAGGATGGTGACCATGCATATGGTTAGCCAGTGGCGGAGCTAGAGAAAAATTGAGTGGCTACACCACTTTAAGCGGTACACCATATTAAATCCAAGAAGGTACACAAAGAGTAAAAAAATGCTAATAATAACTAAAAAAATTTGGACCGGGTTCCTAGGAACCCCCTCCGGGCACTGTAGCTCCGCCTCCGTGGTTAGCTAGGGTTTTGTATAGATGTTTGGACATGCACATCATGGATAGGTATTGTACTTAATGATGTTATGCACAACACCAGAATTATACCCACTGAAAAGAAAGGGATTTGAGGATTAGCTAGAAATTAAAAGGGTTCCAATGAATAATGTGATGGGATTGAAAACCCATGATATAGACAGAAAATGAAGCCATATCTGCATATTATATATCATAGAGATCATCATCGGCATATCACAACTTAACTCGCCCACATGATAAATCAAAGATTGTAGGAATCATAATATGGATGGGAAGCAACAATTATTGAGTTGCATGCATACTAAGGCCTCCTTTAGTATAGCTTCAGATTTAGGGGTTTTTTAGCTTGTTAAATTTAGCTTTAAGAAAGCATAATATGGATGGATGGATGGATGGATGGATGGATGGATGGATGGATGGGAAGCAACAATTTTTGAGTTGCATATATACTGAGGTATGTTTGATATTACTCCAAATTTATGATTTCTTAGATCTAGAGTCGCCAGCCGATGGATTGAAAGTATTTAGTTAAGCAATCTAATTTTATTTTGGACTAAAAATAAAAAATTAAATCGCTTTATTTTACCATACAAACTTCAGATCCAACATAGATTTTTGAGTTATATACAGCTATAACAAACATGCTCTAAGCATTTATTCACATCATGACTAGAGACCATTAGTAATCAAAGTAATTTATCCATCTAAAAAGATAAGCATTTTTTCTATGATTGGCCTTAATTAAGTACTCCATAAGATGGTAATCAAAGAACACTATACATAAATTATCCATTATGGAAGTACTTCAACAAAATTTTGATAGCATTGTTGGTCGCATATATATATATATATACATACACACAAATATATGATATCCTACACCACGTGTGTAGAATAACTATTCTACTGAAAAATCTACTACTGAGAAAAAAAGTAGTATTCAATTGTTATTCTACTAAAAAATCACACACATGGTGTAGGATAGCATTTATATATATATATATATATAAAATGCATCTATTTGGCAACATACATATATATATAACTAGCTAGAGGCAGGTAGACTATTTTATCAGTATATAGTTTTAAGACAATTTGCTTGCCCATGTATATATGTTCTAATCAGCTCATGAAATCCACTGTTTTTCCAACAATAATCATTGAATGATCATCATCATCATCATCATCATCATCATCTAGTGTATTAATAATTAATTAATAATTCCAACTGTGAGTACGTACGTAGCTCAACTACTTTTATGTACGCTTGCACGTCGCATGCATGCATGTACTATATATATATATGTACTATATACATATATATATATGCATGCATGCATGCTGCACGTAGGAAGAGTCCAAGATGTAGCTAGCTATAGCATAAGTAATTAATTAAGCTGTAATTGCATACGTACCAATTAACACGAGGTATACGTAGCTAGAGGTTAGATGTTGCTGTCAAGCTAAGCGCATGCATGCATGTTGGGATCTTCAAATTTGTAAAAAAAACAGCTCATGGAAATTTAAAGAATGTGTTGTTTATTTTCTACCCTTCTGAATTGAATTCAACTTTTTTTAATTTTACGGAAAGCTATTGAGTTTCACAATCTGGTTTTAGAATTTAGACCATAGATACTGGACTTGTTTGGGAGGGTTCCAAGCTCTAAGCTTCACCGTGGAGTAAGGTGAAGCTATGCCAAACATCGCTGCTCTACCATTTCGTAGAGCGAGGTAACCCTTTCCGCAGTACAAATTGATGGAGTAGCAAAAGAGGTGCTCCATTTCACTCTCGTGGATCTCATCCTACTCTGTGCCGACGTATGTTGGGGGCCGATTCAAACTTGGATTCATTTATTTGATCCCAACCCAAATCCAATTATTTCCCATGTTTTACCATGTTCTTGCTATAACGAGCAACGCTTCTTTTATTGTAGTGAAGGATGGGGCATGAAAGGAAGCTTGTTGTTGTAGATTGTTGTCGTTTTGTAGTACACTACTACCACAGAAATAGTCTTTAGTGATACAACTTTATTGATAGATAAAAGACGCGCATTAGTAATATACTTGTAGTGATTGACTATTTTACATGCGTCAGTAATGTTGTATTATTAGTGACGGGTCTAAATCAGATTCGTCACTAAAGATGGAGCACTCCCATTAGTAACCATCACTAAAGGTTGCCCCCTATAGTGACGAGTTATGTTGAGACCTATCACTAAAGAGTGACACCCCTATTAGTGATGGGTAGAAATACTACCTATCACTAGAGAATGTGATCTTTAGTGACATGTGTTGTTTTACCCGCATCACTAAAGTACTCGTAACCCTAAGGCCACAGTAAATGACGTCTTTTATAGATAACTGTAACTGATGATAAGTATTTAAGGACCTCGTACACCGAGCTCCACACTTATTGCTCCTCTCAACCATCGCCGACTTCAAAAACATTGGACAAATCCATTTTTGACGAGTGTCCAACATAATACAACCGATAAAGATTTTAACACTCGGAACACAACAGTAGTTTCAGCTAGTGGAAGTACTATGCTCCACAGTCCACATGATCCACAGTCCATATTGATTGTCACTACTACTAGCAGGTGCTAGCTAGCTTATTAGCTTGCATCTCTGCCACCACTTGCATGTGCAGATAGATCATGCATTGCACTGCATGCAGGAAGGCAGCAACCAGCAGGTCTTCTCCATATGCATCTATATATGCTGTTTGCATTATGCATACCATGCACTTATAAGTGCCAGTGTGTTCAGTGTTGTAGCTGCAGCCCAGCATATGCAGGGCCAGCCAAGTATATATATGTCATATGCTACTATAGTGATGGCTTTTAACTCTTTCTGTCCTTGCTAGCTGCCATTCTGCGGCTAGCTGGCGTCTCTTCGTTGTTAGGGCGTGTTTGATTTCATGAACTGAAGTTTAGTAATTCATGTCATATCGTATGTTTAGACATCAATTCGAAGGACTAAGCATGAACTGATTATAAAAATAATTGCAGAATTTGAGGATTATTCACGAGACAAAAAATTTAAGCTTAATTAATCTATGATTAGTAAATGTTTACTGTAGCATCACATTGTCAAATCATATATGGTGTAGTTAGACCCATTAGATTTGTCTCGCGAATAATCCACCGATTATGAATGGGTTTTGTAAATAGTCTACATTTAATACTTCAAAATACTATCTAAACATTCGATATGATGGGACTAAATTTTGGACTAGAGGAAACAAACAGGTACTTAATTTGTTCGTTGGACCAGTTCATCGATATGATCAGCTCACACATGGATATATTATATATACTAGTCGAGTGTATTTAATTTACAATATTAAAAGAATATTGTACAAACAGGGATGAGCGTAGCTAAAACACGAAAGTTTTGGTTTGCTGCGAGGAGCGGTGGTGGCGGTGGTGATCGACGGATTGACTAAAGTAGTCTATACATAGAATGAGAGGTTGAAAAAAATCAGTAGACTGGTCACTGACCCCTTGACGTCTTGTTAATAGTAATTACAAAATTTAGATGATTTAAGAATTTCAAAACTAGTATATATTACATGTCAAGCTTATTAGTGGTGTGTGGAGCTAGTTATATATAATTTAATAACTGTAAATTTCATAAGGAATAAACATCAAATATATATAGATGAGATTTTTAAAAAAATTTGACAGTTAACATAAATAATAACATGCAGAATACACACATGTAATTAAATAATTTATCTAATCGATAGCTAGCTAAATCTTTTTGATTAACATGAATACACGATATTAAGGGCTTGTTTGTTTTAGTTTGAGATTATAACAATCAGTTTATAAAAAAAATTAGGTTAGACTAGCTTACGTTTGTTATAATATATAATCTAGATTATAATAAGTTAGCAAAATAAGTTGCATTGTTTATTTTAGGTTATGAAAATATAATTCTAAGATGGAATAAACAGTGTCTAAATACAATTAATACAATGTTAGGTTATTGGGTCATTTGGGTCGGCTGAACCGGTGAGCTGTGTTGCCAGCAACCTTTAGTCCCACCTCGCCCATGCAAAGAGGCTATGAGCCCCTTTTAAGAGAGAGAGAGAGTATACATCCTCCCCCGTGTCGGTTTTTTGAGATAGAGATGACTCTCTCTTTATAAGGGTGTGTCGGATGCGTATGAATGACGAGACCGGTTTAAGCCGGTGTTGCGTGGGGGCTGAAAGGCTTGAGACGATAATAATTGGTCCGACATCGTCATGCCTACCTAGGGGAGGGGGTCATTTGGGCCAGTTGAATCGGTGAGCTGCGTTGTCAGTAATCATTAGTCCTAACTCGTCTATGTAAGGTGCACTCCGCTTATAAGAATGTGTCGGATGCGTATGAACGGGTGAGCCCGGTATAAACCGGTGCGTAGAGATTAGTATTGTTACGATGATGCGCAGGTAGGGCACGCAGAGAGAGCCGGGCCGCATGCAGTTACGACGCAAATTATGATAGAATTCAAAGCTAGCTAGGCGAGCGATCGATCGATCGAGACGAATTGAATTGAAACGAAAGTTTTAATGTCGTGGACACGTACGTACTAACTGCGGCACGTACCACACGTACGTACGTACAGTTAATTGGCATCACTTCACTTGCAGCTATATATATATGGTAGCTAGTAGCTACCATCGATCCAAGCATGCATTTGCATGATCGAATTAAAACATGGAGTGATCTACGATATATATATATATATATATATATATATATATATATATATATATATATGTATGTATGTATGTATATGATATATATGTATGTATGTATGTATATGATATATATGTATGTATGTATGTGTATATATATGTATGTATATATATACACACGGAAGTGTTATTCTATATCACGTGTGTAGAATAGTTATTCTACACCGACCACGGAAGTACTATTTTCAGTAGTAGATTTTCTCAGTAGAATAACAATTAAGTATTATTTTTTTCTCCGTAGTAGATTTTTCAATAAAATAATTATTCTACACACGTGGTGTAGAATATCATTTGTATATATATATATATGTGCATATATGTTGCATGCATCCAATTTCTTCAAGCTTAATTAGCTAGAGGAGAGAGCCCTACAACTACAAGGGCATGCATGCATACCCACTTATTAGTGAAATATTAGGTGTATATATGTGGCTTTAAAATTCTCGGAGGATATATCTCTCGGCTTTAGATTAGCGTCACGATGCGATCCAATTTATTTTCATAAGCTGAAATAAATAGTCCAGCTTATTATAATATGTAATACAGATTATAACAATCCAGTAATCTAGTATAACTTAATTTTTTGTATATTAATTAATTGTGCACAAGATTCATTTCTTGTTTTGGACTAGAGTGCCATTCACCAATCACCTTTCATGCATCAATGCAACCATGAACCAATTATCAAACACTGGCCCCACTGCCCAGTGACAGAGAGTAGCTCTCCTCACCAGATCCCCTGTCCCACTGACCTCCCGGGCCCACCGCTCAGCTGTCCGGCCCCACCGGTCCAGACTCCCGTGGTCAGCCTGTCCCTCCTGCCCCGCACGTGCACTGACACTCGGGCCCACTTCTAGCCAAAAGGCGCTCCTCCCTCCGATCCGGATCCGACGGCGGATACGCCCTCCCGGCGAGTTCGGGCATACGACACGCGGCGCGCCGCTCCACGTGGCGGTGAAGGCGTATTTTTTTATAATACGCTTTCGCCTCATAGTTTGCGTAACGCAGCCTCCATTTATAAGCTTAGACGCGGGCTACGAGAGGAGGGAAAGGTAGTGGACACCGCACCACCACCGAAAGCTCGAGCTCTCCTAACCAATGGCGTCGCCGCCGGTCGACGTGGACCTCGGCAAGCTCAGCTACGAGATATTCTCCCTCCTGGAGAGCAACTTCCTCTTCGGTGGCGCCAGAGGGGCAGGAGCTGGCGCGTGCTCGCTGCCGGGGACGCCGGCGAGGGCGGCGGTTCTTGGTGGCGCGGGAGGCGGGAGTACCGGGAGGGTGAGGGTGCTGGCGATTGACGGGTGCGGGCCTGGGCCGGGGGATGCGCTGCTGGCGGCGGCGGCGCTGATGAGGTTGGAGGCGGCGCTGAGGGACAAGGCGGGCGACCCCGACGCGCGGGTCGCGGATTTTTTTGACGCGGCGGCGGGGGCCGGCGCCGGGGGTGTCCTGGCGGCGATGCTGTTCTTGAGGGGAGGCGATGGGCGGCCGAGGTACGCGGCGGCGGACGCGATGGCGTTCGTGGCGGCGAGTCTTGGGAAGGGTGGGTGGTGCGGCAGGCGGCGGAGGTGGACGGCGCTGTTCCGGCGCCCCGACAAGTCGCTCCGGCGGGTGTTCGGCGACGCGACGCTGAGGGATACGGTCGCGCCGCTGCTCGTCCCGTGCTACGACCTCGCCACGGGGGCGCCGTTCCTCTTCTCCCGCGCCGACGCCGTCGAGAGCGACGGCTTCGACTTCCACCTCCGCGACGTCTGCGCCGCCACCTGCGCCAGCGGGACCACCGCCACGGCAATACGATCGGTAGACGGCCGCACGGCCATCGCCGCCGCCTCCGGGGGAGTGGCAGCCATGGGCAACCCCACCGCCGCCGCCATCACGCACGTCCTCCACAACAAGCAGGAGTTCCCCCTCGCCGCCGGCGTCGACGACCTCCTCGTCGTCTCCATCGGCTCAGGCTCCTCCTCCATCTCCGCCACCACCACCTCCTCCATCTGGCGAACCCCACTCCCACCGCGCTCGCCGTCGCCCGCCGAGATGGTCCGCCTCACCGCCGAGGGCGTCGCCGACATGGTAAAACCACCACATCAAATCAATCCAAGCCCTCCATCTCACATCGGACGGCTCCCATTGACTATAAATCTAACTCACCAGGGGTAAAATGGTAAAATCGTAGGTTGACCAAGCAGTGGCCATGGCTTTCGGGCACACGTGTGGGCGCAACTACCTCCGCATCCAGGCGGCGTCGCCGGCGTACTCGACGAAGGAGCTGAGCTCGCTGGACGTGAAGAAGATGACGGCGATCGCCAACGGGATGCTGACGCAGCGGAACGTGGAGGCGGAGCTGTTCAGGGGGCGGCGGCTGTCGGAGAAGTCCAACAGGGAGAAGCTGGACGCGTTCGCGGCGGAGCTGGTGAGTGAGCACGACCGGCGGAGGACCTCGCCGGGGCTCCCCAACGTGGTCATCAAGCAGGCCGCCGCCGCCGCCACCGCCACGCCGCGGCTCTCGTCGGCGACCACCGCTTCCTCCGCCACCGCCACGGCGAAGACCGTCTCCACCATGCCGTCGCCGGCGTCGCTGGACTCCCTGCCGCCGCTAGCTAGCGCTAGCCATGGAGATCGTGTAGGTTTCCCTGGTTGAGTTTTTGTACATGCCATCCATGGACAGAGGAGATGACTTCTTTTTCTACGAGTCACTGACATGTGGGCAACCGAGTGACCGTCACTGTCACTGACACGTGGGCAAGCTGGAAATGAGCTGAAATTAATTAAGCTAAGTTATATAATTATTTGTACATGAAAAATTGCGAGCAAGTTGACACCAGATCCTATTAAAACTCTAATGAGTGACATACAAGATTGTCGACACATGATCTTCAAATAAGATCGGGTATATGTGACCTTCTTAGAATGAGTGACCTCCTTGATCATATAGGATGTGTGACCTTATGGCTTATACCACATCTTCGACGTATGATCTTCAAATAAAATCGGGTCTGTGTGATTTTAGGATGAGTGACGTTCTGAAAAATTCTCGTATCACATCCGATCCTCGACACATAACCTTTAAATAAGACCGGTCTAGTGTGTACTTCTTTAAAAAATTATATGATTATTTGCATATTTTTTACCAAATTTACCAAATAATTTATTTATTTGGCTAGTTAATTTTATGCTCTACGAAAAAATAAAAAAATTGGCTATCAAATTCAGGGAGCTTGTCCAAAATTTCAATTTTTTCCCCTCTAAGCAAGATTGAGACTGACAGCAATCAGATCAGTCATAATCACCAATTAGGTTTGATGTTAATTTACTACTAAATAGCTCTGCTTAATCCTACTAGCTGGATTAAACTCCCAATTGATCAGTTCATGCTGCTGAACTCCCAATAGATATCTTTTGTTGATTTTATTTTTTGGCTTGCTTTCAAGGGAGAAAAAAACCCTGGGAAGATGAAACTTCAAGTCTGCATAAAGTTGGTGCTATGTACTCCAGCATTGATGATCATGCCATCAACACTATAGTGGCTTGAGATTCTTGTCATCACATCTGCACTTTATCCTCTTATGCCACACCAGAGTAGATATTCCTAACCTTTTATGATCTATTAGGATATTCTTAACCATCTGTGTCACCTAGTGTTCATGGTATTAAATAGTCTATCGTGTAAGTAAAAACTGACGTGATAAGTAAGTTAATAAGGAGATAGATGAAAAATCATGAAAAATTAGATCTCATGTAAGAAATCAGCTCTTCACGAGAACCAAGAAAATCGGAAGAGGTTATTGAAAAAAGGAGAGGGGAAATAGATAATTGGATGAAATTATTTTTTTTAAGAAACTATGCATTGAAAAAGTGGTGTTTATGGATGATGTCTTTACTTTTTGTTTCATCTAAGACACCACCATAACATGAGATTGTCTCCAACAACATAGCCATTACGACACCTAAACTTAAAAATGGGTGTTATATGCAGCTTTTGTTTAAAAAATCTGGGTTCAACATAGTAGGCAAACGCAATAACCATTTTGGGTGAGAGGCCGGGTGGATCCCAAAATAGGGTCTTCTTGCTTCTTTTCACGCGCAGCGAATCTCGCCATGTAGTCACGTTCTGCCTTCTCTGTTGGAGACGGACGCTTTTGGGTGTGAGACCCATTTCCTTCGCTGCGACCCATACCACATATAGGTACCCTGTTTTGGATCCTATCGTTGAAGATGAACTAAGTCAGATAGTCGGTCATTGACCGGCGTAAAGTGGGCGAACCTTAGGGAGTAGAATGTATAGGCAGCAAGCCCCTTTCTCCCATTTTGATATCTAACAAAGTTGTTTGATTTTGATTGTAGACTATCAAACATACATCTAGTATTGGACCTTTTTTTTTCTAATCTCATGATGATACATAAGTTATGACAAAGCGTTCAACTATAAATAAATTATCCGATTGTCCGTCTTTCTTCATCAGCTCAAATCTGTTGTCGGCGTTGTTAGCACGTAAATACTTTTCCAAACCTAGTCTTAACAAATTTCATATGAATTGCTCCAGTTTTATACCCGGGAAAGCGAAAACATCTGAGTTCAGGACTGATTCTGAAACCCAAACGACAAAATTGGATGCTGAACTGAGATCATCACAAGCAGGCAGGCAGGCAACTGAACTGAATAGATTATCATTACAGTAGTCAGTACTGCTGCACATCTGGGAGATTCTTGTACTTGCACGGATATCCATCGATTGTAATTTGTAAATTGCAATCTTGTCAGACTTGAAATTGAGGCCAATGTGCTGAAAAAAACTGCATCTTTTTTTCTGAATCGAGGCAGCAGATTACACCGGTGCAGCTAAGTTTTTTCAGAGCTGGAAGCTGTCACTGTTGCTCACTGGCCTCTTATTTGATCAGGCAAATTTGGGAGCAGTGAGCAGATGCAGATGCAGATGCAGATGCAGAGATTGAAAGATGAACAGATTTGTTTAACCGTTTCAGTAACGTGGTTGAGTCAGACTGCATCTTTAGTTTCAGTTTCAGTTTCAGTGTGTCGATTATTTTAGTTTCAGTGAAGAAACATCTAGGAACAATGTTTGATTCTTTTTTTTTCTTTTTTACCTCCGCTGCTTTCAAAGCAAAGCACGGGTTAATTGCTTTTGTGCCACCGTTATTTTTCGAAACATCTGAAATGTCATTAAAATTTCGGTATTTGCGCATATGCCATTACTATTTCAAATCCACTCTTTTATGTCATTTAGGTCCAAATATTCATAAGTAATGGCATGAAATGACGAATTGGAAATAGTAATGACGTATAAGCAAATATTCAGAGTCTACAGGTGGGTCCAAATAACATAAAAGAGTGAATTTGAAATAATAATGACATATAAATAAATACCGAAATTTCAATGGCATTTTCGGCGTTTCAGAAAATAACAGTGGCACTGAAGCAATTATTAGCGTTGAAAGGTGAGGTTGACAAAGTGATACTAGGGGTTAGCTACTCACTCACAAGGTGGTTGGTTGGTTAGTTAGTTAGTTATTGTTAATTACTGCATGCTCCATGAGATCAGTGAGAGATGCAAACAAATTAGGTTATGGAATCATCAGTTTGAGTGACATCCTGCCTTTGCCAGACATGGATGCTTCCATGGTACCTTCAAATTAGTGAGTATGTAGTAAAGGTGAAAAAGCATGGCTAATTTATAGGTGAACACCAAAGCAAAGTGCAGATGATGCACACTTACACTTGTTCCCATGAGTGGTAGGAGCTCACAAAAGAGAAGGAAAAAAAGGCACTGATGATTTGCGAAGTTTTTGGTAGCTGCAGCTACTCTCTAACTTCCAAACGATTCATATTCTGGCCTCGGTGGCAGAGCTAAAAAAATTTCGAGCTTGGACAAATGTAACTACATTTAGTATTTGATATTAAAATCCTGCTTTTAATCTATGAAATAATACTATTAAAATATTATAGTGCATTCGCCGACGAGCCCGGACGGCTGCCTAGGGTGACCACGAGGTGGCTCCACCACTCTCTGGCCTCAAATTGTGAAACTCTGGTGTTACGGAATGTAAAAATGAACTAGAATCTAGATTTCGGGAAATACCGGTCCCTCCAAATTCTTGCCGACTAGATATTCACGGATTGTTTCTTAGAATCTGAATCTCTCCCAAATGCAAACATCGGAGAAGGGACACCTCAGTGGCCATTTCACCATGGATACCCAAGTATAAACATGACTAACTGAAAGCTTGATCATGTGCTGCCACAAAATAAACTAACCTTGTGCTAGACATTTGCCCCCCTTTCATGCTATATGTGCAGTCCATGTATGTACTATATGTTGGGGGTTGTTCTATCATTGGGGACATGCATAATTGAGTGGTCCAAGACACAATGGCATCCTCACTTTTCTCCCTGGAATTCAGAGGCATCCACCAATCATCATTGAATGGACCCAAAACCAAGCATAGATCAGTTCTATGCTATGTTTGTTTTGGACAGACCTTTTATCCACTACTAACTTCGAGACAAAAGATCCCAAATTTACGAGGGCAATTCTAACCCATAATATATATGAGTGGTGTCGTGAATATAGACAATACCTTTTCGATGTATAGTTTTTTTAAAAAAATATTTTTATCCAATTATTCATCTTTTCTCTTTCCTTTCCCAATGCCCTCATTTGTTTTTCTTGGTTTTCGTTAATAGTTGGTTTCTTGCATTAGATCCAATTTTCACGATTTTTCTTCTCTATTCTCGTTAACTTAGGGTATATTTGTTTCAGCTTATAAAAAAAGATGGATTTCACCGGTTTACTAGCTTGTTATAATCTACACTTTAGATTATAATAAGCTAGCAAAATAAACTGTTGTGAGAAAGGCAGAAGCGCATTAGTTTTTTTACATATATGATAATCTAATTAATTAATAGACACTAGGCGACGTGTAGGATTAAGAATGCCATGAGAATTCGAGTTCAGATTTGGAGCAAGAAGTTGTCAAATTTCTAGGAGAGTTTTGCTAAAATACCACTTCAAACAATGAGTTTCTCCGATTTGCCATCCAGACCCACTTTTATTGACTCAGGTGGCCCTACATGTCATCCTCAGAAGTGACATTATAATCAAGGGAAAATTACTCACATGCCATTATAATTTTTAGAAATTGCCTATATGCTACTGTCAGTGACTGTGGCGGCCCCCATCTGTCAGTGACACACCGATGGCATATTGGCAAACCGTGAAAATTGTAATGGCATGGAAAAAATTAACCCTATAATCAAAGTGCGTATAAGAATCTTATAAGTAGTAAATTGGCAAATTTTCCAATTTTCAGAGCTTTGAGAGCAAGAAAAGGAGAGCCAGCTCAAGTGATGAGCAAGATCCTTTGCATTTGGAAGCATCCACCAATCAATTATCAATCCATCATATCCATGAGATCGACCCGGTTGGATTTCTGCCTCTTTGTTCGAATTAAAGTCCATCACCAGTCGCAATCGCCCAAGAATGGCTTCCTTTCTGTCCACAAAATTTTCCAAGATGAACAAGTCTCAAATTTGATTGATTGTTTGGTTGCTTGAACCAAGTTCATCCGAAGAAAACGATCCTATTTGGTTGGTTGTATTGTAAGAACGTTCACGGTGGATTGGTTTAGATTCTTGGAACAAAGAAGAAGGAATGGAATGGCTTCCTTTCTGTCCACAAAAAATTGCAAGATGAACAAGTCTCAAATTTGATTGACTGTTTGGTTGCTTGAATAAAGTTCAAGTTCATCCTGAATGGTTCGATGCAACTTCGAAGAAAACGAGTCTGTTGGTTGGTTGTACTGTAAGAAACCGTTCAGGATGGGTTGGTTTAGATTCTTGGAATATTCTCTCTAGATGCTGGATCATTTTGCGCGGTATAAATATAAGCGTACGACGTTGTCCAATTTCTGTTAACTATACTAAATATTTATAATTAGTTAAGATTAGTGGTTATTAAGTATGTTTAACTAAAGATAATTATAATTAGATGTTATTAACCATAACTAATCATTACCACATATCATCTCAAATATCTAACCAAACAATCTACTTGTATCACCTCATCCAAGACCACCTCATTCCAAATCAATCCATACATGATAATCTCATACCGTTCAGCTTCATTAAACAAATCAAATATTACCTTAGTCAGACTCGTATCAGACTATCGCTGAATAGATCACACCTGAAACATACTAGCCGCAAGAATATATTTATTTGTTTATATTTGTTGGTGAATCATCGATCAGTCCATTCAAAGACTATCACAATACGACACAATCAACCTAAGGCTCGGAGCATCGAAAGAAAGAAAAATATACACCCGTTGAGATTAGATGTCTCTAGGGTTCATGCTAGCTGGGCTCTATTGGGAGAGCTTAAGATTTTTTTAAAAATGGACAATATTTATTTATCAGTAAAAAAATCTAAAAATATTGTTTTTTTAGTTTTTTAATGTTATTTTGGAAAGTCAAACGTCCCCTTAAATTTAAAATATAAAACATTTAAAAGAGCTACAAATTCTAAATGTTATCGGCCCAAATTACAGCCCAATATGACAATCGGGCCCATAGCTTTTCCTCCAAGAATGGACCCACCAAGCAGCTGACACCCCGGCCCCACCGATCCCATACCCCACATGTCATTCTCCTGTAGCCATAGTCCTTCCCCACGGTATGGCTGACATGTGGGTCCCACGGTACGGTCCATATGTGGTCCCCACCTGGAAGTCACTGTGGGTGAAATGTCAGCGATTCCTAGGCGGGCCCACCGGTGGCCACAGAAATATCTCATTTCCTTTGCCTTTTTCTCCCCCTCGTGGCTTCGTCTCCTGCCCCAAAAACCCTAAACCCCGACTCGCCCAAAACCTAGCCGCCGCCGCCGCCGCCGCCGTCGCCGTCGCCGCGGTAGCAGAGCCACCGCCACCTGCTGCAGCGATGTATTCGGTCCTACGCCGCGCGGGGCCACTCAGGCGGCGTGCTGCGTCGGCCGTCGTCTCCGCGCTGCTACGGCCGGCGGGGGAGGTGGTGGTCACTCGGCCGCCGCTCCCTGCTGCCGCGGCCGCGGCGGCGGCGGCGTGGTTCCACACTTCGCCGGCTTGGCTGGGGTTTCGGGAGACGGGCGCGGCCGCGGCCGCGTCGCGGCCGCAGTTCGCGGCCGAGGAAGGGGCGTTCTACGAGGAGGAAAAGAAGGCGGGTGCTGGTGTTGCGGCCGCGGGGGAGGAGGGTCTCGAGGTCGCCAAGCTCGGGATCTCGCCCAAGATCGTCAATCAGCTAGCGGCCAAGGGCATAACCAAGCTGTTCCCTATCCAGGTATGATGAGAGGGCAGTCTCACATCCCTTGTTCGATTCCCGATCGAGTCACGAGTCACGACTATTTGTTCATCACGAAAGTGTCGTTGGTTCTACAAATTGTGGCAACGATGTACCTAGCGGCATCATCTCAGGAACTACAGTTTACAATTTGGTTTATGTAATCAAAATTGATGTATGATCAGTAGGCTATAGGTGTTCCGTGTAAAGGATAATTCCCGCCTTTTACATATCAAATGGGCAACATGTTTCTACAAATTATGGCAACCATACCTAGCTGCATCCATCTCAGTAGCTACAAGCCTACAAGCCTACAATTTCTTTCATTTAATTGAAATTGATGTAAGATCAATAAGTGTACAGATGTTCTGTATATAGGAAAATTGCCACCTTTTACGCATGAAATGAGCAACACATTAACTGATATATTCAGGGTGGTTTGAGTTCTTTTGTAGGTAGGTCAGTCGGTATCAGGCCATTCAGTGTATCAGAGAGTAGACAATATCTCTAATGTTGGGAATTGTTTGTCCGCTCAAAAACTATGCCTTTTTGTATGGCTTCCTCTTCTTGACGGTTGCCACATGCTATGGTGTTTAGATGGTAACTTGATATAAGTACCCAAGTGGGGTTTGGGTGTTTCAGTTTGTTGGTCCAGTATGTTATTGTGTAAATATATTAATTGCGTAAACAGATTAATAGACATGATGCAGAGCATCAATGCAATGGTTTATATATTTTTTTGCGTCTTGAGCATTTGGTAGCTTCAATTGCCTGTATGTTGATGTCATCATTGAATGTTTCCCTAGCAATATTGTAGGGCACACATAACTTGCCTGATCATATATTATGATCATATATTAAGTGAATAGTTCATCTTTCAATATTAACTGTGTGCTTCTGTTATGATGTTCTGCCCAGAGAGCCGTCCTTGAACCAGCAATGCAAGGAAGGGACATGGTTGGTCGTGCCAAAACAGGTACAGGGAAAACTTTGGCTTTTGGAATCCCAATACTGGATGCAATTATTCGCCACAATGAAAAAAACAAGTAAGTTTGGGACTTCAGGTCCTATTGACTGGATATGTTGAATGTTTTTACTACTTTGGTTTTGCTTTTGTTTTTGTTTTTGTTTTGTTTTGTAACCTTATTTTTGGATGCACAGACCAGGGAGATTTCCCTTAGCTATTGTTTTGGCCCCAACAAGAGAGCTTGCGAAACAAGTTGAGAGGGAATTTTCTGATTCTTCCAATGTGGAAACAATCTGCGTTTATGGTGGAACTCCAATTAACCAACAAATAAGACAACTCAATTATGGTGTTGATGTTGTTATTGGGACACCAGGGCGAGTAATTGATCTGCTTAAAAGAGGTGCTCTGGTTTTGTCAGATGTCCGGTTTGTTGTTCTTGATGAAGCAGACCAGATGTTGTCGGTGGGTTTTGATGAAGATGTTGAGACAATTTTGGATAGGGTACCTCCACAGCGCCAAACCTTGATGTTCTCTGCAACTATGCCAACCTGGATTCAGAAACTCACACAGAAATACCTGAAAAATCCTGTCACAATCGATCTTGTGAGTTTTACATGCTGAACTCTCACTCTGGTTTTCGAGATGTTTATTGTTTTTTACTCATATTACATTGCATAAATTGTAGAATCATATCTGGTGTTATTTAAAATGAGCTCACCATTTGCTCTGTTTAAATGCATTAGTGCCATTGCCAAATTTTAAATTAGATTGCGAATAATAACTATAGTTCTGTTGTATTTACATTTGGTTTGCTAGATACCTTATCCTTCAGATCTGTAATGTCACTTATGAATTTTGTCAAATCTTTTTTTTCTGATTATTCCATTGATGTGAAATATCAATGCTGTACGGGAACCTGAGGTATTAGAAAGAACTATTTCCAGCAATGTATGGAACTTTGAACTACACCGACAGCTATGTTCAGTTTGCATCACTGTTCACTAACTTTAGTACTTTAAGAGGCTAAGGTGTTATAGTTTCATTTGTTCTGAATTATATACAGTTCACATTGTTCCTACGTCTTTCCATTATGAAGTTATTAGTGAACATATGGTATTACTTAATACTTATATGATGTTTTCCCTTTTGTAGGTGGGTGAAAATGACCAGAAGTTGGCTGAAGGAATCAGTCTTTTTTCTATTGCTTCAGAGAGTAATTCAAAACCTGCAATACTTGGAGAACTGATTAAGGTTAATGTGGTTTACTTTCATATTTAGTACCATGAAACTTCAATACTATTTTTATTTATTGCTGGTATGTGTTATATGAATTGTTCCTTCATTGCAGAATCATTGCAAGGGTGGTAAGTGCATTGTATTTACGCAAACAAAAAGGGATGCTGATCGATTGTCATTCACCATGGGTCGGAGTTTCCAGTGCCAGGCCCTTCATGGTGACATCTCGCAAGCCCAAAGAGAGAGAACCCTAAAAGGATTTCGTGACGGTCAATTTAATATTTTGATTGCCACTGATGTTGCTGCTCGTGGTTTGGATATCCCAAATGTAGACGTGGTTAGTATTTTCATTGATTGTTTTTATCTCTTCTATGTTTTACATGACTGTTATATTTTGGTTTTCAATCAGTATTTATGATTTTTATATAGTTTTTTTGTATGGAACTAGCAACCACACTTATTTATCACAATGTGTTGAACCCTGAACATTTATTTGAGTGGCTTCCCTCCCTTTTCCAGGTGATACATTTTGAATTGCCGAACTCTTCAGAATTATTCGTTCACAGGTCTGGCCGAACTGGCCGTGCTGGAAAGAAGGGTACAGCGATTCTTATGTACAACTATCAACAAAGTAGAGCTGTCAGGATGGTTGAGAACGATATTGGCTGCAAATTTACAGAGGTAAGAATTGGTTGTATGCATAAGCCAATGCTGACCGTTCATCTCTCTTAACAAGTACAGCTTTGTATGCAATTTATTTTTCAAAGCATTTCTCATTACATATTTACATGGGTCTAAGAGGGTTATCTATTTCTACACAGCTTCCGAAGATTAATGTTGAAGGTTCTGACTTGATGGGTAGTGGCTTTGATTCCATTGGAGGTGGAGGATTTGGTCGTGAAGGGAGTGGATCTAGCTATGGGCGCCCACGAAGTTTTGGTGGGCGTGGTGGTTTTGGCAACTCTTCTAGCCGAGGCGGTGGTGGGTTTGGCGATTCTGGATTTGGTCGTTCAGGTGGTGGTGGATTCAGCCGTTCAGGCGGTGGTGGTTTCGGTGATTCTGGGTTTGGTCGTTCAGGTGGTGGTGGTTTCGGTGATTCTGGGTTTGGTCGTTCAGGTGGTGGTGGTTTCGGTGATTCTGGATTTGGTCGTTCAGGTGGCGGGTTTGGTGATTCTGGTTTTGGCCGGTCTGGTGGCTTTGGAGATTCTGGCTCAGGTCGGTCCGGCGGCGGTTTTGGTAAGTCTGGCTCAGGCAGCTTTGGAAGCAACAGTTATGGGAAGTCTGGTGGATTTGGCTCCTCTTAGCTGGGAAATTTTTGTACCAGGGCAATAGTAGATACAGCATTTCATCTATGGAATTCATGACCATTATATTTATCCTCCAGAATCACCACCACACAATCCTGAATATCTATTACAAACAGCGAGCCTATGTTTGTGGGTGAAGAAGGAAACATGAAAGCAGCACGAAATAATCACTAGTCCTACTTTATTTATTTTGTCACAAACAGAAGTTTGCCTAAGGAATTTCTGGTGCTCGACCTAGTAGCTCATACCTGTAAAATATTGCAGAGGGTCTTCTGCAGATGACATATCGTTTTTTTGGTAGTAGCTCTTTTGCATTTGTATTAAATGGCACTTATGTTGTCACCTAATGACCAGAACTATGGCTTCTATAAGCATATGTCATGCTGCCTGTGATGAAGGCTGGCTTCTACTATTGTGAAATTCAGCATGTCATTCATACATGACCAAATTGCAAGCAAGATAAAAAATAAGACACATGATAAAATTTAATGAATTAATGTAGCAAATGATTTATTGAGTCATGAGAGAAAGAATGTCTAGTACAATAAACTAGGTTTACATGATATCCAATGATTTGATGTAAATTTATTTTAAAGAAACTATCTATTATTGTCTATGAAACTATCTATTAGTAGAAGAGAAATTATATAGGCCAGGCTTTATAAACTAATTTATAGACTAGAAGGGCACATATAATTAATAGGAAGTAATCAATACTAACTTATGTTATGTATATGCAAAATGATATACATAACATGAACTGGGAAATCATATACATAAAATTGCCATGTCACTGTCCAATTATTGATTTAAATGGTCATATGCTAAAATTGTTTGACCACTCCTTTTCTGAACCAGATTGAAGTGTTATTGCTGGTCATTTTCTTATCCTCTGCAAATGGCTGCCTCTTCCTGTCGGCAAATGGAATCCAGAGTCTCAAGTGGCAAAATTTGATGAAACTTTCTCTCTGAAGTGTAAATTTTTATATATTTTTTTCAAAATTTTTTATTGTTTGATGAGTCAAAACATTAATTTTAAGCAATAGATGTCTTCAAGTTTTTGTTTTTCTCCAGCTAGGCTGACAGCTTTTGTCAAAATTTTCTGTGGTTACTCTCAAGTCAAACTAATGGGCAGCCACTATGGACTCTTCATGAGCTGCATTAGCCATTATTTATATAAGCATTATTTGGAGCAACTGTATATGATCTAGTAACAAAGAATGAAATGGATCTTCATGTATCTTGTAAAGCAATCACCCTGAGTCAAGCTGAAAAATGCCTCCTTTTTTCTGCCTTTTTCTTTTCCTTTGCGAAAAGAAACCTTCTTTTGCTTTTCAACCTTGACAAAATCAACAGTTCTTGTGTACCAGCCGTGCATGATAACGAAATCTGGAACAATTCGACGTGAGACGAAATGTGAGAGTACTGATTGACCTAAACAATCTGATCTGTCAGTTGCTAGTTGCTACTGCAACCTGTACACAGAGACTGATTGATGTGTACTTACTTCTGTTGGCACTTGAAGACACATACATACATACACTGCCTGGTTCATCCATCTTGCAATGATTAGAATAAAATTGCACAGTCTGCATTTTAGGGGGTGTTTGGATGGGGCTAAAATTTGTTAGCCCCTTGTCACATCTAATGTTTAAATATTGTTTTAGAGTATTAAATGTAGACTATTTACAAAACTCATTCATAATCGGAGGATTATTCACGAGACGAATCTAATGAGTCTAATTACACCATGATTTGACAATGTGATGCTACAATAAACATTTGCTAATTATGGATTAATTAGGCTTAAAAAATTTGTCTCGCGATTTAGTCTCCGATTCTGCAATTATTTTTATAATTAGTTCACGTTTAGTCTTTCAAATTAATGTCGAAACATCCGATGTGACACGGGCTAAAATTTAGCCCTTGGATCCAAACACCCCCTTAGTTGGGGAGTTTTGTCAAAGTAGTAATATCTACCATCTGGAGTCAAGAACTGATATGCTTCATTATGCTGACAGAAAACCTACAGGTATATGCTGACAGAAAAGAATGCAATGCATCCTAACATGTGCCATGTCATGTTCAAACAGTGGTACAGCTTCACCAAGAGTCCAAATGCCATTAATGAAAGAGGAAGAGAAGGATGTCAAGGACTTTATCAATGGGCATAATATGTGGTCAATGGGTCCTCACTCTGACTTTTGCAAGATGTAAAATGGTTGAAGATTTCTTAGGTTGTCCCATGAGCTAAAAGCAGCTGGTTGAATTGACTGACATGTTGCAAATGGGGCTGCTCTACAGCTGAGTCAGCTTAACATTTTAGTAGTGATTTACTACTACTTAATTTGTTTTTCTCTCAGGTCAAAAAGTCAAATTCTGGAGGATGTTGATAACTAATGTTATTAATGTATCAAGTGTAATATCTGCATGAAATAAAATAGGCAAGAACAAAGAATATTGATCTTTTTCCGTCACTTCGGATGGAAAACTGAAGTTGTATAGATATAGAATAGTAAGGTTTGACAATCAAACCCATGATTAATTAAGATTGAAGTTGTATAGCATGGTCAGGTTTGACAATCAAAGCCATGATTAATTAGAGGACTGAATCTCATGTGCACTCAACACTGAATTATCTGTTAAACCTTCTGCTAGTAACAGGGGACAATGGCTTTTTGCCATGCTTGTTAAGATTGATATGTTATTTTTAGTCGCTTATGTTAGGGGATATTTGGTTTCATGGACTAAAGTTTAGTCCGTGTCACATCGGATGTTTGGACATCAATTTGAAGGATTAAATGTGAATTAATTATAAAAATAATTGTAGAATCGGAGAATTATTCAAGAATTATTCACGAAACGAATCTATTAAACCTAATTAATCCATGATTAGCAAATGTTTACTGTAGCATCACATTGTCAAATCATGGCGTAATTAGGCTAATTAGATTCATCTCGTGAATAATCCACCGATTATGAATAAGTTTTATAAATAGTCTACATTTAATACTCCAAAATAGCATTCAAACATCTGTCATGACGGGACAAAACTTTTGTACTAAACAACCAAACAGCACATGTATTTCCATGCTACTGTCCTAGAATGTAACAATCCTTAAGCTTAGTTACACATATTAAGAAGATAGGCAAGAAGATCACACTATTCTCCAGGCCTGATTGGATGGAGTAATCAAATCTGGTGTAATATGTGCACTTTGAATGTAAAAAATATATTTTTTACAAGTATAAAGCTACTACATTTGGAACAAAATTTGAACTCTGAAACTTGCTACACCCCAAGATACTTCCCAAGTTGCACAACTTGCAACCAGGTAAAGGTGTGAGAAGAAGCCAGAGTCAGTACCAGTGGGACATTGCCTGGTGGACTCCCATATATTCAGAGCACAAAGTAGTACTCCTTTGCCTCTACAATTGCAGACAGATACTCTCCTCTCCTCTCCTCTCCTCTCCTCATACTTCTCCTCATACTACCATCCAAGAGTTCTTTGCTGGGTGTGTTGGATGTTCTTGGATTCTCATACAGATTACCACTGTTCATTAGTCCTTCCTCTGAAGAATTATCTGATCTTCAGGTGAGTTTTACCTCTTCTAATGCTCTTTCTAGGTTTGTTGTAAGAATTTCATGTTCTTGTCTTCTCAGTCACAATTCTGATCTTGCAAGAGATTTAGTTCTTTGTTTCTGTTCTTCTGGACTCACTGGAAGGATAAAAACTCTCTTTTTCTTCATCTTTTTTTCATCTGTTCTATCAATACATCATCTTGTTATACTGGTCATTTTCTGTCAGGTTGACACCAAAGTATCTTATCATCTCTTCTCATCTACATGATCTTCTGCAGATCCTGCAAAGCAGAATTGATTGAAACTAGAGTAATGACTTGCTTTCCTGTGCTGTGGAGGAAGGAAAAATCTTCCAGGAGTCAAATTGTGCAGCATGACAAAGGTAATTAAACCTGAACATTTCATCAAATTGTGTCATCTGAAACAGTGAGAACATCAAGATGGATACCTTGTTCTGAGTGAGCTCGTTCTTTCCCAGCGACGGCGATCGTCGGCAACGTGAAGATCTTCTCCTCCAAGGAGCTCAGAAGGGCCACTCAAAATTTTTGCTCGGGACACAAACTAGGACAGGGTTCTTTTGGTTGTGTCTACATGGTAGCTTCACTAGTCATTTCAAGCTTTCACATTTCAGTGTTCTTTAGTCCAAAGCCTCAATTATTAGAAAGTAGCATATATATATATATATATATATATATACACACGTGTGTGTGTGTATATATATACGTATATATATACATGTGTGTATATATACATACGTATATATATCTATATATACATATGTATGTATATATACGTATATGGGCTATGTTACAGTACAACATTTATCTCATAAGGAGCAATACTTTAAATTAATCTACACCATTGATGTTAGTTAGGATTAAAAATAATTGGAGATGAACGGTGTTGTAGAAAAGAAACTAACAAACGAAGTGTTTGCGAAGAGAACTGTTCTAAGCCTCCGAAAGGATAATAACTTAGAAAAGTTCGAATGTGTGTATTGAATAACTTGTATTCGGTCCCTATTACAGGGTGAAATGGGGGGTATTTATAGGCCCAAACATTAAGGAAAAGACCTATTTACCCCTCTATTACAACCGACATAGTAGAAACTATTCGGTTCCCTTAATAGGGCTAAAATGGTAAAAGACTAATCTAATCAGAAAGAAGATAAGTCTTTCATCTTAGCTGGCAGAAAAAATCTTGGAGGGCCTTAATTCGAAGATGTACTCCGAACCAATGCCTATCTTCGTACTTCGAACTTGGTTCCGGGTATCTTCGAAGATGATCATCTGGGAACCTTTGAATCCGCTGTATGCCTTTATGTTGCTTCGGCAATAACCCCGAAGATGAGATATTTTCCCCCAACAAACGGATAATTAGAATGTCAGCATAGAAAATTTAAAATCAAGGCTGAGGGGTAATAGTTCACCATATTGAATCTTAACCATTAGATCAAAATGTTCACAAATGAACGGTTCATAATATTACTGGTGTGCCGTAAAATTTGACTATATATATATTCTTCATTCTTAAAGCAATTACTATCGTTGTACTTAGGGGCGGAGTCACAATTTAATAAGTCTACTAGGTTCAACAATACAATTTACACTGTATCATCAAAACATTCATAATTTTTAGTAGAATTTTAAGAGTGTTTAAGGAGACCTTGAGCTTAAGCCCTAGTTGCCCTAGGCTTGTCTCTGCCACTGGTTGTACCATCTGTACCAGTGATTGCCATGATTTATCATGCCCTCACATGAATTGTACAGGGAAAGTTGAGGAATGGGAAGAAAGTTGCCATCAAGGTGCTCTCCTCGGAGTCCAGACAAGGAACAAGGGAGTTCTTGAATGAGCTGAGTGTCATATCCAACATAAGCCACCACAACCTTGTGAAATTACATGGCTGCTGTGTTGATGGAGATCAGAAAATGCTGGTCTACAATTATCTGGAGAACAACAGTCTTGCACAGAGCCTCTTTGGTAAAAAAGAAGTCATTTTTCAATGGATTCTCAAATCATGGTGATTCTTTGAAACATTTAGTCCATATATAGAACTCTGAATCTCAGGTATCATGGTATTATTCTTCAGGCAATGGCCACAGCAGTATCAGATTAGACTGGAAGACGAGAGTGAAAATCTGCATCGGTGTAGCCGACGGGCTCGAGTATCTTCATGAAGAGGTCCGACCGGTGATCGTCCACCGCGACATCAAGGCGAGCAACATTCTTCTTGACAAGGATCTGAGCCCCAAGATATCAGATTTTGGGCTGGCAAAGCTCTTCCCTGTCAACATGACGCACATCAGCACCAGGGTTGCAGGAACACTGTAAGCAGTAGCATATTTCTTGTTGCTCTTCCAGTTTGATCTTGCAAATTGTGTGGCTAAAGAAGTTTCCATTCTTCTCCCAGGGGATATCTGGCGCCGGAGTACGCAATCCGAGGGCAGCTGACAAAGAAGGCTGACGTGTACAGCTTTGGAGTTCTACTTCTGGAGATTGTCAGTGGCAGATGTCACACTGACTCCAGATTGCCCCTTCAAGATCAGTTCCTCCTGGAAAGGGTAAAAAACAATGCCAGTAATATCATATAATTTTGTTTAGCTCTGCATTATCATTATTGCATATGACCTTTCCCATACTATGATCTGATTCTCTAGCTAGTTTATACAGCAAAGTGAAGCAAGAAACATTCTTTTCTGTAGAAGTTCAGTAGCACATCTATGATAGATTCCAGATGTTCCCTACTGGATAATATGCATAATATGCTTGTCAGACTGGAAGCTTTACAATGTCACATGCATTAGCAGGACTTGTGATTCTTAAGTCATATCTGCTGGTGTTGGTCCAATTATGGTGGACTGTTCTAAAGTGTGTAGCTCAGAAATACCAAATGCAACAGTTTCATGGCATGGCCATCTGCTCTTAACTTTGATTCACAGCATCTGAATTCTGAAACCCCTGTTTGTTTTTGCCAGGTTTGGGCACTCTATGAGTCTGGTGATCTTGAGACTGTAGTAGATAGCACCTTAAGAGGCGCTTTCGACACCGAGGAAGCACAACAGTTACTGAAAATAGGGCTCATGTGCACTCAAGATACTCCAAAGATCAGGCCCTCCATGGCGACAGTCGTAAAGATGCTCAAGGGTGAGTGCGTTGTCGGTGAGAAGATCATGAGGCCAGGCCGGATCACAGATATCAGTGAGCTCAAAGTCAGAAGTGTTGAGCCAGTTCAGTTCAGTGTCTCTCCACCCAAATCTCCTTCAGATAGCAACTCCCAGGTGTCCACACTTGCATTAGCTGGTAGCACTGTGGTAGAAGAGAGCCCCTAATGGAGAGTTGGACATCTGCAGGAAAAGATGTTTTCTGGTGAGAAAAAAAAAGAACAAAAAGTTGCCTGAAAAAAAATAACTGTTGTAAATTGTAGCTTTGACAGGTAGATATATTGTTAGAATGTTGCTTGCATATGTAGCATGAGTAATTGAGTTTGATGACCAGCAATAGAAGTCCTTACAGTTTATAAATCTCAGCTGCAAATTCAGAGGTTGCTCAATAAGGTTCAGAAGTGCATAATGTCGTCTGTGTGGTACACCGATACATGGTTGCATAGTTGTTACGGTGACACGGTGAAGCGTGACGACCTACCACCTTCACAACTTTACAACACTTATGAAAAAATATAGAAAAATAGCTTATAAGATTTAGAAAAATATATCAATATATAAGTACTAAAATACTAAATTACAAATAATAATAATATAATATGATAAATATAGCAATACAATATCATGTTATAATATTGTCACTTTAGATACATTATAATATAAAAATATAAAATTAAATTTGCAAAAATATATAATTAAATTTGCAAAAATATATTTAAAATTATTTCTAATAATATAATATATTTAAAGTTTAGTAAATAATCTATTTATATATATTTGATCAAACAACCCATTTAAAACTCATTTCTCAACCCTAACTTCTCCCCACTCTCTCTCAGCCCTCTCTAACCGCCAGATCTAGCCCCCGTCACCCGCAATTCGCTAGATCTAGACCCTGCAACGCCCTCTCATGCCTTTGGTGCACACAGCGGTGGCAGCTTCATATGACAGGCACCACACAACGCCACAGTGGCACCACATGCCTATGGCACCTACCACAGACCACCAGGCGATATGACGGTCCGTGGCAAATTGAAAATTCCACCACGACAATACGGCGACACCGTAACAACTATGATGGGTTGATCACTTGATCTACTGTTCTATAATATATCCAGCAATGAGGCTACAGCAAACAAACCAATAATATTGTGTCCCTGAAGGGATATCAAATTCAACATATATATTGCTGAAGAAGCAAATTCCAGCAATCACTAGTCACCCACAGATCAATATTTTCCAGATTCGTTCAATGCCTACTGCAAAGATGTTCACGGCTTGAGAAATATGTAAACAGCTTGACTTTACGCTTGTTTGCAACATTACAGATCAAATTTTGTCACAAGTAGTTCACACAATGCAACACTCCAACATTCCTTACATTCCCGTCAGAGCAAAATCACTCAACCTACTCTGAGATTTATCAACCCAGCCAAAACCAACGATTCCACCTCAAAAATCCGCTGCACAGATTAAAAAAATGTACGGCCAAAAAGAAGAAATAGATAGATCAACAACACAACCAGAAACCATCATCTTCATGGCGATAAGCCGATAACTAATAAGAAGTGAATCAGAAAAGGCATTACAATTCATATTCTAGCATGACCATAAATTCTAGCAGGTTACTGAGACAAACAGCCCATTCATCCAAAGGAAACAACAGCTCCGTCGGGGACATCATCAAACCCTTGGTTATTGAGAAAGTGATTCTACAAAACTAATGAAAACTGAGACCTTTTAATAATTTGTACACAACAGGATGATCTATTAGCGTGGTCTCGCCATCCGGTTCATTTCCATCAATTGTGTAAGAGACACAGCACTCCATCTCTCAATTCCCTCTTGAGGTTGTGCATAGAGTAGGCGTTTCACAGAGTCTATGCAAATACTCACGGTGCCAAATTCATACACTGGCATACCATTGTAAAATTTACCAACTCTAGGCATAAATAGCAAGCCTTGTTCCACTGCGTATGCCTGGATAGACTCCTTGAAGCTCAAATCAGCAATGGCCGCTCCTGGCACTGCATGGTAAGATGTGTATTGTGATGCTTGCTGTGCTGCATCAAATTGTCTCTTCTCTGTTGCTCTTAAGTATCCAACATTTTCCCTGGCCCCAGGTTGCACCACCTCAAGCCCTTCAGCAGCTTGGTTCATCATGTCAAGGCCGGCGGTTAGAAGCATCCGTATGCGCTCATTAGCAAGCAACTCTGGTGGGAAAAGGCCCTTCCAGCCCTTGTACCAGTTCATGATCTCATTGAAATCAGGATTTGGTGAACATAACCAATGGTACAGGACCTGCTGCCACTTGCTGAAGAAATCAACCTCCAACATATGGACCATATGGTGTACTGGGATTGCGGAAGCCCAAATCATTACCCAATTGAATTGATCAAGCTTTTGGTTTGCTGGGTTGATCTGAAACTCCTGAAGTGCCATTTTCAGTTTTGGTATGATATAACGTACAATCAAGTCTTCCCAGCTTGCTGGATCAAATACATCCTTCCATGGAGACAACACAGCATAAGCTGATGCATCATGTGCATGCCAGACATGGAGAACACTACTCAGTTTGTATCGAATCGAATGGCACAAGGTCTCTATCCTCTGTCCTAGCATCAGCAACCATGGATGCACCCATACATGGATGGGTACCTTCTCCCTTCGCGGGTCCCAAGAATCCACTGCAGCTGAGAGCTTTGGCATGATGACATGCTCCAATATTGATTGGAGCACAATAGGGGGCAGCAACTGTTCCCATGACTCAAGAAAGCGGAGCATTGGTTCTGGATCCCTAGCCTCCCATGAATTGGTTCCCGATATCCTCACAGCTGGTAGGATGACTTCGCTAACCAGCTGTGCATATGGAGTCATTGATTCAACACTGTCTGAGAAGTCATATGCTTGGTCACCTTGCAGCAAATGTTTCCATGATGACATGACTTCCAAGCCAAACAACGGATTCTGCAGTGGCTGCCACCCTTGGAAGACTCGGATCAATAGTGGATGAGCAAATCGGCAAGCAATCCATGCAACATTACATATCTTGAACTCTTCAGCATAGTGTACCTTCAATTCCTGAAAGGTCTTAAGCAACCCTTCCAGAGAGAGAACACCTGCTGTATCATCCACCCTGACCTGCTCCAACACCTCTGCAATCGTCTCCATAACCTTCAGTTGGCGTTTCTGCAGAGCTTCCTGTTTTGCCACTTTCTCCTTCTCCCGCACCAAGCTTGCAACCTTCTCCTGCTCCCGACGCAGTTGGCCATCCAGCCTCACAATATCAGCCTTAGATTCATCAACAAGTAGACGCACATTGTATTGCAACTCTGGCATTGGCACATCATTTGCCTCCATCTCCTGTTCAACACTGAGCCCCTTCAAGTCCGTTAAGATGCGTGCCTGGGGCCCTCGCATGTCGATCACCTTCTGGACAACCATGGGTTGCTCATCCTGCTCCTGTTCGTTGCGCATCGCCAGCAACTCATTCTTTGTCAATACAGGATCTTTCCTCGTGCTTGCCTTCTTCGACCACCTTTGCTGCTCCTTCTTGGCAGAAGCTGGCGGAGGAGGTGGAGGCGGCAAATTCTCCTTAGCAGCGAAAGGCTTGGGCTCCTTGAACCCTTCGACACTTCCAAGGCCAGCATTCTTGGGGCGCAAGGTGCTCTGCAGCGGCGCAACGATCCCCTGCGCGTTCTTGCCAAGGCCCATACCAGTCTTGTACCCCATCATAGCCATCATCTTGGCCACCTTACTATTGGACTCCAGGCTCCCCGGTGCCGGCGGTGGTTTCCCAGCCCCCAACCCCGACGCCTGGCGGCGGCGCGCAGCAATCTCGCGCTCGCGCTCCCTCTCTTCCCGCCTCGCGCGCGCGCCCTCCTGGATCCGCTGCCCGAACGCCGTGGGCAGGTCGAGGGCCTCCTCGTCCGTCGCTCCGTCCTCCTCAGCGGCGGCAGAAGAGGACGCCGCGGCGGAGCCGAGGCCGGGCCTCTCCTCAGGCTCAGGCTCTTTGGAGGGCATGAATTTACCGGCGGATTCGAACTGGACGGGCCTGGAGAAGTCGGGCTCCGAGTCGTCCCTCCGGCGCTTGCGGCGGCGGCGGCGGTTCCCGGTGTCGTCGTCGGAGTCGTAGTCGGAGTCTCCCTCGGCGAAGACGCCGTAGAGGACGTCGTCGCGCGTCTGGGGCGCGCGCTCGCGACGGCGCTCGTAATAGAACTCGCCGTCCCGGCCGAAGCGGCCGCCCTCGAAGTCTCCGTCCATGTCAAGCCGGTCCATCCCCTCAGCATCCTCCTCCATGGCGCCGCCCTCTCCTCTGCCGCCGCCGCCGCCGCCGCCGCCGGTGTCCGCTAGGTTTAGGGTTCCGGTGTGGGATTCGGGTTTCGATTGGTGGGGAAAAGAAGAGGAAGAATCGAAAAAAAAATCGCACCTTTTTTTCTTTATTTTCTTGTAGGTCGGTGATGAGATGAACTAGACTAGATCTCAACCGTCCGTCCGTAGAGGGAAGTTGACTCATTCATCCAATTTTGATCGGACGACACACGAGGAAACCTTCGTGGCGGTGGAACTCACATCGCAGAAGGATTCGGGAAAACGAAGAGATTCTGCACCATCGGATCGATATATGACGACCACGAAGCGTGACTACCCATGCCCCGACTGCAGGGAGCTGGTTCCATGCTCGCCATGGACAACGCCCGACGGGAAGAAGCAAGAGGATAGAGGTCAGTGTCAGTTAGGACTGTCAGGTAGGTGGCGCGCACGGGATGCTGCATTTCTCCGGCACTAGCTCGCTCGCGCCCAAATGTGTTCGCTTTCGCCTGCCTCGACTTGCTTCTTCCTCGGTGTCGTGCTGGCGTGCTGCAAACATGGCGACCGCCTGCGACGATGAGCTCGCGCGCACACCTCTGCTCCTTGACCTCCACCTCTCTCTACATCGGCCACCGTGACCCAAGGCATACATGTCCGAGCCCCAAGAGTCACGTCGATGCCGCGCGTGGTTGCTCCTGCTAGCTTTCCATGCTCGACCGACGGATGTGCCGCCCAAACATGTCCCTCTCCTCCTACCTGACCTCCACCCCCTTCCTTGGTGGGAGAGGTGGTGTTCGGCTCCGTCAAATATTCGAGGCCATTGGATTTTGGATGAGAGATTCCTAGAGAGAGTAAACCATTTCCCCCTCCTTGTTGTCGTCTCCAACGTGACGAAACGAAGAAAGAGAGGACAGGAGTGAGAACGACGTGGAGCGACGCCTCCCTTCCTCTCCGTCATCTCGTCTCCACCCTCTCGTCCGCCTCCGCCCGAATAAATAAAGACTACCCCACGAGGGATGGTATACTTAAAAGTTTTAATCAGGCTAGCCCAATTACAATGAACATTGTATTTTCTCTTTTTATATAAATAATTTAGCCAACTCGTTCAGCCTAATAGTGAATAGTGCAGTTTTCTGTTTTCAGAAAATAATAAACCTTTAAAAAATCATATAAAATTGGTTATATCTCTGATTAGCTCCATTCAAATTTCTATAAATTCATAAAATTGTGAACTTTGATTTAAGATGAAATAAAAATGTTTTTCCAAAGTTTTTTTTTGCATAATTTTATTTATGAGATGTTATTTATACCGTAGTTGTCGTTCGTCGGTGTGCCACTTCGCCAAAGCGTCATGTCATTCATCGGCATGTCGCGTGCGCGGGGGGCAATCTAGAGCATGGTGGCCGCGGAGGTCTTGCGCCTCCACGCCACCGGAGCTGGCGCAGAAGGTGTCAGAGAGCATCAAGCAGACGGATGAGACGTGCGTAGGGGACCTAGTGGGCGGCGAGTGCGCGGCGGCGTGGGACGAGGTGGAGGAGCTCAGTGCCGCCGCCAACCACGCGTGCGACCGTAAGAAGGACAACGATCCATTCGAGGGGTACTGCAAGGACAACCTTGAGACCGACGAGTGCCGCACCTACGAGTATCGATACGGACGCACGTGTTGCCTCGTCATCCCTCTTTTGTCATTTGCTGCTATATGAGCATCTTAGCTTTTAGCTAGAGCGCCATGATGTACTAGTGTGTGTTGTGTACACAATACACTCGTCTCTTGGCCTTTTGTAAGTTTGGTTGTTTATCCTAGTTTGCAATAAATAAAGTTTGTTTATAAACTAGTTCATCTAGTCACAAATAATTTGATCAATGTCCGGTCAATCTTTTAGAATTTTGATCTTCGATAAATTTTAAACAGAAAAACTATCCAACATTATGAACCTACGTCTCATGGTCCACCAGAGGGAAGTAGCCATGTGTCGTTTATGTTTCGGTTGTTACATATTTTGTACCAAACAACAACACATAGTAATTATTTGTCATGATCTGGTAGACTATAAGATATGTTATGTGTGAAAGTTTTGTCCGTTGTTATTTATGGTATTTGCTGATGAGAAACCAAAGTTGTAACGCGGGAACAAACATGGTACAATTTTGTTTCATACGGTACAAATGTGTACCGTTTGGTACAAATTTATATCGTATGGTACAATGTTTCCACGGTAAATGGCCCCGCCCATAGCTACAACATCAGAGTTTCCAAAGCTCACATCGCCTCGCTTTCTCCACCCTCGACGTCGTTCTCCCACCCCACCTTATACCCAGAGACCAACCAGGCCAGCGGCAACCACCATTCCTACATTCCTCGCCTTGACGCCTCTGCCTCCTCCTCACCTTGAGCTCTCCAATGACGATGGCACCAACACCCTTCTCGCTCTCTGCCTCTACGCTGCCGACTCGGCTATGCGCCGGGCGCGCGGTGGTGGCGTCCCCACAGCGGCGGAGGATGGTGGTATGTGCCAAGATCCGTGAGATTTTCATGCCGACACTCAGCTCTACCATGATGGAGGGCAAGATCGTCTCATGGACGGTTGCCGACGGCGACCGTGTAAACAAGAGGGACGTCGTGGTAGTCGTCGAGTCCGACAAGGCAGACATGGACGTCGAGACGTTCCACGACGGCATTGTGGCAGTTGTGCTCGTCGCCGCCGGGGAGTCCACCCCTGTTGGTGCCCCCATCGCGCTGCTCGCGGAGTCCGAGGAGGGTGTCAAAGCCGCTCTCGCCAAGGCTTAGGAGCTCTCCAAGGGTCAACCCTACCAGGCCCCTCCGCTGTCCGATGTTGCCGCGCCGCCACATCCTCCTCCGCCCGTGGCTGCTCCTGGCATTGCCACGCCGAAACTTTTGTTGGGTATTTCATGTCAGCCCGCCTAGCAGCACTTCTGGCGCGCAACGACACAAGGGGGTATCTTATAAAGTACCCGACAAACGACACAACGCTTTGGCGAAGCGGCACGCCGACAAACGATAACTACGGTATAAATAACATCTCATAAATAAAAAATATGAAAAAGTTTTGGAAAAACATTTTTATTTCATCCTAAAACTAAAGTTCATATTTTTATGAATTTATAGAAATTTAATGGAGCTAATCATATCTATAACCAATTTTATATGAATTTTTAAAAATTTACTATTGGGCCGATCGGACCGGCTGAATTATCTAAAAAAGAGAAAATACACTGTTAATTATAATCAAACCGACCTGATTAAAATTCTTAAGTATACCGTATGATCGTACGAACGGTTGGCCGTTAGTTAGTTAGTTAGTTTTTTTGATAAATAAATCCACCCCTTCAAATCGACCGCGGTGTGCTGCCGATTAATCCGCCGCCAATTTCCCAGATCGGTTGCGACGCGTCCCCCCTCCTCTCCCGCGGCTTCTTGTGGAGGGATTTCTCGAGGTAAGCGGTGGAAAATCCGGTGCTTTTCTTCTTCTTGGTTCTGGTTGATTGATTGGACGGCGCCACCGTCCGCCCGCGATCCCGCCGCGTCGATTTGCCGGCGGAAATCGATCTGGGATTCGACGGTACGCGTCTGTAGGGATTGGGGTTCGTAGAAAAATGGAACCTTTGCTGGATTGGGTGTTAATCCAGCCTCATTTTCTAGAGGCGATGCGTTGCTACCTAGGTTTGTTGAATTGTTGCCGAGCAATTGATGGAACAGGTGTAGGATTGGTGATTTGGTTGGGTGATAGGATTCGGATGGAACAGTTACGCTGACTGCCAATGGCTGGAATTTTGCAGGCATGCAGAGCCGGCTCGTGTGCCATGGATGCAGGAACGTTCTACGCTGTGCTGTGCAGTATGCAATGCTGTGACTAGAACAACACACTCTCTGGTTGATTACACATCTATTCTTTCGTTAGCCGGTTTATGCAATTTGTGCATCAAAGCTGCAAGCACTGACTAAGAATTCAGAGGGAAATCATTAGATGTTTGTATGTGATTTGTAGGACTAGCCTTCCTGGGAAGTAGGTTGTAGGGGTGGAGACCACGGGCGTGTGCACGGAAGAGATGGAACGGATGGGGGAAACCGTGGCAACTAAAACGTTGCCGGGCTTACTTTATTCCATAGCCCTTAAGAGGTATTTATAGGTCTAATACAATCTGATCTAATCTGAATTGAACTGAAATAATCTAAACATAATAACTAATTTAAATACGGCGTGCGCGCAGAAGAGATGGAACGGATGGGGGAAACCCTGGCAACTAAAACGTTGCCGGGGTTACTTTATTCCATAGCCCTTGAGGGGTATTTATAGGCCTAATACAATCTGATCTAATCTGAATTGAAACTGATCTAATCTGAATTGAACTGAAATAATCTAAGAAGAATAACTAATTTAAATAGGATAAGAAGGTCCCTATCCGGACCTGTCTATGGACAGCGCCTCCCATAGTGGAGCCCGGTCCTAACAGTGATGCTGAGGTCTGTTGATGATACTCTAAACTCATGTGATAAACATTGCAAAAAAAAAATCTTTTGAACACTACTAGAGCTCCAAGGTTGCAAGTCCAGTTGGACAAAGGTTTAAGATGGCATGGAAATATAAAGGTCACAGTAATGTGTTCCTTGTGTTAGCCTAAAAAACTAGGTTATGGAAAAACTAATGTGTTCCTTGTGTTAGCCTAAAAAACTAGGTTATGGAAAAACTAATGTGTTCTTGTGTTAACCTAAAAACCAGATTCTAGCACATGCTGCTCAATTTTCAAGCTTAGCATCCCAGCATCCTTAATTGTACTGCCTGATTCCTGCAGAAAAACTTGGATGAGCAAACTAATGTCCTAGTATTATACGCATTTGTTACGTCATAACCTTCCTTGTCCTCTTGTCATCTGGTACCTCTTTATTGCTCTGAATAGCTTTTGAATTTTTCATTGCCAGCAGTGCATGATTTATTTGTTTACCATTGCTCGCCAGCCTCACATTGATGCTTCATGCCATTGTGAACTTTGTAGTTGTTTCAAGTTGTCATGCTCATAAAAGTTGGGTAAATTTCATGTGCAGGAATGGATATAGATCATATTATTTGTGGTGACTGCCGAACTCTATTGATGTTTACTCGCAATGCACCATCTGTTATATGCTCATGCTGCGACAGACTCAATCTTGTCAGACCAGGTACCGACATATGTGTGCAATTAGCAGGGTTATTCTGCTTTATCCATGATCGGTGGATATGACGTGTGAAAATCAGTGTTGCTCTCTCATGGTTTGATAAACAGATGTTTCTTTTGTATTGAATTTGGCATGAGCTGGTTTCACTGACAACTAGACCACATCAGCTCTGCATTGTTTCTGGGCTGTTGATTTTTCACCTGCCAAATATGCATCATTGACGACTTGATCGGTGTGTTGAGGCCAGTTTATTTCAAAGTCAACACTCAGAATTATGCGGAGGGCACCCATGTCGCTGAAGCTTCTGTTTTTTCAAGGGATGAGTTCATTATCTGAAAGCATATTTCCTTGTTTCCTCATGGGCTTTATTAATCAAATTAATTGAAATCCTAGAAAATTCGCCGTGTGTTACTTGTCCCCATTATGCATGTGCCATATCTGGATTTATTTATATGATTGGACAGAGTCACCGAGCAAATGCTTTCTGAAGTAGTCTAAGATCATGTAGTTAAAGACAATAAGCTGATAACAAACAGCCCTTAGCATGTTTTTTTTGCCTTACCTGTATTTGTGTTTCATGCATCTGAGTTTTCTCCCATATGTTGTGTGCCATTAATCATCATGATGGATTCTCTTTGTTTGTGATGCAGTGAGTCGTATAGCGCACGTGAACTGTGGCCAGTGCCAGACAGTGTTGATGTATCCATATGGAGCGCCTTCGGTCAAATGTTCTATCTGCAATTTCATTACAGATACTGGGGTATGCCGGTTTCTTTCCTTGCTATCTTTGCTCTAAATGCTATAAGAGGTCATCTGCGCTCACTAACTTCAACCTATCTTCTGTTCTTGATCTCAGATGAATACAATGAGACCTTTGCAGCCTACAGTACCTACTACACTCAATGAAACTCCATATACCATCCCACCAATCTCTGATGTATGTCCAGTTGTCTATGTTGTGAGTTCTTTTTTCTCTCTTCTTAATCACTTCTTTTTCCCATTGTTGTTGGCAGCCAACCGTGCAACCACGGAATGTAACTGTTGTCGTTGAAAATCCTATGACGGTCAATGAAAAGGGAAAGTTGGTAAGCCCCTGCATGCATATTTCCAATGTCCAGTGAAGTTTGAGATGCTACATGCTTACCCCCATGTCTCTCTATGCAGGTGAGCAACACTGTAGTAGGGGTTATCACTGGTGGGAAAAAGTAACATATCAGCACACCGCGCAGCTTGTTTTACGCTTCATATCTGAATAAATACTTAGTATTATACTGAATTACTGATGTTTGGTGATACTGAGAAACTGTAGTTTGTTACCCACCAATTCTTTTGTATGAAATATGAGAGCTCTATTAGACTTCAGTGTGTGATCAAATCATCTCATAATTGCACTCCCTGCCCTGTCAATGAATTGCATCCATATTTCATGGCACATGTTTTGTGTACCTGGATGAGTTGATTTGGTAACTGCATGGTTTTGCTACTGTCTCTGGAGCCAGACTGCAATCCTTGCAAGTTTATACATGTGTTACATCTTGGGTGCATGCAGAAATCTATTTGCATGTTGGTTACAACTTACAAAACCTGAAAATCTTTAGATTTTGATAAGCAGGTTTAAGCAGTTTATAATAATCTAAATAAGATAATGTTTTGTGATACTAGTTTATGACATCTCCTTTTCACTCCTCACAAGAACCTGAATTTATGTATGAGTAAAATACACCCAAAAATTCATAAGTTTGGTTTTTGCCAATTGAAATGGCAAAAAAAAAGAATTTTGGGTCAGAGAGGCTTACAACTTACAAAACCTGAAAAGCTTTAGATTTTGATAAGCAGGTTTAAGCAGTTGATAATAATCTAAAGAAGCTAATGTTTTTGTGGTACTAGTTTATGACATCCCCTTTTCACTCCTCACAAGAACCTGAATTTATGTATGAGTAAAATACACCCAAAATTTCACAAGTTTGATTTTTGCCAATCTTTTCACTCCTCACAAGAACCTGAATTTATGTATGAGTAAAATACACCCCAAAATTCACAAGTTTGGTTTTTGCCAATTGAAATGACAAAAAAAAAAGATTTTGGGGTGAGAGAGGCTCGAACTCTCGACCTCAGGATCACTCGCTTTAGCTATGAGACCTACGCGCTAGCCAACTGCGCCACCACCCCTTGATGCTTAGGAGCAGAATTTGGTTCATTACATTAAAGAATCATTTTTTATCAAACTGCAATTAGCTATCATAAACCCGCGGTTTTCCTTGTTAGTTGCATCTAACCAAGAATTTGGTGTCCATGGATGGTGAAGTGCCCGAGCATGAGTCTCTCTTTATGACTTGGCATCCCTTGTCTCTTACATTTCTTGTCTGATGGTGTGTGTGGGTGTAGTAGCAGAGATGTAAGCCTGAAGATTTCCTGAAACAATGGCTTCTTGGGGCATCCAAAGAATCTATCCTTTCTTATCTGACACTTCACTTTCAGCTCATGTAGCAGGGACCCAATCAGCTCTAAAATAATGTCAGCTTTCTTGACTAATCAGTGGGTTGTACACATTGAGTAGCCCCAGAATTGACAGTTTCTTCCTGGTGATGATGGTTTGCACAAGTAACCCAAACTTGAAGATTCTGGTTAAACCCAAAGTTTGGATCATGAAGGCCACCATGGCCAGTATATAATCTTCCCAAATATCCAATTCGGATTGTCCAGCTCGTTCCTCATTCTACAATCTACACTTGTTGATCAGTGGATGTCTGCAACTCTGGATGGATCTTGAGCAGGGTAAGAAGGCAGTCTGCAGAGTTATGCAGCTCAAGGACAAGCTCATCAGCCTGCAGAGTGTGCTGCGAGTGGCTGCGCTTTTGGCGACGACAGCGGCAGCGGTGGTAATGGGGATGAACAAGCAATCCTACACTGCAGTTGTTGCAATTATAGGCACCAGGCCAGTCACACAAACTTTCACCACCCAGTTCAAAGACACACCAGCATTTGTGTAAGCCTCCATGCTTGTCAATTTTCAGTTGAATGCCAATAATGTATGTAGATTGTTGAGCTCACCTGCTGCTTGTGCAGGTATTTTGTCATTGCCAATGCCATTGCCAGTGGTTATAACCTGGCGGTGCTGGTGACGAGGCGCCTTCTTCAACCAAGGGCACAGAGCTTGGCTGTGCATCTTCTTGACATGGTATTTCCTTTTTTTGAGAAATTGTCTATCACAAATGCATGAGATTTTTTCTCTTGGACTAAACACATTTCAGATTAGTTGTCAGTACTAGTTCTGAGGATAGGACACATCAATGATCAAATTATGCCAAGAGAAGCAACATAGTAGAGTGGAGTGATATTGTTAGTCCATGTAGAGTTTTAGCCATCATGCTACACAGTCCAGACAAATCTGATCATAGAAATGGACTGGAGAACTTCAGCCTAATCAAGAACCCTGGCAATTGCAACTATTGAGAACCAGTTGCTAGAGTGAAGCTTCTAGTGTTCAACTTATATAGGCTTGCACTGTAGCATATATGACAAATCTCAGGCCACTGTCAGCTGATATGAAAACATGATTTGTTTTCCTTTCTCTTCTCATTGGTCAGGTGATCCTGGCTCTATTGGCCACTGGTTCCGCCACAGCGGCTTCGATAGCTGAGCTAGGCAAGAACGGTAACTTGCACGCACGCTGGAACCCAGTATGCGACAAATTTGGTTCTTTCTGCAACCATGGAGTCATAGCGCTCGTCTCATCATTCGTCGGTGTTGCGCTCATGCTGGCTCTGAATTTACTGTCAGCTGCAGCCAAATCTCCCCACTCCAATGTGTCAGGCCAATGAGTAGTCCATATCTCACACAGCTCATTCATAACAATGCACTGTTTCTGTCTTTGGACTTTACTCAGGTTAGGGCAAAAGAACTGTTAGTCTACTATCTGATCCATGTGTGAGCTGGATCACAGCCTGCAGTGTGCTAGTTTTGTCATGCAACTGTTCCATCTTGCTTGGCCTGAAATGAGCAGGCCAAGAGTACAAACACATAACTCCAGTTGGTTATGGGGCTTTAAGTGGATTGGCTGTTATATATATATATATATATATATATATATATATATATATATATAGTTCAAGTTCTTGCACTGTTAAATTCTGCTACTTTGTGGATGTAACTTTTAGCTTCTTTTACTAATAGCTTGTTGGTAAAATATCATGCACACATGACTACGCACAATGGTTTCCGCGTTCGTGCTTGGGCTCGTCCGACTACATATACAACGATTTCTGCCGTGGTACTCGGCAATGTGTGCTTGGGAATACCCAACTTCACAAATAAAATTGGTGAACCATGGGCTTTCCAAACAATTAGTACCTGTTGTGCTGCATAGAGACTTGTTTATGATCTGAGCAGTGAAGTTGTTTGGAGTTGCTTGGGATGATCCATCCATCACCAGGCCTTGTTTATGCACCTAATGAGAAATTCTTTTTAAGTAGGTCAGTTGATGTAGATTTATGGGAGAAGGAACACATGCCTGCATGGAGGGGCTCCTATATATGCAGGAGGTTGGCCATGTGTTCATGTCAGGAATCTCCTCAAAGAACTTAGCTAGCATGCAATTGAGAGAGTTAATTAGGACATGACTACTGGCTGAACACATCAATCTTACAGTCTCTGTTATCACATCATAGGTATGTTCATAAGTTGGATTGGAATTAGAAAGGTGATCGATCACTCATGCAGTTGGCCAGCATTTCAGGAATAGTGTGATGAACAGACAGGGCCTTTCAACTTACTGTTCATCAATCTGCAGTTCTGTACTGCATGCTTGTCATTATAATCATACAGCAAAAATAAATATGATGGAAACATTAGATGATTTCCCTGAATAAATGTCGCGATTTAACTAACGTGTATATCAATAAATGCGAGTCTGAATTGAAAAATCACGAAGCCACTTATTGAGAGCGGCAAATTATCAAATCTCTCGTCCGTGAACCCGTGCGCTCTTCTTCCTTTTTTTTGAGAATAACCAGCAGGAAAGGCTCTTACTGAGGTTATATATTAGGGGTAGGCAATCAGCCTGAAAAAGTCGTTACAAAGAATTAAAAGGACCAACCTACTAGGTTCCTCGGATAACCGGGGGGAAGTTTAGGGAAATGAATTACAAATTTGCTATCCAGGACTGGATTGAAGCTCTTAGGGTGGTTTTACATCTTTGGCTTTGTAGTTGGAGAGAATTACTAAACAAGGATAACCATGCATGTAAACTCATTTCTGGAATCGGTTGAGCACAAGATTGCCAAAGCAGTCAATAGCTGTGTGTGTTCTCACAAGAGAAACATGGAAATGCTATCTGATTATCTCTGATTTGGTTCCTATGTTCTTGTGGGATTAAATGACAGGACACATGACACATCCTTCTTCTTTTTTTGGTCAAATGATAGGCAATTTCTGCATTGATGTTTGCAAGGTAGATAGACACAACAAACCATCGATCGGAAATGTTTTCGATAACTCAAACATCTACTTTTGAATGTACACACTTCATCAATCATTACAGAGTTTTACTCCTGAATTTCATACACACTGAACTGAAGAACAACTACTAACTACTAGCTAGCTATCTTCTTATCCTGTTTGAATAAATTTGCCTAGAAGTGATTCATCCAAGAAGAGCTCACAGCCACAGGAGCAGCCACTTCAGGAGGAGGCAGGGTTGGCACCACATCACCCCCAAAGGAGTTGAGCTGGTTCAGAACTGCCTTGAGCATTTTCCTGTCACAGTTGTGAGTGTCAAAGAGGCTGCCAAAGTCAGGCAGGCCATGATCCAGGTAGTTGATGCCATTGTTGCCTGTGACATTAACAGGGAGGTAGCATGGCTGTGCAACAGTAGCACTGCTGCTGCTGCTGCTGTGGTTACTGACAATATTAGTATTATTATTATTACTGAAGCTGGAGAAGCAGGGCACTTGCTCAAGTGTGGTGGAGCTGTTCATGGAGGCCTGGAGCTGTGCTAGGGTGGTGTCCATGATGTCATGGACAATGGTGGTGTGGTTTCTTGACTTGGAGGTGGCACCTCCTCCTCCTCCTCCTACTGATTTCCTCTTGCAGATGACTCTGCACAAGACCCAGTCTTCCTGATGAAAACCACATGGATTGGACAAACAAAAGAATTGATTAGTTCATGGCAGGTGTAACTTTGCTACTTATTAATGCAATCTTATCAATTTCTGTAGCTGTACTAGCTCTGATTAGTGATTACATCACTTGGCCCAGTGATGAAGACTGTTGTACAAATTACAAACCTTATTGATGAATGATGACCTCAATGACAACCATGCATTTTTTTATCAATTTATTAAGCTTTTACTTTTTTTTTGTTATAGTTTGGTCAAAGATGTTCAATGATGAGACATGTGCCACTTTCCAGCTATATATGGATTCAATTTAGTTATAAGAACTCTTATGCAAGATCATTATAGGCCTGAGAAATATTTTCATAATATTAGTAAAAACTTGAGGGTTTTGTATGTTTTCAATTACTCCGCCAGTTCCACGAAGATTTTACTTTCAAGATAGAAATGATAAGTAGATATTATTTCAATGTGGCTATAAAGGATACTCCCTCCGGTACTCAAAAATAAGTCGTTTTAGATTTGTATCAAGAGTTGGCTAAAATAAGTCGTTTTACATCTTATTCTGTGTTTTGAACGTTTATACATTTGAAGTAGTATTGTTTCCTTCTTTTTTTATGAGCTATCTTTACTACTACATTGTATTTAATAAGGAAAAACATGGAAAATACAAACTAATTAATAAATCCTTATTGGTATCTGAAATCAAATCCAAAACGATTAGTTTTTTTCTATACCGGTGGAAGTATATAAGGAGTATCGAAAGAATAAAACCTTATGATTTGCGACCTCTATCTATTATTAAATCAGCAAATTAAACCAGTGATAAGATAAATGTGAGCAAATGAATGCACTAGTGAGTGGTGCACATGATATGAAATTGACACAAAAACAGTGTGCCCAAGAAAAACAATTGCCAATGTGCCAAAAGTCCTTTTTTCAGAGAGAGAGAGAGAGAGAGAGAGAGAGAGAGAATGATGGCATCATGCCCAAAAGTCTTGACAATAACTGTTGTACACAATTCAATCACACTACAAGTCTCTATATGATTAATTGTGCTCACAATTTGTCAAGTACACACACATACAATACAAGTACTACACCCATCTAAAACATAATATATTCATGTTTCTAGAAAATCTAACATTTATAACTTTTGACTAACTTATAACTTTTGACTAACGATTAAGCTAAAAATATTTAGATTCGGTGGTATTGGATGCCATATAGTTAAATTGGTATTTCAAACTACTTTCATTGCATGTGCTGTTGATGATATATACCGTGAAAACAACTAATAATCAATATTCTACGTTGAAGGCGTACTATATAAAAAAAACTTATATATACCTTTATATTAGGGAGAAGAAATGGAGGCAGTTTTTCAACAAGAAGAAAATATTATTATCATGGAAACGACCTAACACTAACTATAGACTATAGTTGCATTGCACATACACAATATATAGACATATGATATGATATGATATGATATGATATATATACCTTGGAGGAGGAGGAGAGAGTAGTGGAAGAAGGTTGGTCTTCCAGCATCCTGTACTCATGCATGACCCAGGGTGTCTTGGTGCCCTTGGGAGCCCTACCCTGGTAGAACACCAGCGTCTTCCTCATCCCGACGAGCGTCCCTCGCCGTGCCACCGTCCTGTCCTTGCCGGTGGCCTTCCAGTAGCCTGAGATGGTAGCCCGGTTTGTGCGTTGCCCCGTTGCGTACTTGCGATCTCTCAGGCTGAACAAGTACCACTCCTGCACCTGCTTCCCCCCTACGGACGCCACCGCTGCTACTTACATGCATCATATCATATCATCTCATCACAAATTCATCAAGAGCTAGCGCGCGCACATATACATATATACACACATATATATATATATATATATATACGGGAGCGTTATTCTACACCACGTGTATAGAATAACTATTCTACACCGACTACTTTTAGTAGTAGATTTTCTCAGTAGAATAGCAATTGAGTACTATTTTTTTTCTCAGTAGTAGATTTCTCGATAGAATAGTTATTCCACATTCGTGGTGTAGGATAGCATTTGTATATATATATATATATACACACAAATGCTATCCTACACCACGGGTGTATAATAGCTATTCTACCGACAAGTCTATTACTGAGAAAAAAAATAGTACTCAATAGCTATTCTACTGAGAAAATCCACTACTGAAAGTAGTCGGTGTAGAATAGTTATTCTACACACGTGATGTAGAATAGCGCTCCCGTATATATATATATATATATATATATATATATATATATTATTGCACTACCAATCAATTAAACAAAGACGTAATAACAACTCCATCACGCAATTAACGATAAAAATGAGGGCTTTTCGCAAAACCACCGGCTCCGCCGATGGCCACACCACTTAAAATAACCTTGGCAAAGGGGAGGAGGTTTAAATATATAGAATTAGATACTCCAAAAATTCATCCAAATTAAAGAGAGGGTAACAAAGTGTGCATCCACTACGGGAACAGGAGGGTTTGCCGAGTGCTATGGCATTCGGCGAAGTCTCTTTTGGAGCTTGATTTTAGGGGAAATTCTATAGTTATGGAACCATAAAAAACTATTTTTAATTTTAATTTTGGTATTGTTGAGCAGTAGAAGTGCATGCTACCTTATGTGATGATCCATCATATCCTTGTGTGTCACAATCATGTAAACCGGCCATTAAAATATACTAATAGAAAGGAAAAAAATCCTCTTATCGTATGATAATATTAAGATTTTTTTTAAAAAAATAAGATTTTAATAAATAACATTATGTCCTTTAGTGACACACCAATTATATTTCTAAATCTTAAAAAATATAATGGTATATTTGCATCAATTTTCACCTAGTAGAAATTAATTAAAGGAGGTCAATTATTTTTCATAATTAGCTATATATGGAATAATTAACAAACTAGCTTACTTGCATTGGATGCAATCAAGTGACCAACACGTGTATATATGTTAGTTCTTGATGAGATCCCAATTAATAATATTGCGTAAGTAGGATTTGATTTGCAGTTTGTTGTGTTGCGGATGGCGTGTGTGTGTGTATATATATATACATATATACGGGAACGTTATTCTACACCGACCACGGAAATACTACTTTCAGTAGTAGATTTTTTCATTAGAATAGCAATTGAGTACTACTTTTTTCTCCATAAAATAGTTATTCTACACACGTAGTGTAGGATATCATATATATATATTGGTCGCCATCGATCGATTAGAAGCTAGCTAAGGTGTGCATGTCACTCACATGACATGATTAGACAGCAAGTGAGATTAATTAGGTAATAACATGATGTCTATAAGTAGTTAAGATCCCTGTCAAGTCAGCTGGTGTCTTGGTGTAGTTGGTTATCACTCCATCATTTATTTTTATTTTTTATTATTACTCTATATAGTAGTATAGTTTAATTAATTTACTATGATGTTAATTGAGTATGACATAAGTACTATTTATTTTTATTTTTATGTATAATTGTAGTATCATTTACTATGATGTTAATTGAGTATGACATAAGTATTATTTATTTATTTTTTAAATTTTGTGTATAATAGTAGTTTCATTTACTATATATGATGTTAATTGAGTATGACATAAGTATTATTTCTATTTTTTATTTGTATTGTATAATAGTAGTTTCATTTACTATGATGTTAATAATTAATTAAGTACTCTATCTGATTCATTACATATATATGCTGTTTTTTATTTTTATAAAAATCAAGAAATCAACTCAAATGATTCTTTACAACTCTTATTTATTCTACTTTTAAAAATAAATTGTTTAATTTTAAAAGGGTAACACTTATTTCCTAAGAGTAAACATGTAAGAAAATAGTAGAAAGTACCCAAAACATATAAAATGGCATATATTTGGAAAAGAATTGAGAAGACCAATGAAATGATCTATATAATAAATCGGAGGATCGCGTCGTCACACTAATTTTTTTCTCATCCTAGTACTACTCTCATCTAAATTCCGATAAAATTCAGTGCTAAGTTGCTCACGTCCCTTTCACCGTACATGTCACACTTATTATGAGGTATGTTGCTTCTATAAAGTTGATTCGATTTTGTTGACTGCCTAATGATACTGTAATTTACTATAAATGGTGTTTGGTATGTCGCCATAATTAAGATATATAAGAGGTTAGTTGCAGTTAGAAAGGTTGATATAAAGAAGGAGATTCTTTGCACCTAGTGATGATGTGAGTGAAACACATAATTAAATTATTATGATCTTAAATTGTATATACACTTGTGTGGTTCTATCTATCTAGCCAACACACATAATTAAATACAAAACGTTAATATAAGCGGGCAACAAATTTATACGATAAGAGACATCTCAGGGCCTGTTCGGTTAGGAGGGGATTAGAAGAGATTGTAGTATAAATCTCCTCCAGTTCCTCCCAATCTCTTTTTCTGAGGGGATTAACCGAACAATAGACCCTAAAATGTGAAAATTACCATGGCCATGGAATATAGATCGTATGAGCACAACAAAAAAATTAGTGTGTGTGTATATATATATATATATGCACAGGCTTGAAGAAAAACATGGGATTAAAAAAGTTCAACAAAAGGACTGTCAACTACATGATGTAATTAATTAATTAATTGCAAATGAAAATGAGTGACAAATGATTAAGAGGTAGGATGAAATCAAAAGACTAGATTTTTTTTAAGGTGAGGTTATAACTGTCATTAGCAAATTAAACACGAGGAGCAAAAGGGTGCGGCTAGCTAGAGCTACTAGAGCTCAGTTAGTGTAGGAATGCATGCTACCACTGGAGAGCAGCTAGCACAAGCTGCTACATACCCAGCTAGAAGTTAAAAGTATATATATATATATATATATATACAAATGCTATTCGTCACGTGTATAGAATAGTTATTCTGAGAAATCTACTATTGAGAAAAAATAGTACTCAATTGCTATTCTACTGAAAAAATCTACTACTAAAAGTGATACTTCCGTGGTCAGTGTAGAATAGCGTTGGGGGATAATATGATGAGATCAAAATTTGTTTATTAGGGTAATTAAGATTAAGACTGCAAAAGCAGAAGTTTAGGAGAATTAATTGATTTAAGAGCAGTTGCAAAGATATGGAGAGAGATAGAGAGATGAGAAGAAATTAAGAGATCATAAATATAATTAAAGAGAAAGAAAACTAGATAGATATGGAGCTTAGTGAGTTAGTGGTTTGAGTGAAGTGATAGATTACCGGGGAGGTCCCATGGCTCGACCTTGTTGAGGTCGACGTCGACCATGGGCGGGTGGAGGCCGGAGAAGCCGACCTTGCCGCCGGCCTTGGGGACGAGGTAGTCGCAGATGAGCTCGTCGTCCCTCGGGTGGAACCTGAACCCCGGCGGAAGCTCCGCCTCCACCATGCTCAAGAAGCTCATCGACGTCGACATCTCTCTCTCTCTCTCTCTCTCTCTGCTAACTCCTATGAAATTGAGATGGAGCTAGAGGAAGAAGATAGAGGAAGGGGAAGGAGAGGGTAGCCAGCTAGCTAGCTAGAGAGAGAAACCATGCAAGCAATTGCAAAGGGTATATATGTCTACATATATAGAGGATGATATGTGTTTGTGTGTGAGGGCTAATTAGCTTATTATTCGGGAGAATGGGACGTGAGCATCTAACACCGGATCCTATTAGAATTTCAGTCGAGCGTGCTACGATGAGAGTGATACCGACCAGGATGAGCCAACAAGGTCGGGTTTATGTGGTCTTTTTTTTAAAAAAAATCTAACCGATAAAAATCGAGATAGATTGGTATTTTTTTAGTTTCTAGATTCTAATTCATTTTATATCGCTATTAAATTTTATAACACATATCGTTTGGGGATATTTGAATTATAAAAATAACTTGTATATATATGTCATGTGTCACAACTTGTGAAGAAGAAAGAAAAGAAAAGGAGAGAGGGTTTATAAGGTGGTTTAGGTAGTGGGTCTACTTCATCTCTTGTTCTTTTTTTTTTCCTTTTTCATTTATTTCTATTTCTTCTTTTCTTTCCACAAATGAGCTAGAGTGGCACATCCAAGTCAGCACACAAGCTAACAAGCTCCATATATACAGTTACACACATGCCAAATAAATAAATAAATAAATAAATAACAGAGAGAATAGAGAATTAAGGCATAAAAAGAAATCCATGACCTTGTGTTAGTTGTAATGGAGATGGATTATGTCTTAAAAATTTAAATTAAAAAAATAAAGATGGTGGATTATTAATTGCTGCTATGAGAGTTCCACTTGTCAGCTAATTAAGGTGTAGCTGGCCAACTCCTTTTGAGTCAAATGTAATATAAGACTTATTTGATATATATATATATATATATGGAGCTCATATTTCAAATTTGAGATGGATCTTGAGTTACAGAGCTGGTGTGCTCCATGCATTTTTTCTATATATTTTTTATAATAGATTCATATGATATACTTGTAAAAAATAAAAGTATAATAGTGTTTATTTCAATTTCAACTCTACCTCCTCAAATATAGCCAAAAAACTCATACTTGTGGCTACAAATTAAGAGTATTTATCCTAGGCCTAGGAACTAGCTAGTTAATCTTTTGTATGAGATATAGAACAAACTACTCCAGAAAACACTATTAGTGACGAGTAATAATCTTTACTAGCAAGTAAATCTCATGTCACTCTTATCGTGTCAATGATGTAACATCATTAGTGACATGTGTACGTTTACTGTCAGTAAAGCTCCGTCACTAAAGAATGTTTTTAGGGTAGTGACGAACTAAAAAAGATATATATACTTACAATACAATCTTGCATATCAATTAAATTAGTAGAATATATATATAATAACCTAGCTTATATATATGATAAGTACTAGGTATGAACAATCATATCTAATGTGTAGATCATATCCAATCATGCAAATTAAACTAGTGCAAACGTTGGTTATATATTTATACCAATTTTTTTGGAGTACAACGATGCACATCTAGTTGTTGTTTGTTTAGGGAGAGACTTCAATAATTGTATATTTGTATACTAACAACAGTGTACTGCACATGTACTATGGACACAATATTGAACTATACAACTCCTGTCTTTAAGCTAGCACAACACACTTAAAACTAATAATTAAATTCCTTTATTCATATGAAGTAATTCATTCAATTCCCGCAAAATTTCTTTGAAATTCCTTTATTCCGAAGGAGGCCTAAGTTTATCTTAAAAATCCCTAATAACCAAAAGGTTTTATTCTTTTGATATCTCTAATATATCTTTTGCATATCACATCTATCATAATACTACTTTGTTATTAGTAGACACTTTTGTCTTTCTCTCAACACTGATTTATCAATTTTATCTCGAGCGTAGAGTATTTGACACTAATTTATCAATTTTATCTCGAGCGAAAAGTATTTAAGCGCGGAGCGAGTATCTCTTGAGATGACTTGAAGCTTAGCTAGCTACAAAGATAAGTCATTGTTGTTCTTCTCTCCACTTGGTGTTAAAAAAGGCAGCCTTAAAAGAGAGAGTTTGGCCCACATATTTGGCTTATAATATAATAATTGATTAATTATGTCCAGCTTTGACAAGTGAGCAGTGCAGAGATAGGCTATTTGTGATGGGTTAGAATCAGATATTCCGAAAGCTAAGGACATGTTTGTTTTAACTTGAGATTATAACAATTCAACTTATAAAAAAACTAGGTTGTACCAGCTAGATTTTTATAATCCGCACTCCGTATTATAACAAACCGATAAAATAAATTATTCTGTTTGTTTCAGCTTATGAAAAAGTTAAATTGTCGTAATTCTGGTCTGAACAAACAGACCTCAGAAACATTAGCACCTTTAGATTCGTGCACCTGTTCTTGGCCACCGATAGAATGGGTATCCAGCTACATGGTTCCTCCCTCTTTCTCTCTCTTTATCTATTTTGTCTTTTTGGTTAGTGGTTAGCGGTAATTGATTTGGTTAACTAGTCTAATAGTTAAAATATACTGGTGATAATGATAACTTGATAATGATAACTGATAAGACTCGGTAGTGGACGGTTTAGGGTTTAGAGTTAGCACGACATATGGGAGGCATAGCTGTCAACCACCTCCACCTCCGTTCATCTCTGATCTCCATCCTTTGTACTTTTGCTCATTTGTGATCTTTAAAAACTTTTTAGATGTTGATTATGGTGCACAACTACTACCATGAGTTTTAAAAGATTCGTCGAAGAACTGAACTTCACCATGTAACAAAAATCCTTAGTTTCACGCAGGAGCTGGAATTCCAAGGCAAGTTATCAGAAGAAGAAAATGACACCTACAAAATGTTGCTAATATAATTTTTTTTGATTTTCAACATTGCATAGCACGGATACGATATTACCATTGCTCAGCGGTAGACGGTTTAGTTAAAAGTTTAGGGTTTAGAGTTAGGACTAGACGGGAGGCATAGCATAGACAGTGGCCATCCCTCTCTGTTCTGTTCTTGGGGACATGCAGGGCATGAGCCGTTGGCATGCACGCGGCGCGCACCGGCGTCACACAAACCGTGCGTGAGCTGCTGCTCTCCCCTGCCGATCTCATGAGCTCAGTCTTCTTCCCTTCTCCATTCCACTCCACTCCCATCCCCTCAAAATCCGCGCCGTGCAGCGGAGAAATCTCATCCGTCGGAGCGAGATCGGACGACGATCCAGAACACAGCCGGTGCACATTTGGAACGGTGTGGTTCCCAGTCAAGAGTCTGCAGACAGTAGCCCGGGGTTTCTGCACACCAGCTGAAAAATGTTCTTCCTGCAGCAGCACTAAATCAGTCAGAAAGTGCTATGGACAAGCTGGTGATCAATGATCAATCCAAGGTGAGGTTTTTCCAAGTAGCACCAGATTCCTCTACATGGTATGCACTATAATTGTAGCCACTAACAACCAACCAATTGATGAAGCCATTGTTCTTGTAAAAAAAAAAAGAAGAAAAGAAGAGAAGAGAAGTTGTTTTACTGGTCATGGAAAAGCCAAGCCTGGAAAGGCAAAGATAATACTGCAGCACACACATGCAGATATGATATTCCATGGATCTGGCTGGGGAATCAATGGAATTGTGAACTGTTGTTGCAAGACTTGAATGAGGGCTATATATGCTGAGCAGTTGTGCAAATAATGGGGATTGGGGAATTTATGCTCTGGTCTACTGAGTGAAAGAGACCTGGAAATGGGCATGACAGCAACAACAGAAAGCTCATCCACATACCTCCCCCACTCCTCTGCTCGGCCTAACAACGCACGCGGATTGCCCCCAATTCCAGCCACTTTTAACCTAAATCAGCTCATGCCAGGAGCTCAACATGAGAACAGTTTTTCAACAAATATTCCATGTTACAAGGATACTGAAGATCTCACCATGGTTTACTGGCTGGCCAGAATTAGTCCACCACAGCTTGTAGCCTTGTACAAAGAGAGGGTGAGCTTCCAGGTCAAGTGCTCCCTGTCATTACCTTCAGATGTTGGCAACATCAGTGAAAAACTGAAAAGTAGATAGAATTGACTTGTGGCCTGGCAGGGCACCTCCAGGTGTACATATCTAGATAAGCATTTGGAGAACAGAAGGGTTGTGACGGCTCTGAGTGTCCACTTTGATGCTGATTCATCATCGGAAGTACAGGCACTGTCGTTCTCACACCCACCGGCGAACAAATTCTGCAAAAAAAAGTATGAAACAAGTGGACATACAACATAGCTCTCTCACCTTCAAGATCATATACAAGGAAAAGCTTCAGTTGCCACGTGGAAGTAAAATCAGCATTGCAATGGTAATACAGACAAACGAATTAACTCTAACTTGATACTGACAGCAAGCCAGTGCAAGGATATAGCTTGGACCAGTTGAATTCCAGTGTGACTGACAGCAAGCCAGTGCAAGGATATAGCTTGGACCAGTTGAATTCCAGTGTGAATTCTCATCCGTCAAATGACAGCTTGCTGTTCTTGAACTATCACACACAATCAGTTAGGTTTACTAAAAATCTTATCCATCCACCAGTGCCCCAAGGATTATGTAATCCCTCTCTTTACACATTGTGACTTCACTCTGAACTATCAAATCATGATTGGTTTCAACATAAGAATGGTAAAAGGACTGGTCAACATGGACATACAGATTACAGAATTATAAAAGCAATATTTGATTTGTTTTTTTAGAAGTAGTTAACCAAGCCAATTTTTAAAAGTTGCTAAGCCTGCAGCAGAAAGTTCAAAAAAAAAATCTTACATGCATGAAACACAAAAAAGTTCAAGAGTTGAAAACCAAGTGAAGAACTTTTATTGGACAAGAATAGTCAGTGAAATAACCCAAAAAAGACTAAAAAATTCAGGCATTCCAGGCACACCCACAGAGACACATATGGGCACTGGATAAGCTATGATAAACCTGAAACCACAAACAAATTGATAAAATCATGTGCCAGCACATCTGCACATGTTTATGAACATTGGCTATCACAAGTCAACCTCTTGCATTAGTCATCCTCCAGCCTCCCCATGTTGGTATTATCACATCAAAGATTCAACAGGTTTTGGTATTTTACAAGACAATATGTAGCTCTGTAGATAAACAGTCAATGTGGTTAGGCAGCTTACAGCACAACTTATTGGTCTCTCTCAGCCAACCCTGCTGGGCTGACTTCTCCAAATGATTTGTCACATATATCAAACATAAGTTTGCCAATTGCATAAGGATCGGCAAGGATCAAAATCACATTTGAGAAACAATTAACTTGTGTTGCTTTGCTGGACATATTTTCCAGGCAGTTGCAATATTGGAAGGAACTCCACTCTACAACAGTATAAATAATAACAATTTTCCCTGATAACTTGGAAACCTTGCATAAAGCAGCTGTAGGGAATGTGAAGTTTGATTGCCACTTGTTGATGATCACTTCACAGAAACAAGCAGGCATGCACTGGATGGCCTTGGAATCATTCTAGATGTTGACTTAGCATTTATTGGATAAAGGCACACTGTTCGAGGGCAAGATCTTCCACGTTCCCATATCTAGATTTGCAATAATTTCTATAGAATGGAAACTGATAATTCTCTTCTACGGTCCTACCTGTGCAAAATAGTAAAGAGCAAGTTTGCCATGCAAAATCTAAGCATCAGCCAACATATGCCAAGCATCTTTCAAAAAAATTGCTCTCATCATTCTAAAGATAACATCATTTTCACCATGTGGATTTATGGTCATGTAAAGATTAGGAAAATCTGCATGTTGCTGCAGACCACGTGCCAGCACATGGACACAAGAATTAACTACACATAACCTGTGCTTATCTTTTTGTATCCAGTCAAAAAGGATAATTGTATCTACATCTAATGAAAGAACTTGCTCTGCCATAAAAACTGGCTTACACTTGGCACCAACACTATCTCATCAAACCACAAATTGAGGCAAGAGAAGAGTTACCTCATCATGCTTTCGAATGATTTGCAGACAACTTCCAAGTAATTATTGATATGTTCCTTGGAGGCATAGTGGGATCAAACAGAGGAAACAAGATTGCTTCCACAACACTGCCTTGCTCTTGAAGAAATAATAACCGATCAAGTAAAATATATGTTTCCACCAGTGGGCCTAAAGCAGCCTGAAGGCACCAAAGGGACCTATAAATTCCCGTGATAATAATTGATGGTGAAATCTTTGAAGAGAGTGAACTTCTGAGATGTATCAAGATTGATGGCATTTGCTACAATGGGTCAATGGCAGCTCGAAATACAGATGAACCAACAGAATCTGAAGCTGAATAAGTATCACCTGCAAATATTATTTTTTTGAATAAAATCAGGAGAGGCTCCTACCCAGATTTAATTAATTAATTAAAAGGATGAGTACAAGGGACATGGAAAGAGAGGGACGAAAGAAAGAAAGAGGACCAGGATATAATACATGGGTAGGAGGAAGAGAAAGAACAAGAGAAAGGACAACATTAAAACGGGCAACCTCCTAGAAGACTAGATTATTCATTGCCCGCTTATAAACAGAGACAGTGAAACAAACGTTGGTAAAATGTTACTGAAAAAAGATTGAAGATATTGACCTGTTGAAAGCTCATGACGGGGTGTAACTAATGTGGTGAGGTTTTGCATCAGTTGGTCCTCTCGGATGGCGGAGGCGAGTTTCTCGGCTCCTTCGCATCATGCGTGCGACGGGGGGCTGGGGGATCGCCATGGGCCGTGCTCGCCTGGATTCGGGGATCCAGCCCATGAGCGGCCCTTAATCGAGGTGCCTGAGGCTGTTTGGGCTGGCCAGGTTTTGGGAGAGGTGGATGGGCCGAAGGTCCAAAGCCGGTGTGCGGCTAGGGTTCCGGAGGTTGTGCATTTGGTCCCTGAGGGGGGTGTGGCTGGGGGTTTCTCTATTGATTCAGTGTTGAACCACTCGTGGAGTCCGCCGTTGCCGGCTTGGGTCTGGGTTCCCCGGGGAGCGCCGCGAGATCTGGAAGCGGTGCGGAAGGGTTTCCCGGCGTCTCCTGCAGAGATCAAGCGGTTTGGTCGTGCGGCGGTGCGGATCCACAGGGTCGCTCCAAGGTTCGTCGATTCTCGGTCTTTCATTGAGGTTGTTAAGGGTTCGTCGATGGATCGTCCTTGGCTTTCGGAGAATATGGGGGGCAAGCGCAGGATGTTCGATAGGGATTCTGGGCGACTTGACAGAGATCGGGGCGGTGGTTCTGATGAGGGGACCAAGGGTTCGAACTGGAAGGATTGGGCGGACAAGTCGGCGGATGTGCCAAGGAAAGAGGATCGATCATTTGTTTGGAGGAGAGATGAGGGCCAGGGTAGCCAACAAGTTCGTCGTGATTTCAAGGGGGGACGGGATGCCAAATCGGAGGATATTACCTGCTTCAACTGTGGGATGCCTGGACATCATCAGGCGAATTGCGTAAACCCTACCTTATGCTTCGCTTGCAAAAAGTCTGGTCACATTTCTTCGAGGTGCCCTATGATGGATGTGCAGGCGGGGGGGAAAGTGGAGCCGGAGATGGAGATGTGTGCTTATGGGATCCCGAATCAGGCTTTCCATTATCTAGAGATTCCGGTTGTTGATGCCAAAGCTGCAAAGATGTCGGTTACAGGGATTCTAACAGTGGTTGAGGGGTTGTGTTCCGAATCAAAAATTCTGATTGAATTAAAGCATATGTATGCATTGAGATGGGAGTGGAGCGTTCTACAGATAGATTCAGATCAGTATTTGATTGAGTTCCCTTCAAAGGAGTCCCGATGGGAGCTGGCAAGGCTCAAATGCTTTGAATTCCAAAAATTCCCAATCAGAGCACATGTTCGGGTCTCTGACAGAGATATTAATGCCTCTTCCGAGCTTCAGTCAGTATGGGTTCGGGCGTTCGGGATACCTCAGATTGCTAGGGAGGAGTGCCATGTCAGGAAAATTGCGAAGTTGGTTGGGAAGCCGGTGGAAGTGGATTGCCATAGTTTGGAGAGGTCAGGGCCAATTAGAGTCAAGGTTTTCTGTAGAGATCCTTGGCTGATTGAGGGAACCTCGGAGATTTTTGTCAATGTTGTGGGATACAAAGTTAAATGGGTGCCAGAACTCGAGGGGGTGAAAAAAGATAGACCAAAACCAGATGATTTCAAAACAGATGTGGGAGGGAGTAGGTTTGATGGCTCTTTCTCTGATGAGGAACCTGAAAACCATGACTGTCAAGGGCGTTAAACCCCTGACTGGCCGGACCTCGGCTACGTAGCTCGTAGCCGCTGTCCGTCTTCTCCGGTGAGGTTAAACCCCTCAACCGCAGGCTTTAGAGAGAGTGGAAGATAGAAGATATTCTCATTGCTTGGTTCTTCCAGGACTGCTTACATGCTTATATAGCCAACAGCCCCCCTAATGCAAGGAAAGAGCTGCTAACTAGGAAAGGACTATAGATAGAAGGCTATCCCTGATTATGTGGGTATCAGCCCACTTATTTAGAAACTAAGGAAAGCATAGCTAATTAGGAAGGGATTAAAACAGCAAGCTATCTGCTAATTAGGAAGAGATTAAAACAGCAAGCTATCTGCTAATTAGGAAGGCATTAAAACAGCAAGCTATATAGTTTCCATCTCAAGTACTTGCCCTGATTTCCTCCTGTGCGCCAGCCGTGTGCGACACGCGTGCTGCTGCGCGACGCACGTCGCGCGCCCGGTGCCGTCTGGTGTATGTCTGGCCGTAACGTCTGGACATGACATCTCTCCCCTCCTCGAGAGGCAGCTCGTCCTCGAGCTGAAAGGCTGGGTACCGGGCTTTGAACGTGTCAACATCTTCCCAGGTGGCTGATGCCGCAGACTGCCCCCTCCACTGGACCAGGACCTGCCGAATGCCCTGAACGACGCGCCGACGGACAGCACGGTCAGGTTCTGGAGCAATGGCGCCGTGAAGGACCGGTGGAAGCGGTGGAGGTGCCTCCGGCGGTGTGCCATGGAATTTCTTCAGGAGACCCACGTGGAACACGTCGTGTAGGCGGGCCTGAGGTGGGAGAGCTAGGCGAACAGCCACCTCGTTGATCATCTCAGTGACGCGGTAGGGCCCGAAGTAGCGCGGCTTGAGCTTGCCAGAGGTGGCATGGGGCAGTGACGCCACCGGACGCTGACGAAGACGGAGCAGCACCCAGTCACCTACCTTGTACGCCACATCCCGATGGCCCTGGTCGTAGTGATGCTTCTGAACCGCCTGCGCTTGCTCCAGGCGAGCGCGGACGTCAGCGAGGAACTCCTGGCGTTCTGCCATGGTCTTTGCAACGGCCGCCACGCGTGTGTCACCAGGCTCATAGGACCAGATGGATGGTGGGTCGCGCCCGTACACGACCCTGAACGGGGTGTCCCGAAGTGAGCTCTGGTATGCCGTGTTGAAGACGAACTCTGCCCATGGAAGCCACTGCACCCAATGGCGTGGCCGATCGCCCGTGAGGCAGCGAAGGTACATGATGATAACTCTATTGGCCGCCTCGGACTGCCCATCCGACTGCGGGTGGAAGGCAGTCGTCATATGTAATTTGGTGCCCACCAAGCGCATGAGCTCGCGCCAGAATGTCGACGTGAAGACCGGGTCACGGTCGGACACGATGGACTGTGGCACGCCGTGCAGACGGACGATGTCGGCGAAGAATGCTTGGGCAACGGACTCGGCGGAGTACGGGTGCGCGAGCGGGATGAAGTGGGCATATTTGCTGAATCGGTCGATCACGGTGAGGATGACCGACTTGCCCCGTACGCGAGGAAGCGCCTCGATGAAGTCGATGGCGACGTCCGTCCACACTCCCTGTGGCACTGGCAGAGGAAGAAGAAGACCGGCCGGCTGCAAGTGCTCCGATTTGTATCGCTGGCACGTGACGCAACCGCGGACAAAGTCTTGTACCTCCTGTTTCATGTTAGGAAAATGAAAATCGCGTCGGAGTCGGTGGAGAGTGCGCTGTACCCCTTCATGGCCTTCGTCATGCACAGCCCGGAGAACCTCGTGCAGGAGGGGGGATGTTGGCGCGATGTAGAGGCGGCCCGCGTACTGCACCATGCCATCGACCACCGTCCAAGGAGCCCCACGGGAGCCCGCGCGTACCTCGGCGTGGATGGCGGCGAGTGCCGGATCAGTGAGTTGTGCTTGCCGAAGTCGTGCAATGAAGTCGAAGCGTGGTCCGGACAGGACCAAGACAGTCCCTTCCTCTGGAGTGTCGCGGCGGGAGAGAGCGTCGGCCACGACGTTCGCCGCCCCGGCCTTATACTCGACGGTGAAGTCGAAGCCCAGAAGCTTGCCCACCCAATGATGCTGGGGGATTGTCGCGAGGCGCTGATCAAGTAGGTACTTCAAGCTGTAGTGGTCGGTCTTGACGAGGAAGCGACGCCCCCAGAGGTATGGCCGCCAATGCCGGACCGCCTGCACTAGTCCGATGAGCTCACGCTCATAGGCGGCGAGGGCGCGGTGACGGGGCGCTATCGGCCTGCTGAAGAAGGCCACCGGATGGCCGTCCTGGACGAGGACGGCGCCGAAGCCATGTGATGAAGCGTCACATTCGACGACGAATGGTTTGGTGAAGTCCGGCATGGCGAGGGTCGGAGCAGAGGAGACGGCCGTCTTGAGGGCGTCGAAGGCCGCTGCTGCCCCGTCGGACCACTGGAAACCATCTTTCTTGAGGAGGGCAGTTAGGGGGGCGGCGATGGTCCCGTAATTCAAGACGAACTTGCGATAGTACCCTGCCAAGCCGAGGAAACCGCGGACCGCCCGAGCCGAGCGGGGGGTCGGCCACTCATGGATGGCCCGCACCTTGGCCGGGTCCATGGCGACGCCCGCCTCGGATATGACGTGGCCGAGGTACGCGACTGAGGCTACGCCGAAGGCACATTTGGAGCGCTTGACGAAGAGTTGTTGGCGCTGAAGCTCGGAGAAGACCGCACGGAGGTGTCGCAGATGGTCGGCCCATGTCTTGCTGTAGATTAAAATGTCATCAAAGAAGACGAGGACAAACCGGCGGAGGAATGGTCGGAGAACATCGTTCATGAGCGCCTGGAATGTGGCCGGCGCGTTGCAGAGGCCGAATGCCATCACCAGGAACTCGTACAAGCCATCATGCGTGCGGAACGCCGTCTTGTGCACATCTTCGGGCCGCATCCGCACTTGATGGTACCCCGACCGTAAGTCGAGCTTGGTGAAGAAGCGCGCGCCGTGGAGCTCGTCGAGGAGTTCGTCGACCACCGGAATGGGGAAGGCGTCTTTGACGGTTAGTGCATTCAGGGCGCGGTAATCCACGCAGAAGCGCCATGCCCCGTCCGGTTTCTTCACGAGGAGGACTGGTGAAGAGAACGGCGAGTCGCTGCGGCGGACGATGCCCTGCTCGATCATGGCGGCACACTGCCGCTCTAGTTCATTCTTGTGGGCGACCGGGTACCTGTACGGGCGCACTGCCACCGGGGATGCGTCAGGCTTGAGGATGATGCGGTGGTCGTGGCCCCGGGCTGGCGGAAGGCCTGTTGGCTCCGCGAAGATGTTGGCGAAGGTACCCAGCAGCCCGTCGAGGACATCCGCGGCTTCTACGATGGTTGTATGAAGACGTGGCGCGGTCGGTGATGGCACACCTTGCCAGCAAATGGTGCGGCCTCCGTGCTGGAAGGACATGCATCGGTGAGAGAGGTCCCAGACGATGGGCCCCCTTGCGCCGAGCCACTTGGTGCCGAGGACGACGTCATATCCTGCAAGCGGCATGACGAAGAGGTCTGCTGGGAACGGGTCACCGGCGATAAGGAGGGGTGCGTCACGGATTACGCCCTCGCAGGTGATCCGTTCGCCATTTGCAACCATGGCCGTAAGACGGGGTCGGCGTCGTAGTGGTAAGCCGGTGCGCCGCGCCGCCTCTTCCGAGATGAAGTTGTGCGTGCTGCCCGAATCGAGTAGCGCGACGAGGGATGTGGCCCCAAGCGTTACCGCAATCTGCATGGTACCTGCCGTGGGCACCCCGGCCAAGGCCTGCAGCGAGAAGCAGGGTGCCTCGGCGTCAACCCCAGCGGTGGTGTCTTCGGTGTCGTCGATCTCTACTCCGTCGACGAAGAAGATGCGCCTGCAGAATCTGTTGTGGCCACGAGTGTATTTTTCGTTACAGTTAAAACAGAGCCCCAGACGCCGCCGCTCCGTCTGTTCCTCCAGAGTTAGCCTTTTCTGGTTGCTCGAGCCGTGGGCCGGGGGAACGCCCACTGGGGGTGCCGGGAGCGCGAGCTGTAGTGGAGGTGCGGCGATCGCTGGCCGTGGCGCCGGTGGAGGGAGAAGACCTCGCGAGGTCGGCCGTGTTGGAGTCGGGGCCGACCGGTCGATCTCCATCATCTCGACCTGGCGGGCGAGGCTCATGGCAGCCGCGAGCGTCTCCGGGTTGTGGATGCGGACCGCGTGGCTCAACGGCGGAAGCAACCCGCCTGTGTACAGCTGGACGCGCTGGATCTCCTCAAGGCGACCGGCGCGAGGAAGAAGAGCCTGGAAGCGGTTTGAGTACTCTTCCACGGACCCTGTGCGCCGGCACTCGGCGAGCTCAAACAGCGGCGCCGAGCGGAGGGGCGGCCCGAACCGCAAGTTGAGGAGGTCCTTGAAGCGGTTCCAGCGCGGCGTTCCCTCGTCCTCCTGCAACTGGATGTACCATAGCTGGGCCACATCCTCGAGGTTGTAGGAGGCCATCCATACCTTTTCTTCCGCCATGGTTCGCTGTTGATGGAAGTAGGACTCGCAACGGTTGATGAAGATGAGCGGGTCAGACTTGCCATCATAGCGTGGGAAGTCCATCTTCTGGAACCTCGGCGGACGGTCGTTGTGGTGCTCGCCAGTCTGTTGGCGATGGCCGGTGGGGAATGACTGGTCGGTGGACAGGGCTTGGATTGCCCTGGAATTGGCCTCGGCGGTGGCTTGGAGCGCCTGGACGGCCTTGGCGAGGTTCTCGATGGTGGCGCGGAGGTCGTCACCCATGGCTGGAGCGACGCAGGGCGTGGTGATGCTCGGTGAAGAAGGGTCGGCGGCCGGTACTGTAGAGGCAGCTCAAGAAGGCGAGGATCGCCGGGATCGTGATACCAAGTTGTCAAGGGCGTTAAACCCCTGACTGGCCGGACCTCGGCTACGTAGCTCGTAGCCGCTGTCCGTCTTCTCCGGTGAGGTTAAACCCCTCAACCGCAGGCTTTAGAGAGAGTGGAAGATAGAAGATATTCTCATTGCTTGGTTCTTCCAGGACTGCTTACATGCTTATATAGCCAACAGCCCCCCTAATGCAAGGAAAGAGCTGCTAACTAGGAAAGGACTATAGATAGAAGGCTATCCCTGATTATGTGGGTATCAGCCCACTTATTTAGAAACTAAGGAAAGCATAGCTAATTAGGAAGGGATTAAAACAGCAAGCTATCTGCTAATTAGGAAGGGATTAAAACAGCAAGCTATCTGCTAATTAGGAAGGCATTAAAACAGCAAGCTATATAGTTTCCATCTCAAGTACTTGCCCTGATTTCCTCCTGTGCGCCAGCCGTGTGCGACACGCGTGCTGCTGCGCGACGCACGTCGCGCGCCCGGTGCCGTCTGGTGTATGTCTGGCCGTAACGTCTGGACATGACAATGACCCTCCCGAATCCCCCAAGTCTGGTACGGGCAACAAGAAAAGTGGGTTTCCAGAAGGATCAAAAGCTCAAGATGATGTGGGAAGGGATCCTGAAGATGATGACATGTCGGATGATGATGCCTTGTCAAAAATTCCTGCCTGTTACTATCAACCTTCGGGAAAAGGGAGTGGGGCAGCTTGTGGAGTTGGGGAGGATCTGACTGCTGGGTTTCGTTCCTTTGGTGGTAAGGACACAAAAAGGACAAAGGTGGTAGATAATCGTTCTGGCGTTAAGGGGGACTGTTTTGACAAGGGGGGTGTTCTTAATGATGGCTCGGGGATGATTCCTGAGGTTGAAGAGTTGTTCTATCAACCAGAGATGTGTTCCGGTAAATCAAGTGTCACCCATTCGGTGTTTGAGGAGAATTTGTCTGTTGAGGGCGAGACGAGGGCTGGACTTGGGGTGGATCATGTGGAGAAGTTGCCTGATGTTATCCTGACCGAAGGGGATGTTGCTTTGGCAGATGGGTTTCAGCCTGTTGGTAAAAAGAGAAGGGGGAAGACCAAGGTGGAGAGACGACCACCTGTGGCGGTCCGTCAAAGCTCACGCCTTCGGAGGGATGGGGTTCCCGTGGCAGTCAAGGCTCAAATTAGAGCGGGGCTGAAAGATGACATTTCAGGTGTGTCTAAGTTTACTGTTCTACAACATGTTGATGCTGATTTTCTTATTTCATTAGCGGGGGATGCGGGGGTTAACCTGGGTAAGGGCAGGGAGGAGAGATTGAACCAAATCTCCTTGATTAAGGCTAAAGAGTTCGCTCAAGCTACTATTTGTCTGGCCCAGGAAAAAATTGCGAAAGGGAAAGAACATGAGGGTGCGGCTATGCCAAAAATAGAGGAGGTATTTGGGGATGGGGAGGATGGGGATGTTGAGCTTGATCAAGGGGTTCCAGATAGCATTGAGGTTTACTCATGAAGGCTCTGTTTTGGAATGTTAGAGGGTTGGGGAATGTGGGCAGGAAAAGGCAACTTTCGGAGGTTATGATGAAATATAGGATTGATTTTCTTTGCCTTCAGGAAACTTTTAGGGAGAGTTTTACGGAGAGGGAGCTTGCTAGTTTCTGTCACAATAAAGACTTTTATTGGCTTACTAAACCAGCAGTGGGGCACTCAGGGGGGTTGCTTTGTGGGGTTAACATGGACATGGTTAGTGTGGTTGGTGTTGACCTGGGGAGATTCTATATTAGCTTGTCCCTCCAAAACAAAACAGATGGGGCTTCCTGGGAGATGGTGAATGTATATGGTCCTGTAGTTGCCGAGGATAAAGCGGATTTTCTTCGAGAGCTCTCAGATAAACTGTCTAATGTGTCTATTCCTTATATGGTGGGTGGCGATTTTAATTTGATAAGATCTCAAGCTGAGAAGTCCAAAGGGGTTATTCATTGGTTTTGGGTTAATGCTTTCAATGATTTTATTCAAGATCTAGATCTTGAGGAATTGGTTAGAACAGGGGAGAGGTATACGTGGTCTAACAATCAGGTTGATCCCACTAGGGAGGTGTTGGATAGGATTCTGGTTCATAATTCCTGGAGTGGGCTGTTCCCTTTAGCGTCAGTGGTCACTTTGCCTAGAATCGGGTCTGATCACTGTCCCCTTCTTGTGTGTCTTACCCGTGAGGAGGTTGAGGTTAAGAGCTCATTTAAGTTTAATAATGAGTGGTTGGGTCAGGAGAGCTTTTTAACTTGGGTTCAGTCGAAATGGCCAACGAGGGGTAGGGAGAATATTCTGGATTTTTGGAAGAGACAAGGTAATTTTCTCAGAAGGAACTTGCGAGGATGGGGCTTCAACATGAAAGCGGAACAAGATAGGTTGAAAAATGTCCTTCTGGAGAGGCTTAGAGACCTTGATAGGGAGGCGGAAGCTCATGATCTGTCTCCCGAAAGCTGGGCAGAGAGATACCTGTTGGATCACCAAATTTGCGAGATTTACAAAACGGAGGCAGAATTTTGGCGAAGGCGAAGTGGGCAGCAATGGATGACCCTAGGGGATGCCAACACCAACTATTTTCATAAAATTGCAAGCTGTAGGAAAAAGAAGTCTTCTATTTTGTTTTTGGAGGATAATGGGGTGATGATTCAGGGTCAAAAGGATTTAGCTGAGCACATCTATGGGTATTACAAAAGTCTTTTTGGGTCTGAGCCAGGGGGAATATTCACCTTCTAGATGATTTTTGGGCCGAACGTAGAAGGGTTGTGGGAGAGGACAATCAGTTGCTGATCAGGGGTTTTACTGTGGAGGAGTTAGACTCAGCCTTTAGGGGGATGAAAACGAACACTGCCCCTGGCCCGGATGGGTTCACTGTAGCTTTCTATAAGAAATTCTGGGGGCATTTTAAATTTCAATTTAAGGAGATGTTGGATGAGCTCCATGGGTGTAGGCTGAACTTAGCAAGAATCAACTTTGGGGAGATAGTCCTTTTACCTAAAATCAAGGAGGCTTGCAATATTAAGCATTTTCGACCCATATGTCTCCTTAATGTGTGCTATAAGATTATCACGAGAGTTTTGTCTGTCTGTCTGTCTAGGATGGCTGATACTGTGATTGACCCTGCGCAGTCTGCTTTTATCCCTGGCCGTAACATTTTGGATGGAGTGGTCATGCTGCACGAGGTGCTTCATGAAGTTCACAAGAGCAAACGGAAGGGGTTGATCTTGAAACTGGATTTTGAGAAAGCTTATGACAGGGTTCACTGGGGGTCTTTGTTTGAGGTTCTTCAGAGAAAGGGGTTTCATTGGAAATGGGTAGAGTGGATGAAGCGGGTGGTGATGGGGGGGAGGGTTGCGATTAATGTGAATGGGAATGTCGGCAGTTTCTTTAGGACTTATAAAGGGGTGAGACAGGGGGACCCCCTTTCCTCCCTCCTGTTTAATCTTGTGGGGGACGCGTTATCAGAAATGCTGCTTAGGGCAAAAGAAAAAGGTCATTTGTCAGGTTTGGCTTCTAATTTGATCCACGGCGGTGTCACTCATCTGCAGTACGCAGATGATACGATCTTGATGTTCGAGTTTTCGGATCAGAACTTCATCACTGTCAAATTTCTGTTGTACTGTTTTGAGGAACTTTCGGGTATGAGGGTGAATTACCAGAAGAGCGAGTTGTTTTCGCTGGGGGTAGATGCTGCTGACGCTCAACGGGCTGCGGACGGGTTTAACTGTAAATTGGGTTGCTTTCCCATTAAGTATTTGGGCTTACCTATCAGCTACTCCAAACCGGGCGTGGCTGATTATGAGGGGCTGGTAAATAAGGTGGAGAGTAGGTTGGCTACCTGGAAGTGTGGGTACCTGTCTTCTGGGGGGAGGATGGTTTTAATAAACTCTTGCCTTAGCAGTATTCCGATGTATACTATGGGTGCATTTCTGTTGCCTGAAGCTATTCACCAGAAACTCGATAGCATTAGGAGTCGTTTCTTTTGGGATGGTTTGGGCCAGCGTAAGAAGTTTCACATGGTCAATTGGAAGACGTTGTGTATGCCGAAAATTTATGGGGGTTTGGGTTTCCTTGATTCTAGGCTTATGAATATTTCCTTGCTAGGTAAATGGATTTTTCGGCTTGCTGGGGACAATAAAGGGGTTTGTTCGGAGTTGATTCATAAGAAATATAACATCCAAAATAGCCTCTTTCGCCAGAGGGTTGCGAAAGGGTCTTACTTCTGGAATAGTTTGATGAAATACAGAATGTGGTTTCGGAGTCACTCAGTTTGTAGCATTGGCGATGGGAAGAAGACTCTGTTCTGGGGTGATACGTGGGTGGGCGAGACTCCTTTGCGCATCCAATTTTTTCAATTATTTGACATTTGTCTTCACCCTGAAATCTCGGTTTGGGAGGCTTATAATGTCGAGTGGATGATCCAGTTTAGAAGGTCCCTTACTCCTGGCGAGTTTAGTCTCTGGCTTAGTATGAAAGCCATTTGCGAGAATGTTGTTGTGTCCGGAGGAGAGGATCATATCAGGTGGGCGCTGGGCAATAAGGGTTACTCGACCAAATCTTTCTATAATTGGGTTGCTTTTCGGGGGGTTGTCGTGAAGGATCTTAATGTTGTGTGGAGTTGTGTGGCGCCTTTGAAAGTTAAATGTTTTCTTTGGCTGGCAATGAAAGGGTGTATTCAAGTGGGTGACCAACTGGCTAGAAGGGGGTGGAATGGTAATCCGGGTTGTAAATTTTGTGACAGTCTTGAGACAGTGGATCATCTCCTGTTCCACTGCTCTCTGTCCAAATTCACATGGTGTTTTGTCCGAGAGGCCTTAGGGTGGTCCTTTTACCCGGAAAGTTTTGAGGACGTTTTTAAGGTTGGAGGGCGGGGGTTGTCGGACAAAAAGATGTCGAGTCACTTGGGTGTGGTTGCTGCGGTGTGTTGGGCTATCTGGATTGGTCGTAACGATTTTGTGTTCAACAATGTTCTGTCTTCTAATGTACTTGTAAGAGAATGATTCTGTGTTTATTGATTATGCAAAGGGGGTACAGGGCTACATTTATAGAGGGGAATTAAGCTATAACAGAATGCTAGCTGTAACAGAAAAACAGTGTCCGGCTGTATAGGGACAGAAGGCTACAGCTGGACATGTTCTAGCACCATCTAGAAGAGTCTGGTCCTATCTAGAATATGGTTGTCTAACACGCCCCCGCAGTCGGAACGGGGTGAGAACAGACGTTGAGACTGGACCGGAACTCATTGAAGATAGATGTAGGTAGCCCTTTGGTGAAGATATCAGCAAACTGTGATGTAGTGGGAACATGAAGAACACGGACATCACCAAGAGAAACACGCTCCCGAACAAAATGGAGATCTATCTCGACATGTTTGGTGCGTTGATGTTGAACAGGATTGGATGACATGTAGATGGCACTGACGTTGTCACAATATACCAAGGTGGTTTTGGACAATGGATTGTGCAGCTCAGTCAAAAGTTGGCGGAGCCAAGTGGCTTCAGCAACCGCATTGGCAACAGCCCGGTATTCAGCCTCAGCACTGGAACGGGAGACGGTGAGCTGTCGCTTGGAAGACCATGAGACCAAGTTGTCTCCCAAGAAGACGGCATAACCAGAAGTCGAACGACGAGTATCCGGGCAACCAGCCCAATCAGCATCAGAATAAACCACCAAATTGGATTGAGAGCATGGTCGTAGAAATAAGCCCATATCCAGAGTGCCACGGACATAACGCAAAATGCGTTTTAGTGCAGTAAGATGAGGATCTCGAGGATCATGCATATGAAGACAGACTTGTTGCACTGCATAAGAAATGTCCGGTCTGGTGAAGGTGAGATACTGAAGAGCCCCGGCAATACTGCGAAAGTCAGTAGGATCTGAGATAGGAGCACCATCAGACGAGAGCTTTGGGCTGAGGTCAACAGGTGTCAAGCAAGGCTTGCAGTCTGACATACCAGCCCGCTCGAGAATATCAAGCATATATTGCCTTTGAGACAAGAAAAGACCACCCTCTTTGTGTTGAACAAGCATCCCCAAAAAATTGTGAAGAATCCCAAGATCCTTCAGAGAAAATTCCTGCTGAAGTGCACAAATAGTGCGACGAAGCAAGGCAGGTGAGGAGGCTGTCAACACAATATCATCAACATAAAGAAGTAGATAGACCGTTTCCGTGCCATGATGATAAATGAACAAAGAAGTATCTGTTTTGGCCGTAACAAAGCCGAGGTGATGAAGGTGAGCGGCAAAGCGACTATGCCAAGCTCGAGGTGCCTGCTTCAGACCATAAAGTGATCTGTTAAGCCGGCACACATAATCAGGATGAGAAGAATCTTCAAATCCTGAAGGCTGAACACAGTAAACGGTCTCAGATAATGTCCCATGAAGAAAAGCATTATCAACATCCAGCTGATGAATGGGCCATGAGCGTGAAAGTGCTAGAGATAGAACAGTCCTAACAGTTGCTGGCTTGACAACAGGACTGAATGTCTCGGAAAAATCCACTCCAGGCCTCTGCGAAAAACCGCGAAGAACCCAACGGGCTTTGTACCTCTCAAAGGACCCATCGGCTTTGAACTTATGTTTGAAAACCCATTTGCCTGTGACAACATTAGAGTGTGTCGGTCGAGGGAGAAGATCCCAAGTGTGATTGGCAAGTAAGGCTGAGTACTCGGCCTCCATAGCAGTGCGCCAGTTTGGGTCTGTAAGAGCAGCTCGATAAGTCCTGGGGATTGGAGAAAGTGGTGATGTAGTGAGTAATACTGGCTGACGAAATCCTTCCTTCCCTCTGGTAGTCATAGCATGTTGATTAACCACGGGAGGAATGGGAACAGCACCAGTAGGAATATCACGAACCACTGTCGGCGTCAACTCTCCAGGAGATCGAACTGTCACTGAAACAGGTCGCCGAGTGTAAACAACTCCAAAGCGACGATCAGCAGGTAAAGACCCAAAAGCTGTTGTACGTGAAGGGGTGGCCGATCCATCAGGAGCCGCACGTGGCAGTGCGGTCGGAGGAGAGGATTCATCAAAAGTCGTATGTGGGAGTGTGGTCGGCTCGGCGGGAGCAGATGGCACGGCTGGAGGTCCTGCAAAAAAATGTGATGGTGCAAAAGGAACCATCACGGGGTCAGGTGCAGTATCCAAAAAATCAAAATCTGTCGGAGTGGGAGGAGATGAATCCTCGGAGAAAGGGAATGAGGACTCATCAAAGACCACGTGGCGAGAGATGATGATTTGATTGGAAGGACGGGCAAGACACAGATATCCCTTATGATGAAGGGAGTAGCCAAGGAAAACACACAAAGTAGAACGAGGAGCTAGTTTGTGTGTAGCAGTAGCAGAAAGATTTGGGTAACACCGGCAACCAAACACACGGAGATGTGTGTAGGAAGGCTGTGTCCCAAATAAAGACAGATGAGGGGTGGAAAAATTCAGAGTTTTGGTGGGAAGAATGTTGAGAAGATAGGTAGCAGTACCTAAAGCTGCGGCCCAGAAAGTGGGAGGAATACTAGCCTGAAACAGTAGGGAGCGAACGACATTATTAATAGTGCGAATAATGCGTTCAGCTTTACCGTTCTGAGGAGAAGTATAAGGGCACGACATACGAAGATGTACGCCATGTGACAGAAAAAATGATCGAGTAGTGGAGTTATCAAACTCACGACCATTATCACACTGTATCCCCTGTATTGTGACTCCGAATTGAGTGCGAACATGGGCAAAGAAATGAGACAAAGTGGAGAAAGTTTCCGACTTCTGGCGAAGTGGAAATGTCCAAAGGTAGTGTGAGCAATCATCAAGAATAACCAAATAATACTTGTGTCCTGAAATACTGGTAACAGGAGAAGTCCAAAGATCACAATGTATTAATTGGAAATTATGACTCGCTCGGGATGAGGAGGAATGAAAAGGTAACCGAGTATGATGACTCAGTTGACAAACATGACAAATAGTATTGAAATCTCTACGACAGGAAAGACCAACAGAGTGGGACAACTTTGCAAGAACTTCAGATCCGGGATGACCAAGACGCTGGTGCCAGGTGGAGGAGGAAGTAGCTGCATGGAAGGTGGAGGCGGAGAGCTGCAACGGGTAAAGAGGTCCGGAGCTGTCACACCTGACGATCTCTCTCCGAGATGGAAGAGCCTTCACAGAGCAGCCAAAAGGGTCAAATTCCACAGAACAATTATTGTCGGAAGTAAACTGACGCACTGAAATGAGATTCTTAATAAGGTTCGGAGAAACAAGAACATTATTAAGATGAAGGTTATGAGGCAAATGAGTGGCGCCAGTAGAAGTGACGGGCAGTAAATGTCCGTTCCCGACAATAATATGTGAAGGAAAAGGGGAGGAAGATGTGGAATGAAGTATACCAGCATCAGAAGTCATGTTGTGAGTGGCACCGGTATCAAAATACCATTCTGATTGTGAAGGCTGGTGAAGAGACATGGTCTGAAAATTTGAGGCAAGGACATTCTGATCCCAACCAGAATGTGGCCCAGCAGTAGGAGGAGGCCCAGAAACAGTACTGGGTGGAATGTTCCACGGTCCAGCCCACTGACTAGCCCAAGTGTTGTTTGGTCCAGCAAGGAAGGCTTGAGGTGGCCCAGTTGGCCCAGCCGAAGGACCCCGTGGCCCAGGCCACATCTGAATGGACCCAGTCCATGGGTTAAACATGCTGGGCCAGGAGGCGCCTGGTCTTGGGCCAGCAGATCCAACAGGGGAAAAATATCCAGGGGAACCCTGGCCTCCTCCCCCGAAGCTTCCTGCGCCTCCCCCGAAGCCTCCTGCGCCCCCAACAGAACCACCGCCGCCGCTAGGGTTTCCGCCCCCGTTTCCACCGCCGCCGCCGCGCTTGCCACCACGACGCCCCCGTTTGCCAGATCGAGCAGGCGCCGTTTGAGGAGGCTTTGGCGGTGGAGCGGAAGGAGTGGTAGCCGGTCCTCCAGTGGCTGCAGCGAGCGCCACGGCAGGAGCAATGGTCTTGGCCATGGTCAGTTCTTCGAGCTGTAGATCATCCCGGACTTGGAGAAAGCTGGGAAGGGGAGTGCTACGGCGAAGATGAAGACCGAGGGCAGTAAAACGTTCGTTGAGCCCACGGATGATGTTGAGGACGAGGGTGCGGTCGGAAATGGGCTCGCCAAGGTCACGGAGGTCCTCTGCCATCCGTTTGTAGCGCCGACAGTACTCAGAGACCGAGAGGTCACCCTGGGAAAAGGAGCGGAACTCCTGGTCGGCGAAGAGAGCGCGAGTAGTGCGATTGCCAAGGAACTGCGACTCTATTGCGAGCCAAGTGGCTCTAGCAGTAGCGTTGCGATCAGAAATGGCATCAGCGAGATCATCCGAGATGCTGCCAAGGAGCCAAGTCCTCACAACACAATCCATGCGAACCCAATCCGGAGAATGAGGCATGGTTGTATCGGAGAGAAGATGGTCCTGCAGGGAGAACTTGCCGACAGTGAGGAGAAGAGACTCGCGCCATCGAGCAAAGAAAACGGAATTGATGTCAAGGACAAGTGGTACGAGGGTGCGAATATTGTGGACTGCAACTGCCTGGGCATGCAGATTGAGCAACGCAGCGGCCTCATGATGGAGAAGAACAGACATCAATGGAGGGTCTTCGGCGGAAGTGGTGGTAGCAGCAGCAGCCGAAGAGGGTGCTAGCGCCGAGCGTGCATGAGCAGCACGGGCAAGGGCAGCCTGGAGACGCGCTTCAGCAGCATCTCGGTCCTGCTGTGCAAGAGCAGCGTCATGCTCAGCTTGCTGGAGACGCGCTAGAGCAGTAGCAGGAGAGGTGGGTGGAGATCCATCGACAACAGAAGCGCTGGGATCGGCGGTAACGTCTGTTGCCATGGAGCAGCAGCACCAGGAATGGTGCGCTTAGCAGCGGAAGAAGAACCTAAACGTCTGATACCATGTAAGAGAATGATTCTGTGTTATTGATTATGCAAAGGGGGTACAGGGCTACATTTATAGAGGGGAATTAAGCTATAACAGAATGCTAGCTGTAACAGAAAAACAGTGTCCGGCTGTATAGGGACAGAAGGCTACAGCTGGACATGTTCTAGCACCATCTAGAAGAGTCTGGTCCTATCTAGAATATGGTTGTCTAACAGTACTGAATCTGCCTTATAAAATGACTTGTTTTGTGGCTCAGTGGAAGTGTCTGGCTCCGGCTCGTCATCAGGGGGAGATGTTAAACTACAACAACTTGCTCCTTGCTCAAATACACACCTTGGCGGGAAGTGTGGGTTCAAGAAGACTGTCCGGAGGCTGAAGTAAAGCTGGCTGGCTTACCTTGCGTGTCGGCCTAGAGCACTTTTCCGTTATTTTGGTTTCATTCTGCTGGCTGTTAATCTGTCGATCTAAGACCTCGAACTTGTCACTGATGTTTTGCTAGATGTTGGGTGCTTGTCTGTGGGTGTTTTTGCGTGTTCTGGTTAACTGGTGTCCCCAGTTCCATGCTACTTATGGTTCCTATCACTTTCTAATAAAGTGGGGTGCGCTGTGTGTGTGCCTTTTTCAAAAAAAAAAAAAAAAAAAAAGCTCATGACGGCAGGAAGCATCAACCTCTTTAAAACCATTAGGGTCTGTGGGCAGTGGACCATCTTTGGTCATGATTTGTTCATTTTGAGTGGCATAAGATAATTCATCAGTTTTCTCCTCACCCATACGGGATTCCATAACTTTCCTAAGACTTTGACGGTGCAGTGCTTTCCCTTGCCTTCCAATTGATGGACTCAATTTCAACACCAGGAAATATTTCTCAACTCTTTACAGTGATGTGCATTGTTAGGTGACTCTAAACTGTTGAATGAGACAAAAGAACAAGTGCTAGTTAGCCAGTTTATAAATCCAAAACTTGAGATAAACTTCTAAAATTTTAGTGACCAGAATACCAGAACCCATGTGGCCAGTCTTTTCTTTCAAGAACAAGAACAATTGCCAAGAAAGAAATAGTACTAAAATTTTAGTCAATATTTTCATTTAACCATAAATCCAGTTTCATGTCATGAACCATGGCATTTAACCATAAAAAGGAAATGTAATTACTTGGCTAGTAAGGAAACTTTGGCATGTATGGTACATATATCAGCTTGTGTGACCCACAGATACACATGAAATCATAAATAGGTTCCTACCATAAGCTATTGTACATCTGCTTCAAGCTTCCAGCTTTCTAGCTTAAACTCCCAAGATAAAATGACCAGTTATTTATAGGTAAAGAAATCATCTTCAAAGTTAGTTAAACTAAAATTAAATTGACAAAAGTCGCATCATTTAGCAGCACAATGCTTGTTTATTCTTTCTGCACGAGTATTTCTAACTGATGCATGATGTGATGATGCATCTATTGCTACAACACTAACAGGAAGTTGATACTCAAAAGATAAAGCTTGGGCAAGATAACCCTATAAAAAACAAATTGCGGCAAAACTCAAACTTTCCCAGAATAGCCCAGTAAAATTAACTGCATGGATTGCATTTTTTCTAGCATTTTCGTTTTTTTCACTCAAACTCAAAGGGTAAACTTTGCTCAAAAAAAGTTTGATTCAGAAATAAAAGAAGCGGCAGAAATTAGAACAGAAATATCATTTGATTTGTCGATCTTCAAAAAAAACGATAGCATGGCATACAACAGAAAATTTAGGAATGTGCAATCTCTATAGAAAACTGATAGGTTCACACTTCACAGATTGATCAAGCAAGAGGCTGCACATATTTCAGTTTTTAGGAGCTAGAAAAGATGACCTGACTTTGTACAGTATGGTTCCAATTTGAAATAAGTTCAACTAACAGAAATGCCACTCATTGTAAGAAACAATATGATAGATTCAGGCAGCATACTGATGCCCATACTGATTGTGGTGAGTGGAAGAGCAAGTGACCTAGCAGTGATCATGAAATCTCGTAATGAACTGGGACATGCCAATGCTCCTGTAAAACAATATATACATTTGATATAAGTTGTCCATAGCAGCAGTAGCAGAAAGAAGAACTGAATAATAAACTGCATATTTGTAGCATGTTTCCAACCAACAGGGGCAGGGTGTGTGTCCAATGCCCATGCCTGAACACATCCGGAAGGCAACATGAGAAATCAGCAACCTCTCCACCATTTCCCACACCCGATCCTGCTCAAACCCAACCCAAACACCTCCAAGGCTTCAGCGGCACGCATCAGCATCAAACAGAGAGAGAGAGAGAGAGAGGAGAGGAGGAAAGACCTTGAGGAAGTTGACGACGTGCGCCGCGAGGAGCGGCCGGCGGCGGCGGAGGAAAGCGGAAGGCGACGAAGGCCTCCGCCCACTCGCCGGCCGGTCTGCGCCGCCGTCTCGCACGAGGACGCGCCGCCGCCGTCGCGTGCGGGGGAGGAGAGGAGGGGAGGGGAGAGTGGTTGGGCCCATTTGGCAGTGTGGGTGATGCTTAGGGCCCACTTGTCAGTGTGATATCAGTGGCAAACTACACCCGTACGTTCCAAAAAAATGAAAAAAAAATCGAAACACTCGAATAATGTTTCATTTTTGGTGAAAAAATCAATAAAATAAATAAATTGAAATGCAATCAAATATAAAAATTTTGTTCTCACATATGAATTATTGAGTTTCAACTATCGAACATTAAAACAAAACGATGTTATATAGTTGTTTCTTCGTGTTGCAAATATCATCGTTGAATGTTACATATGTTTAAATATTTTTTATTAAATGAGTAAACATTTTTACTAGGTTAAAATACTAGGAGTGTCTCATTAGAGCATCTCCGAGGTTTTAAACCGGTGTATGGGATGAAATAGCATCGGAATACATCGGATCTTAGCGTGGAAATGTATCGGATCTTGCTACGGTAGTAAGATCGGGTGCAAAATCTAGAGCGGGTTCGTGGTAATAAAAAGAAATATGAACAAGAGATACACATTATTGGAGTTAGTTCGATTTTTAGTTCAGATGCCATTAGGGTGTCTCTAACCAATCTCTCGTCCTACTTCTTATCTTATTATTTAACAAAATACTCTTAAAATTAAAGATTCTCCAACCAACTTTCTATTTCACTATGTATCTCATCTTCCTTCGGCCACTCTCCTCCTCAAAGCCAAGAGCCAAAGTCACTCTCTATTTTATTTTATTATTATTCGGAAAATATTTATATGTTATAAAATATTGGGAAAAATAATTTATAATTTATCGGAATATTTTATAATATGTATAAGAAATTAAGTTATCATATTTTTCAACACTTATATGCACTTCTGTATTTTTAGTATAGTTTTATATGCAATATATTATTATTTTTAGTATAATTTGTATTTTTCTAAAGTCTTTTATTATAATATGGTATGTTCATTAACTTGTGTTGTTATATGTGCATGTTTTTCTTGTTTTGGTAGTTATGAAATATTGATAAAATATAGGTAGATGAAATATAGAGAGCCAAATATAAGAAATTGGATGTAGTGTTTTAAGAAATAAAAAGACAATCTTGATATGGAGGTCTCAATTTTAAGTTATAGGAGACAAAAATGAAGAGATGGTTGGAGATGTTTTTAGAGGGTGTTTGGATACTGTTGGGGAAAAATGTTTCATCCTCATGATCCTCAAGATTCCAAGATAACTGCAAATCATAATCTTGGAGTCCGAGACTAGTCTCCGGGTTGAAAGACTTGAAGTCGGAGGGTCCATCTGGGCTCCGATCCGAAGAGACCCTCCAAAAGGCTTCCCCTCCGAAGTGAGAAACAACCAGAAGAGTGGGACGTCTACCCTGTCGACATCCTTCGAATATATTTTACCATATTAACCCTATTCGGGATACCGAAATAGTTTCGACTATATCAGTTGTAATTGAGGGGTAAACATGTCTTTTCCTCATATGTTTTACCTATAAATACCCCCTTCTCGCTCTGTAATAGGCATTGAATATTCAGATATTCAATACACCACTTCGAACTACTTCAAGCTATTATCCTATTCGGAGGCTTGAGATAGTCCACATTCACAAACATTTCGTTTGTCGGTTCTTGATCTTATAGAATCTGTTAGTGTAATCCGTTTTTTTAATTAGTATTTTTTTTAAAAAAATCAAATTTGTATGGCAAATTCAAAAAATTATAAAAATAGCATCCGGTCGGCCAACTATCGGCTGACTGGTGCCACGTGGCAGCCAGTCGGCCGATGGGTGGCCGACTGGCGCCCGAAACGCGTCGCGCCACGACATGCCACAATGCGCCGCCCGTGCCCACGCCTGCCCTGCGCCACACTGCGTCGCCCGCGCCTACCCCGCACGACGCGTTCCGAGCGTCAATCGACGACCCATCGGCCGACTGGCGCTGACGTGGCGCCAGTCGGCCGACCAAGTACCGATTGGCTGCCACGTGGCACCAGTCGACCGATGGTTAGCCGACCAGATGCTATTTTTGTATTTTTTTTTGAAATTATCATAAAAATTTGATTTTTTTGAAAAAAAAAGTATTTAAAAAAATCGAAAAATCAAGGGTGAGAAGTTAATAGGTCACTATCTTTAATCCTAATAATTAGATCAAAACAAATAGATGAAAAATCCGTCTTTTATTATTCTAGCACACATGTTATTGAATTAAATGATCCCAAATATTATTGTTAAAAGATAATCATATAATCAAGTGGACCATCATCGACAAATCATCAAATTTTTCATCAACGGTATCAGTGTGTGAGTGTGGCGTGCCGGGCCCACATAGCAGTGGGCGTCAGTGTCACTGTCCAGCTATATTGCTCACTCAGTGGAGTGCACTGTGGCTCATGAACAGGAGCCCCCCCACTATTGCTGTCAGAAAAAAACTAAGCCAGTAATCATCTTGGAAATTATTGATGAACAGCTCAATCATCAGGGAGAGACTATGCATTGATCAATCTTAAGCAAGCTGGTGATGCTACAAGTTTTTGATAGATTGGGTGCATGATTGTGTAAACATGCACCCCCCCCCCCCCCCCCAATTGTTTCAGACTTTTCAGTCAATTGAAGCTGAGCTAGGCTTACACTGTAACAACTTAGTCCAAAGAGACAGACAGAAACAAAACAAATCATTGATTTTGTTTGGATTTTTTTATGTTGGAACAAAAAAGTAACACATCCAAATGTTTCAGACAATTGAAGCATGATTAGGAGGACAGCTTTGAGTGACACATGCAAATCCATATTCAGCTTAATGCAGAGATGTTCAGAGTGAGAGAGAGAGAGGAGGATATAATATGCAACCTGGAAAGTTCATACATGGCTGTAAGTTCTTGCTTGGTGTTGCATTGCTATCTCAAGTCTGAATGGTCAGTTCTGAAAACTGCTAATCTGATGCATGCATGGCACTGAACCTGGAAGCTAGCTCTGCTCTTCTTCTGCAATGTAATACATATAACATATTGTCTAGTCTTGAATCTTGACATGGATATTTTACATCAATTTACAGTCCTCATCATATATTGTGCTCTTAATTATGCATAGTTCTTGGTGTTAATTGTTAGCTAGCTGTTGCTAACTTGCTATCACTGTCCTTATCATCACAAGAAAGAAGAAAAAGATGCTTGCTTTTCGTACCTAGATATATCATATCTGATCATGTTCTTGACATTGGATAAAAGATGCTGAGAAAGAGAAAGAAAAGAAGAAGAGCTGAATAATGTTGCTGGACGGGTTAACCGCATCAGGATGCAGTGTATCAGACAGTGCTCGAACGAGGCAGTGTTTGGATCATGCTGTTCATCAGGAGAAAAGCTTTGATGATCCGTGTCAAATCATCAAAGCTTTACTGGAGTAGACAGTAGAGTACCTGATCATGCATGAACAGGGAGAAGATCCTGGCAAATTGTAAAAGAAGCTGATGATCCTGTGTGCTTGGAGGGGTTCAGTGATAGGTGAACAGTACCCAGATCTAGTAGGTGAGCAGGATCAAATTAAGACCAAATCTGAAAAGCTCTGAAAAGATTATAATTGATATTCACATAAAGCTAACACCCACAAGTTTTTCAGTCTGAAATCACTTAATATCTGAAGTGCTTTCATGCTTAAAAAACAGTTCCTTTTTTTTTGCTGAAGCTTCTTGCAAAGACAACCACACTACCTGAATTTTAGTTGTTTTCACAGAATAACTCCAGTTCTTCTCCTCTGGATGAAGAATCAAGAGATTGGAGAGTTTTGGACAAGAAACTGAAGCATTATTTAGTCCAGCACATGAAGGATGCATGCTGCTTAAAGAAAAAGTATTCATGCAGGCAATGAGCCAAACATGATCAAACATGTGTATATATCCCTGAACTGTTTGCATGCTGCATAGCTATGCAAAGTTCATATTTGGTGATGTGCCAAGCATTCATGGATGATGAGATCACAGCAATGATTGGCAAAGATCTCTTCCTCTCTTCTTGGAGACAAGAAATGACATGACAGGATACCAATTCACCAACCAGTTTTACAGCTTTCAGAGTTTCAGGTTTATTTATCTTTAGGCTGATTTACTAAGCTTATAAGACTCTGGAGATGCTTGGTGAACTAACATTGTTATGAACGATGATGAACAAAACGATGAAGAACAAACATATCAAACCGAAAGGGGAACGCAAGATTTAACGTGGAAACCCCAACCAAAACGGAAGGGAAAAACCACGGGCGCCAGCAAGAACTTCAATCGGTCGAGAGTCAGGTTACAACGCCGAGTGACGGCTTACAGGAGGATTACAGTTGCAAAGGGAAACCCTAATCAGTCTCACATCAGCAGCTGATAAACAAACTCAACAAACATAACATGGTAGATCTGAATTTAGAACACAAACTCAACAAACATAACATGGTAGATCTGAAGTGGAAAATGATAACAAGTCTCACATCAGCAGCTGATAAACAACCAAAATGTCTGTCTCCCACAGAAGGGAAAAAGTAGTACATCATACATAGCGAAAAAGAAGCTTGTGACCTAACAAATCTTAATCATTGATCAAACTGTACTTCCTACCAAATTTAAATGTCAGTGAAAAAGATTGAACCGATCTTAAATTCCCCTAAACAAATTAGGGGTATGTTTATGTTTGGTTGCAGCAATCATGATGCAGCCTCTTGATTTCATCATGAAACCAACGGCAACAAATCATCTGGTGATGCCACCCTTGATCTCAGGCTTGCTACAGTTGTCTGAAGTATTCAGGAGTGATTAAGTCAAGTCAAGGATGAACAGCAAATGCATTTAAGAAGAAGAAGAAAAAGAAATCCAGAGCTGCGCGATGGATCTAAAAGAGATAAATGATCAACATGTCCATGAGTTTGACATGTATGTATATATGCAATGCATGTAGTTGGGTTCGATCAAGTGATCAACAAAGGGGTGTTTGGATGGGGCTAAAATTTTTTAGCCCATGTCACATTCAATGTTTAAATACTATTTTGGAGTATTAAATGTAGACTGTTTACAAAACTCATTCATAATCGGAGTATTATTCGCGAGACGAATCTAATGAGTCTAATTACACCATGATTTGACAATGTTATGGTACAATAAACATTTGTTAACTATGGATTAATTAGGCTTAAAAAATTTGTCTCGTTATTTAGTCTCTGATTCTACAATTATTTTTATAATTAGTTCACATTTAGTCCTTCAAATTAATGTCGAGACATCCAATGCCTGACAATGACAGGTTCTTGCACTAGCAAGATCACACCTGGATTCACACTCTTGGATTTTATTCAATCTAGATTTTTTTAGGGTTTCTCTTGATCATTTTACATGATAAACATTTTTTCCGATGAGTTGTGTAAAATTTGTCTCCTTTTATATGAGAACCATACTAGAGTAGTAGTTGATCGTCGAGAAAATTGATAATTTGTCGTCGATAAGTTTGGGCTTCGATTATTTGTCACCCTAAACTTTGGCTTCGATAAAATGCCGCCCTAAACTTCATTCTACTTTTTTTTTACTATTTTATTAGATTTAAAATGGGTTTTTCTCTCTAGAAAAAGACCAATCTATCATTCTTATTTTATCCTTTCGATTAGAAAATGACAACGCCCATACTTACGTGCGAGGAAATATTTGTTGATAGTGTAGATTGGTCTTTTCTAGGAAGAGAAAAATGAGAAATGAATTAAAATAGGATGGAATGACAAAAAAATCAAATTGGATGAAGTTTAGAAGGACATTTTATCGAAGCCAAAATTTAGGATTACAAATAATCGAAGCCTAACTTAACGACGGCAAATTATCAATTTTTTGTTGATTTGAGTGTGATTTCTGTTCCAATGCAGGACACTCACACACAGTCGAGTAGATCGTACTTACACACCGTAGAGTCTGCGTCTGTGCGGCGGCGGCCGGTGGGAGGCTGCTGGCCGGCGGCCGGCGGCGGCGGCGGCGGCGTCGGGTTCTGCTGCTGCTGCTGCATGTTCTTGGCCGCGGCGAGCTCCTGGTAGAAACTCATCCCCTGCAGGTAATGCTGCTGAAATCGCTCAGCAAACTAGAGAAATATTGAGGGCCACGCACATGAGCGTGATGCGCTCACCATGGGGGACGGTGGCCGCAGGTGGTCGACGGCGAGGCAGCGGGCGTGGCTCACCGGAGAGCTCTGCACGGTGGCCGGCGGGGCCATGAACGGCGGCATGGCAGGCATGGAGGCCATGTGTGGTTGGCCCATCATCCCGACGCCCATCATCCGCTGCATGTACCGTTGCACACCCGCCGCCGGGAACATCACCGGCGGCAGCGCCGCCGCCATTTCGCCGCCCATCCACATCATCTGCATATATACATGCATGACATGTATCAACTATCAACCAGTCTGTAATTCTGACATCAGGGTCGGTCCTGATATTTTTGTGGTCTGGTGCGGAACAAAAAATGTAGGCCTCCATTACAAAATAATATTGAAAAATTTAGTACCATTAACAAATCTCACACTAATAAGTTTAAATACAAAGGAGAAATATCTCTAGATTATTTAAAATAATTTCTTCTAACAGGCCTACTGTTCGTGACTTATGATTAATTTGCAACTGAGCTTTATTAATACTTGTGAAGCTTATTAGCATACTAAATTTTGGAGACCCCTACTTTCGGAGGCCCGGCACTACCAGCGAAGGAGATAGGCGGCTTAAATAAAAAAAGATCCAAAATTTAAAACATGTATCTAGAATCACTGGAAACAGGAAACAAAAATAGCGAAAATTAGCTTGTTAGGAACCCATCCAAGATCGTTATAGACCCAACGAATTATAAGTTCCCAACCGCGGGTGGAGTGAAATCCAACAAAAAAATCAGTAATTAAAAGAATCAAAAAAGCTTTTATTGGGTCATTTAAGTTATAGACCAAGAATTCAAAATAACAAGTTCTTCTTTACCCAGAAAAAAAGAACCAATTAGAATAGCCAAACAGATTATATTTGTCGAGAAATGCAAAATGATACTAAGATGATCCTCATTATCTATTTTGGCCAATTGTAGGCCCCAATTCTGTATAAAGTTGTGATTTTTACCTGGATTTGGAGCTGCAGCGACTTGAGATACTCGATTGCCTCGTCAAGCATCGATGCTTTGTCCGTCTGAAATTAGAACACGAGAAGGAGATGATGAAAATGTCGCGGATTGCAATTATTTAATGGTGTTAATTTGCAGAATAATTCTTCTTCTTTTTTTTTTACTTTGTTGCAGTGAGGTATAAGCTCCTGTAATGCCTTCATCTTCTCGTTGATCCGATCCCTTCTCCTCTGCGTTCCAAACGATCCAGATTTGTATGCATCGATTAGTTTAATATTGGAATTTAGTTCGAGATGAGGAGGAGGTTAAGCAAGAACGATGATTTTACCCTCTCCGAGAGGTTGTGCACTTCGGCGGCGCGCCGCCGCTTCGCCGTCGTCTGCTTCTGCTCCGGCTCGCACGTCACGGCGGCGGAGTCGGAGTCCACGCCCTCGCTGGGGCTCCCGGCCGACTCCATGGCGTCGCGCTGCCTCCGCTTGCCGCTGCTGGCGGTGCAGGGCATCGGCCTCGTCGACGACGAGGCCACCGTCGCCGTGTGGCGTGCCCGTGCGGCGCCGGGCGTCTGGACCTGGTTGCTCCCGCAGATGCTCGACGCGATCGTCAGCATGGAGGACTCGCCGGTCTCCACCACCGCCTTCAAAGCGCCGCCGGTCTGAGCCACGACGACCTCCGACTCCGAGACACCGAGCGCGTCGTCCACGTCCCCGAACTCCGCCTTCTCCGTGGCCGCGTGCGCCGTCCACGGCGGCGGCACCGGCCTGCTCTGGATCGCACTCACCGGTCCCCGCTCCTCCTTGCCCGCCCTTCGCACGTCGCCGGCCGCCGTCATTTCGCCGAACATCTCCGAGAAGAGATCCTTCTCGAGCGCGTCATCCACCGGGTACTGGAACCACGCCGCGGGCTCGTCCGCCGCCGGCCTCGGCGGCTTCCGCGGCGCCTGGCTCTGCATGACGACATGCCCATTGAACCAGAGCAGCTCGACGAGCCCGTCGTCTTCGCTGCAACAAGCACAAAACATGATCAAAAGCACCTCTCCGATCGCCTCATCCCAACGAATCCACCATACATCCCAGCTCGACCCAAGAACGAACCCTAGTGGCGCAAAGGAGTCGCCCATACTGGTGTTCCAACCAGGGACGAACTGATTCATAGCTCAGCTCGCCGCCGCCGCCGCCGCCGCCGCCGCCACGACCATTCCCTTCCAGCTCACTCACTGCAAGAATTCTGCTTTGTTTCTAGCTGCAAAAAGAACGATCTTTTGTAGGTTTAACAAAATTTGTAGGTTTGGCAAAATTCAAGGGAAACATAAACGATGCAAAACAAAATCAGATTGAATCCATCAAGCAGAAAACCTGCAGAGTGAAGCACCTGGAGGAAAAAAAAAGATTCAGCATCAGGGAAGAACAGAAGACTGAACAGTGGATTCAGGATTGGCTTGCCAAGATGTGTGGATGAGAGGGAGTGTGCTCAGGCCCAGATAGAATTCTCAATTGGGCAAGAAGAGACAAGAACTTGGCTACCTTTGCTGGTTCTGAATTTGGTTTGCAGCTGACTGCTGTAATCTTCAGACCCCCTTCAAGCTCTGCTTCCTGCTGACCACCACACCTGCAGCTCTCTCTCTCTCTCTCTCTCTCTCTCTCTCTCTCTCTCTCTCTCTCTCTCTCAAGAGGTCCTAGAGGAAGGAAGGGAGCTGGTAGTTGCAATGGCTGGAGAACTAGGGCACTGTGTCCTTTCAACAAGGCAAGTGGGTGCAGAAAGATTGCAGAGTAGACGACGGCTCGCCGGAGAGCGACCGGGACAACTTGCCGCCATATCTAACCGATCCATTCAGCAGCAAGGGAGGGAGGGAGGATCATTCCATCATCGGCAAAACTCCGAGTAAATTAAAACATTCAGAATTTACCACTTACCAGCTTGAGAATTGAGAGATCACCGCGTCAGGTCACTAGCTAGGTCAGTCTCACTCTCTCACTCCATGATCCAACTCACACACGCTTGCAGAGCTGAAGAAGCAGCGATCAGTAGTAGTAGCTGAGGACTGAGAGTAGCATGCGAGCTTTGACGAGTTCAGCTCCGCGATTTCCGAGATCTGGATGCTGGATCAAAGCATGAACAGTACGTCCTGGAGGCTACGTACTATACGCTTGCAATTGCAGAGATAGATACGGATCGATTCGGTTCAGGTAGCGTCGCGGATTGATTGTTCATCCGTGGCGTCCACATCGCGAGTAGAACACGATTCTGTCTTGGAAACAATTTGCACGATGTGAGCGTGACGGCCATGCTCCGTTTTGCCTCGGATCATGGGCACGGCCATGAACAGTAGTAATTTTTTTTTAAGTAGGGTAAATGCATGCATGCACTAACAATTTCATGGACACAAGCAGCATTTTTTTGTCAGATTATATTAACTGCCCATGATCAAATTATTCAACAAATCTTTTTAGAACGTTTTCGTCGTGGGCGGCTCCGACTTTTATTAAAAAAATTATTAAATTGGTATCATTTTTTTATTAAAATGAATAATTAGTTCATAATATTTATATTATATTTAGGCGCGATATATTTTTGGCTCTTTACGTAGTGACGAATCTAGGATAAAAATGATTAATGACGAATCTAGGATAAAAATGATTAGGTGTTCCCAGGCCACTTGTATTAGTATTACCGGCGGTGGATCCAGAAAAAATTTAGGAAGGGCTGACTTTAAATATATATCAGCTACAAATAATATATATATATATGTATATAAATTATTCACTATTTTAAATGAGTATTAAATATAAAATCATAATTATAATAAAAATATTAAAATTATATAAGGATTCGTAAAGAAATATACGAGAAATACATGAAATATACAAAAAAATTACAAAAAATATAAAGGTTGGGGGCACACGCCCCCCTTGCACCTCGTGGATCCGCCGCTGTATATTACTATCACACTATGCATCGTTGTAACCCTTTAGTTCAACATTAATATAGAGTATGCTCTATTGGTCTTATGCAAGCTATTATACTTTAATATTGAATAATATAGTTGTACCCATGTGATATGCTAATTTTTTTTTGAGATAATTAACCCAGTACTAGTGTCCCATAGACTCCATTAGGGTATGTTCGTTTAATCTCCTTGGAGAAGGGGATTGGAGGAGATTTATACTACAATTCTTTCCAATCCCCTCAATCCCTTCCGATCCCCTCCTAATTGAACAGGTTCTTAGGGGATGTCTCACATATTACTAATGGGCTAACACAACTATCAACCAAAAATTACCAGGTGTCATGTGCACCACCTAAACTTAACGTGCATCCGCCCTAGAAAATTACCTATATGTGATGAGTTGTATTTCACTTGATAATGCACACATATATAATCATATTATCCACCCAATTTATAGGAAAATAAGGTGAACCTTCCTTATAAAAAAAAGCCAATGAATAATTGATAGCCACTATCATTCTCCTTTTAAAAAGAGGAAGAAAAATGATTCCAAAGACCAAAACCAAAGAAAAAGAAAAGGGTTCTTGATCCACATCACCACACAACAGTGATAGTTGTGCTTGTGGCCTCAAAACAGATCCTTGGGACCCTAGCCACATATTTTCATTCTCCTTCTTCTTGGGGTTTGCAATGCCTGCATTTTTCAAGTCTTCCATTCCCACTCCCATCCATCAGATTGTGAGGCAGACAAAGCATTCAGGAGCAAAGCAGCCATGACTGACAGCTTGTGGCTCACATCCATCCATGGCTAACCCTAACCACCATTTTTTACTATCACCATTAGCTAGGGCAATATATATATATATATATATATGTGTGTGTGTGTGTGTGTGTGTGTGTGTGTGTTAGGGGAAAATTTTAAAGTTTTGATGATGTACGAGGAGTACCATAATTGTTAGTGTTAATTTTAGTATCTTATGTGGTTAATATGTATAGTCAGATACCAGGAGATACCAAAATTAACACTAAAATTATAGTACCTCTTTAAGGAAAGTAAAAGTACTCATGTTAGGGAGGAAATTTTACGGTCTTTGAGGAGGTAATTTTGGTATCCCTTGGTATCTCATGTACTTAATATAGTCAAATACTAGGAGATATCAAAATTAATACTAAAAATTATAATACCTTATGGTATCTCTTTAACGATTGTAAAATCATTTATGTTATGAGGAAATTTTATTCTTTAAGGAGGTACCAGAGGAGTACCACAATTTTGATTGTTAATTTTGATATCTCTTGGTATATCGATATCGTGTAGTTAATATAGTCAGATACAAAGAGGTATCAAAACTAACACTAAAAATTATGGTATCTCCTGATACCTATTTAAGGACCGTAAAATCACTCGTGTTACGGGTGCCTACCTTGATCCCGCTCTAAAAGAAAGTCGGTGTTTATTATCTAATATTGACTATATTGACTACATATATATCTATATATATATCTTTCAGTGATCATTTTACAAAGTCTATGTTCATCTACTTTTCGCTAACTTGCATTGGTTCCTACCATTATATATCTTGGTCAATTCATGCATGCATAAAATGCAGTTGCCAATAGCCTTTCCATCAGTGCCTCTCTTGTGCATTAATTTTGTGGAAAAGGATTTATAGCTGATTGATTTGGAACATTTCCCTGAAATCCAACAAGAGACTGGCCAAATTAATAATTTGTGGTGCAATATTAATTTAGAGCATGCATGTGCACTCTTCAGCAAATATCGGTTGCTTTAGCTACCACATGATTGATGACAATTATATATGCAATTTCATTTCCTATCAGATCAGTCTTGTTCCCTCAATTTATGTCTTGTTTCATACAGCTACAGATCTAGATTTTTTTTAAAAAAAAAACTCATAAAATATAGCTCCAAAAATCAGAGATCTTTAGTTATGGATGCATTGTGAGTATTTAGCTAAGGGGGTGTTTGGATCAAGTGGCTAAATTTTAGCTCGTGTCACATCGGATGTTTGGACATCAATTTGAAGGGCTAAACGTGATCTAATTATAAAATTAATTGCAGAATCGGAGGATAATTCGCGAGATGAATTTATTAAGCCTAATTAATCCATGATTAGCAAATATTTACTGTAGCGTCACATTGTCAAATCATGACGTAATTAGTCTCATTAGATTCGTCTCGTTAATAATACACCAATTATGAATGAGTTTTGTAAATAGTCTGCATTTAATACTCCAAAATAGTATTTAAACATTGGATGTAATAGGGGTTAAAATTTTTAGCCCCTGATCCAAACACCCCATAAATCATGGTTGTTATCTTAGACTAAAAATACAAATTTAAAATATTTTAATTTACATACAAACTTTAGATCCAGCATGGATCTCGACGCTAGAGCTGTATCAAACAAACCCTTAACTTATACAGAATTTTGCATTTATCTTAGGATGTAGTTGCCAGGGTATTTATTCCATTATCTAATAATCCTCCTATTGTCAACTATCAAGTGTTAATTAACACTTATCTATGGTGTTTACCATATGCTAAGGAGTCAAATAAATAGGTAATTAAAGCCCAGTGGATGGCTACAAAATGTAGTGTCTGCCTAGCAAATTGGACCTGAAAATTTCTCCCAAGGGACTTCAAAAACCTCTCACAAAGAATTGGATTTTAAGGATGAACTTTTTTTTTGAGAAAAAATGAATCTTTTTATCCAGCTATACCTAATTGAGGAACATTAAAAAAAGGTATAGTTAAGGCAATATTGGCAGGAGATAGGTGAAGAATTTTCATGTGTTTTCATCAGTACAAACGTTACAATTATCCAAATATATTTTTAATGTGGTAAATTTAACACCTAGATATATATAAGACTTACATTATACTAGAATTACTCACTAAATTAATTAATATTGTCCAAAAAGAAGGTTAACTGTTGCATTCATTTTGGTAGATAAGCTAATAAATCATCGTAGTAACACCCTCACACTGTACCATCTTGTTTCTTCATTTTTTAGGGACGACAAAGTTAAACTTATTTCATCATTGAGAATATTCACCTATATAAAACTAGCTAAACATGTTAGTACTCTCAAAATATTTATATCTTTGCCTTGAACACGTTAAACTTATTTCATCATTGAGAATATTGAGGAACAACAAAGTTAAACTTATTTCATCGTTAAGAATATTCACCTATATATATATAACTAGTTGAACACGTTAGTCTCAAAATATTTATATCTTTGCCTTGAACAATATTCACTTTAAATTTTGGCTTAGTGTAGTTCAACATATGAAGTATGGATATTTCCATATATTCAAGTCACTCGACATTATTCACCGCAAAGTCCGAACTTATTTTTATCTTTATCACTTCTTGTATTCTTTGGATAAGTGATAGGTCAGGTGGAGAATTTTCATGTGTTTTCGTCGCTACAAACATTACAATTCTCCAAATATATTTTTAATCTGGTAAATATAACACCTATATATATATATATATATAAGACTTACATTATACTAGAATTACTCACTAAATTAATTAAAATTGTCCAAAAAGAAGGTTTTTGCTGCATTCATTTTGGTAGATAATTATAAAGCTAATAAATCATCATATCATAGGCTAGTTGCCATTGTGGTTATTCCCCAAGAAGACGCCGCCCCACCTGGGCTCGCCGGCCGGATCTTCCACCGTCGTCGTCCTCTCCTGCCCCACACCGGCGATGGCCGGAATGTCCACGGGCCCCGGCGACGTCGTCTCGGCGGAGGGCAGCCTGGGCTTCACCTGGAACGGGTTGAACAGCGACGCCCATAGGCTGAGCTGCTCCTGCCGCGTTGCGCCGACGTACGGCGGCACGAACTGCAGCCCCGGGCCCGCGAGCGCCGGCGGCGCGCCGGCCATCCACGGCATGGACACGCCTGCCGCCGGGAAGCGTAGGCCGCCCGCCAGCGCGCTCGCCGCCGGCAGCGGCATCGTCGGCAGGGGCAGAGGCAGCCACTTCCCCGCTCGGACAACCCCGTCCCGGCCTACGCCTACCCACCTAGCCCCTTCCGGCGACGCTGCCACAGCCGAAACGTCCATCATCACCGCCTCCTCCTCCTCCTCCACCTCCGCCGAGCCGCCGCCCCTCATCAGCGGCCTAGCCGCCGCCGCGACGCAGCACCTCCCCTCGTCCATCACGGGGACGACGACGACGCAGACCGCCGCGGCGAGCACAACGAAGGCCGAGGCGACGCCTCGGAGGTGGTGATCTCCCATTGCCGCCATTAACAGCAGCTGCTACCTCTCTCCTCACCGTCGCCGTCGCCGCCGCCGTCGCCGTCGCTGCCACCGCCGATGTGTACGTGTAGCTCGCTCACACGTATCATTTATACGAATCCATGGCGAGGTTTAGGTAGGGGTTCGCATGCATGCATGCATGCGACGTTGACCGTTGACCGGAGAAGACCCGGGTTGGGTTAGTGGATGGTTCGGATTAGTTAGTCCACGCCGCGGTCGTGTCAAACGGTCAAACCTCATTAACCATTGCTAATTAACTTGATTAAGATTAAGCATCAGAAAATTAATTAGCAAATAAATTAACCGGGCCCAATGGGCTACTGGGCCTGGTTGATATTGGGCCGTAGAATTGGGCCCGATTGGTTTAGAGTTTAATTATTTATGTATATGCTTGTTTGGATTGCTTGATTATATTGTTTGTACTTTAATTATATCCATATATTTTAATTGAATGTATAAAATATTTAGAACATATTTTATGCTCCATAAAATAAGTTTCATATTGATAAAGAGACTATTTTAAATATTGTAATTTATCCCGTTGCAATGCACGGTCACTCGTCTATACTACTTTAAAAAATCTAGTAGTGGTAAATCTACCGTCACTTCATAGCTTTTTATTGACACGTGGGTCCTCATTGTTATCGACGCGTGCTGACATGATATTTTTTAATATTGTAAAAAAAATCTCATTGCAACGCACGGACACTCAACTAGTTATCATTAATAAAACCAGAAGAACGACTCGTCACCACCATCACCTTTTCCCATTTGAAAAATGTCATTGACTCCTTGAATTGTCGTCAAACCGATATTTGAAAAAAAAATCGAAATATGTTATCACAAATAATTGTTGCCATCATAAATAATTGAATGGTTGGCAATTTTGATTGATCATTGGATTGAGCTCAAAATGTCCACAATAATTTTTCTTTCTTAATGCAATAATATGCATTATATTGAGTTGTCTACTCTGACCAGTTCCTAAGCTTTGAAAGCCAACTTGGTCTTGTGCCCATTGTCATCTAGTTGTCCTTTTGCTTTTCTCCTTCTTAACTTTTTCTCGCCGTTGACTTATAGGTTAATTTTTTCGATGTCATTATAATTTTCACGGTTTATCAATATATCATCGATGTATCATTGACAGATAAGGGTCGTCACACTCGCTGACATTGACATGTGGGAAATTTTTAAAAATTGTATTGACATTTAGAGAAATTTTCCTTTGACTTCATACATGCATATATGGACGAGGACTGCCTCGTGGAGATCTTCCGGCGGCTACCGCTCGATGACGTGGCGGCGGCCGCGCCGCTGGTGTGCCGGTCGTGGCGCGCCGCGGCGAGGGACCCGTCGCTGTGGCGCAAGCTCGAACTCCTCGGCGGCGGCGGCGGCGGCGGCGGCACCACACGCTTCATGCCGTGGTCGCCGCTGGGGGTCGCGTTCGCATCCCGCTACGGCGTCCGCCGCTTCTCCTTCGCCGGATACCTCCGGCTCTGCGTCGCGCGCGCCGGGGGAGCCGCCGTAGAGCTCTCCCTCCCGCCGCTGCTCGGCCCCGCGCCGGCGCACGAGCTGGACCTCGTGTCCCTCCGGTGCCCGGAGCTCAGGAAGGTGGCGCTCCCGGCTCTGTCCGTCGGCGACGACGCGCGGCTGCCGGACATCGTGTTGGAGCCCAGGGACACTCCGGCGAGCTCAAACACGCGTTCCCAGCTCGCACTCGCCTCGCGACGCTCTCATGTGCTCACAATCATCGGTGGCTGGAGGTAGAAGACGATGAATAGTGCGCACACAAGGTGTTCGGTGTTTCGGCGACGAACGCCCCGACGCTGCTGTGGTCTTTCATTCACATCTCGACTCGACACACTTACACAAGGGTGGGTGGTGGCTCTTATAACCACACGGCTCCGCTCCGCGCCCGGCTATCCCGCCATGGCCGCACGCTGCGCGCTTCTCGCGCCCGCGCGACGCGCTCCGCCCGCGCGACGTGCGCTCGTGCCCAACGGCCATCCGTGCTGCCCGCCACCACACCAACGACCCACGACTGCGTCACCTACACGTGCAGCTCACGCCATCCGCATCGCCCGCACCAGCCCGAGCCACCTCGTGCTCGTTGGACACGACGCGCCCGCGCCCATGGCGCGCTCCAAGCAGCACAGACGCATACACAACGCACACACTCTGCTCATCGTCAAGCTTACTTCTAACAATCACCCCCCTAAGCTTGACGTGGCGACACCTTCGTCTTCATGGATTCACTGTATCCTCGCCGACGTCCGCGTGCAGCTTCGTCTTCCGCGCCGTGCGCGCCACCATCGCCGCTGCGCCGTCCCCTGCGCCACCGCGCAGTCAGTGGAGCACCATCTTCTCCGTCGTTGCTGCCGCGTCGCCCGTCGTCGTCGCGTGCCACGGTCTCCTTCCTCCTCGGCGACACACGTCGAGGGTCATCTCCACCGTCTTCTTCCTCGCCATCGCCGCGCCAACGTGCTGCGCTGTGCCCGTGTGACGCGCTCGCCAGCACGACTCGCACACGCACTCCGACCGGCCGGCGACCTTGCGACTTCTTCATCACCGGCGACACACGCCGGCGGCCATCCCGAGCACGTCTCCGCCTTGCCTCGGCTCTGATACCAATTGTTGGAGCCCAGGGACACTCCGGCGAGCTCAAACACGCGTTCCCAGCTCGCACTCGCCTCGCGACGCTCTCATGTGCTCACAATCATCGGTGGCTGGAGGTAGAAGACGATGAATAGTGCGCACACAAGGTGTTCGGTGTTTCGGCGACGAACGCCCCGACGCTGCTGTGGTCTTTCATTCACATCTCGACTCGACACACTTACACAAGGGTGGGTGGTGGCTCTTATAACCACACGGCTCCGCTCCGCGCCCGGCTATCCCGCCATGGCCGCACGCTGCGCGCTTCTCGCGCCCGCGCGACGCGCTCCGCCCGCGCGACGTGCGCTCGTGCCCAACGGCCATCCGTGCTGCCCGCCACCACACCAACGACCCACGACTGCGTCACCTACACGTGCAGCTCACGCCATCCGCATCGCCCGCACCAGCCCGAGCCACCTCGTGCTCGCTGGACACGACGCGCCCGCGCCCATGGCGCGCTCCAAGCAGCACAGACGCATACACAACGCACACACTCTGCTCATCGTCAAGCTTACTTCTAACAATCACCCCCCTAAGCTTGACGTGGCGACACCTTCGTCTTCATGGATTCACTGTATCCTCGCCGACGTCCGCGTGCAGCTTCGTCTTCCGCGCCGTGCGCGCCACCATCGCCGCTGCGTCGTCCCCTGCGCCACCGCGCAGTCAGTGGAGCACCATCTTCTCCGTCGTTGCTGCCGCGTCGCCCGTCGTCGTCGCGTGCCACGGTCTCCTTCCTCCTCGGCGACACACGTCGAGGGTCATCTCCACCGTCTTCTTCCTCGCCATCGCCGCGCCAACGTGCTGCGCTGTGCCCGTGTGACGCGCTCGCCAGCACGACTCGCACACGCACTCCGACCGGCCGGCGACCTTGCGACTTCTTCATCACCGGCGACACACGCCGGCGGCCATCCTGAGCACGTCTCCGCCTTGCCTCGGCTCTGATACCAATTGTTGGAGCCCAGGGACACTCCGGCGAGCTCAAACACGCGTTCCCAGCTCGCACTCGCCTCGCGACGCTCTCATGTGCTCACAATCATCGGTGGCTGGAGGTAGAAGACGATGAATAGTGCGCACACAAGGTGTTCGGTGTTTCGGCGACGAACGCCCCGACGCTGCTGTGGTCTTTCATTCACATCTCGACTCGACACACTTACACAAGGGTGGGTGGTGGCTCTTATAACCACACGGCTCCGCTCCGCGCCCGGCTATCCCGCCATGGCCGCACGCTGCGCGCTTCTCGCGCCCGCGCGACGCGCTCCGCCCGCGCGACGTGCGCTCGTGCCCAACGGCCATCCGTGCTGCCCGCCACCACACCAACGACCCACGACTCAGGGGCGGATCCACGTTATAGCGTCGGGGTCAGCCGACCCCGATGATTTCGTCGTAGCGTATTGTACCTATGTTTTTTTACCAGCTAAGACCCCAGCGAAAATGCATGATATTATATTTTTTAACCTAAGTTAGTACCATAAGTTTTAGCTTGACCCCAGTGACAAATTATCCTGGCTTCGCCCCTGCCACGACTGCGTCACCTACACGTGCAGCTCACGCCATCCGCATCGCCCGCACCAGCCCGAGCCACCTCGTGCTCGTTGGACACGACGCGCCCGCGCCCATGGCGCGCTCCAAGCAGCACAGACGCATACACAACGCACACACTCTGCTCATCGTCAAGCTTACTTCTAACACATCGTCGCGAGGTGGCGCCACCTCGAGCACCTGGAGCTCGACATCAGGCCATCTTCGTTCCCGGCGACGGTGGCACGGATCGGAGCGAGCTGTCCCAACTTCTCCGGCCTCAAGATGGGCGGCGCCATCCGGGAGGAGGACGCCACGGCCATAGTAGCCACGCTGCCACGGCTCAAGCTTCTCTGCCTGGACGGCTGCTACCTGCCCAAGCATGTGCTCCTCACCATCATCCATGGCTGCCCGGAGCTGGAGGCGCTGAGCGCGAAGCGCTGCGTGGCGTTCGACGAGGGCGACGACGAGGTGGCCAGGGAGGCCGCCATGATCGGGCGGTTCGAGGTTGGAGGGTCCAGATTGGTCAACAAGTTGGACCTCTATGACGTGGACGACGTGGATGATGACACGTCTCCCTATGTGGATGTCATCTGATCTCGCCGTATCGCCACGGTGATCATGAGAGACCGACAGGTGGGCCCTGCTTTGATACCCCGGACTAGGTCCATTTCAAGCGTGATTTTTTTTCTCGATTTTATGTGATTCGTATTAAGTTTGTTTAATTGTTTTTATTTTCTTTGAATATATATAAATTGATAAAATATAGCTAAATTCAAATAAGTTATATTTAACAAATTCAAATAGGAAATCATATTTAACAAGTATATTGAAGTGAATTACAAAATAACAAGTCAATTTGAATAAGGAGGTTTGCTATTGCTATGAATACTAAGTCAAAAATAACAAATACAATATACTCTAACATCACCAGAAAATTCGTTTAATTTCTAACAATTTTTTAGTCAAAGTTGATGGCTATATCGACAATGACTTGCATGTGCTTCGTAGCCTCATCAGTGCAGCTCACCCATCAACATTGCTTGTTTGGTTGTGAAATCTCCACCAATTATAATTTAAGATTAGATTTAGTATTTAATAGTACAATAAATATCAAACTATAGAATATCAAACTCAATTCTAAGTTGCAATGTCAAACATCGTTAACATTTCAGTTTTACAGATCATCAGAAAGATTGTATACAGCAACAAACCGTGTTGACAAATATCATCTCATCATACTTAACCACGAAAAGTGATGTTTTTTTGTTCTGAGAGTTACAAGGTTGAACTATGAAGAAAACAAAATTGCTAGGATCGGTGGGATCACTAGATATCACCTACAAAAAGAGATAGGGTTCATTCCCCCAATGCCGATGATGTCGCCATGGAGGCGTGTTCTTGTGTAAGCTGACAATCATCAATGTCCAGAAACATAGTTTTGTCAACTGTGGCTGCAGCATCGGACGAGCTTGTGGCAGCACAAGTGATGTGGATTTCAGTGTGCAATGCAATGTCATTTGCAGCTAGCTGGTATGACCCTTGTTGCCTTGTATGATGGGACAAAACTCGAGAGCACTTCTCACTCGTTGGCGACTGGTCTCTTCTCAAGCAATGATGATAAGAAAGCAGAACATAATTTTGTAAGAGGTGGAAGAACATGAGATGATCCACTGAATATAGTCTCCCAAGGTCTCTCCGATGGGGTAAATGGAATCTCTGGAACCTCTTTCTTCGACGCCAGTTTCGGAAGTTCTCCATAAATAGAGGTGTAACCGATTGGTGCTGGAACAGAAGCGAGCTTCAGTGCCTTTATCAACATGATATAGAGTAGAAACAAAAGGCGGTGCAAATTATAAATGGTTTTTCCAGGCACAAGGCATCCATATGCGATATCCATAAACAGTTTCTGGAAGGTGCAGCATTAAACAAGAGAACAGTTTCTGGAGCTTATAGCGATTAACATGAGAATGTCAGGATATGTTCATGTTACCATATAATCTTGCCATCAGCAAATATGGCCAGGAGAGGAGCAGGTTAACACAATGAACAATACATGCATAGGAAAACTGAATAGGATAAATGTAACAAAACCAAACAATACTCACCAGGTTCCTCAGTTTGAACATTTTTGTGTGCGTTCTTGCCAATATGCAACTCCTCATTTCGGGGATCAAAAACAACATACTCATGAGAACCATTTACATAAACCAACAATGATGCTTCTCCACCTATCATGTCCTTGGTGTTCTCAACCAAAGAGGAATCACCTTTCAAAAAAGCAATGCTGCCTCCCTTTGCCTACACAAAAGGAAAAAATGAAAAATAACAAAAGTCATAAACTAATACAGCCTCTTATGCATTCAACACAGATCGAGTGATCGACACAGGCAGCAGGACAGACAAGACATAAACATTTTACTTGAGAGCCAACATAATAAGCAACTTAGTGGACTAACTATGTGTAGTACACTACTACGGACGACCTGGTAGTATATTTAGATAATTAAAATATTTACAATGAACAAAAACAATCGACAAAATATATAATGTGTCCTAATAACCTGATTAACAGAAAATACAACAAAAGGCCAGACATACCTTCTTTACTGACCAGGATGAAACAGGCTTTGGATTTTCTGCATCAAAAAGTAGTATCACCCCATCTTGCTCTGCTGGTGTTCCTCCATCAGGACAGCTTAGAAGAGCAAGAATTGCAAACTCACTCCTACTTGATGAACAACATGCAGCTGCAAAAATACACATGAGAATTATATCATATGTATTTTGCTACGTATCCAATGAGAAACCAGCAATTTGTTTTCACAACCCAACTGTTTGATAGCATTTCGATATGTTCATACAGAGGACCAAGCTAAGTTCTACTGTACTAGACTAGATGTAGTTTGCCTAGTTGACTCCATAGGGTGAAAGTACAGAATAATTGGATCAAGATGATTGTATGTGTCTGGTCACACTGGGATTGAATTACTAGAGCTATCATTTGGCAGCCCTTGAAGTCTAATCTTAATCATTATAATGAAACTGAATCACTAGACATGCATGCTGAAATAACTAATGTAATAAGCCCACCAGAATACCAGATACATCTTAGTGTGCCTCAACACACATCTTAAGAGGCCTGATACTTATCAAAGCATGAGAGCTCCAGGTTGTCACCCATTATGACAAAGCAAAATGAATCTCCAGAAAGTAAAGACAATGATAATGAAAGTTATTCTGCTTTTGCAAAATACAAATTACATATACTGTTTTGGAAAGGTAGTTTTATACCTTCTGCAAAGAGGCTGTAAGACCATTGCATGGAAAGATTTGGAACATTCCACACAGCAACCTGTGGTTTGGAACTCTGAGATAGAGACGTCAAAAACGTTGATGTCCCAACAAATGAAAGTTTTGTGATTGGCTGTAAATTCAAATGGTTACACATATCAAGCTTGCTACTCTGAGAAGAATTGAGAAAGCACAAGTAAAGGAATAATACAATACCGATAGTGCCTCTGTAATCACACCAACAAGCGCATTATTATCAGGATCCCACAATGTGATGACACTCTCAGCCGCAACCGCAAGAACAGAACCATCGGTTGAGAAAGCTGCTGTTGTCATAGGTTTATTCCTGCAATTTTATAATTACATATGTCACTGCCTGCGTCATTTACCATAAATTATGGCCGTCTAAGCATGTGGTTAATGGTTATACACATTAACAATATATATATATATATATATATATATATATGCTTATTTCATTTTTAGCATGTGGTTAATGGTTATACACACATTAACAATATATATGCTTATTTCATTTTTTAGCATTAAATATTTACATGTACTGTTTAGAGGGTAACTGAAGTATCAAAGTCAACTCACTTGTATGAGCCAACTGATTGGCATCTCCAACCAGATTGATTTTTCTCATCACTTGGTTTTGAAAGAGTACTTTGAACCCAAACCTAAATACAAAACAGCAACATCTAAGAAATAAGGTAGGACATCATCTCAAATCCTCAATAGCCAATAGTTATGCACACCTTGAAGTTGCCACCAAAAGAAGAGGTTACCGCCATGTTTTTGCCAGGGCGGAAAGCAATAGCAGAAATCTTGGCATCACTGTATGAAGAATGAAAATTATAGTAAAAACCATAAGTTACACGAACTTTTATCATTGACCTTGTAAAGATGTACCAACCTGTGTGGCTCATAAATGACAGTGGACAAAAAATATTTTCCAGCACGAGACCCTTGGTTCCAAAATTTCAGTGTAACAAGCCCACCTAATTTTTCTTCAGGAAGCTTGACATCGACGGTGCACATCAAATTGCCATCAATGGACAATGAAACTAAAGAAATGTACATCTGTAGAAAATAAGCATGTGTATTATCAAAGCCAAATTCTGAATACTAAGCTAAATGGGAAAAAGTAAACCACGGAAAGAGTTTAAGCCAGAAGAACCTAATGAAAAGAAATCTAGGGAAGAAGCAAAAGGAAGTTAATATCTCACTGTGATATCATCAACAGGCTGAAAGTTTCTCTCACAAACTTGGACCTGTAGAAATTAACAATATTGGAATGGATAGACACAAATCCAGAATAATAGGACAAGTACCAGTTCAATGTACATGTACTGTGGATTGCAGAAGCAGATAAAATATGAAAAAAATCCTCTCATCTGTTGATTGTCTTACCTCTGAAACTTCAGAGTTCTCAAACAAATCGTAGAACTGTATGCAATAATCTTCTGTTGCCACAGCCACAAGTCTGTTAGCGCAATCAAATCCATACACATCTCGATAACATCCACCCAGGTCTGGGGAAGAGATAGGTAGCTGAAGAGATAAATATAAAAGATATCCATAAGCATGTAATACAATCGCCGGTAAGTAGAGTATCAGAGATAAAAAATGCTATTTGTTTGCATGAATGAGCGTTAAGGGCAGATTTATTGCAAACCTTAATCCCAGCAATAGATCTCATGATCTCCATATTGGGCATTTTTAGAAGATGGACTTGGTTGTTTACACATGACACCTGAAATATCAACAACATAAGCTATACTTCAAAGATAGCTGCAAACAAATGAAACAGAACAGAACAAAAGAAATGGTAGCTCGGAACACACATACAAGCAAAAACATGATACCTGGCCCAGTTAGGAAGTAAATAAAGATCATTGTTATATGACAAAACAAAAGCTGAACCGTTCTAGTATCTGATTCAGTTCTGATAACACCATGTAAGTTAATATTGACATTTATCATTCCGATACATAATTATGGTATGTTGGAACATCAAATTCAAATAAATCTATAATACAAATCAACCAAAAAAAATGTGCACTTCACTGATCAGAGTAATATGTATCAGGTTAGCTGAAAATGCAATGAAAGGTAATGCAGGAGGTAAAATAGGGAATAATACTTACACAAGAGATGGAAGAGTCTGGAGAATCTACAAAGGACAAAAGAGGAGACCCTAGACGTGGTTTATATTTCCTCTTCCCAGTATCTAGTTGCCATACAACAATAACTCCCTCCATGCCACCTATAAGATAAGAAGCTTGTTATTAAAAATTATGAAACTCAACCATCATAACTGGATCAATACAAATAAGTAAGCAAAACCTGAGAACAAGTAAGCCCCGTCAGAAGAAAACTTGAGAAACTTCACTCCGCCTGAATGCCAATGCCATGTTGTGCAAGTATCTGCATCACTATTACCCCTCACACCATCCCTGTCTTCATCTAGTTTAGACTTTGCACCATCTGATACAGAAAACTTTGCATTTCCAAAACCTCGCCAGATCAAAATTCGTCCCGTTACATCACCACCAGCTACGGTTCTCTCACTTGGATGGAAGGCCAGAGTGTTCAAGATTTTAGTGTGGTGAAGCTTTATCTTCCTTACATTTTCAGCCTTGAAATCTTTCACCGGTACGCTCCATACATGGAGCTTTCTCTTATTTGTAATGCCCAAAAATTCACCAGAGCTACTCACGACAATCTTTTCTGGTTTACGGGTCTGTTTAAATCAAAGCAAAAAATGCACTCATGTAAAGTTTTAATCGAAAATTTTCCAAAGCTGCACATCTGCAGCACAATTCTCTTATTTCCAATTACATTAACAAGATTGCTGGCAAACTACGTATCAAGATGGATACAGGATACCTTACTATTCATACAGGGAAAATGGCCAGAAGATGAACTATAACAAGAGGATGAGTCAAATTTACCTCAGCTAGGAGATTACCCACTTGGCGCCCTCTGGTTAAATCATAAATTCGCATCTGCCCACGCAATGCTTTCCCCTCTTTGGATGGCTTACTTGTGTCTTCCACAGAGACAAATGCAAAACGTGCGTAAATGTCAGCTCCTTTCGATGTTCTGGTTATGTTAGGAATGACCTGCGCTCAAACAGAATCAAAACATGAGCTTGTAACAGTGGCCCAATTTATCTCAATTCGACAACTCCAATCAATAAATCCATGTGCTGCTAAGAATAAAAACACTAATAACCAAAGCGACGAGATCAACACAGCAGCGCGCTCACCATGGAGTGGACAGGGAGGCCAACCTGGACCTTCCGCACCAGCTCCGCCGCCACATAGTCCCAGTAGATTAGCACCCCATCAAGCCCCGCCGTCCAGCAGTAGCTCACGACTTTGGCCACCGCGGGGGCGTCCGCCGGCGGCGGCGGCACCACCACAGCCGTGACGTCCCCCTCGTGCCCCTCCAGCTCCGACACCTGCAACCACCACTCCCCAGTACGAGGCGTCAAAACAACAACCCCACCAATCTCCGCAAGGGGCGGAGCTCGCGGGAGGGGGGGGGGGGGGGGGGGGGACTTACTTACCAGCATGCCGGTGGAGGCGCTGAAGACGGAGACGGTGCGGCCGGTGCAGACGAGGAGGAGGCGCCCGTCCGCCGAGAAGGCCGGCGGTGCGGAGACGAAGCTCTGTCCGCCGGTGATCATGGCAGCGGCGGCGGCGGCGGCGGTGGGCGAGGGGTTTAGCGCTAGGGTTTTGCGGCGGGAGGCGGAATGGGGGATGCGGCGAGAGGGCGGCAGAGCACTAGGGTTTTGCCGTTTTGGCTGGCAATGGCAAATGGCCAAAGGCTAAAGCGGAGGCGGGTTTTTAGCGGGTTAGCGGGTCTCGACCCGATTCTCACGTTGGGCTTTAAATGAGCCAGATTGATGGGCCGGATCAGATATGCACCCGTTATACTTCTTCACACACGGGTGTTTGACAAGACTTCAGCTCCAACTTTTTTGTCAAGTTAGAGTTAAGTCGAACAATTTTCTTGAGAAGTGGATTATACTAAGAGTGTTCTAATAAAATCAAGATGGAGTGCTCCACTCTAGCTTCAGTGTAGATTTCAAGAGTCAGAGCTCTACCAAAGAGGCTTTATATAATCTGTGAGCTGTTAAATTATAGTTCTTCATTTAAATCAAATAAATCATAGCCTTGAAATCTTCTTTTGCCTCTCTCTTGGGTCAACTCAGCCTATTATGACCTTCCCTCATGGAAGTTGATCTTCTATTTTATATGATAATTATTAATATATAAAAATCATCACTATATAGAAGCAGATATGTTTTATATACGGAAATCTGATCAGGTTTATATAAAAATAATAAATAAATATAAAATATATTCATATCATAATATTATTTTTGGAAGCCTCAAAATCCTTTTCATATTGTCTCATTTCCTTCTCAAACGTCCCCCAATAAAATATGGTGTCCATGGTTGAATCCTCCATCAATTCTAGTCATAGTCTCGTGAACTCGAGTTCGCATCGTGCATTTTTTCTCTGTCGCCGCCCGCTAGCTCCGGTCGCCAGCCCTCGTCGCCCGTAGTCGCATATGTCCATGTTGTCGATTTATTTTGTCAGGTTCACCATCTCCTTCCCATCCCTGGTCGCCGCCCTAATAGGATCCCGACCGCCAGATCATCGTCATCACCTTCATTCCGAACTTTCCTCCCAACTCTCACTCATCGCGACCACCTGTGTTTATAATTGTACTTTTTCATAATTATTTTTTATTCAACACTGCATAGCACGGGTACAATACTAGTTACCCTTAAAATTGTTTTATTTGATGTTTAATTCATAATATATTTATTTATGATATTTTTGGTAGTTAGGCGATATGGATATAAAACAAGCTTAACAAGCCTAAAATTGAGTTTTTTCAAAGTATAAATTATTTGTACAATACATTTTAGCTTATAGATATATTATACACTTAAAAAGCTACAAATTAACCATAAAAATGTCTAGAAAGAACCACTTCTTTGGAATTTGGAATTGAGTCCCATCCAAAAATTTAAATATGTTTACAAGTAACATCAAAACTTGGCAAACTTATCTAGAAAAAAATTCAAAACTTGGCAAATTTATCTAGAAAAAAATTCCAAACTTGGCAAAAGAGAAAGGAGAGGGGGTAAAGTGCAAAAAGCAAAAGAGAGAGGGAAAAAGTTCCCGGCTAGCCCGCGGCATACGTGTCCCTTCGTCCACCCACCAATGGCGACGGCGAGGTTGTCGTCGGCGGCGAGGGCGTTCTCGTCGGCCACCCCGGGCGGCGTGTCGATGGTGCAGGGCGCGTCCCGCGGCATCGGGCTCGAGTTCGTGAGCACCCGCCCTTCTCTCCTCTCCTCTCCTCCCATCTCTCCTATCCTCCTGCCATCGATCCGTGCGGCGCTCACCGATCTGCTCTCGCAGAGTTCATCGGTTCATGGATCGTGCTAGCTAGGGTGCGGTGCGGTGCGGGCGCTGATCAGGCGCGGTGCCTGAAACTGAAATTTCTGCAAGCTCTGAGTCGAGTCTCGCGTACGGTGCAGGTGAGGCAGCTGCTGCGGAGGGGCGACCATGGCCGCGTCATCGCGACGTGCCGTGCGCCGGATTCAGCCGCGGAGCTTCAAAAGCTCAAGGAGGAGCACGCGCAGCGCCTCACCGTGCTGCCGCTCGACGTCACTGACGAGAGCACCATAGAGGTACACGTTTCAGAGATTGCTTGCAGATAGCACCATTCCAGTATTCCAGTACTTGGTTTGATAGTTGTTCAGAAGGATGACATGAATCTCTACTATGCTAATCTGCACATCGCGTTAGTTGATAGAAATTGGATGGTGTTGCTAGTGATGCTAGTGAAGAGAAGCTAACTGTGTAGTGGCAGGCAGCTGCAGCCTCAATAGGAGGGACCCATGGATCTCTGAACCTGCTGATCAATGCAACTGGAATCCTTTCAATTCCAGATGTGATACATCCAGGTCTACATTTCAAATTTGAGCACAATGTCTCTGGTTGCATTTGATTGGTCGATTGGTTGCTGAAACTAGGCCATGTTCATGTCATGTTTCTTGTTGCAGAGACTACATTGAGCAAAGTTCAGAAGTCATCCCTGCTACTGGCATATGAAGTGAACGCCGTCGGCCCTGTTTTAGTGATCAAGGTATCACTGCTTCACTTCAACTTTCAACTTCATGTCGTGATGTGGTGTCGCATGCCTTATGGTTCTATCAGCATTACGTTGGTCTTGACGCACGCTTAGTCTGAATTAATCTGTTCTGTCAGCATATGTGGCCATTCCTGAAGGCTGGAGGTCGCTCTGAGACCGGCAAAGGCTTTTCATTGGTTGCAAATATGAGTGCCAGAGTTGGTTCAATAGGAGATAATGGTCTCGGAGGCTGGCATTCATATAGAGCATCTAAAACAGCACTGAATCAATGTATGCAGGCACTAAGATGCTCCACTTTGTCTGTACTAATCTGCTCTCCACAGTCCACACTAATCATAACATTACGAATGATCTGTCTGCATTAGTTTTGTAAAATGCTTTGCTGATGTTGTGCAGTGACAAAGACTGTATCAGTCGAGCTAGGCAAGAAGGACAACATCGCCTGCATCTTGCTGCATCCAGGAACCGTGGACACTGATCTTTCGCGTCCTTTTCAGAAAAATGTCGCTAAGGATAAGCTCTTCACAAGGGAGTTCTCTGTTCAGAAGCTACTATCCATCATCGACAATGTCAAGAAGAGCGACAACGGCAAGTTCTTTGCCTGGGATGGCCAAGAAATCCCCTGGTAATACAATCAATCAGCACAAATTTGTGCCCAATAATGTTTCTCTTTTTGTTCTACCACCAAAGCCAGAGTTCTATAAGGATCAAAATCCATTCTTTCTCTAAAAAGTACAAATCATCGATGTAGTTTTGTTTTTCCATTGATAGTACAACAATTAGTCCACTGTAGTTTAGTTGCAATTTGCAACATATCCTGTGAAATGTATATGTCTTCCCCATCCAGTCACTTAATAACCATGGTTAACCAAACCATTTCCTGACCGGGTATGATGGTGGTCGGATGGCCGATTTGACGGTTATCTTGCCAATTTCTACAAATCTTTGGCCAGCAAGATGATCAAAAATCATGTTAACTAGCTCGGTTAATTTGGTTTTGTTAACCCTTATTGATAAAAACATATGAAAGTAATTTCAAATGGCATTCTAACTATATGATATGTATAACACTACGGCTAAATGTGTTTTTAGCTTAATTATTACTTTATTAGTCAAAATTACAAATGTTGTTTTTTTCCTAAAAAATGTGAACGTTTTTGTGATGGCCTCAAATCAGGCCCTGGCCTGTATGTGAACAGTGTCAGCGGTACTGTAGCAGTTAGGTTAGGTTCTGTTTATATTAATTAGTTAAGAGTTTAGATTATATTAAATTTCTGTTTTTTGTTAGAGTAGTTAAGATTCTGGTTGTTAGATTAGATCGATCTTGTGTCTATATAAACAGGACCGATGCAATAGAATAAGCGCCGTGTATTCAGTTTGGCTTATGCCTTTCTTGTATCTTTGCCTCTTTGCCGCGTGGCCGCAACGGCGCCGTCGCGACAGAGAGGTCCAAGTCCTCAACCATCTACATCTTTTAAATATAGTTTGAGATAATTAGTACCTAACAATTTCGTGGAAACCCTAGCGGTGACAATTTTATACTTTGTGTTCAACTCACCTTGAGTTCTTGTGTCACTGTACTACTGTAATTTTTCACATGAACGATGGATCTGTACTGTTTCAGTCTCAAAAAAACACGCCTTCTGGATGTGGAAGGTGGTTGGCTACTTTATGTTGGAGCCACTGACCACTGTTTACTCTGTTCATCCCACAGAAATATTGATTTTTTAAACAAGAAAAATCAAGATTGCACTAAAGATCCATTTTTCTATTATGGATGGACATCGTGCTTATTGTTTTTTTTTGTGCAATATTCTAAGCTTTTTGTTTCATTTTTGTAGTTTTGTAAACCTTGGTTTTAAGTAGGTGACAAATTGTGATGAATTGTGGGCTTCAATAGCTTGTCACTGCTCGGCCTTATCTTTCAAATTTTATAAATTACTCTATTACAAGAATAATAAGGGTATGCTTGTCGGGTTTTAGCTCCACTTTTTTTCTATGAACTAGCTCCACCTTTTTTGTCATGTGGAGCTGGAGTAGAGCTAAACGTGTTTGTTAGGCTCTGAATCCAAACTAAACCACTTCAAAAAAATGCATAGTGCGGTGGAGCAGGGTTCAAATAGTTTCCGCTTCGTTCCAAAAAAGTCTAAAAAATTAGACACAAATATCGCTGAACTACCTCATCCGTATCTCCTAAAAGCTGAAGATAATTTATAAAACAGCTTGACCAAATACTTTTGATATATTCGAATCGTGATCGACAATTTCAATCTAGATATTTCAAGATATAGAACCATATAAAATTAAACAAATATTTAATTATAATATTATGAGAGCCAATGACCTTGGAATTAAATGCCCGTCGGCATCAAATCCAGTAGGCAAGCACACCCACCAGTCCGGCAGTCACCAACCCTTCGCGAACCTTCTAGAACCCCGCGAAACCATAGCCATGGCGGCCACCTTCCTCTCCCGGGCAGCCGCCGCCGCCTCCCTCCGCGGCGCCCGCTCGCACCACCGACTACTGTCATCATCTCTCGATTCTCTCCCCAAGGAAACCCTCCATCTTCCTCTCCTCCTCCTCCTCCCCACCACCACCGCCGCCGCCACGCTCCTTGCGGTCGTACATCCGGGCGCTCCGTGCCCCGCCTCGATCTCCGGTCTGACGGCTGCTTTGGGATTTTGTGGTGTTTGCGCGTGCAGGGGAGAGTCGGATGGGCGCGCGCCGGGTTCGGGTGCGTCGGGCCGTTCGGGTTCGCGGCGCGCTGCAACGCCACGTCGTCGACTTCCGCGGTGTCGGCGGCCGTGGGAGTCGCCAGCGCGCTGCCGCGGACGGAGCCCATGGTGTCGGCCGAGTGGCTGCACGCCAACCTCAGGGACCCCGACGTGAAGGTACCACGCTCAAATATCAGTATATGACTAGCAATCTGCACTTAACCTGTGAATTGTCTCTCACAGCCTCTCACTGTTTTACAGCTAATAAATTGAGGAGAATTGCTGGTTCGTTGTGCCATGTTGGCAGTGTGATTAGCGTCGATAGCACTACTAGTATAAATTGTAGGACGATTATTAGTGAATGTGTTAGCTATGTGGATTGCTAGTTGAGGAAAGAGGCATGAGGTCTTTATACAATATACTCCCTCCATTTCAAATTTCAAGGTGTTTTAGTTTGTCCTAAATCTAACTTTGACCAGGTATATAGAAATTAGAAAAATATATTAACACCTACAATACTAAATAAATGTAATATCCAGACATATTTCATAGTGGATTTAGTGAAACAAATTTAATGATGTAGGTGTTGGTGCATTTTTCTATAAACTTGGTCAAAGTTAGAGATGGTTGATTTAGGACAAAACCAAAACACTTTACAGTATGGAGCTGAGGGAGTAGATGTATATTGTATAGTACATTTAGGAAGGGTGCTGGTCTTCCATTCACCACTTTGTTTTTTTTTTTCATCTGTTGCTTCATTATGGTATAGTCTCAGTAAGATAAAAGGACTACAGTATAATGATCCTATAAAACAGTATTCACTGGACAACAATTTTCCTGCTAAAAATGTATGTCTTCAGTTAGTCCACTATGTCTCATCGAGTTACCCTCTTATTTTTGTCAAGGTACTTGATGCCTCTTGGTATATGCCTGCGGAACAAAGGAATGCAGTTCAAGAGTACCAGGTAAGGATTACAAGCCCTGTTGAGATTTTGCAGTTTGGAAACTCTTATCACCTGCTGTTATGTCATTGCACTTCTCTAATGGTTTCATGCTCTTATTTTACTGGTTCTTTTGTCATCTTAATTTTTCTGCTACCGATCAGTTCATTTGAAAGTATAGTAGCATTACTTCTGATGCTTTCAATGTGTTTCAATCTTGTTTCCAGGTGGCTCATATTCCTGGTGCTGTATTCTTTGATGTTGATGGAATATCTGACAGAACATCCAGTGTAAGTTCTATTCCCTAGTTTTTTTTTCTGTTAATAGTTAATCATATAGACTTTGTTTGTGTGGTAAATCATCCTGCTTTTCTGTTATAGTTCTTTATTAATGTTACCTCATAAATTCCCATAATATTGGTGTTTGCCATGCACTTGAGTTGTTTCCAAGAAAATTAAGTAGAGAAATAAAGGAATGCCCTGAATGGATTTTTAGGACAGGGCAGTAGCCCAATCCATGCACATAAATATCACTTGTAGAGGCAAACACCTTAAGTGCTGCTCATACTGATCAACAACAGAATCTTTAGCCAACACCAGAAAGTAGAAGGTCAAACTGGCAAAGTAAAATAGGGACAGATATATCACAACACAGTGAATACATGTGGATAGCGTCTTTTTTGTGTGTGGTGATCTCTGGTGGTCCCTGTCTTGGTCCTTTGATGTGTGTCTCAAAAGTGTTCCTAAGTTGTTGAAGTTTGATTTCTTCTAGCTGCTTGGTCAAGTTTAATGCTGTACTAGGTATTGTGGCACCTAAGTTTTATTTCCCTTTTTTGTTTGTATGTTTCATGTACTATTGTCAATCTTTACATGGATGTCTACTTATATTGCATTAAAGTGGATATATCTTATTTTTGTCAATGTTATCAAAACCATGCCCTTATCACTATAAGAACAGGGCACCAATCCATGATTTCTTTATATTGTTTGTTGTTGATCTGATAAATATTTTTTTCGCTTTGTTAATATCTTCATGCTTATATTTGATATCATTGAATGTATTCTCTTTTGAGTCAGCTGCCACACATGCTGCCATCTGAAAAGGCATTTTCTGCTGCTGTATCTTCCCTTGGAATCTACAACAAAGATGGCATAGTAGTTTACGATGGAAAGGGACTATTTAGTGCTGCTCGTGTTTGGTGGTAAGCTTCTTTCTTAACAAAACTAAGTAAAAACATTAAGGTCAAAAGTCAGACATAAACACCAGATAATCTTTTTTGTTCTTTAATGCTTATTAGTTCTGCGTACCAGTGCATTCACAGTATGTTTCTTTGTTATTAGATATTTAGATCTGATAATTGAATTAAGGTGTATGTGTGCTTCCTTGTTAACAGGATGTTTCGTGTTTTCGGACATGATAAAGTCTGGGTGTTGGATGGTGGTTTGCCCCAATGGCGCGCTTCTGGGTATGATGTTGAATCAAGTGCCTCTAGTGATGCCATCTTAAAAGCCAGCGCTGCTCGTGAAGCAGTTGAAAAAGTTTATCAGGGGGAATTGGTAAGTTATATTAAACCTCCTTTTTTGTTTGTTAATTGTTATAGCATTTCAACCTCTGTATAGCTATGGAGTTACCAACTTCTGAATGGAGATACTTATGCTAGTAGCTGCCATAAAGCTGCTTCACTTGACCGTTTAGTTATACAATTTTATTTATCTTTCTAGGTCGGTCCCTCCACATTTGAAGCAAAGTTACAGCCTCATCTTATTTGGAATCTTGATCAGGTTAGCGGTGTTAAAGGCCTGAAAAACTCGCCCATAGCATTTCTTTATCGCTTATCGAATTCATTCTGCATGTTTGATATAACTAATATGTGATTTTTCTCAGGTGAAAGAGAACATTGATGCCAAGACACATCAACTTATAGATGCTCGATCGAAGCCTAGGTACTGCTACTATTTACTTCTGGAAAAGTCAGATTAGTATGCTATAGATGTATGCTACATATTAAAGCTCTGCTTTAAGCTTAAGGATTCATTTGTTTACATGGTGATTTAGAAAAGAACTTTTTGCTATTTTGGAGGAACAATGGAAAAATCTTGCAGGAATCAACCAATACTCAAGCAACAAACTAATATTATACACAGGAGCAGACCCTGTGGCCCCAGACCATATTCCTCCCTAAGTCTAGTATAGTGATTTGGATAATCTCCATGGTCATTGTATTTGTCAAGAACTTTCATTTGCCAATTATTCAGTTGTTTAGCTGTTGTATTTTGAGTTTTCATTTTCGGTTTAACCATGTAATGCCTAGTCACCAACATAGTAGCATTGCAGACTGCTATGTCTGACCTCATAAAAACCTGAATGCTTTATTGAGTTATGTCTTTGTTGTGCTTATCATTGGTCTTGTACATTGACATGAAGCTTGCAATTCAGATTTGATGGTGCAGTTCCAGAGCCACGCAAGGGGATAAGAAGTGGACATGTGCCTGGGAGCAAATGTGTCCCTTTCCCTCAGGTGGAGACTTGCACTTGCCTACTCAGTTTGTACTACTGTCTTGCCCATGAGCTATGGATAGTTCGTTTTCCTTGTTGATCTTTGTTGTCTGTGGTTACTTGGATGGTAATCACCATACAATGCACTTTTATCTCATTTTAACATCATTTGGTCATATTTACTTTATTCTTTCGTTCAATTTATGAGGTATACACTATACAGTTTGGTTGATTGGATTGCAAGCATGTTAAATGAAGTTAGAAATCGACATTTTAATTTGTTAGTAGCCACGTGTCTTAACTCTTAATTACTGTAATGTGAACCTTAGATACTTCATAAACAATTAACTATGCTAGGATGTAGAATTTTTATAGCCTGTGGTTGCCTTTTCTTTGTAGCATGGGTATAAAAATTGTACTATTTGGATTTGATTGCTGTTCCAATTCATGAGTCATGACTAGAAGCCATTAATTATTCTGGTTCATTTGTGAGCATATTTTTATTTTTCGAGGTTTTTACTGAGTCTTAGTTGTCTTTCTGCAGTTGCTTGACAGTTCACAAAAACTATTACCTCCAGATGAGCTCCGTAAACGATATGAGCAAGAAGGTAATTTTTTTTATTCACGAAAGGTTCCGAATTCTGTCTGCTGATCATGCCCTCCAGAGAACATCCTACTCCACGCGGAAAGCATGCCTATTTCTTAATCTCAAAGCTCATCTTATGGCCTTCTGGGTCATTTCAAATGTCAGAGTAGCCTCTTATCTAGTTATCTATATTTTTGTATAATTTGATGGCTGAGTTCATTAACCTACTAGTGCCGCACTTGCAACAATAAGATATAGCTATGTCAATCTTGGCAATCACTTACTATGTTGTGATTTGCTATCAGGTATATCGCTTGATCAACCCCTCGTCACCTCATGTGGTACTGGTGTGACAGCATGCATACTAGCTCTGGTAAGACTCCCTGGGACTCGGAGCTCACAAAGATATCCTTCGCCATTGGTACATTACACGTTGCTATAACCTATGCTCTCTTTCTAGGGTCTCCATCGCCTCGGCAAAACTGATGTTCCCGTATATGATGGATCTTGGACTGAATGGGGAGCCCATCCTGACACCCCAGTTGCTATTGCTGCTTAGCACCATTTTTACAGACTTTGCAGGACCCTTGATTGTACCTCCCCTGCACCATGATCCCATGGAAGGAAGAAAGGAAGCAAAGGAAACCGAAGAGGTCGGCTGGGTGTAAGCTGGGGGAAGGAATGGACGGTATTCTGCCTTTTCACTCTAAATGGTTTTAAATTAGATATATGCACTGTGAATTATTATGGGCCATTAATCTGCTTTTGTCAAGTCCCTTTTATATGTTGGGACAATAATAAATAAGAACAAAAATATACTGAATGTGTCACAACTCACAAGTCGAATTTTTGTTTATGCCGTCGTGTACCTGTGTTCTGTAAATTATGTTCATTAAGTCGTCAAAATCAACTGCGGGCTGTAATCAAAATAAACAGGATGTTGCTCTAATGAGTGTCAAAATCAATCCAACTCTGCAGCTAATTTATTGCACTTGCTATCACACTTGTTATTCTTTAAAATAATAAATAATAAATATGATCTAAAGACATCTCTATTCTACTTGTTATTTGATTTGTTATTTTAAAGAACTCTATATTTTTCTCTCCATACTTGTTACATCTAGCAAACCAACTAAATCTGTTATTTCATCGAGTATTGAACTTGTTTAATTGTTTTTATTTTATTTGTATGTATATAAATTGATATAAAGTTATATTTGACAAGTACATTAGGGTGAATAGCAAAATAACAAATTAATTTGAATTAGACTTGTTATTGCTATGAATAATGGAGATGCCTCGCTCGTCCTAGACGACTGAGTGCATGTACCTGTGCTGCTGCTGCCTGTCGCAAGTCACAACAGAAGATGTATAGCTCAAAGCGTCGGCCGGCGACAGGTACGTCGCCATCGGCATCCTCCGAGTCCATGTACCCCATCGTGCCGGCGAGCACCGTGGTGTGCGAGTCCCGGCCATGGTCGACGAGCCTGGCGAGGCCGAACTCGAAGTGGCCGAGCTTGGCGTTGAAGGCGACGTCGAGCATGATGTTGCTCGGCTTGATGTCGCGGTGGACGACGCATTGCTCCCACTCCTCGTGCAGGGAGAGCAGCGCCGACCCGATCCCTAGCACGATCTCGTGCCTGCGAAATCAATGGAGCGTGAGATCGTCGGCTCGTCGTACGCCATGGCTAAAATGGCTAAAGCTCCGAGCTTTGCTAGCCAATTTTAGTTCCACCCTGCCTACGTAAGCGGGCTATGAGCTACTCTCCTCTCAGACTGGTCTTTTGAGATTGCCAGTTAATTTTAGTTTCATTTCACCCACGTAAGGAGGCTACGAGCTCCTTATAAGGAGAGTAGTCACTTTTTTGGGATGGAGAGGACTTTTATTTATAAGGGTGTGTCGGATACGTATGAACTTCTGAACGAAAGGCGAGAGTGAGTGGAGCTAAAACCTAACACTAACACAACCTAACCAAAACAGCCAACAATCAACTCAAAACTGAAGAACGCTGGAACTGTTCAAGGTCTGTGTTACCCGAGAACACGTGGGAAACCAGCAATGCAGCCATATCCTATTCTTGACAATGCCCCTCCCATGAAAACTGGCTTGCTGTTCAACAACAGCGCTCCTGGAATTCCTGTTTGAGAAAGTCGTGAATCTATCGTGCACCAAGTCTGGCTTGCTTGCATCCTGTTGACACAACAAGGCAGTCTGCACTTTAGACTTTACCCAGGAACAGAAGGATGGTCTCTACTCTCTAGCTTCAGGTCTCACAGCTAATGATTCTCAAATGATGCCAGTATACTAAGGGGTTTGGTTTGAAGGATTAAATTTTAGTCTTTTATCATATCGATACTATTTTAGAGTATTAAATGTAGACTATTTACAAAACCCATTAATAATCGATGGATTATTTGCGAGACGAATTTAATGAACCTAATTATGTCATGATTTGACAATGTGATCTACAGTAAACATTTGCTAATCATAGATTAATTAGGTTTAATAAATTTGTCTTGCGAACTATCTTCCGATTCTACAATTGTTTTTATAATTAGTTTATTTTTAGTCCTTCAATTTGATGTCAAAACATCCAATATGACACAGATTAAATTTTAATCCATGGAACCAAACACTCCCTAAGACTTCCAAGCATTTCCGAGCTATTGCCTGTATCCTATGAAATGTGAAGTATGGTCAGTATCAGATTCATAGTTATACTTCTTGAACTCATACAAATTTGCTCGCAGTAATTCAGTGATCCTAAAAAAGTGTTCCTGGTGATAGAAATAGTCATAGTCAAAGAGACAACACGTGATGCTCATGTAATGGATCATATCTGTTCACAAACTACAGAAGCTTGATCTCATCCAAACTCTGACCAAAGAAGTCCTTATCAATTTTAATTCCCTTAAAGCAAACATGTGTTCATGTCTGAAGATCATGTGCTTGGACAACCTCGCTGAATGCAGCTGAGCCAAGGTATTCTGCAACATAATATCTTCTAGACATAACCGAGTTCATGAAGATGGAGAAATCTATGTTGTCTTGGAAGTCAGTCATGTTCTTGTGGTGGACAATTCTCAGTTCAAATACCTCATATTCTTGATGGAAATTAGGAGAGCAAGATCAACACTTGTCTCTGGATCTTCTTCCTCAGCCTTAAAAGTAGTAGAAGGTTGGACACATACACAAATCCATGTATGTATGTGGGTGTATGTATTGCATTGGTGATAAACTGATAGTTTCCTGTTTTAGAACGGAGAGTACACTTGTATTCAGATTTCAGAGAAGTTGAAAGATTGCAAGAGCATCAAGTTCTCCATTTTTCAGACAAAACTTGTAGTAGAACAGAACAGAGTTCACAGGGTGGTAGCAGTAGTATTGGTAGTACACAACATATATAGGCGCTTATTATGAGTCCACTCTTAACAGCATACATGCTTCGTCAACTTTGCCGCAGATTGTTTTCACTTTCACCCACTCCTTAGTTCTTACTATCTTAGTAGAACAGCTCACTGTCACTGTAGCTGCTTGCCAATCCTTCTTGAGATACTGGGTACCTCCAGCCAGGTAGGGCAACTTAAGAACTCACAAGAAACCCACAGAGTTATTCACAGCCGTAGATGCAGGGTCATCTCATTTGCAGTAGGATATCATGCCTCTAGTAAGGTAAGGGGTTTCCTCCAGGGATGTGTTCATCAGGCACCAGCAGGAGCAGCATGTCTCAAGGAGACCAGAGCTCTATGCCACAGATAACTGCGGCGCGGAGCGGCGTTGGTTAAGAGATCTACTTATGGCCCTGATGGTGTTTGGAGTTGTCCTGCAGCAGCCCCCAATGAGGACAGCCCCATCTTTGCACCATTCGTTCACGTAAGAAACAAAATCACCGTCCGACACACCGGTTGATTCCTGCACAGCGAATGCAGCAGATATTTAGAGTTCTAGGCCAGCCTCAGATATACTGTCAAAGATTATATTAGTTGGACTTACTAGAGAATTGTGTTTATATTTAACAAAAAGATTCTTTATTTTTCCCATGTTTTCAAACAAAAGTTACAGGGACAGGTTAGTGGAGTGGTGGTACAGTTTTTTTCAGTTCAGAAAGAGCATACTCAGAAAGCAGAGTATTTGATTTCCATGTTTTCATGTTCAGAAGAATGTTTCTGCTAAAATCTATGTTTATGATCTGAGATGAACTTACCACCCACTCCTTTTTCTCAGCATCATATCGCTCTCCGCTATTGGGGTATATCAGAATCGGCTTGTCTGTGACCTGTGGTAATGCAGAGTAATCAGGTAAAGAGATACAGAGCTTGGTCAGTTAACATGGTTTATATGATTTGTGCGAGCACAAAATAAGTAGGTAACATGACATGCACATTCTTTTCACCAGGGCAAAAGAACTGAGCTTAAACATATTTTATTAACTAAAAGGAATGTATAAGCATACGTACCTTTCGAATGGAGAGTATCAAGCCATGAATAAATCTTGGAGGTGTGCAGTTTATTCCGACCGCGCCAACCTTTGAACACCCATTAGCAATTGTGGCGCACTCAATTAATGAGTCTCCGCTCACAACATGAACTCCATCTTTTGAATTAAATGAGAACCACGCAGGGATATTGATGTTACATTCCTCAAGAAGTTCAACATAAGCCTAATGAAGACCAGTGAGTGAACAAATAGAGATTATTTTGTAAGAACAGGTGTTAAATGTAAGGCAAAAGATCCCTGATGTAAGTAGCAATGAACAGCCTACCTGAGCTTCCAGTTTGTTGGGGATTGTTTCAAAAGCGATCAAATCAGGACCTGCTTCTGCAAGAACTTCAAGCCTTCGCCGATGAAAATCTTTCAGGAACTCTAATGTGCCAGCTTCACCATAATCCCCACTAGTAAACACCAAAAAGAAAGGGGAAAAAAGCACAGTGATTACCCAGAAACAATATGGGAAATGTATAATGTATTCTCTATCAAGTGGCTAAAAGTACCTGTACTCGGAGCCATCGGCAAGATAGGCCCCGTAACTTCCAATGGAAGCTGCAACCAGAATAGGATGTTGAATGGGAGTGGACTGATCTAGATGTTCCTTCAGAAACATCTCACGCGCTTCAAGTGCGATCTCAACACTCTTCGCGAGTAAGTCTTCACTTTGTTCTTTTGTAAATCCCTTGGACTCGAACCCTTGAATTGTAGCCTGCGACATCAAATACGACTATTAGTATTGTCCACAAGAGAATACCACAGATTGGAAGATTGAGTGGAAGACTGGAAGTATATAATGGACCTGGTAGGATGCTGTGATAATAACATTTGCACCTGCTTCTAGGTAGTCTAAATGCACCTGTACCATCATATACATAATAACATAAGGAGAATAGTGTGATGCCATAATCTTTCAACAGCTATTTGCAAGTGAAGGAATTGGTCAGTGGTCACATTAAAAATCAGTAAGTTACATTTATTAGGTAACTACAGAAAGGGAAAAAAATGGAATGTTAGTGACTCTTAAGCACCAGTAACTTAGAAAACTGTAAAAGGCTAAGGTGAATTTTAAGTCTAATATTCTCCTCGCGTTGTTTCCATGACAGTACCAATTAATTTTGACATCCCAATCCATAATTGTTGGGGGGAAATATTTCATCCTCCAGAAGTCAAAAACACTTCATGTCAATACAAGCAAAAGAAATGAAATCAAAAGCTTTGGTCTCCGAAGATCCTAAAAAGCATCAAGGTTCCGCTGTATTCAGAGCCCTATACAGCGGAGACCTCCGTCAAGCCCCAAATCTGAGCTCAAGCCATGTTTTAAAGTTTTAATTTTTAAATAGTCTAGATGACAAACAGATAAGACTTCACTTATACTTTCAAATTGGAAACTAATCTCTACTACTCCAAAGAGAGAGTTTCGTCTGTCTACCAGCAGAAAACCACCTTCTCCCTGAATTTTTTTTACAATGTTTTTTTTAAAATTAATCAAATTTGGTAGATGAATTTTAAAAATTGAAAAATTGGGCTCCCATCGACGGACCATCGGCCGAACGAAGCCATGTGAGGCTTGGTTCGGTCGTTGGTCGGCCGAATCAGGCCACGTCAGCCTGGTTCGGCCGATTTACTGTCGAACCAAGCTCAATTCAGCAGTGAATACTGTGGGGGCAAATTCAGCAGCTGGCATGCACCCTTTTGAGGAAGACAGATGAACCATCAAAGCAGCATGTTTGGATCTTCTATCAAGTCAATACTTCAATAGCTCCTTGGATCCCCAAATTCAGACAGCCCACAGAAGCTGAAGCACAGCAAATCACTGGATTTCCATGCTTTACTATTAAAAAAAAGAGAGAGAAGGGAAAAGGAATCCTGGTTTGATGGATCATGTGAACACATCATGCCTACATGCTAGCATGACATGATCTTGCCCTGCCCATGATGCAGAAACCTTATTCTAATGGAGCATTTCCAATGTTCTTTTCAGGTGGAGATATTTCCAAGTTCCAACACTCTGGGAGCAAGAAAAGATGGCATCTTTTCTTTCGTAAAAAAAAAAATCAAGAATCAAGGTGGACAGATCGCCGTGGTTTTAGTCCAGCTCGACGAATTCATCGGACAGCAGGAGACGAAGCCCAGATGGTAGAAGCAAATCGTAGCAGGCAAGAAGAAAGGAAGGGAGAGAGTCGCCGGACGGCGAGGTGGGTTGGGTGCCGGTGGGGATCCGGCGCTCCGGCTCACCTTGCGGATGAGGTGCGGGGAGGAGAGGAGGCACTTGGCGCTCCAGAGAGGGTCGTTGAGGTCGGCGCCGTTGGCCTCCAGCTCCGTCGCCAGCCCGCCGTCCGTCACCAGCCTCCCGCCGCCGGCCTCCACCCACCTCCGCACCGCCGACGCCGCCGCGCCGCTCTCCTCCAAGCCGCCGGCGCTCTTCCCCACCATCTCGACCTCCTGCTGCCGCTGCCGCTGAAGCCTACGCTTTGTGGAGTGAGTGACTGCAGCAATGGATTCCTGCGACTTGGATTTAGGATTTGCTCGAGGTGGATTTATAGGATTGAAAATGGAGGGAGAAGACAACCTCAAGAAAAAAAAAAGGGAAATGCTGACACGACAAGGGTTTACAGTAAGTCCCTTTATATCTCTTTCTTTTTTATTTTTTTGGATGGTTTTATCAAAATATGCTTTAATGACTTATTTTTATTAACTTAGATAGTTTTATATATCATCCTTAAAAATGGTATCATAATTTAAATGCATATTTTACGAGTAGCAAACTGTCAATTTATTCTCTTTTTCAGATAACATGGGTATCTCTAATTATCTATTCTACTTCGTTGTTCATATAAAAATTAGTTCACTGTTCAACATCTTATGAGTTTTACTGATAAGAGAAGATGGATGATAAAGGATTGTTCGGTAAAACTCCAAATTTAAAATAGATATAGAGTTGTTGAGAGACGCTCAACCTGCCAGCCTTTATGAGTATTAACTTTTGGAATAGCTTGTCCGATTCATTCATAAAAAAATTAAGAATCTAGTATAGTTTAGTATAGAATTGAATATCTAGTATAGTTTAGTATAGAATTAAATATCTAGTATAGTTTAGTATAGAATTAAATATACAGTATAGTTTAGTATAGTTTGGCTCGGCTCTAGCTTCGTTCGGATCGAAAAGCTAAACCAAACAATAATCACCTTCAGTTTTACTTCTTGAAGATTTCTGATTATGTACTCGGATACATATGCAATATTGTTTATTTTCCAACAACTCATGACTTTTATTTATAAATTTCCCTGAGATGAATTTGTTTGATGAGACTTTTTGTTGCAAAGCGTGCAAGAGTTGAGGTGCAGCTCTCCACGTCTTGCACCAAAGGTTGCTTATCAAAATACTTTGGTTTGGATGACTCAATTGTGGTGTGGCTACCATACTTTTGTGCTTTTGCCAACAACATGCATTTGTCATTATTTGCGCCCAACTAAACTAAGGCACCGTTTGGTTCTTCAGTCCCAAATTTTAGTCCCGTCATATTGGATGTTTGGATGCTGTTTTGGAGTGTTAAATGTAGACTATTTATAAAACTCATTCATAATCGGTGGATTATTCGCGAGACGGATCTAATTAGCCTAATTACGCCGTGAATTGACAATGTGATGCTACAGTAAACATTTACTAATCATGGATTAATTAGGCGTAAAAAATTGTCTCGTGAGTAATCCTCCAATTCTGTAATTATTTTTATAATCCGTTCAAGTTTAATCCTTCAAATTGATGTCCAAACATCAGATGCGACACGGACTAAACTTTAGTCCACGGAACCAAACACCACATAATATAGGAAGATAAGTCATGCTCATTCTAACTCACTTTCTAACGCGTACACGTACTATCGGTAACAAATAATTTATACATAGTAAATAGTTAGTAAAACAAAATATTCATAGCTAACCTAACTTTGTAAGAACATTACGAGTTATTATTATTGTTGTTGTCTGAAAAATGCACGAAATTGACAAAAGCAATAAAGCAACCTGAAATTTGCAAGAGATAATCTGTTTTATATGAAATCATGTTCCTGTCCCTAGCATGCACCATGCAAAACAGGAGCTTGTAAGGTGACAGGTTCATTGCACCTGGCCATGGTTGGGTTTCTTCCGGACCTAGCCGTACACTCGTAGTGACTAGTGGGAGAACAGGTCAAGAAGAAGTCAAGCAAACGATCATGGTAAATTGATGAGCTTAGTAGTAGTGTCCACTGTCCAGTTTTTCAATCAAATTAAAGAGCTAAAAAATTGAATTAAATAAGTACGAGGTGAAAATTGTTTTTTCGACCGTATCAATTTTTATCAATACAAGTAAATGTTGTACATTCTCATATTTCACAACTCCACGGTTTACATGGTAATACTTCACTGGTGTTCTTATGAGTTTATCATCTACAAACGAATCTATTAAACCTAATTTGCCAGAAAAAATATACTATATAGTATAATTAAACACAATGTACTTCTTAGCTCAATGGTTAAGGTTGCTCATTGTTACTCAACCGTGAGGTCTTTGGTTTGATTCCCACTAGCCGGGTATTTTTCATTTTTTTTCATTGCGGTTTTTTCCTTGACTTGAAAAAGCTATGAATTAAATAGCATTTTTTATTTTTAGACTTAGAAGCTCGCTCAAGCTTCGTAAAATTTCTGGCTCCATTACTATTAATGATAAATTAATTATATTTAATAGATTCGTCTCACAAATTAGCCTACACTTCTAACAATTAATTTTATAATTAACTCATATTTAATCTTTTAATTAGCATATATGATATGATAACAACTAAACTTTAACCCCAGTGATCCAAACACCCTAACACCCCTAGTTGTCTCTGGAATTCTGGAGGCCGGACGCAGAAGCAACCCAAACCAGAACGATTGATCCGTCGAAATAATCAGCTGCCCAAACTCGATCCAAAGCAATTTAGCAGTGCCAATCAGTGATACGTAATTGCATCAAACGAACAAATCAGCACGACGGATGCTCCAGCACACCTCTCTCGAAAAAAAGGATTGAAGGATGCTGCAGGTACCAATCTGCCATTATTAGGAGAGTTGCAAATCTGCTACTCCACGGAATCGATTGTTTGCAGTGCGGTTTGATTCAGATCGAGATGCAACGAACGAATGAATGAATGACAACACGCGAGGTGGCGTTATCAGCGGTGTTGATGGTGGTGGATGATCAGGGCAACGCCTGCCTAACTTTGTCATGTGTCAGCAGCAGGTTAGCTCATCTTTCCAGCTTGAGCTTACTCCGATCTGACAACTTGTCTCGTGGACAACTGCATTTGGCCCAGCATCAACATGATTCATGCGTCAGATAGCACAGCTAGTTTGCACAAAGAGTCAAACAGAGCAAGCAAAGATCAAAGAGAACCTTAGAAACCGGGAACCGGGAACTTGGAACGTTCGTTCCGTTCCGAGAACGCGGGAACAATCTCGTTCTCGTAGTGTTAAATCCTAGTTTTAGTAGCGTACCGCGTACCACGTTCCCGTTCCTCGATGCCATCGATCCGGGAACCTGGTTACTAAGAAGAGAACATATCAGGTACGAATCAGTGTAACTTGGAAATAAATTAGGAATCAAGTTCACCGGACCAGACGTTGATCCGATGGAGGACTACTGGTACTACTTTAAAAGTCATCAGTAAATAGAGGGTATAACTGCAAAACAACAGTGCCCTATTTGGAACCAGTTTTTAGAAACTACACTATACTACATCTATGACAATATCATAGTTTATAATACTACAGTTTTAAAAAAAGTGTTTCGTACCAATGTTTTCAATAATGTAGATTGAATAAAGTATTTTAATATTGCAGTTTACTTTATAGACATTTCAGATGGAGTTGCCAAACACCTTTCAGTATATAATATTGTAGTATTGCTCAATATTGGGTTCCCAATCAACATTTTATGACATTGATTCCTAGTTTCTAAGGTTGTTCGGGATAAATGGTTTGTATCAAGTATGTTCCCAAATTGAATGAGAGCTAGACGTGTGCGGTGAATGGATGAGCAAGCAGCCGAGAAAATAACAAACATGCTAACTTGCATCTGCATGGGCATGGCAAGTAATCCCTCCATCTCACAAATAAATATAGCTGATAAACTAATAATGAAAATAAAATATTAAAGTGCATTCCATTCATTAATAAGAAAATAGTATAGTGATGTAGTGCGGCTGTTTTATAATATAAGTCCTTTGATTTGTTTTCAAGTATTTTTTATAATTTTACCAAGTCTTAAAAAATATTAATATTTCTAATATCAAATAAATAAATTATTAATATATGTTTTAGATAGATTTAATGAAACTAATTTGATGTTATGGTTGCTAGTATATTTTTTATCAAATTATTTAAAGTTAGAATGCTTTAATTATAAAGGAGACATGCAAGGATATTGGAGGCGAATGATAGGTAAGATTTTAAAAACAAAATGTTTTTAACAAATTGAAATCCTAGAAGTAAATTTTTAGACAGATGGAGTATCAGTTTGGACGTTTGCTTCACAAATTCAAAAAAAAAAAGTCAATAAACTCCAAACTGCTCGTGCACGCCGTGTGAATAATACCTGTGTCGTTTATTTCTCAGTCGAGTCACTGGAATGGTGAAATATACCCAGATTTCCTCCCATCTTTTACCTGAAAACACAATGAAAATGTTAACCAGGTCTTTGTAAATTCCATTTGCATTAGCAAGCAAAAGTGATTGACTTTATCTCCACAACTTGTGTTTCAGATGATGATGATCTGAGTTTGGTTTAGACAATAAGTGTCTCTCTCATGATCATCCACTATCAGCTGCCTAGACTATCCAATCTTGATGCATCTGATGTTAAGATAGATGGTCTAAACATTACATCCAGATGGATGGGAGAATGGTTAATGCTACTCTGGCTACAAATTATTAGAATTTAGAGGGTCTCATTTGGATCCAGAATTGCTGGCAATACCTTTTCTTGGAGCCTTTCATGAGCATCTACATAAAGATGCCATTGTGACAGGTTGAACAAGCAACCTACCAGTGCTGATCTGGTTTGAGTGTGCATAATGAAAAAAGGAGGTGCAAAATAAGAGGAGAATAAATTCATCAGCATATTTGGATAATATGATTAGATAATAAAATGAAAAAAGAATTATATATATATATTACGTTCCCTCCGAAAACATGTCACGAGTATTTTGATAGCTTATATCATAAAGGAGTATGCACCACTTGTTTCCAAAGTTTTTGACTACAGAAGTTGCATTCTGAACTATACGCTAGGCTTAACCTGTACACACAACTTTTCCCATGCATGCCAAAAAAATTACTGCCATGGGCAAGAAAAAGAGAAGGGGAACGGAGGCTGATTAAGTGTTACCCTTTCAATTTAGTTCTTTGACTCACCTACTGTCATCCAGTTCACATATTGTATCAGATACTTAAAATTGCTGTGTTTTTGTCATCCAATTCACATGTTGTATCAGGTACTTGAAATCATCTCGTCATCCAGTTGGCATGTGGCAACAGGCACCTCAAAAATCTAATGCACAAACATCACATCCACGTGAAAACGGCACAGATGTCATGGGGCATGAGCCTTGCATGTCAACTGATCCAACACTTCCGCTGGTTAGTTTTGGCTGGAACTTCTATGATCTTCACATCGTCCGTCTCACTATCAGAGCTGTCACAACATATGTCCGGCTCTCGTGGTCTATGTATGATCCCTTCGTTGTTTTTCCATGTGCCAGTGGATAAAACTGCAATGTCTTGTCCATTTTGTGAGATATCAGAATCCGCTTTCATAACTTCTTCACCCTTCACACTGTCTGAAAATGTAGCTGCTTCTGAAAGAACACAACCTGTGAGCTTGCCAGCATTTCTGCAGATGCTATAATTGGCTTCTTCTGATGCTGCAACATCTTTGATGTCTTTATTATTTATGCCAGAGTCTCCACCATCTAGGATCATTTCTGAACTATCACCAGATGTTTCTGCTTCTGATTCTCCACCCCTTATGGCATCTTCGTTATTGGATCTATCAGATGTGTCTGCCTCTGACATAGCATCATCCAGCCTGACACTTTCAAATTCTTCCAGCAGTAGTTCTCGTATTCTCTGTCTTAGATCAGAAGCATCTTCAGACTGGAACCAAGTACGACTAAACTGTATAACCAATACAACCTCATATTAGAATTTTGAATACACGCTGAAATCTAAACAGATGAAGTGTTACAAGACACAAGAACACAAAAGAGATGGCACCACTAACCATGTCAAGATTATCTCTTGTGAATCTTTCTGGTGCCTCTCTTATAAACCGTTCAATATAATAAAGCATGAAGATACCACAGTCATATTCATTGTGCTGCTGTGGAACCTGGGAGCAGTAAAATATTTTTTAAAGTACTTATTGCAGCATAACTGTATTCTGAACAATTATGCAACACACATATTCAATATGCAAGTAGTCAGAGGTGCACAACAGCACTGAGTTCATAATCTTCCATAAAATGTTAATTGGTTAAAAATATTTTGTCTGACAAGGTTGCTTACATGAACTTTTTCCTTGTGTATATTCCTAGGAAGATCTTCCCAGATCGTCTCTGAAATTGAAATGTCAGGGGGATGATTCTTCCATAAATGGCACCATTCTGCTTCAAGGTATCTATAACATGCATATAGTTGACAACATGAGAGTTGTGACAGACATCACTTGAGCTATAACTCAGTATCAAGTAAGTTGTCCACAAAATAGTGGTGCATAAAAGTAGAACTTGTAACACTCTGAAGAATATATCAGTTGTAATTACTAAGACAACAAAATATAGCAGAAACAGTTGAGATATGTCACTCACCTCGCAACTGTGTCAAAAATCTTAGCGCTATGATGAATCTCAAGGGAGTCCAGGTGAAGTATGATTGGCCCTGAATTAATCTCCTTTGAAGGAATGCAAATAATTATCAAGCTCCAATGTGCCCTGATTTTGAAATGCAGACAGGCAAAGTTATCTTAAATCACAGTACACAACCATGCGAGGTTGGCATAAAAAGCATGCTGGTACTAACTGTTAGAGTGTGTGTGTGTGGGACTGGTGTGTGGGCCCTGGGTAGGCCCCTCATGTAAGGCTCCCCTTTTATCCTCCCAACCCAAGGGAGAGGAATCTATCTAGAACCTTCCTACATGGTATCAGAGCCTTAGGCTCCTCCTCTTCTCTCCTTCCTCGCCGCCGCCGCCGTCTCCATGGCCGGCGAGCTTCCTCCGGCGAGCCCCACCTTCTCCTTCTCGTCTCCGGCCTCCTCCTCTCCTTTTCGTGGTCTGGGTACCGCCACAATGACCGGATCCGCTTCTCTCCCACTCGGATCCGTCGCCGGGGCGGCCGGATCTGGGGTCGGCGGCCTCCCTCCGCCGGGTTTCGGCCTCTCCCCGCCCTGCCTCGGCGCCGCCGGCCTCCCCCCGCCGGGGTTTGGCCTCTCCCCGCCCTGCCTCGGCGCCGGCAGCTTCCCCCCGCCCTGCCTCGACGTCGGCGTAGCCGGTTCTGCCGCCGCCGGGCTTTCCCCGGCCGTTTTCGCCGCCGGCCCGCCCGCCCCGCCTGCAACAGCCGCCGGGCCGGCCGGATCTGGGGCCGGCGGCCCTCCCCTGGTCCCTAGGGCGCCGGACACCACCCCCTCCGCCACGGCCGTGGACTGGCCGGCCCTGGGGGGGCCTCTCTTGCTGCTGCCGGCCTCCCCCAGGCCCCGGGGGCGCCGCCTCACCTTCCCCCGACCATGGCCATGTTCTGGCCGAACCTGAGTGGACCGCCCACCCTCCCTTCCACTATGGCCTCGGGCTGGACGGCCCCTACTGATGTGGTAGCTGCCGACGCTGCCCTTGCTGCCGCCCTTGCCACTGCCAAGACCGCTGCCGCTGCTGCCCGGTCGCGCGAGCGGGCAGCCGCTCTTGCTTGGGAGAACGCTCGCCAGACCGCGGATGCTCTGGCCCAGCATGTCGCTGAGGCCGAGCATCACCTCGGGCGGGTTGACCCCACTGCCACCCCGACTCCAGCTGTCGCCACAGATCCGGGTACCGCACAGCTCCACGCCCAGGCGGCCGGTGTCCAGAACATCCGGGCGCTTGTGCCAGTCACCCTGGATCCCTCCTCGTCCTCCTACGCCCGCTGGCGCGACCTGGTGCTCCTCACCCTCCAGCGCTATGCCCTGGATGACCACGTCCTCATCGACACTCCGGTGGTCGCCCAGGGGTTCGTGTGGCGACGCATGGACAGCGTGGTGCTGTCATGGATCCTTGGGTCCATCACTGTCGAGCTCCAGGACATCGTGCGAGAACTGGGTGGCACCGCTCGGCAGGCCTGGGTTGCGATCGAGGGGCAGTTTCTTGGCAACCGCGAGGCTCGTGCTCTCTAGTTGGACGCTGCTTTCCGCACCTTCGTCCAGGGAGATCTCTCCATCTCGGAGTACTGCCGTCGCATGAAAGGGATGGCGGATTCTCTTCGTGACCTTGGCGAGCCTGTTGCGGACCGCACCCTTGTCCTCAACATCCTCCGTGGTCTCGGAGACAGCTACGCCCATCTCCGGACATGGATCACCAGGACAGTGCCGTTCCCCTCCTTCCGCAAGGTTCGTGATGACCTTGTCCTCGAGGAGCTGACCCGGGGACTCGCTCCCACCTCTACTACCGCGACTGCCCTAGTCACCCCCGGCTCCATCCGGGCGGTCTCCCACCCACCGCCGTCGCCGGCTCCCTCCCTTCTTGGGACACCCACCGCCGGTTCCCCCACTGGCGGGGGGGCCGTGGTGGCGATCGCGGTGGCGATCGTCGTCGCCGGGGAGGGGGGCGTCGTGGTGGTACTGGTCGCGCTCCGGCTCCTACCTCCGCCATGCCAGCACCTGCCGCCGGGAGTGCGCCCTGGCCATCCTTCTCCAACCCATGGACGAGGCGCATTTCCATGTGGCCGGGACAGTTCACTCCTCGACCTCCTACTCCGCCTGCGGCCATGCTCACCGGGTGGCTGGTCCCGCCTGCTCCTTCGGCATGGGGCCCGTGGTCCGGTGGGTGGGATCAGACGGCCCTCGCGCAGTCATTCAACACCATGGCGTTGACTCCGCCGGCCGCTACGGATTGGGTGGCCGACTCGGGTGCTTCCTTCCACACCACTCCCCATGATGGTATTATCTCCACTCACAGGCCCCCCCACCCATCTCACCTTTCTTCCATCATGGTTGGGAATGGCTCCTGTCTTCCGGTCACCTCCGTGGGTGATGCGACTCCTTGTGGGTCTTTTCGCCTACAAAACATTCTTGTCGCTCCTGACATTGTTCATAACCTACTTTCCATTCGTCAATTCACCACTGATAATTCTTGTTCTGTTGAATTTGACTCTTGTGGTTTGACTGTGAAGGATATGGCCACCCGGCGTCCTCTTCTCCGCTGTGATAGCACTGGACCCCTCTACACGCTTCGTCTTCCACCTTCCGCTGCTCCACCTTCGTCCGCCCTTGCCACCACAGCGTCTTCCACACTCTGGCACCGCCGGCTTGGTCATCCCGGTGTCGACATTTTGGCTCAGCTTTGTCGTAGCTCCTCTATCCCTTGTACTAGGGCCACTAGTGAGCACATTTGTCATGCGTGTCAATTAGGTCATCATGTTCGCCTACCTTTTTCTATTTCCTCCTCGCATGCTGTACATGCGTTTGACCTTATTCACTGTGACTTGTGGACCTCTCCGATCATGAGTATTTCTGGTTATAAATATTATCTGGTTGTTCTTGATGATTTTTCTCACTACTCATGGACGTTTCCCTTGCGGTCCAAGTCGGATGCCTTCCCCTCGCTCACTCACTTTTTTGCTTGGGTCTCTACTCAGTTTGGGCTTACTATCAAGGCTGTCCAATGTGATAATGGTCGTGAGTTTGACAACTCTGCTTCCCGGGCTTTCTTCCTCTCGAAGGGAGTCCAGTTGCGCATGTCTTGTCCCTATACCTCCCCTCAGAATGGCAAGGCTGAGCGCATGATTCGTACCACTAATAATGTTATGCGCTCCATGCTCTTTCAGGCTTCGGTTCCCGCTCGCTTCTGGGCTGAGAGTCTCCTTACTGCCACCTATGTGCTCAACCGCCTGCCTTCTAAGGCCACGAGCGCTCCCACCCCTCACCATGCCTTGTTCGGTACCCCACCTTCCTACACTCACCTTCGTGTTTTCGGGTGTGCTTGCTATCCCAACACTTCTGCCACTGCTCCTCATAAGCTTGCGCCCCGCTCGACCCTGTGTGCGTTTCTTGGCTACTCCCCCGATCATAAGGGGTACCGTTGCTTTGACCTCTCCTCTCGTCGTGTTCTTATCTCACGACATGTCATCTTCGCTGAGTCTGTCTTTCCTTTCTCCGTTGACTCCACACCCACCACCAGCCTTGAGTTGGACTCCCTGTTTTCTACTGACCCGGTGGTTCAGCCACCTTTGTCTTCTGTAGGTACATCACTGACTGCTCCGGTGGCTCTCCCGCCTGCTGGCGAGCCGTGTGTGGCAGCGGAGCTGCCCGCCGTGCCGCCCGCGGCCCCTGTGCCCCCGGCTGTGCCACGTGCGGCCACTCCTCACCAGCCGGTGTGGCCCTCCGTGCCATGCGCGGCCCCGACGTCCTCGTCCGTGCAGCCTGCGGCCCCGTCCCTGTCGCCTCCCGTGCCTGGGGTTGGCCCGCTGTTGCCGTCGGCGTCGTGTTCCGCCCCGGACGCGGCCCCGGCCGTACCCCGTGTCCCGCGACACCTGCTGCGCCACGCGCGGCCCCGACATCTTCTTCCCGCTACGCCAACCCTGTTCGGGTTTACCAGCGCCGTCCGACGGTGGCTGCACCGGCCTGCTCTCGCGCCGAGCCGCCGGTGTACCACCCGCCCCTCCTCCACCGCGATCCCCGCCACACTCACCCGATGGTGACTCGGCGGGCTGCGGGGGTCCTCCGTCCAGTTGACCGCCTGGTCCTCTCCGCCGCTACGGAGCCGCCAGTCTCTCCCGTACCCTCCACTGTTCGTGGCGCCCTGGCGGATCCTCACTGGCGCCACGCGATGGAGGAAGAATATGCGGCCCTTCTGGCCAATCAGACCTGGGACCTGGTGCCTCGCCCCTCTGGCTGCAATGTGGTCACCGGCAAGTGGATTTGGACACATAAACGCAAGGCAGATGGCTCGCTGGATCGCTACAAGGCTCGCTGGGTCCTCCGGGGTTTCACCCAGCGCCCTGGAGTTGACTATGATGAGACCTTCAGCCCGGTGGTGAAGCCTGCTACTGTCCGGACCGTGCTCTCCCTGGCTCTTTCGAGGTCCTGGCCAGTTCACCAGCTCGATGTGAAGAATGCCTTCCTCCATGGCACCCTGACGGAGACTGTCTACTGCAGCCAGCCTGCGGGTTTTGTGGATCCCGTTCACCCTGACCGTGTTTGCCGGCTCAACAAGTCTCTGTATGGTCTGAAGCAGGCTCCTCGGGCTTGGTACAGTCGGTTCACCTCCTTCCTGGTGTCTGTGGGGTTCAGTGAAGCCAAGAGTGACACTTCTTTGTTTGTCCTCCACCGCGGTGCTGACTCAGCCTACTTGCTGCTTTATGTGGATGACATTATTCTTACTGCGTCCAGCCAATCTCTACTTCAGCGGATTGTCTCCTCGTTGCAGCAGGAGTTTGCCATGAAGGACCTTGGTGTCCTCCATCACTTCTTGGGAGTGACAGTGGACCACCGCCCTGATGGCCTCTTCCTTCACCAGCGCCAGTACGCCTTGGATGTCCTTCAACGCGCAGGGATGACTGACTGCAAGCCCTGTGCCACTCCCGTCGATGTTCAGTCCAAGATTTCCGGTACAAAGGGCACACCAGTGGATGATCCCACTGCCTACCGAAGCATTGCTGGCGCCCTTCAGTACCTCACTTTCACTCGGCCGGATATCTCCTATGCGGTGCAGCAGGTGTGCCTTCACATGCACGACCCCAGGGAACCGCACCTTACCGCTATGAAGCGGATTCTCCGCTATCTGCGCGGCTCCCTCGACTTTGGGCTTCACCTTCGGCGTTCTCCTGTTGCGGACCTCGTGGTTTACACTGACGCCGACTGGGCGGGCTGCCCAGACACGCGCCGCTCCACCTCCGGCTACGCCGTCTTCCTTGGTGGCAACCTCGTGTCTTGGTCATCCAAGCGGCAGCCGGTTGTCTCCCACTCCAGTGCCGAGGCTGAGTACCGGGCGGTTGCCAATGGGGTGGCCGAGGCATCCTGGCTCCGGCAGCTACTCGAGGAACTCCATTGCCCCCTCGCCAGGAGTACGTTGGTCTACTGCGACAACGTCAGTGCCGTCTACCTCTCCACCAACCCCGTCCAGCACCAACGCACCAAGCATGTGGAAATTGACCTCCACTTTGTTCGTGATCGTGTCGCCGTGGGAGCTGTCCGTGTTCTACATGTGCCTACCACCTCCCAGTTCGCCGACATCTTCACCAAAGGCTTGCCTTCCTCCACCTTCTCCGAGTTCCGCTCCAGTCTCAACATCCGCTGCGCCGGAGTTTCGACTGCGGGGGGGTGTTAGAGTGTGTGTGTGTGTGGGACTGGTGTGTGGGCCCTGGGTGGGCCCCTCATGTAAGGCTCCCCTTTTATCCTCCCAACCCAAGGGAGAGGAATCTATCTAGAACCTTCCTACACTAACCTAATGCTGGTGTGAATATTTCAAGAATAATGTTGGAATTATTATCTGAATGAGTAGCAACTTACGTTCCATGGATTGGCAAGATGATGTATGCTCTGTGATATATATTGATACCTTTCCACCATCTTCTCAATTTCACAAACTCACCCTAGAACAAACAATAAATGAAACTATAAATATAAATATTCCAGTCCAACATTACCATGCAAAGATAATACAATACTTATAAGAAAAATGAGAAATGAGAAAAGGCATCACAGAAGGTATGAAAAAAACAGTAGATACTAAGAGAAGGCATCTACAAAAGAGTAATAGAATCAAGCTACTGGCAATGTTAGCACCGCTAGTCCGCTATAAAACAATAATGGTATTCCTCATACTACTTCTGATGAAAAGGAAGTAATGAAGGCTTCTACTCACAACTCCAAAACACTCATGATATGCACAATAGTAGAAGTATCTTATTTTTTGCATCATTACAAGAAACACACTCGGCAGAAAGTAGTGACACACAATATTACCTTCCCCGACAAAGCTTCTTCAAGCTTGCTATAGAAATAGGTGTTAAATATGTAAAATTTGTCTCTGCAATCATCATCACGCAATTTGGTCCTCTTGATGTACCTGCCACAACATTACGTAGAAAGAGTAAACCAACAATATCCATACAAACTACAAAATGCAATATAATCTAAATTCGAGAGTTTGTAACTTTATGCAGTGTTAATATTTTTTGAGCAACTAGATGGATAAAGGATTCACGTCATTGTAAATTACTTGAGTATTTCAGATATTTCAATATCAAGTGGCAGCAAAACTTTGAACATAAAAATAAATCCTGCATAATTACTTTCTTTTACAAAATATAGAAAATGAATACCGTACACTCAAACAATCCCAAAAGAACATTGTAGGTATTAGAATAGTACAGAGCTCCAGCTTAAAAATTAAGGAGATATATACTTAGTTTACTTACTGAATGTAGTAGTTTATCACAGGTGATGACAAATATACTCCAGGATCAAGACATTTAATATCTGAGCCGCAGAGTTCTACAGCTTCTGGGTCATCTCTGTTTTGATATAAATAACATTAGCAACATAATTAAATGAACACTACCGTCAAATCGAAATATTCAGAAAGAATGCACAATGTTCACCTTGATGGGTAGTAAATCTTGGACTCATTCCTGAAAACACATTTGTCATATTACACAGATCAAAATCTTAGTTTGAAGTACATCACAATTGCACCATTTTATAGAGAAGCTTACCATTTTTCATGCACCACACAGCCTACTTGTCCCTCAGGTTTCACATCTTCATCATCCAAGAGAACCACATCTCGAACCTGATAGTCAAACCATTTTAGTACATGAAAAGTCAAAATTACATGTGGTATTAAGAATAGAATGCTTTTCACTCATACAACATATGATGGCCTAATTTTTGAGCAAATAATTTATTGGAATGGCAAACTATTAAACGAATTATATCACAGCGACAAGCCAAAGATATCAACACCCACTCAGTCATCATACAGTTGGTAAAGTCTAGCAAACATATTATGCTCAGTTTGCACAGCATGGAATAGGAATGCGTATATATGCCACTTGTTAAATTTGCACTTTTATCTATTGATCCAAATGAACAGATAGTAGTTTGTGCATTCATTACATCACTAGGGAAATATGGGTAGCTTGTATAGCACAAGGTCCAAAAAAATATCATAGTACTCTTCTTGGTACAGATGCTTTCACTTATCAGCGTACTCACCTTTTGTAAACCAGGGAAACATGAATCCTGATGTTTCTTCCTCCTGCATAGAATAATTGAAGAGGAATTTTGCATTCATTTTTCTTTGATTGAACAAAACAGCACACTATAACATATCAATGTATCATGATGATACATGCCAAGAGATGTGAGGTAATATGCAATATTTCTCATGACATAATTGAGATAGAGAAGATTTCACCAAAAATTAGATTACTATCAATGTATCGGGTGAGTGTAACAAAGTAGTAAATAGTGGTCCTAAAAAGTAAAAATGCTCCTTTAACCAAAATGCAAAACTAAAGAAGTAAAGCATCCATACACTAGCGCTAAAGCATAAGAGATAGGATTTTTCCTTTTCTCAAAAATTAAAGGATATAAATCTAGCATGACCTTGCTAAACACAGTACAGTGCATGTATGAACTATTGAACTCTACGTCAATTAAAGAGATACAACTATTGTTACAGCTCTCATTGAAAGTAATAAAGGCTCTTAATATCCCTATCTTCAAAACCCCAACAACACTAACAACGATCGTAATATACTAATATTCAAAAAAGAATGAGCCCATCATAGCAAATACCGAATGTTGCAAATATATTTCCTTAATAACAGGGGTTTTAAAATACTTGCAGTCACAAAAATCATTGATATCTACGATTAAACAGAAGATTAGGAATTTCTCTAAATAATAATGCCTTATGATCATGGAACATCAGGGTAAATTAAAGCAGACATATTGAAAAGCTAGATAATTACATGTGATGTTGAGACGAAATTATTGAAATTCAGTGCAAGACTACAAGTAAATGGCTAAATGCTAGCTCAGGTTGAACAAGGAATGCATCGAATAATGGGTCATAAACAGCTTAGCAGACATTGATGCATACCTCTTAGTAGAATTTTTGGAATTGTTCATTGCACTCAGTCGACATTCTTCATCATCAGCTTTCTCGTCTGGATCAATGGCATTGGCATGAATTCTCAGCTTGTGCCCAGATAAAGTTGAAGAACATGGTTTGCTCGAGTACATCTTATCCACAGATATGGGTTTCCGTTGTCCAACTTGCCTTAGACTTCTGCGTGTTTTAATATGTAGCTGCATTGAAAAAATATATGTATATATCATCCTGACTATTCACTATTGTATAAAAAGGAAAAAAGAAACAAAAAGGCAAAAATATGAAAATGGTGTTACTGTATACCTGACCATAGTTTTTCTTTGTAGAACAAATGGCTGATGATTCCCCATAAAACTTACGAGACGCATATCCCCCCAACCGGTCTTCAATATCTGCAAATACAAAGGAGCATATAAAATATTGTTAGCAGTAGATCAAGATGCACCAATAGAAGATAAAAAGACAACAGAAAATGATATCCTAATGTCATGTGATCATGTCTATTGTCCTAAATCGATATGCAAAAAAACATTTTAGTGACCCTTAAATTATATTTACCTATACTTGCATGTGCCATTCATTTTTAAAAAAACATCATACAGTTTTCGCTGTATGGCAAGCAGCCAACCAGGATAATGTTTAGCATACACTCCTAAGTTATCCCAAAACTATATTCTCGAAGATGTATATGGTTTAACAGTAAAGGGCAAGCTGGAACAGGTTCAACAGTCATGCCATTCTAATTAGACCCCTCCCCTCCTTCTTCAGAGTTCAGACGGATTGAATGCACTTTCCCAGAAGTAATTCACTAATAACGAAGATGAACAAGAAGTTCACAGGTCATTCTCTTGCCATTGGTGGATGTGTAAGCCTAGAAACAGCAACGACACTGGGGAAGGAGAAGATCAAAGTTCATACCAGATTTGAATACATCATCATGTGCTGCAGAGCGACAACCATATCCATCCTACAAAAAAGGACACTGTTTAGAGCATAAGCCAGAAATGCACAATAATCTTATACGCCATTGCCTCTAACTGATTCCTCACGAACATGAACAAAAATTCCAATCCATGGGAAACAAAGCGACAGTAAGTCAGTAGAGTTCATCCCAATCCGACTAAACGAGCGGACCTTCGCGACCGTGTCGATCCCCCGGCGGCGCACCTCGGCCTCGAGCAGCGCGCGGCGGCGGCGGTTACCCTCCCCGCCGTCGCTGAGCATCCCCTCGAAAGGGCGGCGCAGGCGGCAGGCTTTCTCGATCTCCCGTCGAAGCTCTTTGTCCTTCATCCTGACGATCTCCGCTTCCTCCCGCGTCATCGACGGGGGCGGGGGCGGCGGCGGCGGCGGCGACCGAAGCGACACGAAGCAGGCCTCCTCCTCGTCGCCATCGCCGCCGCGGGAGGAGCCGGTGTCCGGCAGCACCTCCTCCCAGTCGATCTTGAGAGGGCCTCTCATCGCCGCCGCGGCGGCGATCGGTCGCCGGAGAGATTGGGTTTCGCGAGAGATGGGGTGGTAAAATTTGAGGAGGTTGGCAGGTTGCCGCCTCGTTTCCCCTTGCTCTGCTCTGCTCTGGTTGGTTTTGCCTCGCGACTTTTATATTATGTGACCTAGCATTGTTTTTGATTTCGCTGGTGGTGGGTTTCATAGCACAGCTTTGCAACTGAATGAAATACTCTCCACAGAGTTTCATTTCATTATTTCACAGGCTAACCAGTGTAATTAAATACAACTAGCTCTCATAAAATATCATTCTCTCTAATGAAACGATTTGGTTCTCAGTGGGTGTTTCATTTCGTTTCATTCGTCTTGAAAACGAGTTAGCACCATGTCATGGTGATGACACTACTTCCTTCTCTTTCCTCATTAATTGAATGTCATGTCAGCAAAAAATCTGATGTGGCATGGTAATTAATACCATGAAACCCCATGAACCCCTCATTGTGAATAGCCTCAGTGGAGAGTTTTATTTCACTATTTCCTAGGCTAACCAGTGTAATTAAATACAACTACCTCTCATAAAATGATTTGACTCTCAGTGGGTGTTTCATTTCGTTTTATCCGTCTTGAAAGCAGGTTAGCACCATGTTATGGTGATGACACTACTTCCTTCTCTTCTTTCATTAATTGAATATCATTTCAGTAAAAAATCTGATGTGTCATGGTAATTAATACCATGAAACCCCCATTTTGAATAGCCTTATACAAATAGTTATCAAATTTGATTTTAATGATTTAAATTTTAACTAGTAATATTTTTACATAACTAAATTGTATATTATAAAGGTTATATAATAGATTATTCCTAACGTGCCACTAAAAATTTACCAGATTTCATATATGCCACGGGTTGCCTCATTGACACGTGGGGTCCTATGACCACATGTCACTGTGATATGTCAGTGTCGAATATAAAATTGTGTGAACTTTCAGTAATAAATATGTATTGTTGTCGTTATATAATTAGATTTATAATTGGAGGCATGGTCGTCGTATAAAATTATGAGACTATCTAACAAATTCTAAACAGTTTGAACATTGCAGAGTGGTGTAACGATAGACGGTGACAGGTTGGTGAGACAACTTACTCTTTGGTGGCTCTTTCTTAGGTGATGTCGGGGTAGAAGTGTATGGTTAGTCTCACTATTAATGTAGCTTTCGGTGATATTAGTTGTTTTGGAGAGAATGTGATCGTTGTTAAGGAGATAGAGGTTGTTAGGATTTTTTTAAAATAATATTAAAAAAAATCAAATTTAGTACACGAAATTAAAATTTTACAAAACTAACCTATTGTCGCTCGTTGGTCAGCCGAACAAGGGCCGAGGCAGCGGGGGTTCGAGATGCGAGGCAGTGGGGGCGCGGCTGCCGGGGTGCAGGCTCAGGGGCCGACAAGGGCGTGGCGAGGCGGCGGGGGCGTGGCGCGGCATGGGCCCACGTGGCGCGGCGCGGCTGACGTGGCAGCCTGGTTCAGTAGTTGGTGGGCTGAACCAGGCCGATGAGGCTTTGGTTCGGCACTGCTTCGGCTAAACCAGAGCCACGTCAGCCTAGTTCGGCCGATAGACTATTGACGGGGTCTATATTTGTAATTTTTTCAAAATCGGTACTAGATTTGATTTTTTAAAAAAAATATAATTTAAAAAAATTCGAGGTTGTTAAGGAGATAGAGGTAAGTAGAAAGCAACACGAGGAATAAAGGTAGTAGTTACTAGGTATATTATAATAATGTTGCAAATTGTCAAGATTAGAGACATTGGATTGATAATCATTGTTATGGGAGGCTAATTAATACTTTACAAAATATCTAACAAATACTCCCCATCTAAAAAACTTAAATCATCTTGATTCCTTATACCATAAGACAAGAGAGTATATGTTTTCTTCTATAATGGCTTATTTGATAGACCTCAATCCCAATCTATTGTATGTGAATGGATCAATCGATCACCAATAACTTAGGTTACGCTTGGTTACTTGTATGAAGTTGAACATGTACGGAATGATTCACATGAATATGATGATCGTGAATGAGATGCTATAAGTAGGGTGTTTGGTTGCTTGTATGAGATGGTACACAATTTTTTTGGTGTCTGTCTAGGATAAAACAGTTCAATCCCAGCAACCAAACAAACTAGCTGCGTCAGATCTAAAACATGATGGTACATGAATGAGTTGATACACCCAACCAAATACAATCTTACCTTAAGGGGTGTTTGATTCCATGGACTAAAGTTTAGTTCGTATCACATCGGATATTTGAACATCAATTTGAAGGATTAAACGTGAACTAATTATATAAATAATTGCAAAATCATAGGATTATTCGTGAAACGAATTTATTAAGCCTAATTAATCTATGATTAGCAAATATTTACTGTAGCATCACATTGTCAAATCATAGCGTAATTAGGCTCATTAGATTCGTCTCGTGAATAATCCATCAGTTATGAATAAGTTTTATAAATAATCTATATTTAATACTCTGAAATAACATCCAAACACCAATATAACGAGACTAAACTTTTGATAATTTGCCACTTTCAAGATGTGCACTTTGATTATGATGTCATTTTTGAGGCTGGCATATAGGACCATTTAAATCAATGACAGTAGGTCCGGATGGAAAAAATGCGAAAACACTTCTTAAAAGTGGCAAATTCTCAAATCTCTCATAAAAAACCAAACAATTACTTACTAAACTCTTTCTTATAAGGTTATTCACTATGGTGGGTTTCGTAACACTATTTCCTAAAAGACCACATCAGCTTTACAGTTGAATGAAATACTCTCTTTCAGTGAAGAGTTTCATTTCAATATAAATGCAACTAGCTGTCATGAAATACCCCTCTCTGATGAAACAATTTGACTCTCAGTGTGTGTTTCATTTCGTTTCATCCGTCTTAAAAACGGGTTAGCACCATGTCATAGTGATAACACTACTTATTCTTTTCTCTCATTAATTGAATGCCATGTCAGCAAAAAAACTCTAATGTGTTCTAATAATTAATACCATAAAACTTTCAGCGTGTGAATAGCATAAGTAATCCACAGAAGTAAATCGAAAATGGAAATAAGTTAATTTCAGCCGCAACAGCAAACACGCAAGACACGTGCGAGGCCCACCGCCCCGGAACAGCCCCTCCACTGACAGGTGGTCCCATGGACCCACCCGTCAGTGAAGGTGAGCGAAAAATGGTCTTCCCGCCCATGGCCGCCGCCCCCGACCCCCGAGCTCGCACGCGGACGGGATGAAACGACCAAAGCGGAAGGCCCAGTAAAATCAGTGGAGTGGTAGTGGTACTGCTACTACTGGTAGTGGTAGGGGTGGTCCTCCTCCTCAATCGCCAGCAGCAGCAGCAGCCGCCGCAGGAGGAGGAGGAGGCCAGAGGGGGCGGATGCGGGAGATCCCCCGCGGGCCCGCCTCCGTCGCCGGAAGAGGAGGACGAGATGGACACGCCTGATAGGCCCCGCTCCGCCGCCGCCGCCGGCGGCGGCGGCGGCTTCGAGGTCGGCCGCCTCGGCTCGCTCCTCCCGTCACCTTTTGACCAGTCGGTCGATGTTAGGGGCTCACTTTTTTTTTCCTGAATTTTTTTGGGGTGGGGGATTACCGGATTAGGGTTTTTTTCTTCGTCGTTCGTCCCCTTTTCCAGCTTCGATCCTCGCATCGCGGACGGTTTTGAGGGATGCGAGGGGTTTCCTCGGAGGAGAGGCTGGGGGTTTTGATCTCGCCTCTGATCAGTTCATCTCCCTAGATGTTTTTTGGGCAGCTATGTTGCACGCCTCACACGAGCTTTGATATGAGATGAGGCGTTTTAGCTGGGGGGATTAGCGTTTAGATCCGTGGCTCACAGCAATGCGCTCCGATTTGGTTCAGTTGTTGTGGGGGAGATACTGAGATGTTGATAAAATGGAGGCTTGCGCTAGGGAATCATTGGTTAGATCTGTGCCTGAATGGCAATGCCCAACGATCTGATCGATTTGGTTCAGCTGTTGTGTTGGTCTGCAACTCTGCATATCAATGGGAAATGCGATAGAATGATATCTTCTTAATTTGAGATCATTTGGACTTAGGAGTTGGGAACTTCTGTCTCTAGGTCTTAACTGATGTGTTTCATTAGACATGCTACTTGATCATGGAAGAAGCCCAGGTGCTAGGCTAGTTAGGATCCGATCGTGTCATGTCTTGCACTTCCTGTTCTTCTGGACCGCCTCTGAACTTTGACCTGCTAGACTGATTAGCTAGAAGGCTGTTCAGAGTGCTTGATGGATTCTATAACGACAACGTGTAAAGTGTTTCTGAGGACTACTTGGGGCTGGGTTTAGAAACAACAAGATATGAAAAGCCATGTATCTGCTTGCGGAGGCCGGAAGTTATGGTTTTGATCGATTTGGTTTGTCCATAATTTATTGACAACCAGGCATTTTCCTACTAGTCTCACATTTGCTGATTTTAACCTTGTTATGCTTGAGTTAGCATTGGACAGAATGCATAATTACTTGCAGATAAACATACCTTTATACTTGTGAAGCTGTGATGAAATGAGGATATTCCATTTTAATTGTTAAATGAGAAAAATATTCAGTCTGCTTTCTAATTCGTTTTTCGTACCTGCAGGACTCTCCTGTCTTCAATTTCATCAATAGTCTGTCTCCTATACCACCACCAAAGCCTTTAGATTCCGCACACAATGTTCAGCTATTCAAGTCATCAGACTTGGCTCCAGTTTCCTCAATCTTTGCCTCACCACATGTCAATCCTGCAAAGGAATCTAAACTTCCAATCAGGTAAATTCATGTTCTTTTCTAGTTGCATGTGATTTCATCCATTTAGGCTTTAGTCTTACACTCTTACCGTATGTCTTTCCACATCAAACAGGGAGGATTCTGTTCAACTTTCTCGAGAATTGCACTCTCCTAACAGTGTCAGAACTCGAATAGGGGCTACAAGCTCCATTAGAATGATCAGATGCAAAAACATTGTTTCAGAAAATTGCAGTATTACTTGTTACCTAAATGAATCAAATTCAAGTAAATCATCTGAACCCATCCAACTTTGTGGTGCCAGTGCAGAAAGTGATAAGAATCAAAATACTGATGGCAAAAAGGATCTTACTACAGAGGAAGATCTTACTGACTTAGAATTCGTCCTCCTTGATCAGAGTGGCCTAGAAAAAATGGACTCATCACAATCAGGAAATAATGTTTGTGAAAACCAACTGTCTGAACAACACAAGGATGAACTTGGGACATGTGTTGGGGAATACATGATTGCACACCAACCAAGTAATGATACGCTGAGATTAGCTCCACCATTTGAGGAAGAAACACAGTTAGTGAATGAGACATTAGAAACTGATCTTTTCTCCTGTAAATCCTTGTTGACTGATGGGCCAAGTGGTTCTTACATCCAAAATTCTGCACATGATCCTCATCTTTACTGGGCTGGGGCAGTTGAAGGGTCTGCAACAGATTATACCCCCCAAATGCTCCCTGGTGCTTGTCAAAGTCAGATGGTGCCTAATGATCAAAACTGTAACAAGCTCAACGAGCCCAGTGATTGCTTGCCAATGGACCAAAATGTATGTATTCTTCTTGCTCCTACACAATATTGGAAATATTCATTTATTGGTTTAATAGTTTCATTAATAAATAATTGCAAATTTTTTATTTGTCTAACTAAATGTAACAGGGCGTGCATATATGAGATGCTAAGAGCTTGAAATTAAATATAAAAAGCGGTTTAGCAAACAAATAGGTTTTTTATTCATGCTTTTTTCATTATGATGCACTCACTTTGATAATATGAGATGTGCATTTTGACAATCTTGTGGTTAGAGTTGATCTCTCTACAGTGATCATTTTTTAATATGAAAATGAACCTGTTCTTGCAATATATTGCATTTTGTTGGTATACATTGCTCATCTGAATTGAAGTATGAATGCTTACTGACTTTACTCCTGTGAGCTGTGGCAATAAACTAATAATCTAATCTGTTCTATTGTATTGGCAGGTCTCATCACAGAATTTACGTGGCATGCGTAGGCGTTGCCTTTTCAATGAAAAAGCTGGGTCTGCTAATAAAGGTGTAAAGAACACCTCAGTTCGTCATTCTGCAAATTCAGCCACCCCCAAACGCAAAACTAGTTCCAGTGATAACAACTTAAAGACTATGAGAACCCCTCCATGTGCGTTGCCTGGTATTGGCTTGCATTTGAATGCCCTTGCCACAGTACCAAAGGGTAAAACAGTTCCTCCTAATGACACTCAATCTTCTTTGAATCAAGCCAGCAATGTCCAGTCTGCTGTTGGTTCTTCTCCATCAATTGCTGATCCACATACTGTAAATGATGATTCCTCTCAGACAACTATGGTTGCATATGTTGATGGATCTGGTCAGGCTAGTCCCAAGAATAAAAGGTACTATGTCTATGCCATTATTTTAGGTCATCAGCACCATTTCACTGGACTAATCATGAAATGCAATGGTACTATGCAGACACAAGTTCGATAATGCTGATGGCACTTCATGCAAGCGCTGTAGCTGTAAGAAGTCAAAATGCTTGAAACTGTAAGGTCTTCCACACCTTTTTTTTTTTCAATCGTTTCCCCTCGTGTTAAGCAACAAGATTACTGCACTGTGAAAAATGTTCAGAAATTGATTGTTCTAAGGTATCGTGCTGTTCATTAGTGCTCGAGGCTTAGGATGACTATCCATGCTTTTTCCTGTCAATGGAGTTGGTATGGGGAGATCAACTTATTAACTTATCACGATTCATGATGTATCAGGTGCTCCAAGTTTTGGGAAGAATGTTAATTGAAAACCATTGCTATAACCATTTATGGTTTATGATAAGTTGATGCACACTGTTCAAGCTTCTTTTTGCAATCATCTACAGGAATACAGCATTGCTTCCTCAACTACTACACATTTCTGAGCTTGTTGATTTTAACCTTTTGCTCCAGAGCTAGTTTTTGTGGTTGTGTGCTGCTCCATGCAATCTAGTTACCTATGTCAATTCTACAAATTCTGGTGTTATGCCTCCAAAAAAGATGCTTGCAAATAGTGGTTGTATAAGAAAATTAAAAATTCATGAGCTTTTGAAAAGGCACTAGCTGCAGTACAATTTTCATTTCAGAAACTTAGCTATGAGATTTTCCAATTCATATATATATATATATATATATATATATATATATAGGATGGGAATTAGTTTTTGTTACAAGGCCCAAACCAGTAGAAGTTCTAGTTGTGTATAGTGTAAACCAAATTAGACCGGTATGTCTGGTAGCATGGAAGAATGGACCATCAGAAGGGGAAAACCAAGAAAAACAGTTTAATGCCTTGCCAATATTTGGACTTCACCTCTGAACCTCAACCCTCCATCTCGCAGGCACGAGAATGGCCCATCCAACTGAGCTACACAATCTTTTCATCTCTCAGAAAATTATTAATACATGATATCTTTGAACTGGCTGGTGTCTCAGCGGTTGGACTGATGAACTGCCTGAACTGGTTCAATCATGGTCTGGTCTTAAATACTATGCAGTTGGGAATGGGACCACCCACTATCAGTCTATCACTAATGTAGCATTTGTGGAAAAACGAAAATGACAACTCTGTAGGCTCTGTTTTCTTCTCTTATGTGGTTGAACCCCACCATTGTATGAGCCATTCACACCTGCACAACACAAATTGATGATGATTATGATGGGGACAACAAATTCGAGCAAGCCTAAGCAGAAAGCTGATGTATGCATGGGAACGTGTTGTTTTGCTTATTTTCGTAAACATGGCTGAAAACTAAAGGGTGCAATTACTTGAGTTTGCAGGGGATCATTCTGCTGACATTACTAGTACATATGCTTGATATTGAACAGTGAAATTTTACCTTCTGGATAACCATTTCTTAAGATCAAATCAAACAGACTGCTATACTATTGACATGGACCAGTATGGCATACATTTGCAGCATATTTAGGTTTCACTTGGTTATTTAGCTGTCTAGCAACCTTATTAAGTTAGCATTAGGAAATTAGAAACTATCTAAGATGTTTCTGAATCCTTTCTACTACTGCTCCTTTGAAGAGTTTCTCTTGTTCTTTTCATGATATTTCTGAAAAATTCAGTCTTGTTGTGACATGTTCTATCAAGCATCCCCTCTAATATAATGTCGTTGCTGGTTAATTCTCATGCAGGTACTGTGAGTGTTTTCATGCTGGTGTCTTTTGTTCAGAACCTTGTTCATGCCAAGGTTGTCTGAATAAGCCTAGCAACATGGAAACAGTTCTATCTACTCGAGAGCAGATTGAATCTCGTAATCCACTTGCATTTGCTCCTAAAGTAATTCGCACTGAGCCTGGTCAGGAATTAGCTGTAAGAGCCACTTTGTTTGTTTTACTTTCTTTCTCCTTTATCACTTGCTACTGGCCTACTCATATCAATTTTCCATGTTGTAGGATGACTCCAACAAAACTCCTGCTTCTGCTCGTCATAAAAGAGGCTGCAATTGCAAGAAATCATCATGTCTGAAAAAATATTGTGAATGTTATCAGGTTGTAGCTCTTACACAGTCATAATTTCATATTCTGTTCTTAGCCACTCGAAAATTGTCTCAATGTCACTTTTTTTTTTGTCAAGGGTGGTGTGGGATGCTCTGTAAGTTGCCGATGCGAGGGCTGTAAGAATGCTTTTGGGAGGAGGGAAGGTGAGTTTTTCTTGATGACCCCTGTTTTATAATTGTACAAATTGCATGCATGCTCAATAGATTATAGACTTATAGTTGCAATGTTGCATCTGTGCTATTTCACGTGATGCACCAATAACAAAAAAAGGTTAGGGAGTTCTTTAGGTCAATAATGATCTCTTCAAAATTGTACTCAGTATGTTTTTTAGAGAACTCAAGTTTGATCTTTCAACTTCTAAATTTAACGTAGAGTGTACTAGGAATCTTAGAATACTTTCAATATTATTATGTATGAAAATGTACTTCCTAGGTAAGATTTTGATAGAACTTCGATCATTCTAGAATCTGATGAAGTTACTTAATTTGAAATTTGGATCATTGCCAATCTAAATTACAATTTGTTTCTGCTGGAAATTAGCCTAACTACCTTTGACACTGTTAAATAAAATCACATGCTCATTGCACCTTTATTTGTATCTTATCGTATACAAAAACCACATTACTAAAACTGTAAAACATTCTAGGATTAGCTTGTGCTTTTATCAAGTTATTTATGATTCAAGTCAGATGCTACATCAGTATCACTGTTGTAAATAAAACCAAATAAAACAGCGAGTAAAAATAATAATAACCACCTTATTATAGCAAGTCTACATCATGTATAACTGTTTTGAAATAATTTGTTTAGTATAAGAGTTCCTATACTATATCATTTATAAATAGCTATTAGTTCTTTATGATACTTTTTCTCGTTAAAGGAGTTGCGCTGTTAAGCATAGAAGAAACTAAGCGTGGATGTGAAGAAAAGAATGAGGGTGTGAAGGAAGAAACAATTGATAATGATAAACATATTGTTATCTATCAAGGTTCCGACCTTGCTCCTGCTGAGAATGTGCTGACAACGCCGTCAGTTGCGGATTGCAGGTCTGTCTCATATTATACAAATGCATGCATGTTACTGTGAATTCAATGTCTTCTGTGAAATACCGAAATATCAAGCGTTCTGTCTTCTTGCTAGACCCTTGGCTGCTCTTCCACCTTCAAGCTTCAAGAGGCCACGATCGTCGACAAAGCTCACTGGATATTCTTCTCGGCTTGAAGCACCTTTGAAGTCTGACATGCTGCTCTCTCCATTTGAAAGCTACGCAGAAATGGTTCTTGGGGATGGTCCATCAAATACCCTGAAAGGGGGATCATCTCCTCAAACTTCTATCAAAGTTGTGTCACCTAATAAAAAGAGGGTGTCTCCCCCACGCATTGGTACTGGATTGTCTCCAATCTGCAAGAGCGGCAGGAAGTTGATTCTGAAGTCTATCCCTTCTTTCCCTTCTCTTTGTGGTGACATATCTAATGAGGATCCAAATACTAGTTCACCAGTGCCTCCTTGAACACATCATAATTGGTTCTTGAGGTAAACCATCAACCTTTTTTTCCTGTTTGCCTTTGTTCGATGAAAATGATGCTAACTATGTCAAATCTCTTCTTATCTAACCACTATAATTGCTTGTGTAGGTTATTTCATTGTTTATTTGTAGTTCCCCAGAGGTCCAGATTGCCAGCATCTCACAGACTGCTTCGAAGTTGGTTCTATCATGCTTTAGAGTTTGATGATCAACCAAGGGAGTTTTGCTTCGGCGGTTCTGTTTAGGTGCTGATAATTTTCTGCGCCTTCTCGCGAGTGGAATGCTGAATAATCCAGTTCTTGTCCAAATTACCAGCCCTCAAGAGCCTCCTGTGCTGGTTGGTCTGCTAATAATCATGCCCAGATTTGTCGATGTTCTGTCAATCATCTTTGTACCTGGGATCAAGCTGCTAAGACTTTTGTTTGCTTGAAAACTTTATTCTACTTGAGAACAAGCAGTTATTTATACTTGTGTAATGACTCTGTCTGTTTGTTTAAAATTTTAAATCAAAACTTGTGCAGTTTGTTGATAATGCAAAACTGTAGAAAACTGCAATTTCTCTTCATCTTGACAAGATATTGAAAGCTAGAGATGTGCAAGTTTGAACTTTCTGTTGATTGCTCCCTTGGTTGAGGTTTATAAGGACTGGTTTTGATTTTTAAAATTCAGGATTAAACTTTGACCATTGGTTTCTCATAAGATACATTCTTAATAGGTGCAAAACCAATGTTGTGTGAAAGTAGTTTGAAGTATGAATCTATTGGTATAATTTTTACATGCCAAATTTATCTATAAGTTAACAAATTGCTGATCAATTTTTTTTTGAAGTTTGACTTTTTAAGAAGCAAAAATATGTTTATAAAAGTGAATAAGGGATTAATAATAATACTTCCTCTTGTTTGTGAATGATTTTTAGTTTTGATCGAGTAGATATAGTTTGACAATTAATTTCAAAGTACTATTTAATCAAATAATTCTGGAGGACAATATAATATAAAGCTTTGTAAATGGTCTAGGTTTGAAAAAAAACAGATGGATTCTGTATCCATAGATTAAAGGTACCCTTGTCTTTGTTTATATAAGTTCTATTGCTCCCTATTATTTTACAATTTTGCAATTAGATTTAACTATATATATATATTGTGAATATATTTTAATCCGTACGGATGGAAATCTAGCTAGTAATTAAAAAAGAGAATTTTATGGTGTCCCAAATTTTGTGAACTGTTCTATCTGATCCAACAACCTAGATTTGATATCGGTGAAGATTTGATATCGGTGAAGGTAATAGATCATATAACTTTCTTTTAATATGTGTGCGATCTATATACATGCTTCAGTTAATTTTTTTATTTGCATGCTAATATATTAATTATTGCATATACTGGAAAAAATCAACAAACTTTTTATGTGGATGACATGACTGCATATTGCTTTTCATAGTCAAGCTGATTGATCATTTTTTTAATTAATTATTTTAAATATGCTTAATCAACAATCTAAATTAATTTTAATTATTACCTTCATAACAAAATATCGTAAATAGACCCTTGTAAAGATATGAACTATGAGCAAAATTGAGAGATTTGTTATTTTGACACTTCAAATAAGTGATTTTTATATTTTTGACATTTGGACATACTTTCATTGACTCAGGTGATCCTACATGTCAGCCTCAGGAGTATCATCATAAACAAAGTGTACATCTTTGGAGTGTCGAAATAGCAATTTTTTCGAGCAGAATGAGAGATTTGCTATTTTGACACTCTAAATAAGTAACTTTTGCATTTTTGATATTCATACCCACTTTCACTGACTCAAGTGGTCCTACGTGTCAGTCTCTAAGTGCCCTTATAAACAAAGTGCATATCTTTAGAGGGTCAATTATACTCCCTCTGTTAACTTTTAAATGACACAATTGACTTTTATCTCAACGTTTGACCATTCATTTTATTCAATTCTTTTTGTAAACACGCAAAAATATAAGTTATACTTGAAGTACTTCTAGTAATAAAACAAATTATAGCAAAATAAATGATATTTCGATTTTTTTTGAATTAGACAAATAGTTAAACGTTGAGATAAAAATCAAATAGTTCATTTAAAAGTCAACGGAGGGAGGGAGTATCACGTTGAAGCCCAAGCCCTGTAAAGCCCGCTACGGGCTTGGATTCTCTTGGGCCTCAGCCCAATCCGGCCCACCCCCTCGTCTACCTCCTCCGTCTCCGCGCGGTCATCGCCTCTCCTCTCCTCTCCTCCTGCCGGCGCCGCCGCCGCCTCCGCCGCTCTTGCTTCGAACCCCCCTCGCGCAGCCGGCGCGTCTCCTCCGCTCCACTGGGATGGCGTCGACTGGAGATCCCTCGGCAGTCGTCGGTATTACGCCCCATCTCTCTCCTTGGTCGCTAGCTTTGATCCGCTCCGATCTCTTGCTACCTGTGGCGCCAGCAGACGCGATCGGAATATTCGTTTCTGGGGTGGATCGATCGTCGTCTCCGTGCGTGGATGCCCCTCCAGCGCCGCCGCTCCGTCGCGGATCCATCGTTCATGGTCCGATCCGGTCCGCCTCCGCAATCTTCTTCGGCGCGCAGGCGCACTGATTTGCTTGTATTCGTGAGGAGTTAACGAGCTCCGTGCTACCCACCTACCCAGGAGTGTCTTGGATGCAGGACTCTACACCATGTCCAGGTAGCAGATGCACATGAGAAACGGTAGAGATGGTTTTTCGTTGGTTCTCATGTGCGATTAAGACGTTGAGGTGTGTAATCTGGATGAATGCACACAGGAAACTGATGACCCTTGATCTAGTACAGTAGTACTCGAACTCTTCTCCTGCAGCTGGGAATGCTGGATCTACCCAAAAGATTGGATGAGTTTGCCTGCTAGTACTTGTGGATTAGTAGAATGCATGGTGTGGGTTCTTGCCTTCTCCATACACAATGTTTTCATTTGATTAGCTAGCTTTGAAAAAGATGTGCATTTTAATTATAATGCTACTTCTGAGGCTGACATGTAAAAGTGGGTACAAATGGCAAACCGGCGAAGCCCAGATGGCTTGGCTAACAGTTAGTTACTGCTTTAACCAGGAGTCCAGGACTATTGCTAGGGTTGAATACTTAGGCTGGACATGTTGTCTTTTCCTGTTCATAGAGATTATTGTCCAGTACTTAGGGTAATCGGTTTGACCTGGTTCTGTGTCTTTAATGCTGTCTGAAGCAAACTGTTGTTAGTTGTTACCTAATAATATATGAATGTTGCTGCAGTCCCTAGGAACTTCAGACTGCTAGAAGAGCTCGAGAGAGGGGAGAAGGGCATTGGTGATGGATCAGTTAGCTATGGAATGGATGACGCGGATGATATTTACATGCGCTCTTGGACAGGCACAATTATTGGTCCCCATAACGTGAGATGCTCCCATGCTTATCCTCATGTTCTTCATATGTGATTTTTGTGTTCTGAGTTCTGTGCTTTCTTGTTAATGTTTATGTGATCTTGGTAGACTGTCCATGAGGGCCGAATTTACCAACTGAAGCTTTTCTGCGACAAAGACTATCCAGACAGGCCACCAACCGTAAAATTTCACTCAAGAATCAATATGACTTGTGTAAATCCTGAGAATGGATTGGTATGACCCTAGGAATTTTATTCTGAATTCTTTCTATCCCTAGTGTTCTGTTATTTGAAACTTGTTTTTGGAGCTAATGTAGGTTGACCAAAGGAAGTTCAACCTGTTGTCCAATTGGCGCCGTGAGTACACAATGGAGTCTATCTTGACACAACTTAAGAAAGAAATGGCAGCGTCATACAACCGGAAATTAGTGCAGTCTCCAGAGGGGACATTCTTCTAAATGTGAGGACACTCATCTCCGCCTACCCTGGAGGAATCCTTGTAATTGTCTTGCTAAATATTGCATAAGATTGAGTCGTTTGAACATCCGGTGCAAATGATTGCAGTCGATCTTCGCTGGTACCATTGTACGTCCTGTGAGTTGAGTGTCATGTCTCGCTTGTTTCGACAACAGCGTTACCCTAGAGACAAACTAACGACTTGGGGGTAAATCCGTGTAATGAATCTATTGATGTTCTTCAGTTTTTTCTATGTTTATTAAGTGCTATTGTGCTGTTTCTTTTCTGGCATTGCAAGTGCAGTTTTGTGTTTCTTCTTTCTACAGATTTGCCTTGTTGCTGTGAAACATGATCTTGCATCCAGTGCTAAAATTGTACTACTGGCTGTGTTTTTCAGCTTTTCCAATCAGTTTCTTGGTCTGAAGTTAAAAGCTGAAACAAATAGGTTAAGCGTAAATTAGTTTTTTTAAACAGTAATTTTTTCGTAGTATAAACTGAAAGTTAAGCGCTCCCACCACCTTTGTTATGTATTTTGTATAGTAGATTCTACCATCCATGTTCAAAAAATTAGAATATATAATTTGTTTGGTTCGACTTCAGTTTCATGAGATGATAAGTTAGAGTTTTACTAAACACGCTATAATTGATCAAGTTATCTAATGCGGTTTATTGAAAAACTCTACAAGTACAATGTGCAACTAGAGCTCCCAAATGACATAATTTCTATTTGTTTGGTTAGACTTTAGCTTCACGAGATGATAAGTTAAAGCTCTACTAAATACGCTATAATTGCTCAAGTTGTCTAAAGCAATTTATTGAAAAATTCTACAAGTACAATGTGCAACTAGAGCTCCCCAAAGAACATAATTTCTATTTGTTTGGTTCGACTTCAGCTTCATGAGATGATAAGTTAGAGTTTTACTAAACACGCTATAATTGCTCAAGTTATCTAAAGCGTTCTATTGAAAAACTCTACAAGTACAATGTGCATCTAGAGCTCCCCAAAGGGCATAATTTCTATTTGTTTGGTTTGACTTCAGCTTCATGAGATGATAAGTTAGAGCTCTACTAAACACGCTATAATTGCTCAAGTTATCTAAAGAAGTTCATTATTGAAAAATTCTACAAGTACAATGTGCATCTAGAGCTCTCCAAAGGACATAATTTCTATTTGTTTGGTTCGACTTCAGCTTCGTGAGATGATAAATTAGAGCTCTACTAAACACACTATAATTGCTCAAGTTATCTAAAGCGGTTTATTAAAAAACTCTACAAGTACAATGTGCATCTAGAGCTCCCCAAAGGCCATAATTTCTATTTGTTCGGTTCAACTTCAGCTTCATGAGATGATAAGTTAGATTTGTACTAAATACGCTATAATTGCTCAAGTTATCTATAGCGGTTTATTGAAAATCTCTACAATTACAATGTGCATCTATATCTGCCCAAAGGACATAATTTCTATCTGAAATTCACTCAAAAAATGGAAATAGAATGTGATACATCTTCCCGCGAAAAACTGAAACAATGATTTTTTTTTGCGAAGAATTGGAATTACGATGTCAACATGATAACAAATACTCTTTCCATCTCAAAATACAACCATTTCTACCCTTTAAATTTTATCCTAAATATTAAGACTCCTACAATTTCCCCCTAAATCTTTCTATTTTACGTACTACTAATTGACTCAACATTTATAAGGAGTAATACTAGTTCAGTCTTTTTTCTTTACATCTTAATAAATGCGTCAAAGTTTAGAAATAGTTATAATTTAGGACGAAGTGAGTAAAATATTAGGATACACAACCTACAAAACACAATAATTTAAAATTTTAAATTACAATTCCAATCGAAATCTCAGGTAGATTTACCTATATATATCAACATCTTCTCATCACCTATCCAAAAGAGGGTTAATTTTTTCCGTGCCACTATAATTTTCACGGTTTGTCAATATGTCATCGATGTGTCACTGACAGATGAAGACCACTACAGTCATCCATAGTGACATTTGGGTAATTTTTGAAAATTATAATGGATCGATTAGAATTTGATCGTGTTGGGTTGGGACCGAATCTTAAAGCCCATTGGAGCCGTCCGATCCATCCCCATCGCTGACTCCCACCTCTCTCTCTCTCTCTCCTCGCCTCGCGGCCGGTCTCGCCTCGACACGCCGCCACGGCGAATCCCCCGCCTCCTCCTCCGCCGCCGCCGCTGCCGCCGACCGGGAGGCAGCCGTCGCCCGATCCGATGGCCGCACAAGCCGCGGAACCGGAGGATCTCCCGAAGGCCCCGCCGCTCGATCCCTCCGGATCGGACGCCGGCGACCCCCTCCGCTTCCCACCTCCCGCCCCGGCGCCCGCGATTGTACCCACGGAGGTTTCGGCGGCGGTAGTGCACGCTGTTCCCCAGGTCGTGCCTCCGCCGCCGCCGCCGCCGCCGGTGGAGGCGAACGGCAACTCCGAGAAGAAGAAGAAGTCGGTGGCTCTTTTCCTTTTTCTGCAAAGTTTTGGTTCTCGCCTTCCATTTCCTCTTTTGGTTCGTTGCGTGCCGGCTAACTTCTCCTCCTTCGTGTGCTCCTTTTTCTTCTGTTGGTTAGGAGGAAGGCGGAGGAAGGGGAAGGGTGCAAGACGTGCAGCTGCAAGAAGTCCAAGTGCCTCAAGCTGTAAGCTTGTTCTTCCCATTGTCTCTCTCATCAATGGTAAAATTCGTGTTTTGTATGCTTATCATTTTGATTGTGAGCTAATATTTTTTTCTGCTTATCATTTTGATTGTGAGCTAATATTTTTTTTCTGCTTATCATTTTGATTGTGAGCTAATATTTTTTTACAATTATCAATGCTAATATTTTTTTTACAATTATCAATGCTAATATTTTTTCTGCTTATCATTTTGATTGCGAGGGAGTTATACTGTCCATCTTCTCATTGTTTGTCTTGTGTCTACCATGTTCTTATCATTTTGATTGTGCACCAATTTAGTTTCCCATCTCTAATAAATGTACTGTTGTTTATATTTAACTCTAGCTTCCAATGGTCATGACTCGAAATGTATGATGGAAAAGCACCAAGCATGAGGATTTTTCATGTTCAGAATTAGGGTGAACCCTGATGTGCTGAACAGTGTAGGCTAGTTTGCACACACCTGTAGCTACTGCATTCCACTTCCTGCCTCCGGCCAGCATTAACACAAACCCTACCCACCCAACAAAGAGTGGGTGTGAATACACCTTGCTTTAAGTTTTCTTACGGCTAAATAGACATTTTTTTTGTGTGTAATTGACACTTTTCTATGTTGTGGCAGTTACTGTGTGTGTTTTGCCTCTGGATCACATTGTTCTGAATCATGTGGATGTGACCCATGTTTCAACAAATCTATTCTTGGTGTTCCACGGAGTACACCAGCCTTGCCTTTTAAAGCTGTTCAAATGTTAGAGGCTGGTCAAGATCATGTGGTATAACTTTTGCACAAATATGACTTTGTCATGTTGAATTATATGATTTATATCGTGACCATGTTTTCGTTGATACTGCTATGATCACTATTTCTAGGAACAATTTATAAGATCCCCTATGGACCTTGGTAGAAGAAAATGCACTTGCAAAAAGTCAGGCTGCCTTAAGAAGTACTGTGACTGCTATCAGGTTCCATATCTAGCTCTATCTTGTTAGCCTTTTCAACTTGTGTCAAGTCATGACCATGTATATGTATTTCTTCTATGTTTGAAGGGAGGAGCAGGATGCTCCATCAACTGTAAATGTGATGATTGTAAGAACCCATACGGCAGAAAAGGTAATATATCTGTGTTGTCAATCCAGATTATTAAATTCAATTGTTTCAAGCAGAGTATCTTGTAGCTAATACATGTTCTAACTAAATGCACATGAAAGCACGAACCAATAAACTTGTTAGTGCATTTTCTCACCACCGCTGTTTTGGAAATCTAGAACAATGAATATTGAGCAAATAGAGACTATGTAGCAATGCAGAGTGGTAATCAATGTACTATTATTTTATTTTGATAAAATTCCTTTTGTGCCATTAGAAGTTCACTGGCTTCCTTATATGCCATCTGAAATTAGCTATTCCCTTATATGCCATCAAATGAAAAATTCCTTACCTCATATGCCATCCATGTCATCAATCCATTTAGCTAGCATGAAAACTTGAAAAGTATAACATTTTCCTTCTTCCTCCCTTCACCCACAAGACTCATCTCCCCTTCTCTTTCCTGGTTTCATCTTGTTCCATCGAATCTTGCCGCTGTTGGCCCTGCTGTTGATCCTGCACCTCTTCCCCCACAGAACAGCAATGACACATATGCAGGAGAGAACAATGACGATTGATGAGGCTGGGGTAGCAGGGGGTTGATGGAGGAAGCCCCTATGTGGCAGGGACAATGCAGCCAGTGTGATGACGTGCTGGCGGTGGGGGCAAAGGGAGCCAGCATTGATGCTAACTGCTAAGGGGAGAATGTCAAGGCTGGGCTACACATCCACAACTCTGAGATTTGGGGAGGATAGGGATGGCAATGGGGACACTCCCCAGCAGGGAGATGGTCCCCGTCTCTGTCCCCCGCAAGAGAATTTGTCCCCATTCCCCGTCCCCATCCCTGGCCTTGGGGACATTTTTTCTCCGTCCCTGTTCTCTGTCAGGTTGACAGGTACCCATCGGGGAAAAATCCCCATGGCATTGGCGGCTGCTAGGTAGAGCACAGCTGGAGTGCTAGACGGAGGTGGCTATAAGGTGCGGGCATGCAGCTAGGCGGAGGCAGCAGGGGCCATGGCTAGGTGGCGGTGGGGAGGCACGAGCATGATGGTGGAGAGTTGGGAGGGCAGCAGCGAGGAGCCACAATCGCAGCGAAGGGGAGCCATGAGGGTGATGATGAAGAGACACGAGGACGGCGATGAGAAGGAGGCACAAGCACACGCGGCGGTGGGAAGGAGGCGTGAGCACGGCGGCTATGGCTAAGGGGGGGGGGGTGCGTGCTAGGGTTTGGCCACTATTTATATCAGAGTTGTCGGGTCTGGCAAGGAATGGGGATGGGGAATATGGGAACATCCCTGTCCCACTTCACCCGAGGGGGGGGGGGGGATTTTACCCACTCCCCCCCTGTGCGTGGGGACAGGATTTCCCCACCCCATCCCCTAATGGAGGAAATCCCTGCTAGCGATCGGGGAACAAGGCCCCATTACCATCCCTAGGGGGAGATGGGAGAGAGATGAGAGGGAGAGTTTAGGGGGTAATCTTGGCACTCCTCTTAACAGTGATTGTCTGACATCAGGGGCAGAGCATAGTGGAGATCAAGGTGGGGCCCTCTTGTGAAATTACATCACTTATATGGTTTTGTTAATCAAAATTCAGAATAGTCCTCCTGATTTTTTTATCCATACAATTTAGTGTTGAGCCTTTCAAGCTTTTGTTCCAAGCACCACTGCTGTCTGACGTGTTTGCCATAAGAGGGAAGGAGAAATGCGTTTTGTGGCATATAATTTTTTCTCAAAGAATAATCTGATAGTGGAACAGCATAATTCTTTGATATTCATGTCCAAGTTCTAGGGACAATGTGCTACCAAAAGTACAAACTGAAGCTATCATGTGCACGTTCAAGCATTCAACGTATGAACTTGAGGTCTACCCATTGAATTTATCCATGTATTGCTCGGGTAGATGATTCAACCGTTTGGCTTTTACTAGTGCTTAGTACTCGACTCTGGAATGAAGGTTTCAATAAACGGGGCCTCAAATAGTACATTTTATGGTGTACTTTATTTTTGGATATATTAAGTTCACCTGACATTTTGTTGCAATACTTTTCTGATGATGATGTTGAGGGGAAAACTTTATTTGTTTGTATGAAATTTAATCTGTTCCTAAATTCAAAATATTGCTGTTCATATTCTGCAGTTGGTGTTATTTTGGATGGTAAAAGTATTCTTGCTGCACCGGCACCAAATGAAAGGAATGGAACAGAAGCTGACTCAAGTGATGACGACGAAGATGATTATTACATGAATCGGCCACTCTCGCCTATCTCCCCATCTCCAGTATCCAGAGAGTCTTCATTCCAACAGGAGGCTCTAGTTGGTGTTGAAGTCCAGACTATGAATGGGCACCTATACCCAAAACCGCTTACCCAAGTGCGGCCAGAATCATGGCAGCTCTCTAGGAGGCCTATTGAGGAATTGCGGGGAGTGGCATGTCAGTACTTGAGGAGGCCCAGTGAGGATGGAACATCTGATGTTATGGAAGGGCATGCTGATCCCAAGTTTCAGAGAGACAATAAACAGCCAGAGAACCATGTGGATAGGTACAGCATCCCGCGGTGCATTGAGGTGATGAATGCCATGGTGGACCTCTCGCCGATTGAGAAGTCACTCGCACCCGATGTCTTCTTGGATCCGAGCAACCGGGAGATTTTCCTTTCACTGAGTGTAGATATTCGAACCATGTGGCTGAAGCGCAAGATGAAGAGCCTTGTGTAGAGATAGCATGAAAATTTTCATCTGCATAAACTTGTCAAGCATGTCATGCACTGTAGATATATCTAGTTTTTAGTAGTTCTGAACTGATGTACTTAGTCCTGATTTGGCTCAAGCTATATTGCAGTCAGCAACAACAATAAACTCACCATGATCTTCAGGCTTCAGCTCAGAAATTGATTCTCTCATAACACTACTGTTGCTGGCGCCTCATTCAAAGCTGAGTGGATTTTTCTTCCTCTCATCTGGCAGACAACTACACCTTGCTATGGAATGCAAGAAGCTCACAAGTACATTTTGTTACTCTTTTCATATGTTACCTTCAACCATCAATAACCACAGTATGGGTATGCACCCATGTGGTACTCTCCATGAGCAGTCTTTCTCAAAGCCATGGAGCCTAAACTGCAAACTTGGATGCAAGCTCCTCATCTGACCCATCATCCATGAAGTTGACACTTGACAGGCTGAGAGCTAAGGTGATGTGCCCCTGATCAAGAGCAGAACAGTGCAGCTGCAGCTGCAGCTGCAGCTGGAGGTGACATGAAGACACACATGCCAAGTGACAACTCCAATGCCAGTCAGTCCTGGTAGGATTGGAAGCAAGTCCCCAGCCAAAGGAGAGAAACCTGGGAACATGAGAACATGTGATCGACTGGGGTCTGGGGCGACACTGAGCCGCCCAGATGGGGTGTCTCCTCCTCACCAACCTAATTTTGATTGGTCTTGTTCATCCATGGAGTCATGGACCATGTACATCTGTCGTGTTCATCCTTGGATTTATATAAATATAATAGAAGAGATCATCAGTTGATCAGATGAGTCTTTTTCGATAGCCCCAAAATTCCATTTTACAACAATCATATGATCTGACAGCCCAACAATCCCACTATTATATCATCTGGAGCACGGTGCTCATGTGTGCTGCTGATATATAGAAACGGATTTGGACGACAGAAAGCAGGATCATCCTGGTCCCTTTCTCCCTGTTTTCAATTGCAAATTACTTCTCTAGGACAATATTAGTTGTGGCAAGAATGCTTTTGTTTATCAAACTCTGGGAAAAAAGATTATGGTTGCAGCTTACAAAGTGCAAGAAGAGGCAGGGTTTTCAGGGTCTAAAAGCATTTGCATTACATGTAAAAGCTTGACAGCATGATTACTAGACTTGGAAGCTTAAGAGACGAGTAAAGATTATATGAAAATGAAAAGTAACTTTAATTAAGGTGTAAACTCTGCTGCTTTTTATAATTAAGGCTATGAAATCTCTGATCCCTTCTAGGCATATGGCTTTCTTGGACAGTTGCAAATCCCAATTCATGTTCAGTTTGGTCAGATTGACACATTGACAGCTAACTAGTTACACCAAAAGAGAAGGTTACAAAATGTGTCATGGAAATAAACAAACAGAACTCCATGTAAGTGGGCCATGGGCTCAGCACAAGACTGGAGTAGCTGCAGTGAGCTCCTTGTCAGTGAGTGGGCCCACCCGGCCATGGAAAGCAGGGAAGAAGAAGAAGCAGCTGAAGTGGTTGCCCCCATCATAGCTGCTTCACTTTCTTCTCACCTCCTCCTCTCTTCTTTCTGCTTAGCTCCTTGCATCATTACATCTTAAGCATCAAGCTTACCAATTTATTTGTGTCTTGAAAAAAATTAAGATGTTAATCGATTGGCAAAAAATAAAATCAGAGTGGTGGTTAGGCCCCATTTGTTTCAGCTTTGGATTATAACAATTTAGTTTTTTCGTAAGCTGAAACAAACATGACAACTTATACTTTCAACTTATTATAATCTGGAGTGCAGATTATAATAATCCGCTAAGCTGGTGGAACCTAATTTTTTATAAGCTATATTGTTATAATCTAAAATTGAAACAAACAGACCTTTAATTAGGCCATATAAACATCACAAATGGTTTAAATTTCACTTGCTATAATAAAAACTAAATAAAACAAACCTCAAGAGCAGGACTAATTATAACTCAGAACCTTAGCCCCTGTTTGGTTCTCAAACCATGTTTGGTTACATGGATTAAAGTCCATGAATACAATTTAACAAAGACTTTTTTTACCCCAAGACTATTACCCTTCTCCCTGTTCTAGCCCCATAAATGTGAGGGTTAGAGTGTCTTTTGTGCTGTTCAGTCCAGTTTAGTCTATTTCATTGGACTAGAGGATTAAAGGCTTTAGTCCAAATTTTAGTTCACCTATTTGGCACTTTAGGGACTAAAAGTGACATAAAACAGAGGACTAAAATTTAGTCCTAAGGAACCAAACAGACCCTTAATATTATGAGAAGCCGAGAATTTGAAGAATTATGTGTTTTCCGACTTCTAAATATTAATTCATTTTTAAATTTCATAGCCCACACTGTGTTTCATAATATCAAAGAAAAATCCATACTATTTAGTAGAGTAGTTAGTTGTAGCTTCTAAAAACTTCTCAAACATGAACCTTAATGCTGGAGAAAAAAAAGCTACAAGTTGATAAATTGCATATAGTTTGTACACGATCGTGCAGCAGCGGATCCAGGGGTGCAAGGGGGCGCCCCCTACTACCGGTTGTTTCCTTGTATATTTCTTGTATTTTTCGTATATTTCTTATATATTTCTTTATAAATCCTTATATAATTTTAATATTTTATCTATATATATTATTTGTGGCTGATATATAGTTCAGTCGTCCTAGCCCTAAGTTTTTTTCATCGCCAGCCAGCCAGTGGTGTAAACCTTTTCATGTGCTAAAGCTCCATTGATGCATGAAGCAAGATAGGTCATGTGGGTGGAAAGGATTAAAGGAGGATCTGAGCCACATCCAATTATCCACACATGTTTATCCCTTTTGGTGCATGGCACTGATAATTAAAAAGAGCAACCAAGCTAAGCATGCTTGCCTTGCCACCAATTTTAAAGTGGTTAGTAAGAATGATTCGATTCGGAACTCCTATATGTCCAAGGTCAATATGGAAATTCTTTCAGGGGTTTTTCCTTACTTTGTACGTGTCAACAAATAATTTGAAATACCTCGACTTTTTCAGAACAGGTCCGAGTCAAATAGCAATGTTTCGAAGCACTGATTTTTTTGTTGGATTTCACTCCACCCACGGTTGGGAACTTATAATTCGTTGGGTCTATAATGATCTTGGATGGTTTCCTAACAAGCTAATTTTCGCTATTTTTGTTTCCTGTTTTCCAGTGATTCTAGATACATGTTTTAAATTTTGGATCTTTTTTATTTAAGCCGCATATCTCCTTCGCTTGTTGTCATTTATCATAGCTCATGCTTTGTTATTTAATATCTCTTGTTAACCATATAACATGCGGGGGCGGATACATGTGATATCGATAAATTTTGGTTGACAAATATGTTAGTCTATTAGTAATACATGGGATACCCTCCAATGTTGTCTATGGAACACTCGATGTTTAATCGGCTTAAAAAAATTAGCATATCATACAAATACAACTATATTATTCAATAGTTAAGTATAGCAGCTTGCGTAAGGTCAATAGAGCATACTCGATCTATACTAATGTTGAGCTAAAAAACTGCTGCTGTGCAACTCACACTATGTATAATGGTGATACGGTAATATAGGTAGGGACATCCGATCATTTTTGTTCGAGATTCATCGCTATGTCCATGTAAATCTAACATGTATACATTTAGATTAGAATTCAGTTTATAAAGGGCTATACAGTATACTTATATATATATATATATATACACACGGGGGCGCTATTTTACACCACGTGTGTAGAATAGTTATTCTACACCGACCACTTTCAGTAGTAGATTTTCTCAGTAGAATAGTAATTGAGTACTAATTTTTTCTCAGTAGTAGATTTTTCGGTAAAATAATTATTCTACTACTGAAAATAGTCAGTGTAGAATAACTATTCTACACACGCGGTGTAGAATAACGCTCCCATATATATATAACTATTTCTCGCCTAATTTTGGTTAAATGCATGGACAATGTAGGTAACAAGCTTGAGGAAAATGTTGGATTTTTTTACCATTATAGTAATTTATAGACAATCTCTCTCTCCCTAATCATCTAATTAGGATAGCTAGTAGAAAGTAGAAACCTAACTTAATTGCTCATAAAATGATGTTGCATTGCTACATCCACTACCGGAAAGAGTTTATTTGCCGAGTGCCACACGCTTTGCCGAGTGCATTTCATCGGGCACTCGGCACAAAGGTGTTTGCCGAGTGCCCTGTGAAATGCACTCGGCAAAGTGTGTGGCACTCGGCAAATACTAGGGTTTGCCGAGTGTCACGCCATAGGCACTCGGCAAAGCACCTGAAAAATCGCCCGCTCATTTTTTTACTGACGCCGTTATGGCGGCAGGGTTAAAAATCAATTTTGCCGAGTGCCACTAACGGACACTCGGCAAATTCTATCCTTTGCCGAGTGCCACAAATAAAAACACTCGGCAAATAATATCTAGTTGCCATTATTTCATGTGAGATCACAATTTAAGCCTACATCACATTTTAAACATGTTTTGAACTTGAATTTTTTTTACACTCATAATTCAACCTATGTTAGGCCATGGAAAAGTTTCATATTTTTCTGAGTGGGTTTGCTATTTTTAATAAATTAATCATGTTTCAAGGATTTACTTCAAAGTGGGTCAAATTTCAACTAAATGTACATGAAATAATGACTCAAAAATTATGAAAAAAATCATATTTGTGTTCATGATTACATTTTTAATCTTTTACAACTAAATATAACTAAATATTTAAAATCTAATTTACGACACTCGACCGACAATATGCAGGTTAATGGTTTTTTAATTATAGAAAATGCAATTGATGCCTAAAAAATATGACACTTGACATGGTGTCATTATATCATACATATATAATATGGTAAAAATTCATAATGTTTCGACAAAGTTTTCAAGTATGACCTTTAGAAATTGGACAATCTTCGAGAAGGTTTAGGAGTTTAGGGATGAAATGAGTTAGGTTTAGAAGCAAATCGATATTCAAATATTTGTTTGAACTTAAAACTTTTTGTACTACTAAAACTCAATTTATCTTATACCATGTCAAGAATTGGCCTTTTTTTGAGTTAGTTTGCTATTTTTGGTTAAAAAAGTTGTTTATAGTATTTTAAGTAAAAGATCCCAATTTTAAAGTAAAAGTGCCTTATATTTGTTTATTTGAACTTAGAAATTTTCTAGGATGCAATATTAGTGTATATTATATAATACCAAATTTTGGGATTTTTTAAAGTCTTTATTATATTTTAGTTTTTTTTTAAAAAACAATTTGCAAAAATCTTTGCCGAGTGCAATTATCTGTGGCACTCGGCAAAGAGCAAATAAATGCACTCGGCGAAGTCTATAATGCACTCGGCAAAGACTTCGCCGAGTGTCCGATAAAAAACACTCGGCGAACCCTCACGTCGCCGACACGGCTAGTGCCGAGTGGGGTTCGCCGAGTGTGGCACTCGGCGAAGCCTTTGCCGAGTGCATTCTGGGCTTCGCCGAGTGCCCTAGACACTCGGCAAACCCATGCAGTCCCGTAGTGATCCCAAGAGAGACATACAAAACGAGCCGAGCTAGGATATATATAGTTTCACCTAATCACATGCATGCATGCTTTTGCATCAAATCACCCAAAAATTAATGGATGAACTATCTGCTTTCTAGATTTGTTTGACTCTGATGCATGCATGGGAGTACATCTGAAAAAGAGATGCAGAGAATTAAGTACAGGTGTCAAATTGTCAACAATTAATTAACCTCAGCTCATATATGGCCTTCTGATCAAATCAATCAATACATGAATGACTTCACACTCCATCTCACCAGCCAGAAAACAACAATACATCTGTTTGATATATATATATATATATATATATATATATATATTATTCTACACCACGGGTGTAGAATATCTATTCTACTAAGAAAATCTACTACTGAATGCAGTCGGTGTAAAATAGCTATTCTACACACGTGGTGTAGAATAACGCTTCCGTATATATATATACACATACATACGTATTTATACATATACATACATACATATGTCTACATATACATACACACGTATGTGTGTATATATATATACAAATGTTATCCTACACCACATGTGTAAAATAGCTATTCTACACACGTGGTGTAGAATATCGCTCTCGTGTCGTGTATATATATATGCTATTCTACACCACAGATGTAGAATAACTATATGACCGAGAAATCTACTATTGAGAAAAAAATAGTACTCAATTGTTATTCTACTGAGAAAATCTACTATTGAAAGTGGTCGGTATAGAATAGCTATTCTACACATGTGGTGTAGAATAGTGCTCCCGTATATATATATATATATATATACACACCTGCAGTTAATTTTGTTTTGCACTTTGGATATAATTATATTTGTCAATACTTTTGGATTTTTTACTCCAAAAAATTGAGATACATGTACTACAGAATTTTTAATATTGGGCTATAATAATAATCTTACTAAATATTCAGATGGACACATGAAAGTGATTGATACATATATATGCCTTTTCTCCGAATGTTCTTCACAGTTTTAAGTTTTCTGCAATTTATTAATATATTGGGATATCAAAATTACATCACTCTTCATAAAAGAAGGTACCACTACCTTAACATAGGGCCTTAGAAATAAACTCTAGCAACTTCTCTAAAACTCATCATATATCTCCATACTGCGTTCACTATGGGAAACAAAGAGTTTACCGAGTGTATTCCCTCAGGTACTCAACAAACCAAATTTTACTGAGTATTATTGAAAATACACTTAGCAAACGATTAACACTCGATGAAAGCTAAAGTTTGTAGAGTGCCCTATACGTACACACTCAACAAATATCTAGACACTTGGCAAACTATTTGAAAAAAACAGAGTGATGCAGCTGGTAGTGTTGATGGCGTGATAACAGGTAGGAAAAAACTCCGATTTGTTGAGTGACACTAACGGACACTCGACGAAACGCGTTTTGCCGAGTGTGGCACTAGAACCCTTCACCGGGCGCATGTGACACTTGGCGAATTACTGTTTTCCTGTAGTAGTTATTCCTAAATTTTTCCCCTATATCTCTTCACTCTCATCCCATATATCTTAATTTTATATATTTTATCTATATTTTATCGATTTATAACGGGGAGTTAAGCCACATGTGAGCTAGATGGGAAGAACCAATATGTGATTGAGGTCAATCCTCAAATTTGTGGATGGGAAGTCTAGTTTAGGGGATCGGTGAAAATAGAGAGGTAGCTAGGAGATACATGGATTTTGTTGGAGTTACTCTTACAGTTTACAAACATGGCCTTCTCTAGCTTGGGGAGATCATATCAGAGAGATAGTACATAGTTGCAACCAGTGGGCAGCCACAGCTATGCATCAATGACAATGCATGCAATGCAAGAGAATGCATGCACTGTTGAATTGTGTCAATAATATCAGTGTGTGTGGGGGCAAATCTGACTCATCTTGACCCCTCTTGTACTTAGCTTGCTCACATTCACACACTGCAAATGTATAGTATGCTGTGTTGAGAATGAGTTTTTTTATAGTAGTAACTGATTGCTCACTTCAATTATATATATATATATATATGCTTTCATTAGTTTGGGGAATTGATTCTTAGGTACTGTTCGGGACAGCTCCAGCTCTAGGATTTTTTAGAACAAATTTAATTTGAAGCCCGATTTTCCTTAAATCTTAATGAAATTTGGAGAAAAGTAAGTAAAGTATATATTATTTAACTTGCAAATGATTTAATTTGCTTAGAACTAAAGTGTACATACTACATCCACATGGATGGTTCAATATTATTCTCTCATCAGGGAATATCTCCTTATTTTTTTGTTAGATTTAAAACTTTAGCAAAGCTAGGTTCTTGTTGCTCTTAAATGATTCACCAACCTTCAATTTGTATCATTATTTCAGCAATTAAATCGCCCACCAAATCAAAGAATCCGGGAACAGTACTTGCATGTCTCTATCATTTCATGTGTTGTACAAATTAACTAAATAAATTTACATCATTTTTTTATTACTGAAAACTGTAATTTCGACAGTGTTTTTCTTTTCAATGCAATTTGACATATTCTGCCTGACATAATGGTATATAGGGCTGTTAAACAAGCTCAAGACTTATCAACTAGCTCGTCTAGTTCAATGTATGCTCATTTTGGAATTAGGGTTTCTAAACGCAAGATTTCTTATTAAAACACAAAAAGAAGAAATATAGAAGGAACGTATCCGATGCAAATCATCGATTCCGTATAATCTTGGAAACTATAAAGCAAGGCCACACGATATTGATTTGGGCCAAATTTTTCTATGCCATTATAATTTTTACAGTTTTGAAATATGCCATCGGTGTGTCACTGACATATGAAACCTACCACAGTCATTGACAGACATTTTTCAAATTACAAAAAATTATAATGGCATGTTTCAAAATTTCCCTTGATTTAATGGAGAGCTACTAGTACTATGTGACTGGCGAGTAAGGGGGTTAACTGCAAACTAGTAATACTAGTAGCTCTTCATCGAATCAGCACCGTGTGGCCTTGATTCATGGTCTCTAAAGTGGTCTTGTATTTGATATAAAAATAACTTTTGGTTGAGCATTCATGAAATGTTATAAGGATGATATATGAAGTTGTTTGAAGTGAGCTTGAGCATACTTACTTCTAAGCTTGAAAGCATGCAAGCTGTCTAGCTCACACTTAGCCAGCATATATGTGTAATTGACAACTCTGATATTGAAAATTAATCCAACATCTATATAGATTACTCAACAACAACTCATCCCAAAAATATTTGATGTCTAGGGCTTGAACTAACCATGCATTTTATCTATTTATTTAAATTTTTTCAAATATTTTTTTATAAAAAATTGATAAAAAATCAATAAAAAGAGCTAGGCTTAGAGCTCAAGCGCGGACAATCCCACACGTGTATCCGCCCGTAGATATAACTCCAATGGTAGTGCCCAAAACCACCTATATCTCTCAATTCTAAAACTTATGTCGGATCAAGAGTTCATATTATAACAAAATAAATGATTTAAACTTTTATTTTTCGATAAAAATAAAACTAGATGTCTCGACTAAATACCGTCAGGACTTCAGATCGAAATCTTGTCTCAACACTCAAATCCAATTGCATTGACCTCTATACCTCAACAGCTGAATAATCTGATATTTGTATTAGGTAATTAAGGAGTGCTGCACATGGTTGTTACTTAAACTCAACGAAAGTTACGGCCATTAATCAGACAACTAGTCTGAAACTCTCGTTGCCCCGAGACGTCTAAGTCTGTAATGTACTGTATCACGTACGTTTACACTTAGTTATACAGTGTCCATGATTTGGATGGTTTGGAGTAGTAAATGATAATCTCATTGAAACAATCGTTACTACAACCGCCGAGGTAAATCATCCTCTCACTATAAGAATCCAGCAAACTTCCATCGACTAAAGCTGACGAAAGTAAGTCAAATCCGACGGAAAAAACTAACTTCCATCGGCAAAACACTAACTTTCGTCAGTTTCTGGCCGACGGAGACGATTCGACGGAAAATGTCTAACTTTGTCGGCCGCCGACGGAAGTTAGTTAACTTTCATCGACTAGGCGTGGCTGACGGAAGTTACCAGTAAATCGGTAACTTCCATCGACCAAACATTAGCCGACGGTAGTTATTATTAGCCAATAACTTTCGTCGGATATTATTTGGCCAACGGAAGTTAACTTCCGTCGACTCGTACATGCCGACGGAAGCTACATAACTTCCGTCGGTTTTTAAAAATACCGACGGAAATTTACTGTTTTCTTTGTAGTGCCTACATGTCAATTCTTCTTGACCTGTAAAAAGTGAATATTTTTTCAGATAACAACAATTTTCAGACCAATGCAGGACACCCAAAGACTACTTCTGCTTGGCAGCAGTTGTCCAAGAGAGGGTAATTTGAAGCATTAAAATACTAATAAAGAAACCCAGATGCAGTGACAAGGGTTAGTTTATATTTACTGATCACTGGCTGCATTCTTGGGCTACTTATGATATTACCAATGTGATAGGAATGAATCTGAGGGAGTATAGAAGGATCAGATATTAAAAAAACACTCCTGAATATAAAAAAGGAGACAAGAACCATCAACTGTGTTGCCAGGCAAGGAAGAAAAGAGGATAAGGTGGCGTTTGGTTCAAGAGTCTAGTGGAAGCGAATGACTCCGTTTCATTTTTGATGTGTTTGGCTTGGAATCCGGTGGAACAGAGTGGCTCTAAAAAAAGAATATTCCCCTCAGATCCGGAACCATCTGTTCCCCCCAAAAAGAAGGAACCGAGCGGCTCCTTCCATCCCCATCCCTCCCGTTCGCAGCCCGCACTCGTCCCTCCCCGAAAAAAGATGCACTCTTAAACCAAACAAGGGATAGAACCATTCCGTTCTATCAGATTCCAGAACCAAACAAAAAACAGAGTGGCTCCGTTCTTGCTTCCAAACGCAGAACTGAACCATTCCGTTCTCAGAATCTGGAACGGAGACATTCCGTTCTATCAGACTCCTGAACCAAACACCACCTAAATGACAGCAAGAACAGTGTACTAAAGCCTGATTATTCAATGACCATTAGGTTTTCTATAGCTGCTAGCTCTCATTCCTGCCTCCACTAATACCTATACTTAAACTAATGCTTGCTCTAAACAATGATTAGCACTGGTGGTTAGGTGCACAATCTGTCTCACACAGACACTAACTACAGGCTGTGGTCTGTAGATAACTCTCCTTGCCAGGAAACATGATGCCTACTAGTCGTCGAAACCCATGTAAATCAGGGTCTGTTTGGGTCAGATTTTGGACCAGCTTTCTGGTTCGGAAGCTGGAATATGAACCAAACAATTCTTTTGGTCGTCACCCAGATTTTACCGGATTTGCAGATTCTCGTAGTACAAATTCGAAAGCTGGTATAACCCAGATTCCACAGATTCTCAGTTAAACTTTGATTGAATATTACCTACCATGCTATTAAAACATACCAGTTAATGTAAAATTTGAACAAGTCAAATTTTAGTAAAATATATAATTTTAGTGTAATTTAAAAACATATAATTTTAATATAAACATTACAAAATTTTATGATTAGGATGATTTACACGTAAAATAACACATTAATAATATAACTAAATATCATGCACTACCAAAATATAAATCCGCAATTATCCCAACCAAATCACTTTTCAGTTTCTCTACAGCTCACAACTCACAACAGTTTTTTCAGAATCTACATCTCAACCAAACACACCCTCAGTGAGGTCAGGGGAGCATGTTTCTTCAGAGAATCAGTAAAATCTGTAAATGTAACTATGATAGAGAAGGTGATACAATTGCAAAAAAAAACAGAAAAAGCAAAAAAAAATTAACATTGACTTTAGGACTGATTTCTGAGAGAGAATTTGCAAGCCTTCTGAGAGAAGTTGAGCTCTCCACTAAAGAACATCTACAAGCTTTAATAAATGGTTTTCCTTTTTGCAAGGGATTTGCAACATTTGCATCCCAACAATTGGTCCGTGTAAAGAGGTTTTTGGGACCTAAGCTCATAATAATTATCTCAAGGATGGTACAGACAAATAAATGGAGTTGATGAGCCATTTCCCTTCCTCATAATTGAATCTCCCTAATAGTTCGCTTTGCCGTTTAGTTCCCAACGTTCAGATCGCGCACAAAGTTCTTGCGACATGCAGATTTACCACAACGGTAACAAATCGCAGCAGTGATTTACTGATTTCTCTGCATCAAGCTCCACAAATTCTTGAGAGTTGAGAGCACGGGAGGACAATCCCCACACATCCATGGTTCCACTCCCACAGTCTGTTCTTGTTCTTGCGGAACAAATTATTCCTCCAAGCAAATGTTGGTTGATTCGCTTTAATATTTGTCCTACTTTTCTATAAAATAAAGATAAACTACAGTGACAGTTAATGCTCCCATCATCTCTGCCCACCCTTCTTCTCCCCCACACTGCTACAGTGCTACTCTCACTGGAGCCTGGACCTTAAAGATTGCATTTGGTCTGCCACAGGAGAGCTGCAGGACAAGGAGGGGAGGAGGAGGAGGACACACTCACTCACTCTTGGTGTGCTGCAAAAAAAATCTCTTGGATGGTGTCAATGCGTTGTTGGGAATGATGGCATAGGGGTGTTTGGGATGGGGAGTAGCTGGATCTCTCTTTCTTGGGTTTGCAGCTGCACTTGAGGGACGAAAGATCCAACCTTGATGTCTTGCCTGTTGCCTCTCTCTCCTCTTCTCCTGAAGGTATGAGCATTTCGTTGATTTGTGCTAATGTCGCACGATTTAGGGCTGGAAAAAGATGGAATTTTCCCCATTTTTTTCCTTTTTTCCCGTCGTTCCTTTTCTTGGTCTTGCTTCTTACTCTTCTCGTGGCGATTTGCCTTGGTTTCTTTCCAAATACTTTCGGTATCTAAAAACCCTGGCTTTGATTCGGGTCACTGCTGTCGCAGCCGAATGCTGGCCAGGCGCCCTTATTGTGATGCCAAGATCTTGCTTTCTGCCGCTTTAGGAAAGAAACGCGGGGATTTCTCGCTTTTCTTGGTAATTTCTGGGACCCCATATCCCCCATTCTAGCTGCGTGGATGGGTGCAGCAGAACTGCAAATGAAACATTCTAAAGGGAACAGTGCGATTGGCGCCGCTGCTTGGTAGGGGATCCCGGGTTCATTCGCCCTGAAAATCCCCCATTTTAGTATTCTATTTTCTATTTTCTCTGTGATGCATGCCTGTCGCCACGTTGTTTCGACGAGTAGCAAGCAGTTGATGGAAAGCGGCGGATTTGGAGCAGGTGTGGACTTGTTGATTCGATTTTCTTTTGGTGATTTGATGCCTATGTTCGTTGGCTTCGTCTTTGTTGTGTTTGTTGGGTTCATTCTTCTTTGCTTGATGCTCTCTAGTCTCAACCCAGCTATGTAAGTAGCCTCCATTTTTAAGGAATTTTCTTTGCTTCTGTGTAGCTACTGGGATTATGACCTTTCTTGAGTTTGATTCTCTTCTTCTTCTGGAAGTATTTCTTTTCTTTTTTTTGTCCATGTTCTTACTTTTTTTGTGTGTGGGAGTATTCTGATAGTTTTCATATCCACTTTTGCTTTGTTCATATTTTTCTTTGTGCATTGCTTTGATTGACAAGACAGTATATGAAATAATCTCGATTTGGAATTCAGTCTCCAATGGCTGCTGAAATTTGTCATTTTGGGTATTCCACCTTGTTTTTTATGCATCTGATTCATCACTGCTTCCTATTCAACCATAACTCCAAAAATCCTAATTAACAGATAATATTTGCTGCTAGTTTCAGAACGATAACAAGCAAATGTTTTTCAAGCTGGTGCACAGAGTTTTTGGAAACAATTTATTGCATTATTATGTAGCTAATCTTAACATCGGGCAATTGTTTACTTCTATAATAGTGTTTCTTTCCGTTGCAACTTTGATCTATAAAACCTGTTTGGTGTTGAAGGGTGATCTGATCCATCTTGTTGTTTGGTTTCATTTCTATTGTGAACATCTAGTGCCTGACAACAAAGAAAGTTTTCTGCATAAGGTGCTAATGCTGGAGGTTTCTAATACTCTGCAGGTCGTTTGCCGGTGTTAGATTTTCATGTAGGTTGATAACTTTGTTGCTTTGATCACTGCATTGGCTTTGAAGCCACAAAAGTGTTAATAAGAAGCAAAGGGGGTGTTCTGTTGTCTTGACTGGATCTGAATACCTGATGGAGATGATGTCGCCGAGAAATCCTATGCGCAAGTACTCGTGGTGGTGGGATAGTCATATATGCCCAAAGAACTCAAAATGGCTCCAAGAAAATCTCACAGGTAAACTTTTTAGGTCATTATGGTTAATTTTAGGAATCGTTAATTTTGTTAATATCGTCGTTGTTGGGCACGTGGGATTTAGCATGAACATGATTTAGTAATGAATCGGTTAAACAGAAATTGTAGTAGGGATGCTATCAGATAGGAGCTAATGCTTGTGAGAAAAGCTTGGACACCACCACACATTAACTACGGCTTGTTACTTGCCAGGTGAATAGATGATGTTGAACATTAGAAATATTTGGGAGAGATCAAACTCTTGCATAGTTTGAAATGCAAGATTGTCTGATTGTGTGAGATGCCCCATGTTTTATTGATTATCATATGTTTGATATAATTTTTTGTTTACAATAATCTAATATCAAGTTAGATAGGTGAAATCATGAATATATGTAATTAAGTTGTGTGGTGTTCCATTTGCAAAATTACTTCAATTCTGAACTGAAATGGCATTGGTTAATGCTTAACTACACAGATATGGATAGCAAAATCAAACTGATGATCAAGATAATCGATGAGGATGCCGACTCGTTTGCAAGAAGAGCAGAGATGTACTACAGAAGGCGTCCAGAGTTGATGTCTTTGCTGGAGGAGTTATACCGTGCTTACCGAGCTTTAGCTGAAAGACATGACCATGCTGCTGGGGAACTCCGACGTGCAAATCGGAAAATCGCAGAAGCATTTCCTGATGAGTTTCAGTTAGACTTGGATGATGATTTGCCAGCTGAAGCTTCATCTACAGAAACTGACACTGATAATTGTGACATGACACCCTTTTTCCTCTCTTTCATCAATGCCGGTGATTCGAAAAAACGAGCTAAAGGTACGTTGTACAAATTCACTACCTGAAAATACACAATAATCCTAATAGAAGTCAAATTAAATTAAAGTACCATTGTTGCAGATGACCAGGACCATGAGAAGCTGCATAAAGAAATATCAAGTTTGTCACAGGAAAATCAAGAACTGAAGAAGAAGATCTCTTCAGTGTTAGAAAAGAGTGAGAGAGCTGAATCTGAAGTTCTTTGCCTCAAGGAGGCCCTCACACAGCAAGAAGCTGAGAAGGAAGCTGCATTTTCACAATGCCAACAATCCAGTGACCGCTTACAGATCCTCAAGTCTGAAATACTGCATACCCAGGAGGAGTTCAAGAGGCTGAAAGAGGAGATGCAAAATGGACTGCAGAATTTGAGCAGTGCAGAGGAACGTTGCCTTCTGCTTGAAAGAACTAACCAGAATTTGCATTTGGAGCTAGATAAGCTGAAGCATGATTCGAAAGAGAAGCACGGGGAACTGAATGAGAAGCACGTTGAGTTGGAAAAGCTTAGCATATCTATACAAGAAGGGCAACTCAAGAGCATGCAAGCAGAAATGACACAGCTATCACTGGAGAAGCAACTGGTACAAGCCAAGGAGAAGCTAAGAATCTTGACTCTTGAAAAGAATTGTGAATCAAGTAAGCGTAATGATGTTGAAGAAAGCAAAGTTAGACTTCAAGGTGAATTGGAGAAGATTCGAGAAGAGAACCATAAGCTGGATGAGCAAAACAACTCCTCCACCTCAGCGATAATCCGTCTGCAGGATGAGGTATTTTCCTTGAAGAATGTCCAGAAGCAACTTGAGGAAGAGGTGTCTCAGCATGTTGAGGAAAAGAAGGTGCTTCGATATGAGCTTTCACAGCTCAAAGATGACAAGGGCGACTCTGAGAGGAATCACTTTTCAATCAAGGAGCAAATTCAGGTGGTCAATTTTAATGTGGAATCCCTCCAAGCAGTTGCACAAGAGGTAAGGGATGGGAATGTCGAGCTAAAAGAGATCATCAAGCATCATGAGGGTGTGAAAGCTCTGTATGTTGACACTCTGATGCAGCTGGAAAGGACGTTGGAGAGAAATGCTCACTTAGAGAGATCTTTATCAGCTGTAACCACTGAGGTTGAAGGATTGCGAGAGAATAAGGTTCAATTGGAAGAATCATGCAAGCACCTCAGATCCAAGATCAATGGCTTCCAGTCTGAGCGGTCCATGTTCATTGCCCGGATCGAGGGCATTTCTCTTACCATGGAGAATATATCGGAGAAGAACGTGCTCTTGGAAACTTTGTTATCTGAAAACAATACTGAGCTTGAGATCCTGAGAACGAAGCTGAAAGACTCGGAAGATTCCATGCAGGCACTCCATAATCAGAATTCTATACTTCGATCTGAAAAGAGAACTCTTGTGCATGAGGTATAATGCCTGGGATCTTTATTACTTTCTACATTTTTCATCATAAATTAGTATGAACTTGATCCTTGGTGCTTTAATGTTGCCTCAGGTGGATAACTTGAATGATGCACTACTCAATTTGGAGGCCCAGTTTGCAGAGTTAGAAGGTAGCCACTTGGATCTTCAGCAGGACAAAAACAAGGCAGTCCATGAAGTTATCAAGCTACAGGAACTGTTAAGGCTTGAGAAAGAGGAACACAAAGAACTCAGCTACTCTGGCAAGATCCAGTTCAGTGCTATACAGAGGCAGCTAGGCCTACTGCTAGAAGAAGGTTGTCACAGGGAAAATGAGCTTCAAGAGGAGCATAAGATTGTTGAAGCTCGGACAGAGGTTTTCGTCTTGCAGAGGTGCTTAGCTGATGTGGCGGAGGAAAGTTGTAATGTCTCAGGACAACTGCAGAAGCAGAAAGAGTTATGCAAGGTCCATGAGGAGAAATTAACCTTTTTGTCACAAAACAACCATAAGCTAACTTCAGGGATTGGTTCTGTGATGGATGTACTACATTTGGACGATAAATATGGATCATTGGATCTAATGAAACTTGATGTAGTCATGCAGCTCATCTTGCATGAGATCAAGTGCCTGCTGAATACTATTTCTGATGTTCAGGATGTGAAGCAAAACCAGATCCTTGAGAAGTCACTTGTTGTCACACTTTTGGAGCACTTTGGACGAGAGGTGGCTGATCTGAGGTCAGAAAGGAGTGTTCTGAGGCAAGAGTGGCAAGCAAAGAACGAGGAGCTTATGCAGCTGCAAAATGAAAAGCATGATCTTCTAAAGATCAGCTGCGAGTTACGGAAGGAGATTGAAGCTCGTAGCCGCACAGTGGACGAGCTGAAAGGTGAGGCAAAATTCTTGGTCCGACAACTCTCAGATCTACAAGAGTCACGGCAGTCATTGCAAGCTGAGGTTATCAAGCTGATAGAAGATAACTCCTCACTGTCAGGCAAACTTTATGACTCCAGGGAGAATCTGAAGTCGTTTGAAGATGGTTTCAGTACTCTCCTTGGCGAAGCAGTCCGTACAGATATCCTTGGTGTGATTTTCATAAGCCTTCATGATGAGAGGACATCTCAGCTGCAGTCTTTACATGATGACTTTGGATCTCTCCATGCGGCAGGCAACGAGCTTTATCAGGAAATCAGATTAATGAACAAGAAGCTTGGAGACCTACAACTCGAGAACAACTATCTGGAGAAGGAGCTGAGTAGAACTTTGAGCATCTGTGATAGCTCTGGTTCAGAAATTGCCGCCGGAAGAAGGCGTGCTATGCGAAGAGATACAAAGCTATTGAAATCTGGCAGGAAGAGCCAACAAGAGGGTGGGGTGAACATGGAACAGCGCAAAGAGATTGATCACGCTGGCCTTGAGAAATCAAACGAAATCCTAAGGGAGAAGCTCCACAAGCTGCAGAGTGAAGTTGAAGTGCTTAGGAGCAAAGAACAGCCAGTGATTGATGTCAAGTCTTGTGATGCTGAGATTACAAAGTTGCTGTCCAACATGCAAATGGCTACTGTCAATGCAGCTCTCTTCAAGGAGAAGGTCCTTGAGCTCCTCGTCACGTGCGAGAGCTTTGAGATAAGTGAAATGGTACAGAAGGAAATTCTGAAGGAGGAGATCACTCGGAGGAACTCTTATGTGGATGCTCTGAAGAACAAGCTAACCGCTGTTGAGATTGAGAACATGAGGCTGAAGGTTGACCTCAATGGTGACTTCACACTGTTAGGAGCTTTGCAAGCTGAAGTCAATGCCCTGGAGAAGCAAACCATGTCACTGGCCAAGGATTGCTTACCATCAAATAAGCTCAGGAAGGAGGTGGTATCCATTATCTATTCCCATTTCTGTTTGCATTCTCTGCATTTCTGTTCATGTTGAAGCACTTTCTCTTCCTTTTTATCATAAGAACCGGCTATACTCGTCTTCCATCCGGTAACTGAAAACATGGAGTCTTGCATAAGTAGATAAATAATTATGTAGATAAAACCAAAACTTATCTAATATAGAGAGACAACATACCCTACACTTATGTTCTTGTTAAGTATGATTAGACAGCTTACTGATTCTCATCAAGCACAATAATGATATTTCCCCTAGGTAACTTAAACAAAGAAATCCAATGCTTTTGTGAACACCTTGTTTGAAAGATCTGGAATATACTTGAATAATCTAAGACTAGTATCTGTATCTAGTTTCAGTATGCATTTTCACCAGTTCATCATGGGACTGAAACTGTTTCTTACTCATGGGACTCACTCTGACCTGCTGCTTTTGCTAGGAATTCTCATTGTCACCTCAGCTCTCAAAGATTGCTGTGAAATCAAACGAGGATCAAAATGCAACGAAGATGGTGAAAGACATGGAGCTGCAGAGACTCCATGGAACCATCAAGGCACTCCAGAAGGTTGTCACTGACACTGGCGTCGTCCTCGAGCAAGAACGGTTCGATTTCAACAACAATCTCCAGGACGCGAGGAAGCAGATCGATATGCTCAAGCTCAAAGACATGTTCGACAGTGACGCCAGTGAGGTGACCTACGAGAAGATGCTCAAGGACATCCAGCTCGATCTCGTCCAGACTCCCAGCCGGAGCAGGGCCGCCAGCTCGCACCGCCACCGGAGGAGGAACGCTTCGGCCGCTGCTGCGGTGGTGGCTGCGACGGCACAGCCTGACGCTGACAAGATGCTCGGGATGTGGAGTGTGGTGAGAGCGAGCAGCGACGGCTGGAAACAGCACGACGACGAGGACCTGCGACCTCCGCAGAGCGAGGTGGCTGATCCGAGGGACAGGGCCAGGAGGTCGACGTCGTCTGAGCTGAGCCAGCTGACGGTGGTGAAGGACCTCAGCGTCGACAAGCAGGAGGTCCCTAGGCCGGTGGTCATGGAGCCTCACCGGGAGTGGAAGAAGAAGGTGATCGAGCGGCTATCCGCCGACGCGCAGAGGCTGGTCGACCTGCAATCCATCGTCCGGGAGCTGCGCGCCAGCGCGGAGGCGGCGCCGGAGCTGGAGGACGTGACGGCGCAGATGGAGGAAGCCGAGGACTCCATCGCGCAGCTGATCGACACCAACGGGATGCTCCTGAAGAAAGCCGAGGAGTTCACCTCGGCGGACGGCGTCAACGGCGACCTCCGCAGCCGGAGCCAGCGCAAGATCCTGGAGCGGGTGAGGAAGATGTCGGAGAAGATCGGGCGGCTGGAGCAGGAGACGCAGAGGTTCCAGCAAGCGCTGCTCCGGCACGAGGAAGAACGGTCCGCCCGACGCGCCGCCGCCGCGGCCGCCAAGACCACCACCGTGCAGCGGCGGTCGTCGAGGGTGCAGCTGGTGGAGTACCTCTACGGCCGCCGGCGCGACAGCCGGCGGACGAGGCGCGGCCCTTCCTGCTGCATGAGGGCCAAGGCCATCGACGACTAACCTCGTAAACTCCACACACCACATCTCCATGCAGAGCAACAAATCAAAAATGGAGTTTTTCCTTCCTTTTCACCTCGTTTTCATCTCGTGGAATCAAAATCATGTCGTCTAGGTAAATGATCAGGCGGACTAATCCTAGCTTTCGTTTCGTTCATATCAACTCATGGATTCGTTGTAAATGGTAGATCAACTGTTTCATTCCTAGTAAAATTCCTCGCCGTTCTTGTAGATTTTCCGATGATGCTGTGGTAGAGTGATGTCAGTACGTGCCTATCTCGCCGTGGGGTACGTGCCGCCGCGGCGAAAGTCCGGCGATCCTCCGCCGTGCCGTGCAAATATCCACGTGATTAGATCGAAGTGTTATTAAATTAGGAGGTGTGTATTAAGATAATTAAGTTTAGTGTTAGTTTTTAGCTAACATTGAACATATAAAAACTATGAGATATATGATTAGATATGAGTGTTATTTGTAAATATTGCGACGTGTAATTTGACCATCTCAAATCTATACCGGTAAAAATCACTCTATTCCCTATTAGGTGACCCACATATATATACACACACGTGTGTGTATATATATATATATACACATATACATATATATATATACACATATACAAACAAGTTTCTATAGTAAAGGTGTAGAATGTAGGAATTGACCTCGAAGGGTTCTTTTAGAGAGAGAAAGTGTTTTTTTACTAGTTCGGGTCTCCCTGAAGGGATAATAACCCTACATCCAGTTTATAGTGATTTTGACATAATGTTGCCTCTATCTCGTCTGTCTTATTACAAGGACAGTGTTCTGCTTTTATAGCCAAGAAAAAAAGAAAAAACCCTTTTACCCTATACATACCATGGCCTTTTTAGAGGTAAAAGGGGAGAAAGCTAGGCTACCGTACATACAACTTTACAGACGTAGTATAGTAGATATACATTATTTTAGGGGCAGGGGCCCTCGGTATGGCTATTCGTATTGTAGTGGTACTGAGATATTTCTCATTCTCCTGGCCCGGAGCACTTTTCGGAAGGGCTTCGTCGAAGCCTACCGGAGAGTACTCCGAATGGGACTCTGAAGGGGTCCTCGGAGGGGACCAGAGATTTGCCTTCGATCTTGTAGTTTCTTGAAGTAATATTCGGAGTGATCCCGGACAAAGGGGGACATGGGCCTGACCGTAGGCTTCACCAGCTTGACAAGCTCCGGACCCTGAGAACCTTCGGAGGCTGACGTCATTTGACCCCTGTTAAGAAAAAGCTAATTTCCCCCAACATATATATATATATGTATACATATACGGGTCCAATTTTTTCTAAGCTCATACCTACATGGGTAAAATATATATACCAATCGAGTAACACATACCCGTCGGCATGATGGACTATTATCGGGTCGTTAGAGATGCTTGCCGTTTGGAGTAACTACTGGTCAGTTGGAGAGCAAAGATGTTAATTGTGTGTCATGTACTTGCACGAAGGTGGCCAACACTAGAGGTTGGAGTGTGGAAGCAGTGGAGCACTCGTGGCGGCTAGCACTGGAGCTTGAGCGGCAATGTCAATGGTTGCTAAACCAAGCAACCTGTATTTGATATTTAGAATTCTAGAATCTGGACTAAGGAGTGAGGAGTGAAGGCACATATCATTGGTTGTCACAGAAGCAATGACCAATGAAGAGGAATTTAGGAAAGATTAAAGTAAATCTATTGTTTTTAATGGATCGCGCTATTAAATTGGGTTACAAATAAATGGTCTATGGATAGAGGGTATCATCAAATAAGTACGAATAAAATAAAATCATCAGATTTTCTTTTCCCTATTAATAGATTCATGAGTGAACAATTTAACCCATATACATACTCTAATATAGTAAAAACTTATCGGATTTCAGGTTTCAAGTACCAATTATCATCTTTAATTATTTGACTTTCTATCTTCCTTCTTTAACTTTTTACTTCTAACAAGCTACTGAGACTTTTCATTTCTACTACTTTGTTTTATAGCAAGTACAATCTAAAATATAGTTAAAATATATTGATAAAATATAGATGAATTCAAATAGAAATACATAGCAAGTCATATTTGAAAAGGATTCATGTAAAAATGATGGCAAAAGCTACAGTATCGGCATGCCATTTATTTGGGTTAAATTTTTCTATATCATTATAATTTTTACAGTTTTAAAATATGTAATTAGTGTGTTACTGACAAATAAAATCTACCACTGTTAATAACATTTTTTATATTACAGAAAATTGTAATGACATTTTTTTTGAATTTCAGTTACTTAAAAAATCGGGCAGGAGGAGCTCGCCACCCAAAACCCTAACCCCCCGGAGCGGGAGTACGACTCGGCGGCGGCGGCGATGGCGGAAGGAGGAGGAGGAGCGACGGCGGCGGCGGCGGCGGCGCTGAAGGAGCAGGGGAACGAGCAGTTCAAGTCGGGGAACTACCTCAAGGCCGCGGCGCTCTACACCCAGGCCATCAAGCTCGACCCCGACAACCCCACCCTCTACAGGTGCCGCCGCATCCACTCGGGTTCCCTCCTCTTCCTCCTCGCCGATCCATCGCCGCGCGTAGCCCTAGTCGATTCATGCACGCCACCGCCGTTCTCTCATTCTCTGCGCATTGAGCTGACTCGAGATCGGCCCTGCTTCGCGTGGACGGATGGATACAAAGGAGACAGTTATGGCTACATCCTGCAGAGTTCGTGCACGTAAAGGCTGCGTTTTTACGCCGTGGAAACGTAAAATGCTGGCGTGGATGCATGCTTACATGCTGTAGTAATGTCCTGATTTTGTGTTCATCCATTGCAACAAGCCTGCGGCAATGATTTCTCTGTTTCTTTAGGCTTTCCGAGGATGTGATGCACTGTAGTTTGAGTTGTTTATCAGCGCAAGTAACTATGTAAGAAGCTCTGCCTTTTGCAGGCTGTCTTAAATATTATTCATAGGAAGGCTTAAGATTCATATAGATATCCACAATGTTTCAAAAAGCGTTAGGTAGTAAGCGGGCGGAGAAGGTGTGCCTAGGCGGTTTGGTTTAGACATATAGATTCTAGACAATAGTTGTATATATTCAATTTTCATGTAATGACAATATGACATGAAGTCATGAACAATAAATTTGCGTTGAAATAAGAGAAGTTGACAGCATCACATACCACACATCCATCACATACCATTGGTGACGACTGACGACTATCTAGAGACTTTTAATTGGTTATTCAAGAAATGGCTAAAGCAATTATTACCACCCATTCGAGAGCAATCAGCAATCATCAATCAACAATCAACAATAATAAAACCAGCAATGTGTGGCTGACGTTTTTAACAGCAATCACTAATCAGCAACAGTAACATTGGTGAAGCACTGAAGCATATAACTTTACTTCTCCAATAAGCAATAGCCAATGCCCAAGCCTGATGCTCTCCAGTCTCCTTGCCTAGCGTTCTCTAGACCATGGCGGCGTGCAGCTCCACTGGGTGGCACCGGTGCTGCACAGCTGGGGGCGGCGGCATGGATCAGCGACGGGAGGATGGGGAATGTCCGCAGTAGCGGAGCCAGAAATTTTACGAAGCCTGGGCGAGCTTCTAAGACTAAAAATTTATGCCACATCAAAATCTTTATAAACAATTCTGTAAAATATATTTTTACTTGAGTAAATAATTATTAAATTTTTTAACTCGGTATCCATGCACTAAATAATACGATAAGTTTTGAATTAAAAAATAATTTAATATAAATAATTTAAACACCAATATAAATAATAAATTTTGTTCGTGCGGAAAAAATGCTAACTAATTCACAGCCTTTTCAAGTCAAGGAAAAAATCGAAATAAAAAAATGATATTACTAGGTGCCGGTGGGAATCGAACTGGAGACCTCACGGTTGCAGCAGCGAGCCACCTTAACCATTGAGCTAAGGAGTACATTGTGTTCAAGTGTGCTATGTAGTACATTTTTTTGCTGGCATGAAGCCCGGGCAGCTGCCCACCCAGCCCGGGAGGTGGATCCACCCCTGAATGGCCGAATGGCTGCTGTTGCCTGCCTGCTAGGGTTCACTTGGGGAATTGTATTGGCGTGAATCATGATGCAAGTGCCTGGGCCGGTGTGGGCTGCAATATGAGTTAAGTCTTAGGGAGAAGGAGAGTGGGCCTGAATGCGGAAAAAATATGTTTTCCTTAGGCAGAATATCCGGTGTTGTATCCGTTTCCAACGGAAAATGTCGTTCCGTTTCCGGTTCCATTTCCGTACGAAAAATTATGTATCCATTTCCGTTCCGAAAAATTCCATTTCCATTTTTGTATAAGCTTCCCTGTTTCTATTTTTGTCAGAACTGATGGAAACTTTCCACTCCGTTTTTATCCCTAGTGTCTACTATTTGTTAATTCCATTGTAAATGCAGTTGAAAACATCTGACAATGCCTTTTTATTTAAATTGCTGACAGCAATCGAGCTGCTGCATTTCTTCATCTTGTTAAGCTTAATAAGGCGCTTGCTGATGCTGAGACAACAATAAAACTCAAGCCACAATGGGAGAAGGTATATGGATATCATATCACCCTGATTTATCCATAATTTATCTTTCCATTGTATTTCAGTTTGTCACAATATGTCCACTTGGAAATATAGGGTCATTTCAGGAAAGGGTGTGTTTTGGAGTCAATGGAACACTATGATGAGGTGAGTCTAAAGGATGAATGCTTACTTTTTTGAACCGGGGAGAATGACCTTTTTTCTCCTTTTCTATTCTGTCTTGTAAGCTTTGTCCAAGTCTTTAATGTTCTGCAATCTGAAAAATTGTGGTCAGAAATTCCTAATTTGGCAGTGCTCATATCAATTTTAATTATCAAAAGTAAACTTTTGAAATCTAGGTTTGCTCAGATTAGTGCTCACTTGATGTACAATTCATTGTAGTGAAATTGCATGAAATGGAACCATAAAGCTGTAAAACAAATTTACCTTTTCCCCCCATTTTACCATGTTATCTGCTCTCTGTTTTATGCATGGGCGGTGACTATCTTGCTGCTATCGTCATCTGGCCACCTATAAAAATTGGATTTTTTGGCTGAATTCATTAAACTGAGCATCAAGTTATTTTTCATTAGACTGAGCTCACAGCACCATACAACCCACATTCTATGTCGATTTTTTTAAGAAAACAATATTTTTTATTCGAAATTGCAATAATGGGCCAGTTTTTTGGAAAATTGCAGATCTAGAACCCTGTTGATCTACCATTGGTTGACAGGAACCTTTATCTGGTTAATGGGCCCCTGTCGACCAACCAATGGTCGATAGGATCCCTTGTCGAGTTGTCGACCAAATGGTTGGTCAACAGTTTTTCTAAATTTCTTGCCAAAGAATTATGTATTTGGCATTCGGAATATGACTAGGCTTTTAGTTAACAGTATAAGTTACTTATTTTCTTGTACAGGCAATATCTTCTTTTCAAATAGCTTTGCAGCACAATCCACAAAATACAGAAGTTTCAAGAAAAATTAAGAGGCTTACTCAGTTGGGAAGGGAAAAGAAGCGAGCTCTTGATGTGGAGAACATGCGTTGTAATATTGACGTCACAAAGAACATGGAATCACTGAAAATGGAGCTGGTGGGTAGTATTGCGCACTTTCTCATTACAAGCTGCATCACATTTCCCCACTTGTTGTTGCTACTGCAGTTACTACCCAGTGATGGATCTTTCATTTTCTTTCAGATCATACATTGCATATTGTAGCATGCTAATTTAGATGAACATGTTTAATTAAGTGATAGCCTTTGTGAAATTCAAATATGTTACTGATGCACCTTGCAGACTATGTTAGAAGACAAAGGACTTTCTATTGTATACGAAAATATGGTTCGTCATTTGTGTTTTAAGTTGTATATATTTCCATTTCAGGCTGAAAAATACGGAGATGCAGAACTGGGACAAAGTATCTTCTCTTTTGTTGTTAATGTGATTGAATCAGCTATAAAGGTTTGGCATGAAAATGGAAAAGTAGATGCAAGGGTTAATTTCTTTCTTGATGACCAGAAGACTGATATTGAAAAATATGCCCCAGTGGTTAACATTGACAAGGTACAATGCTGCTACAGGCTGCTCCTTTCTGCTGTTTGACATATGTTTAACAATTTACAGACGCAGAAATCTTGAATTTAGATTAGTAAACATGATTAAGATCTGATTTAATTTTATTTGTGTACTTTTTAATTCTCTGTTATGACTTCTATTTTGAATCCATGACAGAACCTCCTTATTACTATTAACACCTATATGCTTTCTTTTTTGACTAGGCCTTTGAATCACCCCACACTCACAGCAGTTGTTTCACATTTTTGCGGCAATATTCTGAGGATTCATTTTCAAAGGCTGCTTGTATGGTGGCACCTAAGAACATCATCTCATATCCCCAGGTCAAGTCACCCTCTCCCTCTGTCATGTGCTGATGTATTCCATGTTGTGTTGCTGCATGCTTAGCTCTGATATTTTTTCTTCGGTTCATGATATTATTGGTGCCACCGTGCCAGAATGAAAAGCATGAGACTAACATGGTCAGTTATATACAGGTCTGGAAAGGACAAGGATCAAGAAAATGGAAGATTGACCAGAGTGATGGTTTCTTTGTGCAATTTGAGGCACCAATACTGCGGAAGATATGGTTTGTTCCTAGCACAACTGAAAAGGGGAGAACATTATGCAGGTACTTATCCCTTTCTTCTTGGGATAAAATTATGGTATCTGGATTTCCCAGTTACCTGACAGTTTGAATGTTCCCAGTAAAAATTTAATTGGAGGTTCTGAATTCTGATGTAGGTGTCTATTGTATATAATTGTCAGCAGTGCCTACTTTAGGCTGTTACAAGGTTAATTATGTTAAAATTTTGCTGAATGGTTCAGGTTCATATTTAGTGTAATCAGTTCTGCCATATCTTTAGATAATATTGGTAAAGCCAACATGACATCTGGCTAGCCGTTGTTTTATGTGCCAACTCCATCCTTAGTTATGTATTGTTTTACACTGGGAGAATTCAACTTGCAGCATTACTAAACAGAAATATAAATCCTGCATTGTGCTGCCATGCATCTCCTGTTTTTGTTATTATGCTCTATGTTCCAGCTGTTTGCTCCATCTTGTGATGCTGAGCACTTTGTGTGACCTTTGTTGTACCTGTTGTACGCCATAAACTTTGCACCATTCATTCATGATTTTGGGTTTGGTTTCCCTATCTGTTAGATAACCATCAATGTCTCTTACTCTCTTCCCTCCTCTTATGGGAATCACCAGCTTTCATAATGTACTTTATCTCTTTAATACTTTTGCAGGAGTCCTGAACTCTTGGACATTACTATCCATGAAGTGATTCCCCGGATATTCAAAGAAGCCGCTTGAATGACTCCTTGATTCATCCCATGTTATGATCCATATTCCTCCCAGTTTACAGTTGCATGCCAGATTTTGTAAGTAATCTATCTGTATCTGTACAACCAGGACACCAATTTTGCTCATCTGTGAGGTAGTTTTCTTTGTATACAAACTTTGGTGTGGGTTGTGAGGTGATAAATTGTTCTTTTGCCTTAAAGTTTATTGGACTTTGCATTTTTTTTACCTCCTCTTGAGTCACATATTATCCATGTATATGAGGTATACAAAGTGTACCAACTTTATGTAGGGCAAAAGTATAAATCCCCTCCCCTGTTGTGAAGTGCTTGCTGCTTTTGATTCATTGAATTTAGCCAGGACATTAACATTCTTGTGATCTGATCCATTGTGACCCAACATTGTTTTTGATGAATCACAACAGAACTATGTACTGAGCAGATTTCATGTGCTCATACACATAAGAAATACTCCATCTGTCCCAACAAAGTTTACTTTTGTGACAAACTTGATAGATTAGTAGATGGAGTAAAGATAAAATTGTTTTCTATTAATGAGAAAGTAATATTGTAAAGTCAGTTGTGAAATGGTAGATAAGGAATATTGATAAAAAAAAGAAAACTTCAAATCGATTTTTGACAGAATAAAAAAGATATAACCACCATATAATATGATCCTAATTGAAATGCGTATATCTGTCTCCTACTCTCACAATACATAATCAAATAAAACCACTCAATTCAAATATTATTTTTATTTGGAGAGTAGGTAGGTAAGGAGTAGAAACGAGTTTATGATAAAATTAAAGCTACATAAAGGAAGTATTTTTTTTCATGGAATTGCTAATGATGCCCTAGAAAATATTGCTATTTGCAAGTGATGTATCACCATCAGTAGCTTTTCTGTCTGTCGATGTGAGCTGAAGACTGGCTATGCCTACATCGGTTTGAGCACCAAGAACACTTATGGGCAGCTTGTTTTGGTATAAAGTTTAGGCTCCCGTTTGGTTCTTTTAGTCCTAAATTTTAATCCTGTCATATTGGATGTTATTTTGGAGTATTAAATGTAGACTATTTATAAAACTCATTTCATAATCGTGTGACGAATCTAATAAGCTTAGTTATGCTATGATTTGACAATGTGAAGCTACAGTAAACATTTGTTAATCATGGATTAATTAGGCTTAAAAAATTATCTCGTGAATAATCCTCTAATTCTGTAATTTTTTATAGTAAGTTCAAGTTTAATCCTTCAAATTAATGTTCAAACATTCGATGTGACACAGAGTAAACTTTAGTCTAGAGAACAAACACCACCTTAGTCTATGTCATATATGTTTCAATATCGATTGAGTGAGCTAATTATAAAAATAGTTGTAGAATTGGAGAATTATTTGCGAGACGAATCTATTGATTAGCAAATATTTACTGTAATATCACATTGTTAAATCACGACATAATTAGATTTATTAGATTCGTCTCGTGAATAATTCACCGATTATAAATGAGTTTTGTAAATAGTTTATATTTAATAATCAAAAATACTATCTAAATATTTGATCTTACTGAACTAAATTTAGTCCATGCAACCAAACGGGATGTTAATTCGTGATCCATGACATCTCAAATCTCCTTTTTTTTCACCTTTTTTTCCTCTGAAATCACATTTTGTTCGTGCTGCTTTGAGAACCACTGTGCGTACATACCAGCAAGCTAAGGTATAGAGTACACGCGTACACCACATGAATCCATCAATGCACCGAGAGAAAAGCACAGAGAAGGGAAGCCGGCCGGCCGGCCGTCGCCGTCGTGGCCGGCAGTTCCGGCGAGACCGGCGCTGGGGAGGGGAGCAAGCAGCATGTGACCGTCTCACTCGAGCTGCCTGCAGCTCGTATTAATGGCCGTCACGTATACCGAGAGAGAGAGAGCTTGCTTTGGCGGCAGTAATGGCGGAGATCGATGGGTGTGCTTCTGTTTCAGAGTCGCCGCGTGCATGCATCGAATACTCGACGCTGCAACTGCAACTGCACGGCCGTCGTGCTGCCTGCTGCTGGGTTTGTTGCTCCGACGAGGTGCTGGTATGGCAGGATACACTTGGGCGATATTGATTGTGATTTGTGGGATGCGGCATTGCAAAACTTGAGGAAGACCGGCTAACCTAACATCTCATCCATCCAGTTCCACATAACTTACAAGCAGAAAACTATTTCATATCAAAAAATCGGTTTAATAAGAGTATGATTACTAGTCGTTTATAATTTTCTTTTATGTATGGAGTTAGAACAAAATTATTGACAAGGCAACTCACCGACTCAACGGTATAGTAACCTAAGGTCCTAAGGTCATCTCCAATGCGGCTCCTAAACAAACTTTTAAGTAGAAAAAATCGGGTTTTTTCCCAAACCAGTTCTCCGACGTAGCTCCACGGCAAGAGGCGATGCCAAACATGGCATTGATGCCTGCCTGAGAAGTGCTTACATAAAAAAAAGTAGGTGCAGCTTGAAAAAATAAGATGCTTTATAAGGTGCTATAATTTCAAAAGGTAAGTTTAAGCACCTATTTTTGGCACATTGCATTGGACATTGAGGCTCTCAAGCAAAGTACTTAGCATGTTTTGTCCGTGTCACATCAAATGTTTGAACATCACTTTAAAGGATTAAACGTGAACTAATTATAAAAATAATTGCAGAATCAGAAGATTATTCATGAGACGAATTTATTAAGCCTAATTAATTTATGATTAGTAAATGTTTATTATAGAATTATATTATCAAATCATGGCGTAATTAGGCTCATTAGATTCGCCTCGTGAATAATCCACCGATTATGAATATAGTAGTATATACACGTTTTTGTCCATCTAAAAGTTTAACCTAATGTAATATGGACTATTATCTTTGATCATTAACATATGGCTTTTTAATACTAAAATTATTTTTTTAAATGTTATATATTAATAATTGAATGGAGTATAAGATGTAACTTCGTCTACCGTATATTAGATGTGCATGTATGTATTTTAAAAAATCAATCTTTTTATTTTTTTGTCTAATAATTAAACTAAAAACATGCATTGTGGGGTGTGCACATGATATAATTAAATTCCTATAAAAATATTTTCACATGATATTAATTTGATGATATATTTAAAAAATTTATATTGAAAATTACTTTATGGTTTAGGGTTTAGGGTTTAGGATTTATTATTTAGATATTTTAATTATATTATTATTATTATTAGAATTATATTTTTTAGAAAGCAATTTCTTACCCTATTCAGCAAACATAGTACATAGTGCTTTTGGACTCTTGGGTGAGGATGAAGTAAGAGTAGCCAACAACTGAAGCTTAGGTGGGGCCCACCTGTCAGTCACCTTGCAGATTAACTTTTTTTTTCCTCTTTGGTGCAGCAGGAGACTGTAGATTACCCCATTTGCCAAACAAAGGGAAGGCAGAAAGCAGCCTAGAGATGCAGTCAAACTGTGACAAAAAAAGCAAGAGAACAGAAGCTGCAGCTGAATCTTTGCTCCTCTTTGGGAGCAGATAAAGCAAAAAAAAAAAGAGGAAAAGTTAGTGGCCTTCTTTGCAAATGTACCCTAATGTTCTCTGTAATTGGTTCAGCACCCGTAACGTTGAAACGAGAAAAAATTATAACATTAAAAGAACAACAGGCAAATGATATAAACAACTTAAATATAATGAAATAACGTTCATCGTAATTTGGTTTCAGAACTAGTATATCGATTTTAAAAGTAATATAAATTTTACTAACAATATGAGCTCATATGTCAATAAGAAGCTAGTGGTGTGACAGATTCATTGTTATCGGCTTCTTTTAAAGTAGTATATATCTATAATTACCGGTGCAAAGGCGCATTTCAAGAAGGGTGGGAATGCAAAGTGCACATCTAACCAATCAATTAGATTAGACTCATGTGAGTTGTTGTTGTTAGACATCCTCAATTTTTTTTGCAACAATGTATATTTATATGTTAGGAATATTGGATACAAATCTAAGTACATCAACATTACTCTCAAATAATTATCATGTAGGATTCAAAAAGAAAATTAACAAAGAAATAAGATAGCCAAAATGCCTATCTTTAAATAAGAGATTGTTGAAAATGAGAGGGTATTTGGGATAAGATAAACAAATTTGAATGAGAAATGGTTGAATACACTTTCAATATGGATGTACATCTATATTTCTGGATGCTGTGATCAGGAATACCACACACCAACATTTTATAATGACATGAGCTCAATGTATAATATAATTTTTTCTCAATTTTTGAGTGAACTAGTTAGGGTTTAGAATCTTCTAGACTAAATTCTTTAATAGTCCACAACCCAACTAGACTGATTTTTTAAATAATATTTTTATAAAAAAATCATATATGTATGTTAGTTTCAAAAAATTACAGAAGCAGCATGCGGTCGGCACTTCAGGAGCTGATGTGGCAGAATTTGATAGTGGACAATATCCAGTCGGTACTTGAAGTGCCGATTGAAGCTGACGTGATACCAGTTGGCATTTCAAGTGTCGACTGCATGCTACTTCTGCAATTTTTTGAAACGGACATACAAATTTAATTTTTTTTAAAAAATCAAATTTTAAAAAATCCAACTAGACTACCCTTGGAGCCCATGGCATGCAAACCAAAAGCAGAGATTGCATGGCAGACAAGAAAGAAAGAGAAGCAACAACATGAAAGAAAGAAAGAAATGAGAAAAGACACTTAGCAATTTGATTTGATCCATGATCTGATCTTTCTCTAGGGTTCATAAGATGCCAAACAAAGGCTACATCTAGTGGCCTTTACTTTCTGTGCATGGATATTTTTTTCTTTTAATATGCTCCAACACTAGAGATTATAATATCATGCACTTCTTAACTTATTTCATAGGTTAACTACAGGCTATTATAAAATGCTGCAAGTGGTGTTAGTAGAAGCAGTTGCATGAGAAATGACTAATATAATCTCTAGTGTGAGCCCCATCACTAATCACCCTATCATCATAAACAAATGCCATGGATTACATCCCATTTTTTTAAGAAAAAAAATTGTTTAGAGAGAAATATATGCATACACAATTCAATGAGCTAAATATTGAATTGCTGCCATTTTCACTGTTCTGAATGTCCTTTTCACTTATGGCCGTCTGATTCTCGATCATTCTTATAATTCTCGAGCATTCCTATACATAGGGGGTGTTTGGATCAAGAGACTAAATTTTAGCTCATGTCACATCGGATGTTTGAACATCAATTTGAAGGACTAAATATGAACTAATTATAAAATAAGTGAAAATCGAAGGATAATTCGCGAGACGAATTTATCAAATCTAATTAATCCATGATTAGCAAATATTTACTTTAGCATCACATTATCAAATCATGACATAATTAAACTCATTAGATTCATCTCACGAATAATCCACTTACCATGAATGAATTTTATAAATAGTCTACATTTAATACTCTAAAATAGTATTTAATACTCCAAACACCCCCACAATTTATTCGAAAGATATTACATGAAAATGTTTGATTTTCTATGAACTAAAAAAACTGTCCCACATAATCCTATCTGATTGTTGTTTGATTTATCATCTAATCACATATTCACATGCCTTATTGTGTCAGTTAATCCAAACAAGTTAGAGGTACCCACAAGTAGGTCCCTTGCAAGTATGATATAGTACACTGTTACTATATAACATCAGTGTAGCCATACTCACACTAATTACTTCTTTTTGTCCTAATCATCATTAATCAAACTGATTTGATGCAATATAAAAGAGAGAAAAGGAAGAAAGAACACCAATTTGACATTTTGACCATACAATTGGGGCCCACATCCTCTCTCTCCTCAGGCATCACACTCTTCTTCTTCAGTGCCATCACAGCATGACCTCTCTCTCTCTCTCTCTCTCTCTAGACTTTGCTCTTCTCTCTCTCTCTCTCCTCGGGGACCTTGCCGAGCTTGGCCTCATCTTCCTCCTCCTCCTCCTCCTCGTCGTCGTCCTCCTCGCTTTTGGCTTTGGGCTATATAAGCTTCGGGGGGATTGGAAAGGGAGCTCTCGGCTGGTTTGAACACTCAGCAAAAACCCAATCTTTTCTTCTGTCTCTTTCTCTGTTTCCCTCGCTGCCGCTTTCAACTTGCAGCTCGTCATCCTCTCTCTCTATCTCTGTGTGTATCTCCGTCTCCGACCAAATGCTGCGAGATCTGAGCTGGTGAGACCGTGGGTGCATCAAAGCTTGCTCCTTTCTGATCGAGAGGGGGGAGTTGTTGTTGGATCTTCCCGGTGGTTTGGGTGAGCTCTCGGAGTTGGCATATCAGGTTGCGGAGCTCGGATTGGATTTCCGGCTTCCCCCTGCTCGCCGCGCCACCGGTCTCCGGCCGCCGACAGCTGCTGCCGCACCTGCCACAAAAGATGGATCAGTATGAGGTTCTGGAGCAGATTGGGAAAGGGGCGTTTGGTTCTGCCCTGTTAGTGAGGCACAAGCTGGAGAAGAAGAGGTGAGCCTGACGAGACCACCATTGTCGTCGTCGTCTACATCCTGGTGCTCATGCTCACTGTTACCTCAGCTACTTCATCTCATGGAGCCCTATGTTTCTTGCAGGTATGTGCTGAAGAAGATACGCCTTGCGCGACAGACCGACCGCACTCGCCGTTCTGCGCACCAGGAGGTAAAGCATCAGCTACAATCGTCTTCACAAGCTGCATTTCCATCACTTGCTACCTAGTCCATGATTTCATCAAGGAAATGCCTTGTGTTCAGCAAGACTGTCTTATTGATGCCATTCAGGGTACAGAGTAGTAATGAATTAGGGACTGTGTTCATGATGATGCATTTTCTTATGAGTTATGCCACCCCGCTTCGTACCGATTTACACGGAGATGTTCCTCGTGCAGATGCAACTTATTGCGACGGTCAGGAATCCGTTCATCGTCGAGTACAAAGATTCATGGGTGGAGAAGGTAAGTCAAAAGGACTGAAGAGGAGAAGATTATTAAGTTGGGAGGGTGAACTAGCTTTGCTTTCACCTGTGTGTGTGTGTGTGTGTGTGTGTGTGTGTGTGTTTTCTCATTTTTTATCTCTGAATTTTCAGGGTTGCTATGTCTGCATTGTTATAGGTTATTGTGAGGGAGGAGACATGTATGTGTTTCTGTGATGAAATCCTTTTTAGATAGTTTCTTTTGTTCATGAACTTTAATCTCCTATAGCTAACACAATCTGTATTGGTCCAGGTCTGAAGCTATTAAAAGGGCCAATTGTACCTATTTCTCCGAGGAGGTGATGCTTGCAACCCTGCATTCCTTTTTCATACCATAAAATTGCTCTATTGAAACCAAGGCATGCCTCCTGAAATGTTTTCTCAATTTTTTTTCCAGAAGCTTTGCAAGTGGCTTGTGCAGCTTCTCATGGCTCTTGATTATTTACACGCAAATCACATCCTTCACCGAGATGTCAAGGTCAGTAGCAGTGCTTAATTTGGAGAACAATTGTGTCACTTGCATTTCCATGCCATGGGGAAAAAAATGTGTACTGAAGCTGCTAAAAATGTTTCAGTGCTCCAATATTTTCATCGCCAGAGACCAAAGTATAAGACTCGGTATGTATCTTAGTCCTACAAAAATGTATGATATGATGCTTCATGTACGGTTTTAGCAATCCTGGTGATGATGCTATTCCAAATATAAACAAATGCAGGTGATTTTGGGCTTGCAAAAATATTGACTTCTGATGATCTGACATCTTCTGTAAGTAATTATAACGCTTTTCAATTTCGAATTTCCCGGTACATATTCGGGTCGCCCTTACTAGTGTATTGCTCCCAACACAGGTAGTAGGAACACCAAGTTACATGTGTCCAGAACTTCTTGCTGATATACCATATGGTACCAAGTCAGATATTTGGTCTCTAGGTATGTATGGCTTCCATGGGAGAAACAATTTCCCTGCCCAAGATGGAAAACAACACTTAATTTACTACTTTGTTTCAGGGTGCTGTATATATGAAATGACCTCACTCAAGCCTGCGTTTAAAGCTTTTGTAAGTACTAAGCACCGTTTGGCTTTTACATTAGATATTTAGTTGGATGGTGCTTATGCCATGTAGTAAATTCATATGCTTTGGGTCGCTACAATCTGTTACGAGACTAGACACTTGTGCTGAATATATGCTGTAACCATGTTTATTCAACTACATATTTGGACTACTACATTTGTGCTAATAATGATGCGATTTCAAGACAAAGGTCTGATTTTGTGTTTTATCGGCAGGACATGCAAGCTCTGATCAACAAGATCACAAAATCAATTGTATCACCATTGCCCACTAAATATTCTGGTGCCTTGTAAGTTTTGGAACAAGTTGTTTTTTTGTTTCCGCTATGTTTCTATCCGCCATCTTTTCTGAATGAAACATGCTTCTCAAAGTTTTACTTTCCGCATGCAGTCGGGGACTTATTAAGAGCATGCTGCGGAAAAGCCCAGAGCACAGACCTAGTGTAATTCCTTTATCCCTATCTTCTACTATGTTATTTTTGTTGATGTATATTTGTTCACTGCTGTAAATATTTGCTAAATGCCCGGTACAGGCTGCACAACTGCTCAAGCATCCTCAACTTCAGCCTTATGTGTTTCAAGTCCAGTTGAAATCAAACCCTACTCGGAATATACTCCCCATCCATCAATCTTTGACTGACAAAGTTAAGAAGATGACATTTCCTGGCGACGCATCTGATTGTGCGCGCAGAATGGCCAGGAGAAACTCTTTGGGAAATGAGAGGACTGTGACATTTAGCAAACCATCTCCTGAACATAATTCAGTTAGCTCTACGCGGAGCATCAAAGAATACACAACCACTCATAGTGTTAAAGAGCTCTCTGTTGACAGCAGTCAGGCTGAGGATGAGGTTACCAGTAAAGCCATCATAAAAAAGACTTCAAGCATCCTAAGGACTCCCAAGAGCACTCCATCCAAGACTTATACAACTAGAAATCAGCTTGAACCTCCCAAGACATCTTACACCAGAACAAACCGTTCTGAGGTATTTTTTTCTCATCAAGTTTTTACTGTATTTTTTGCACTCTCAGTAATACTGAAAAAACTTGTTCTCCATTTGTTTAAAAAGTATCATAGCCTCAAATATAGCATGTGCATGCTCGCTGCATACTACTTTAATGCTAGCTTTTGGTCTTTTATAGTTATTAAGTTCATGTCATGATTATGAATGATTTCATTTTGTTTGTGGATTTAACAGGAGCTTGTATGTTGCATGATTATGCTGCTATTTTCTTTCTTTGTTTGTTGAAATGAATGGGACAATATTCTCATTGAGCTTTAATTTCCTCATTTACAGCTGCCCTCAAGAACACCTCTAAACAAAAGTGCTCCACCAGCTAGAAGAGTATCCCTCCCGCTATCAACATATGAAATGCCCAAGCGCAACATCAGCATTCTGGAACAACTAGACTCCCCTGATGTGTCTGTGAATGCCCCTCGAATTGACAGAATTGCAGAATTTCCGCTGGCATCGTCCGAGGACCCCTTGCCCCCCATCCACAAGCTCTCTCTAGCTCATGGCTCTTGCTCCACTCCTCCCTCTATCAACCGGTCGATTACCAAAGATAAATGCACAATCCAGGTGTTACGCACGGATGGGGACAACGGGAGCGACTCCTCAGGTCGCAACGCAACTGCTGCCTCAAGCCGGGGGTCCAATGACTCTAGACAGCAGCGGTTCGACACTTCATCATTCCAGCAACGTGCTGAGGCGCTGGAAGGGCTCCTGGAGTTCAGTGCGCAGCTGTTGCAGCAGGAGAGGTATGACGAGCTGGGCATCCTGCTGAAGCCATTCGGCCCAGAGAAAGCATCTCCCAGGGAAACAGCCATCTGGCTCTCAAAGAGCTTCAAGGAGACAGCATCATAGTATAATTTTGTTCAGGCGTGTCTATAATCGCCAGTTTTGTCATGTGCAATATAGCTCAGGTAGTGATAAACCATATTAGAATGGCGACATTAGCTGTTGGGAGGCAACACCTTCTCAGTGTTGCCATTAACTGAAGTCTACTTCTAGCTAGTGCCCAGTTTTTACTTGCTAGTGGAAATCAGCAGTTAGCATAGTAGTAGTAGTACTAGCAGTACTACTAGTAGAACTGTAAGTTAAACTCAGGATCTGGCAAGATCTTAAACCTTTGTAATCATGTGGCACCTGCAATCATGTAGTGCTAAAAATGTAGGGTTGGGGATCCAGTTGGCAGCAGGCTGGGTGGGTCTCCAGGCTTATTTTCTTGATCAGGTTGAAGTATCCTATGCCAGGATCTCCAGATCCATCTTCCTCAGACCACACTACACTACACCACTACAGTAATGCTGCTGTCGACTCACTCCAATCATAAGAGCAGAGATGTATGTTACCCTGGCTGACCAAATGCAAGCATGGATGATGCACATCTGTATCAATGTATCACATTCCATGTATGTAGTCTAGCCTCTGTGCATGCCTGATGTGTAAGAGAGCTCAACCTAAGCCATACCCTGTGGTTGAATTTGTCATATCGCAGCTAGCTAGCTAGCTAGCAACGAAACAGCAGAGGAGGCCATGTGGTGGTGAATGCAGAAGGGCAGATAAGAAAAGGAATTTTTATAAACATGCCATTACAATTTTCTGTAATTTGAAAAATGTCACTGTCAGTGACTGTGGTAGGTCTCATCTGTCAGTGACATGCTGATGGCATATTTCAAAACCATAAAAATTGTAATGGCATGAAAAAATTTGGCCCATAAGAAAACTAGGGGGGTTTGTTTGTACAAGGCCGAATCTCTGCATGTGCCCTGCCGCTTGTGCTGTCACAATGTCAGCTGCCTGTGTACACGATGATCCAAATCTACCTCACGTCCGTGCCAACAGGGAGGAGAGGAGAAAGAAAACAATGGCAAGCATGGATCTCCAGACTCCAGCATGGGGCATGTCGTGGCTGCTTGCAGGCGTTCAGCAGGCAACACCATGTCCACAACAGTGTCCCCTGTCTGAAACTTATCTTAGTGTTTCAATACCTTTTGTAGTATTTACAGCACCAAATTCAAACCTAGGAAAGGATAGCGGTTGAAGAAAACAACTTTGCAGGTGCCATTGTATCCAACAGGTAGCATGAAAACTGTAATGACAGGAAATGCCGAGTAGTTTAGCTTGGATTTTCTTTTTAATTGACCACATATCCTAGACGTTAGAACTGAAATAGTTCCTCTATGCTTCTACACATGTTGAAAAATGGTGTTTAGTAACAAATGTTTGTCCATTCTACAAATTAGCCTCTCTCCTTACAAAATTTATGAGACAAGGATGTTGAATGGATTGTTCTGTCTTGATATCTACTGACGATGGATCATTACTGTGATCAGTGCCGTATGCATTCAAATGATGACAAAAAAATGCTCATACCTTCCAATTGGACAGTGTACACCACCAGTTGACCCCAGGAATGGATCACACGATCGAGTAAGCACTGTTGGACTCGTTGTCAGGCTCTACAGTTGGACTGGGTTTCTGGTCCTCAGAAATGTTTCTGGGTGACGACACCGTGGAAGATGACGTTGAGGATGATGAAGATGGTGGTGCAGCCTTGCGAACTGGGCTCAATGGCACCCGGCTGAATGGCATGTGCTGCCTTTGCAATTCGCTCATTGGGCTTCTGGGGCTCAGGAGTAGCGGGGGTAGCTGCTGCTGCTGCTGCGGCTGTGGAGCTTCTGCCGCAGCCTCTTGGTGATGGTGATTCCCATGTTGTTGTTGATCTGTTGCAACTTTGTTTAGAAGATTCTGTAGTGTGGGCACTAGTTTTGCTGAAACAGAGATGATCCCAGGAACCTGCAGTGTGGGCACTGGCTTTGTTTAGAAAATACTTTTGCCATACCATACTGGAAAATCTGAGAAAGTAATATAGGTTAGCTTCATGGTGAATGTTCAAAGTCTTACCACGCCATTTTGGAACTCTCTGTGGATATCTAGCTGCACAGCTAAAGCTTTGACCAGTAAATAACCCACAAAGAGCAAGAACATATATATAGGATTCCTGTGCAAAACAAGAACGACAGTATAAAGTTGTTCTTTTTGGGAGTGTGTTTAGAACTGATCTGTATAGCGCAAACAGGTACCTAAGAAGCACCATGATCTCGTTAAACCCAAGAACTGCAATTGCCACCATGGCCCAAGGAGGAGGCAGCCTACCGTTACCACGCTTGTGAGCTTGCTGGAGTAAAAGATGAAAATTCAAGTAAATGACAAATGGAAATAAGACTCTTTGATCCAATAGGAAAATATCACACCATCGTTACATGATCCAAATTGTTTAAGAAAGCATAAAGATCTTCCCAAATTATGGATGCACACCTGTGTGGAAACCGCTTGTGTAATGGTGAACTCGGTTTCTGATTTGAACTGCTTCCACAGTGACTTGCATTGAGACGGAGTGATGAGAGTATACTTTGGAGGAACCTGTTCCAAGAGTTCAATAAAGTGATGGTTCCGTAGTTTATACACTTCCATTAGTTGCTGCAGGAACAATGAATAAACACAAACTTACATCTTCCCAAGTAGTTGAAGCAAGTGGATCACCAGAAGCATTTGCAGCCTTCGATGTAACAGAGCCATCTAGAAGTGTCGAAGTGAGGATGTTTTCGATCCTATCTGGTTTCTCATCCCAGCGAATGGCAGCCATTACAGAAAGAAGTTGGAGGGCCTGCAAGACAAGTGTAAGTCCATTTAACAAAAAAGAGAGGACTCGTTGTCACATTGGAAGGGCTCAAGTCTTATACGGCAGATCGAGCATCCTTTGCTATTGCACGGACATCTTCCTTCCCTGTCCAGACCCTTGGAATAGAATCCTTGTCATGACTGAAAACCGTTGTAAACCTGGCAAATGCAAGCAATTCTGTCAGAAGGTCGTGAAGTTGATTGGAATAACGAACAATAGATGATTCTGTCAACCTCTCCTTCATATGAATCAAAACATTGCCAGCTTCTTCTTTAGCTTTGTTCTCCACAATACTCCGGGCATAATCCCTTAAATTTGACACTGTTCCTTCTGATGACGCACTTTCCATTTCAAACCCAGAAAGGGTTTTCCGGAACTCTGGCAGGATAGTCTCTGTTTCACGTTTAAAAAGGTTTCTTATTGACGCCCAGGTTGAATGTCCTGCAGCATCGAAAAGAGACTCTACGGGTTCAGCAAGTGCTTTTCTTAATTTCTCCTGCATGTACAAAAAAACTACATTATTACCAAGTGGTAACCAAATGCCGTAACACAAGAAAGATCAATGCAGATGACAGGTTTGTGATGACAAGAAGCCAACAGAAAGTGCCTTCTTTTAGCTTGCCATACTTAACCTTAGCATGGTTTGTCAATTCTGATAGCTTGCCTTCACGAACTGAAAGTGTGTGGTCTTCAATATCACGCCGAACCTTCTCTAGTATTTTAGAATAGTCCCAGTCTGCTTGCTTGATTACAGCATCTACAACAACAGATAGACTAGTCAGATTGCAGTATCACTTTTCTTACGGTTGGTTGAAGACTTGCAGTGCGCGAGTAATGCATTAAGGACTGTTACACCAAAATAATCGGTAAAAGGAGCTTACAAACTGCATGTGTTACATGCACAGTAAGCAGATATAAGGGTTAAAAAAGGCAACATAACTGCATGGAGGTACAGCAGCTTTATACAAATTTAATGATCGTTGGACTTAAAATGCAGCAAATTCAACTTGATGCATTGCAAGACTCAGACTAGTAGACGTCTTCAATTTAAGTATGCAATGACTATTACATCTAATGAGAGTATTACTCAAATAAATTTTACGATCATTGACCATGCAGTCTTTATATAAATTATCGAGAGTTTAAGAAGTTTACCCGCACACCCTTGATCAAATTCGTTGAGAGAGGATTCAGTAGTTTCTCGAACAGATGCTGCAAAACCTTTTCCACTCCCCAAAGTAAGATTAAGGCCGGTTTTATATTTTTCAAGAGCCTTGGTACGCAGATGAGCCAACATTTTCTGGAATGCAGGTTGGACATGCTGCGAAGAATTTGAGGCTAAATTAAAAAATGAATTGTATCTATATGTAAGAAGGAATCTTAGCATCTACTCTTTGTGGCCAGATTAAATTTTCAGAGTAGTCACCTGGTTACAAAAAATGTATTTCACAGGGAACATAGATTTTTTAATGAGAAAAAATAGTATTAATGTACAAGAGTGCCTTACATTAAGTACTCTAGATTTCAGCAGTTGTCGTTTTGCTGTCCTAACAGCTTCATCAAAATAGATGGCCTCTTTGTCATACCTAAAAAAGTAATTATTAGCATATCAGTTTTATTTATGAAGAAATAAATATTTTATCACCACTAAATATTGGATATTTGGATTCGATGAGCAACTTCTAGCTTCAGTGTCGGTACTTCAATCAGAAAAGAAATGTGCCAGTATTTGCCGATGGTAACTTTAAAATACAGAGAGACAACATATATTAATTCTTCTGTCAATACCCCACTTTAGAGTTTTAGAACTTTTAGACATTTCCTGTATGCAGTGCTTGTCTATCAGTATACTGATAGATGTATAGAAACATAAAATGCATCTATCTGAACAGATTTATATTGCTGGCTTGCTGCAAAACTGCATGTACTAGAAATCATACTGAACAAATCACCACAGCTGTCAACAACTTAACCACACAAGGGCTTACTCTTTCATGTGAACATCCACAATATAGCCAAGTTTTTTCCCAAAACCAGGTGCTGGACCTGACTGGACAGCACTCTCCAAATCCATCCATTCCTAAAGAATGCCACAAACAAATTAGTGAACATGAAAATTGTACAATGGTTAATAGATCAAGTGGGGAGTTCTTACTGCATCCGAGGTTAGGCAGGAAAACTTTTCGTGTGCAATTTCATCACACCGAACTGTAGCAACCATTACCTTGTACAATGAAACAAATGAAAATAAATCATCGACGAACAAGTTTTTTTGAGGAAAATCAACAGGAGAGGCTCCTACTAAGATTTTATAAATATAATTAAAATCAACAGGACAGAAAAATGGAAATGAGGGAGGAAAGAGAAGGGGGTGGGAGAGAGAGATTACAGAGATTCCAACCAACAGCGGGTGGAGTTCTTGAGTATCGACCAACAAGTTAGAGTTGTTTCTCTTACTAAATTGCTGATGTTGCTTCACCTCATCATAACATCTGGGTTTATTGCAGCTAACTATTTTACTAATCACTGTTAAACAACAAGTTTTCACAGGATGCCTTTTTATCGGATAGATGACTCTAAAACAAGAACAAGTTTAGCATATTGGTGATTAGTCTTTCATTCAAAAAGTGGATTTCTTGATGCATTCTGCAAAGTATATTTAATTGCATTTTGAAGTGCATAACAATTCTACAGACCTAAATCCTTAATGCTATATGTAACAATACTGATCTGGCATAGGTCTTAGAACATAGTAGGAGAGAGGTGTACCTTGTGAGCAGGAAGGTCAAGATCCTTATTCTCTCGGATAACTTTCCAAATCTGTTGTGAACTAAACAGAAAACCTGAAGCAGGAACCACTCCTCGTCTATCACCTGCAAGACCTCCTGGTGCAATTGAATTTGCAAATCTCTTTCTAAGTTGTTGAACCTATCAAAGGTAAAAGTAAGGTGGTTGAAAAATAATGGTTTTCAGTTCTCCACTTCCGTTGGAATACTTTCTTTGTCCTTCTATGCAGAATTTTCATTAGACAAGTGGAAATTTAAGGTACCTGCTCTCTGAATTGCTCTTCTTTTTCTTCAAAACTGGGCAACGCAGTGACTTCCACCTTCATATTGACAAACAATGTTAACATAAACAGTAAAGCTTCATCTTTATTTCAAAGATTATATACTGGAACTACAGAACCTACATTGAAAAATTCACTGATAGGGGTGTCTTTGTGTGCCTCTGGCTTAGCAACAGAGTTCCATATCTGATTAAAGCTGTGACAATGTTAGAACTAGAGAAAGCCAACAATGTTGTAACAAAGATGAGAATAAAAGACGATGGCATCACCTTTTGTATATCCTCCCTTAGTACTGGTTCTAGATGTTCGAGTGGAGTCTACATGAAAACAATGATGTGTCTGAGAATGGCCCAAGTAAATGGAGCAATGATTATATTTCCCAATAGGTTGCATAAAGCATAGTAGTAAATAAATTCAAGAAAGAAAAGGACAAAAGAAGCAGACCCTGGTTTTATCACGTATGACAAATAATAGTGTTGTCTTCCGGGGAGAGAACAAACGCATCATGACCTACGAACCCGGTTTTCCAAATGTTACAAATACATAAAGAATGTATACATGCGACTTAGCATATCTGATAGAACAGATAATAATACCTGAAATACCGTCTTTAGAAGAGGCTTATTGGCAGCTTGCTCGCGACCAATATCATGGCACCACCTATAGGCATACATTTGGTGATAATACAAAGCCATGAATTTCGTGAATCATATATTCAAGTTCAACCTAGAATATTATTAGGAAATTGTCATAATATCATAAGATCAGCTCAGTAGTATATAGTTGGACCATAGAATGACTCACATGTTAATTAGAACTATATCTGAAATTGCAAGAGCAAACAACGAACTTTGCTTCTCAAATGCAGTGTCATCCTAAAATGGGGCAGAAGACACAGGTATCAGAAAATAAACTGTAGAAATAACTCATGTAAAGGCACCTTTTGAAACATAGGACCTAGGCAAGCTAGTTAATTTCATTTTTGTTCATAGGAAAATAAACATCAGAAAACAAAATCAAGAAAAATGATAACACGATGAAAAGCAATATTTGTAAACCAAAACTTGCAAACTTGAGCCATTCAGAGATGGTTCCATCTTCACAGTAGTATAGGAACACAGCACTCTGCTACTTCAAACAAGTTGCTAAAAGATTCTAAATAAGCAATTTGAATCGTATACGTCTTAAGCAAGCATACCTCTCCTCTTTCTCTCCCATCAGTACCCTCCAGATCCAACACAACAGTACAAGGCTCAACACCAACACAACGTGCTATCCATATGCCTTTCGTAGTTTGACTCCTAAAGACAGAAGCAAAATATGAGTGGTATTCTTTGGATCAGTCGCAATGACAGCGTCTTCCGTCTCAAACATGCAAATGCTGATGCGTGGTTTTCCCTCTTCAAGGCAACCTTATTCTCTCAGGCCAGTCGATGTGCCACCGATAAACAAGATTCTATTGTAGCCTGGCTTTCCTCTCTGTAATCTACCCCTCTTCTTCTCCCCCTTTGTTATCTCAGTCTCTCTCTACTTCTGTTCTTCTAGTACCTGCCTCTTTTTAAATTAATGAAACAAACCCAGGTAGGAGCCTCTCCTGCCGGTTTTACCTCAAAAAAAAATATGAGTGGTATTTCCCTAATGGAATTCGAAATGTAATGGTGCAACTGTAAGTTCATGTGAGATCTGCCATTTTGTGACAAGAGATGGGGAAATAGACATGTGACTACTGCCTAGCAAAGAAAAGTAACTAGTTGAGCAACTATTTATTTATGTGGTAGTATAATCATGTGGGGGAATAAAATGGTAGTACCTTCCCCTGAATGCATCCATCTCCCTAAATTTAGTTCCAAAGAGTTGGTTCAGCAAGGTACTCTTCCCTGCTCAAAGTAAAAGGTATATGATCAAATGAGAACTAACTAAATTCTTTATCTGTGACAGAAAGTACATGTATGTGTTAGCTAGTAATAGACATATAGTAGTGAAGTTCAGAATCAGTATATCAGCCAAAGAATGTGTTCTTAAAAATAACATTTCAAAGTTTGGTATCATAAAAGATGAAAACTAAAGGAGTGTTTAATTTCTTCCATGAAGTGTAGACATGCATTAGATTTATGAGTAGAATTCACCACTCCCAAAAATAATTGTGGATTGTGGATATTAGATACTGTGAGAAACATTTTCCTATATCATCCATACGATCATATTTGCCCTAAAATGCACAAATCTTAGCCAACTAAGGAAGTGAATTGCCGATGTTTATCGGTATTACAGTGGACAAGGATGGACAGAAGAATGCCACCATAACTTGCTAGAAATGTAAACGTACATAATCATGTATCCAAATCAAACAAAGGAAGATCATCAAACAGGCAACATGTGGTTTGATCACGAGAGATCAAACCGTGTCAGTATCAAATTTATATCGACTTCAACGACGAAACCGGGCAACCCAAACGGCCACACGTACACGCCGCGCGATCGATCACGAGCCGCAGCGGCCGCGGCGCAGTTGAAACATTCGATCAAACAGGTGGCAGACGAGCGTAGGGCGGGAATTGAAGGATCGAAAATGATTGCGCGCGAGGAATGCGCATCGCGTCGTACGTACGTACGTACGTACGTACCGCTGCTCTGGGGTCCCATGATGGATACGACGGCGTAGGAGAGGCCGCAGCCGGCGACGCCCGCGGTCGCCATGAACCGCTCCGCCGAGTCCCCCGCGAACTCGCCCTCGCCGTCGATCAGCTGCACCGCCTCCGCTGCCGCCTCCTCCATATCTCCGATCGTTCGCTCGCTCGTGTGGGGAGGAGGGGGGCGGAATGCGACGACGATATCACCACGTCCACGCGGGGCGCTCGCCTCGGCTTCTTCTCCGGCCACTCGGCTTTCGCGGAGCACGATGCGTAGGAGAGGGCTCCTCTTTTGCTTTTATATATATATATATATATATATATATATATATATATATATATATATATACGGGAACGCTATTCTACACTATGGGTGTAAATGTATCTCAATCGTGCCCACCCCCCACCCAATCTCAACCCCTCCATTCCACGTCGGTGTAGAATAGCATTCTACACCCGTGGTGTAAAATAGCATTTGTATATATATATATATATATATACGGGAACGCTATTCTACACTATGGGTGTAGAATGCTATTCTACACCGATCATCCCAATCGTGCTCACCCCCCCACTCAATCCCAACCCATCCATTAGGTGGGACATGGGGGCACGCTGAATGATGAGGTGAGCACGGTTAGGTTGATCGGTATAGAATAGTATTCTGCACGCGTGGTGTAGAATAGCGTTCCCGTATATATATATATACATATATGTATATATATATATGTATATATATATGTATATATGCATATATACATATATATACAATATGTATATATGCATATATACATATATATACAATATGTATATATGTATATATACATATATATATATATATGTATATATATATGTATATATACATATATATATATATGTATATACGGGAACGATATTCTACACCACGCGTGTAGAATAACTATTCTACACCGACTACTTTCAGTGGTGGATTTTCCCGAATAACTATTGAGTACTGTTTTTTTCTCAGTAGTAGATTTGTCGGTAGAATAGCTATTCTACACCAGTGGTGTAAGATAGCATTTGTATACGGGAGCGCTATTCTACACCACGTGTGTAGAATAGCTATTCTACACCGACTACTTTCAGTAGTAGTTTTTTTCAGTAGAATAACGGTTGAGTAAAATAACATTTGTATATATATATACAAATGCTATCCTACACCACGAGTATAGAATAATTATTCTACCGAGAAATCTACTACTGAGAAAAAAGTAGTACTTAATAGCTATTCTACTGAGAAAATCCACTACTGAAAGTAGTCGGTGTAAAATAGTTATTCTACACACGTGGTTATATATATATATATATACGGGAGCGCTATTCTACACCACGTGTGTAGAATAGCTATTTTACACCGATCACGAGAGTACCACTTTTAATAGTAGATTTTTTCAGTAGAATAGTAATTGAGTACTATTTTTTTCTCAGTAGAATAGCTATTCTACACACGTGGTGTAGGATAGCATATATATACATGTATATACACATACATGTACGGGAACACTATTTTAATACGGGTGTAAAATGCTATTCTACACCGATCAACCTAACTGTGTCCACCTCATCCAGCGTGCCCCCAGCTCCACCCAATCCCGACCCCCCATTCTACACTCGTGATGTAGAATAGCATATATATATACATATACATATATATTATATGTTGTTATAGGTTGGACGATACATATATTTAAATGTATCAAATTTTTATACAAAATTATTATATATTATAGACTGTATTTGTAGGATTTAAAAATAGGGATCGAGATTATAGGCAAATTGTTATAGATTGATTAATTTTTAAGAATAGATAGAGTTTAGGATGATCCCTATATGTGATTTAGGGAATAAAATTTAGGATATCTCTTGGAGATGCTCTTAGGGTCTGTTTGGTACAACTTCAGATCTTGAAATCCATACTAAAGTTAGAGTGGAGTACTTAAAACTGACTAGACTCTGCTTTATGACTGTAATTTATTTTTCTAGAGTGATTTTAGTAGGATCCACTCCTCAGAAAAATATTTGGCTTAGCTTAAGTTTCACATAATAAAAAAACTGAAGCTAGAGCCCTGCTAAACACACTCTTATTATTTCTTCAGGAATTGCAAAACCTGGTTAGTTTCATGTACTGCATGATGAGTAGCTTGAGACTTTCAGCTAGAGCATAGTAGCTTCAGTTTTGCTAATGCTGTCCATTGGCAGCAATAGCAGCTGATGAACTGGAAGTCTCAAGCACACAGTCACACTGATTGGAGACCATCAAGCAGCCATCAAAGCAGCACAGCGAAATCTGTCTCTACCTGAATCTTCCTCTTCTCCTGCCATTGGCAACCGGCTCCATATCCCGTGCACAAAGACTCTTCAGTACACAAATGCATAAGTCGGATCGTGGTCCTACATCTAACATCCAACGATAACGTCGCTTTTGCAAAAAGACTCTCCCGCAGTGCACCTCCAAACCCACATCATTGGATTTTAGATATAGGGTCATGATCGTACTTATGCATTTGTACACCGAGAAATCTTTGTAGAGAGGATATGGAGCCTTAGCAACCACCCAATGCAAGAAGGTCAAGACCATGCATGGAGGTAGCTAGCTGCCTGCTGCTAGCTCATGGTTGAGTGTGTATGCACAGTGTGAGTTGGTGGTTGCATCAGGTGTGCATGCCCACTTATGTACAAGAACAACACAAGATCAAATCAAATAAATGGCAGCCCCCCACTCATGTTGGCACTGCAACCACTGGTGCATGTGGTTGCCACAATGGTTAATCCGCTATTGATATACCTTATATTATCGGTGAAAGGGACGTGAATAAGTTAACATCGGATTACATAAGAACTTCGATGTTGAGCGTGTTAAGATACTTTTTTGCAATCCGGATGCAGCTGCTTAAGGACCTGTCAATGAGGTTTCTATCGACTGAAATAATTGTCCCTAGTAATTTTTAACTCTCTAAAAAGTTTAGTTTTTTCTGTCAGATTTAAACACTCGGTAGCTATAAAATGTAGAAATTCTCACTAGTAAATAATTCATTAAATTCTCATTGGTAGATATTTTGTTATATCGTAAATACTTAAGGGTATATTAGTTGTAACTACTTTGAGAATCTGATATGGTTGTATAAATAGTTTATATTTTTTCTAATTATAAAATTTGGTATCTATATAATCTATAAAAGAATCATTATCTAGATGCTAAAAAACTTCTTTAGATTTTTATCAACTCTGAATCCTAAGCATAAGTATACATAACCAAGCAAGCCATGGAAGCAAAAAAGAAGAACAAGATGAAAGGGATAGAGTAGCTGCTCTGTGTGTCTTATCATCCATGAAAAGAGAAGACAAAAACTAAATCAGATAAGGCCCAGCCAAAAAGGCATGACATGAGACCTAAACCAACACTACTACAAACCGTCACTGTAGTGGCGTTGGGCAAAACCACTGTAGTGGCGGGCCATTAGATGCCCGCCACTACAGTTGCTGGTGCTGACGGCAGCACCAGCACCAGCACAAGCACCAGGGATAGCAGTGGCGTTAGAGCAGTGGCGGACTGGATGCCCGCCACTACAGGTCGGTTTTGCTCGCCGCTACAGTATCGCTTTGTAGTAGTGCAATATGACAACAGAAGCATACTATTTTGAGGGGCTAAACCCCGTCGCATCCAACATTTAAATACTATTTTGAAAGTATTAAATGTAGACTATTTATAAAACTTATTCATAATCGGAGGATTATTTGTGAGACGAATCTAATGAGCCTAATTACGCCATGATTTAACAATGTGATGCTACAGTAAATATTTGCTAATCATGGATTAATTAGGATTAATAAATTCGTCTTGTGAATTATCCTCCGATTATGCAATTAGTTTTATAATTAGTTCACGTTTAGTCCTTTAAATTAATGTCCAAACATCCGATGTGACACGAGCTAAAATTTAGCTCCACGATCCAAACACCCCCTTAGAGTGTCACTAAAATTTAGTCTGTGTCACATCGGATGTTTGGACATCAATTTGAAGGACAAAACGTGAACTAATTATAAAAATAATTGTAGAATCGGAGGATAATTCGCGAGACGAATTTATTAATCCTAATTAATCCGTGATTAGTAAATGTTTATTGTAGCATCGCATTGTCAAATCATGACATAATTAGGCTCGTTAGATTCGGCTCGCACGAATAATCCACCGAGTATAAATGAGTTTTGTAAACAGTCTACATTTAATACTTCAAAATAGTATATAAGCATTCGATGTGATAATGGTTAAAATTTAGCCCCCGTATCCAAACACCCCCTTATTATCATGACATTATTAATTAATTACATCTGGCGAGTGAGGAAAATGTTAGATAATCCCAAAGATTATGGTGGCATTGCTTATAATTTCAGAATTAAGAGTAGCTAACTTGAGCATTTGACTGCTTAGTTTGATATAGGGTGCTACCATCAAAGTAGACCATCTTTAGGTTGCACTCTATTAGTCTATTGGTAATTAAATTATAAGTAGAATTCAATTATAAATTGATACATTCAAATTCAGTCTCTCCTCCATCATGTCTATAGTATAAATTTACATTATTTTACTCGTCTGCATCAATTATTTTTAGTAGGAATTTATTTTCTTCATTTCTACTACTACTAACTAATATTGCAATAAAAATCATTTTAATGAAAATAGATCATTGTCTAACATGTCTTTGATGCTGCTAAGTCATTATAACAGGAGTGATTTTACGGTTTTAAAGAGCTACCATATTTTTAGTGTTAATTTTGATAAATCTTAGTACCTAAGATATCGATTGTACCAAAATTAACACTAAAAATTTGGGTAAGAGCAAAATACATGACCGGTCCATAAACTTGCATCGAGGTGTCAAATAGATCCACAAACTTAGAAAATACATATTAGAGCATCTAAACTTGTGTAAGTGATCTAATCTGGTCCAACCATGTGTTTGATCCTCTTCGTGCTTACGTGGCTATCGGTGTCTTTTTTGGTCACATTTTTATACACGCGTGGCCTGAAAGATCTGTTTAACTTCAATGTAGGTTCTACAATTTTGGGAAAAAGGATTCAAGCCGTGTCAATCAGTTTGACTCACAACTGATAAGGAAACAGAAGAAATATCATTAGTACATGTTTAATCTTTTAAATTAATATCCAAACATCTGACATGACATGAACTAAGGGGGTGTTTGGTTTGAGGGACTAAATTTTAGTCATTGTCACATCGAATGTTTAGATACTATATTTTAGAGTATTAAATGTAGACTATTTACAAAACCCATTCATAATCGGTGGATTATTTGCGAGACGAATCTAATAATCCTAATTACGTCGTGATTTGACAATGTGATGCTACAGTAAACATTTGCTAATTATGAATTAATTAGGATTAATAAATTCGTCTCTCAAATTGTCCTCTTATTTTACAATTATTTTTATAATCAGTTTATTTTTAATCTTTTAATTTTATGTCCAAATATGACTCGATCAGAAACGGTTAATCCCTCTCCTTGTCGATATAAAACCACCCACTACCTCCGCTTCTCACCACCACCTTCCACGCGCACCACCACCACCTCGCCGCCGTCTCCGATGAACGACTCCGGCAGGGCAGCCAGCGCCAAGGGGGGAGGCGGAAGAGGAGGAGGCGAGCTCCGTCCGCCGGAGCCGCCGCGGGACCCGCTGGAGTTCCTGTCACGCTCGTGGAGCTCGTCCGCCGCCGACGTCTCCCGCTCGCTGGCCGCCGCGCCTGCCCTGCCGGCGCCCGTCATCGCCGAGGACGTCTCTGGGGAGGTCGACGACGGCGCCGCGTCCGGGAGCTCCTTCTCCTTCGCCTCCGCCTCCGCGGCCACCTCGCAGCTCATCATGGACAGGATCATGTCGCAATCGGTGCGTTCTTGCCTCCTCTTTTCTTTTCCTCGAAAAAAAAACAATCTTTTTTAATCGAGCTTCTCTTTGAGTCCATCGTAATCGCTACCGGATTAATACTTTCCTTACTATTTTATCTAATCTATTTTAGCTGGAAAAATTGATGTGTGGTCGTTGAGATTATAGTCTCTGTTACTGCTTAAAAATCGTTTAACTGTGTTCCTCTGCTTATCATTCTGTATTTTACAAAAAAGATTCCACTGATCACTGCAACAAAAACTTCTCACTTGTACCCCCAATTGTTAGGTTTGATGTTCTAATCGCATGCAATCTACTGAATGTTTGGTTTGATTTTTCATCTCACCGATGAGTACTACCTACTCGCTTTAATAGCTTCGGTTCTCTGACTTCCTGTACTCCGACTGAAGTGAGGACAAGAAGCAGCAGCCAAAGATGAGATTTTTTTTCTCCCCTATTGTAATCAATGAAAAACACAGAGAAAATAAGCAGCTTCCTTTAGTTTTGCAGCTGAATCCCATCTAACGATCACAATTCAGACCAGCGTTTCATTTCTTGCATGTTTGGTACTAAAATTCGTGTTTTGCTCGCTCAATTTGTGGTTTCATGGAGCAGCAAGAAGTGTCGCCGCTGACCTCCGGCCGTCTCTCCCACAGCAGCGGCCCTCTCAACGGCGGCGGCTCTCTCTCCGACAGCCCGCCGGTCTCGCCGGATGTCGACGACAGCAAGGTCTCCTCTCCTGATCCCTGAGCCTTAACATTTTCCTTCATGGATGCCTTGTTAACCTGGATAATTCTAGAGGCTTGCTTGTTCTAATTTATACTGAACATGCTAAGAGTTTCACACTAACAGATGCAGTATGTTTTTACTGGCAAATTGGATAAGATCATCACTCAAGTCTGGGAGATTTTCCTGTGATTTTGAGGAGTTTGTATATTGAAAAAACAGCCTTTTATCCTGCTCTGTGCTCTGTGCAATTTGTTTTACTCCTTTTTCCTATCAGGAAATGGAACACTAGTTTGATTCCTTGTTTTTGTGTGCAACACATAGAACTGATACAGAACAAGAAGTCAACATGGTTAAAAACTTAAAATTTATGTAAGCTAACATTTTTCAGGTTAGTCAGGTTAGGGGCAAGAACCCCAGCCTTGCAGCTTTTCTCTCTCACTGAAATTTTCAGCACAGGGAGAAAGAATATCAATTTATGCCTTTCTCTTCATCCAATGAAATGCCACTTTGCTGCCATTCCATTTCTCTGCAGGTTCACATACTTTAGACTTTTGCATACATCAAAACCATTGCACAATACATTGTGGGTTTCACAAACATGCATGGAAAATATCTTTGGAATTTCTCACACCAAAATGGGATTATCTTGTGACCAGATCATTCCCCTTTTATTCCATTGCTTGCTCTGATGCTCCCTCACTTCTCTGAATCACTTCACTAGTTATTAGAGTAGTGTGGTGTGCCTTTGAGCTATCACTGCAATGATTGCCCATTTTCATTCCATTGTACAGTTCCATAGGCATGCCTTGCCCTTCACTTTTGTGGGGGTCTTATCAAGCCTAGCAACTGAATTTTATAACATCTAATTAAGCAGATGTGGACCAAACATTAGAGTGACAAAAAGAACCAGCAAGTTCAGGATAGAGTATAGAACTTCTCAGTACAGACAACCAAGCCAATTGAATACTGAAAGAATCTACTTAAAGAAAACCTTCCCCTTCCTTTACTGATGTCTACTCTGATAGCATCACAGAGCAATGTGATCAAATGCATTCCATTCACTATCTCCACTCTACCTTTGGTGTAACCACAATGCAGCTCTTCCTCTTTGCATTCATTTCATTGCATTGCTTCATGAGAGACCAGTTTCATGAGAGGTCATGGTCAAAAGACTTGACTGGCAATTTGTCACTGCATGTTGCCACATGAGCCTCTTGGGCCATCTCAAAAGTTCAGAAACTGAAGAAACAAACCACCACATGATCTTTTTTTTCAAGTCATTTTCTCTCTTTGCCTTCTGCACTACACTATTGCAGCTCTGACCAGGAAGAGGGTGTTGGTCTCCTGCTTCCACAAGCAAGCCCTGCAACATGTCCAGTGCCCCCAGTGCACTGACCACTGCCACTCCCACTGCCATCTCTGGGTGAAAAGCAGCAGGCTTGCAGTGCAGGCCTATGCAGCTCTTGCCCCCCTCTCCTCCTATCACTCTGACCTTTAGGTTGTCTGCCTGTCTTTTTGCCCTGTGAGCTCATGAGTGATGATCTGCTGAGCTGAGCTGAGCCTCCTCATGCCTTTATTATCCCTAATCAAGTGTTATTCCCCCACCTGATGATTCCAATCTTTTTTATCTGCAAGAAATCAGAATAGTAATTCTCTCCTCCAGAAAGGTTCTTGCTTGTTGGTTGGGCTCATGCCCTCCATGATCATGTCTTGTGTTTCTCATGGCATGCTGGTCAGTGGCTTCAGTGGTGTGTGGTCAGTGGCTTCAGATCAATGAATTTTCTTGAATTATATGATGGCGACAAGTGATTATTGAACACTAGTTTTGATGATATTGTTTGCTTATTGGGTGAATTATTTTGGGGGGGAAAATGCAGTTTTGCAGAGCGGTGAGCACGCCGAAGCCGCAGCCGTACCGCGGCGGTAGCAAAACGGTGGGGCGGTGGCTGAAGGACAGGAAGGAGAAGAAGAAGGAGGAGACGCGGGCGCACAACGCGCAGGTCCACGCCGCCGTGTCGGTGGCGGCCGTGGCGGCGGCGGTCGCCGCCGTCGCGGCCGCCACCGCCGCGGCCTCCGGCAAGGACGAACGCGCCGCCCGCACGGACATGGCCGTGGCGTCCGCGGCGACGCTCGTGGCGGCCCAGTGCGTCGAGGCCGCGGAGTCCATAGGCGCCGAGCGCGAGCACCTGGCCGCCGCCGTCGGCTCCGCGGTCAACGTCAGGACGCCCGGTGACATCGTCACCATCACCGCCGCCGCCGCCACCGGTTCGCCATTTCCAACCAACCGTTAAATTATTTTTTTTCCGCCGGGCATCCTTCAAATCTCGATCGCCGATGGCGTCTCCGGCGACGGCGAGGCATCATGAATGATCGCGTCGGCGTTTCTTGATCTCTGCAGCGTTGAGAGGCGCGGCGACTCTGAAGGCGAGGGCGCTGAAGGAGGTCTGGAACGTCGCCGCGGTGATCCCCGTCGAGAAGAACACCATGGGCGGCGGCGGCGGTGGCGGCGGCGGGCACCACCACAACCACAAACACAACGCCCAGAAGCAGCATCATCACAAGGACCATGGAAGCAACACCAGCAGCAGCTTCAGCGATGACCTCGCCGTCGACGACAACAACTTCCTCACCATCTGCAGCCAAGAGCTCCTCGCCCGCGGCACCGAGCTCCTCAAGCGCACCCGCAATGGTACCTCAAAGCTCAAGCTCACTGATCCTTCCATTCAACGATGCTAACTCTGATGCCATCGTGCCGATCATGTGCAGGAGCTTTGCATTGGAAGGTCGTCTCGGTGTACATCAACCGGATGGGCGTGGTACGTAATCCGTCGCCCCCATGCCGATGCTCTTGTTGGATTTGTGAATCAAGCTGTGAAAATTTTCTGATCAAGTCGTGTTCGCCATTGTTGCAGGTGATGGTCAAGATGAAGAGCCGGCATGTTGCAGGGACCATCACCAAGAAGAAGAAGAGTAAGTGTACATGAGAGAGTGAGGGACCATTCCGCGATTTCAATTCGTCTCTCTGTGTCTAACAATGGCGGCCGTCGTGTTCGTCGTCGTGGCGCAGGCGTGGTGGTGGACGTGTGCAGGGACGTGGCGGCGTGGCCGGGGCGGCACCTACTGGAGGGAGGCGAGCACCGGCGATACTTCGGCCTGCGCACGGCGGAGCACCGGGTGATCGAGTTCGAGTGCAGCAGCCAGAGGGAGCACGACATGTGGACCAAGGGCGTCGCCCGCCTCCTCGCCGTCGTCGACGCCCGGCCGAAGCGCTTCGCCTGACGCTACCGTTGCCGCCGCCCGCCCGCCGGCCGAGCAGAAATGCAGAATCCCCCGTCGCCATCGCGTGCAAAGATTGTAACTTGGTGACAACAACAACTGACAAGTAGTGTTGCTGCTGTTAGGTTGTGTTTGATTTAGAATTGGAATTATATAGAACGGAGTGACTCCTATTTTCCGTAGATTCAGAATCATTCGCTACTAAAAAATCCACCGAAGCTCACCTCACGCTTCTTACGTCATCCGCTTTTCTTCTCATCTCCTCTACCGTTTTTGAACTAAACAAGGGACAAAATCGCTCCGTCCTATCAGATTCTAGAACAAAATAAAAAACGGAGCGGTTCTGTTCTTGCTTTCAAACGCAGAGCGGACTTATTTCATTCTCATAATCTAGAACATAGTCATTTCGTTCTATCGTATTACTGAACCAAACACTACTTAGAATGTGAATCATAATCCAGAGATGTTTTGTAGATGTGACCTTTGTTTGTGATGTGTTGTTCTTCCCTCTTTAATTTCTGTGTTCTTGTGCCATCTGCATTTGTAATATGTGGTAGCTTCATGGAATCATAAATGCTTTTGCTCTAATGCTTGCTAGCTTCTTCTGTAGATATTCCATTATCAAAAAAATTACTAAAATATATTTCATAGTCACTACACAACCTGTTTGCAACAAATTTCAACTGTGAAAAAAGATAGAACAGTACATATTGCACCTGGTACTCTCACTACTCTGAATTTTTTTGAAATAATATTTTTTAAAAATAAAATTTCAAATTTGGACAGTAGTTTGAGAAAATTGTAAAAATAGGTACCGGCCGGCACCTGGTTAGCCAACTAGTGCCACGTGGCGCCTAGTCGGCACTTGATCGGCTGACTAGTGCCATGTCAGCGCCAGTCGGCCGACTAAGTGTCGACTAGGGTGCGCCAATAGCTCTTTTCATCGACCAGTGCCACGTCAGCGCCAATTGGTCATTTAATGGCTGACTCCTGCTGACGTGGCGTCAGTCGGTAGTTGAAGTGCTGCCACGTTAGCAAGAGTCGGCAGTTCTATGGCCGACTGACGCTGATGTGGCTCCAATCAGTAAAAAAAGGTCGTCCCGCGTCGAAGGGAGCCAATGTGGTGCCTAGTTGGCACTTGGTCGATCGACCAAGTACCGACTGGTACCTATTTTTGCAATTTTCTCAAACTGTCATATAAATTTGAAATTTTAATTAAATAAAATATTTTTTCAAAAAAAAACCTCACTACTCCCTACAGAATTGTGTAGGCTAGAATCTTTGACTGTAACCGAAGACAAAAGGTGTTTAGGTTGTCGAGAATTCAGTTTAGACTTTGCCTCCTGTATCCCTTGTCTCGTTGGTGCGTCAGGCCGTTATAGTTCCACCACGCTGACGAGATCCAAGCCCTCAACCATCTACTTCGTTTTCCTATCAATAAAAAAGACTAGCTCCGTGGAATCCCGGTAGGATGCGACACACACAATGCCAAATCCGATACAATCTCAGGCTTTGAGAGTGGGGTTTAAAGTGAAAGGGGGAGCTCATCTGTTTAGAAGAAGGCTGCAAGATGACAAGCTGAAATCAGTTGCTCCTCACTTCTCTGAACAAACATGAAATGAAGCTACAACGCATCACTGTTCCTGCAAACCTATTCACACTCTCATCAGGAAGAAGAACAAAGATCGGATCCAAAACGACAAGACAGCAGGAAGGAAAAACACATGGAAATCTTGTGAGGGTCAGGTCAGGTCAGCTCAGGCAGGTCATTCAGATCAGATGATCAGATGCTACTACACTAGTCACTACAGGCCCCTGCAGCTTCTTTTGGTAAACGTGATCCGATTGGATTGGAATCTGCAATCAAATGTAGGCAGTACTACTGTAGTAGTAGTAGGTCTTGGTCTCTTGGAGTGTGCATCACTGCAGCTGACCAGATTCAGAGAGCAGGTTGAACCCTCGAGATAAGACTATTCACAATGAGGTTTTATGAGGTGTTTCATGGTATTAATTACAATGCTACATCAGATTTTTTTTGCTTACATGACATTCAATTAATGAAGAAAGAGAAAAGGTAGTGTCATCACCATGACATAGTGCTAACTCGTTTCCAAGACGGATGAAATGAAATGAAACAATCATTGAGAGCTAAATTGTTTCATCAGAGAGGGTGTTTCATAAAAGCTAGTTGCATTTAATTACACTGGTTAGCCTAGGAAATAGTGAAATGAAACTCTCCACTGAGAGGGGGTATTTCATTGAGTTGTAAAGTTGACGTGACATTCTAGGAAGCAGTGCTATGAAACCCACCATTGTGAATAGCCTAATAGCATCTTGGATATTTCACTAGTTACATTCACTCTCTCTTACGTGGATAGAAAATGCGGAAAAAATAGAATAGCTAGTGACGAGCTAATAAATAGGAGATTTCACGTATTCCAAGAAACTGAGTGTATTACGTGTGGGACCAAGTATTAGTGGTGAGATAAATTATTGTTTTTATTCTTCTCTCGGCTCCACATCAACTAGCTATTTGAGATAACCATTGTGGATGCTCTTAAAATCACAAAGTTGCATTGAACGTGTGCCCCTGCCTCGCTCACTAGCAGGGCACGGGCGGGGCGGGGCGCGGCGGGACGAGTCGGTCCAGCGGGCAAGGTGGGACACGACGTCTGAGCGGGCTCCTAGATCGGTGTTTCATCTGTCATTCTAGGCCAATCAGCCTATATCGACAGACCAAATACCGACACAAGCTTATTTTTGCAAATTTATTAATCCATGTATCAAATTTGTTTTTTTTTAAATGTATTATCTAAAAAATTCACTTATCTGAACAGGCACCAAGCAAAATCGTTATGCATCACATAAACCTGAGAAAATGCCAGGATTTAGTATATTATTTGCAGATAAAAAAAACTTGAGTAATTTCCAGTACAAGCCCTGCCCTGCCCTGCCTCTGCTTGAGACTCAGAGTGTTGAGACAGGCATGCCTGAACTGTATATTCAGTCACTGTTGCTCACAAGTCCAACTTACCACACAGTAACAATCTACATGTGACTTTGGGTACAACAAGGAGAAAAAGAAGAGGAGAAAAGGACTAAGCAGAACAATGTCAACATGGTGAGAAGAGGATTAGCTTAGCACAGTCCATCAGTCAATTAAATTAAACCAGAGGTGATCAACTTAATCTTGCCAAGGAAGAGCACACAGTACATGATGGTACAGCATATGAAAGTTTTGTTTGAGCTGCATACACACACACACACACACATTGATTGTTGGAAGGACAGGCAGGCAGGCAGGGTAGCTTGTGGGCATCTTGTAACAAACTGGCTAGCTGACCAAATCACAATAAAGGAGGCCTGCTTGGAGCTATGCATTGCTTGTCACTCACCATGTGTGCCCCATGAATCTTCCAAGCTAGTTGCCAAATGTGCTCCTTGGATGCATAGCCATGGCCACCATCACTGTGGAGGTGGTTAGAGATGCCAACAAAAGCCCCAACTAATCACACACAGAGAGAGAGAGAGACAGAGAGAGAAGTGAAACATCAGGACAGAATGAGCTTGCAAAGAAAATCAGATAGAAAGATAGATCAGCTGCAATTGGAATATAGCAGAGATGAGATTAGAGCAGAAAAAGAGCAGAGATTTCATCTCCTTCTGCCAAGAAACAGCCTGCAATTAATTGAGGAGGAAACCATGCAATCCAAGATTATCTGAATTCCAATCTCCAGAGATCAATTCGGATGCCGTAAATTCTCACGGAAATCCAAACCTGAAAGTCTAACGCGAGAAGGAAAGAACAGGAGAGGCTCATCGAGATGACCTGACCGACCTTGGAGATCTCATCGATCTGATCCAAAGATCACATCTTGAACCGCGGGAGAGGCTTAGAAAGCAATATGGCGATCGAGCTGAGGTCGATGGCGGCTGGATCCAACGACCTGTTAGTAATAAAGCTAGTTTTTTTTTTTTTGCTGTGCTACCACCAGCAGATGAAACTACAGCATGACCTGATCGATCGATCCGCAAGAACGATCGACACAGGAGCGAGCGAGCGAGCGAGATAGAGATGGATGGATGATCCCATGCATCATATCAGATCATGCTGGCAGCTTCAGCAACTTGTGGCGCACCGTACCTTTCATGGAGATATGGAGGAACAAAGATGGGATCGAATCGTTTTGGTGAAGAGATGAGCAGCAAAGCGACCTGCATATATAGAAGTCCAATGCAAGTGGTGATGAGGAACTCAGAGTTCTCCTCTCTCTCTCTCTCTCCCTCTCTCTCTCTCATGAGTGATGAGCTCAATTGGTGCAAATATTTGAAAATTTTGCTATTTTGACATTTTAAAAATGTGCACTTTGTTTATAATGATACTTCTGAGACGGATACGTAAGATCACCTGAGCTAATGAAAATAGGTCCAGATATTAAAAATGCGGAAAACCACTTAGTATCAAAATAGCAAATCACCGGCAAATATTTACGGTGGGTTTGTTCAGTTTTTCTAAAGCTTAAAACTGAACTAAAAAGTATAAAAAACCGATTGTTTATCGGTATAAAATAAAAGTTAGTCGTCTACTAGATTCCACAACTCCACGGTTTACTCTACCCAATAACCCTATTCATTCTTCACTTTTTATGTATTTTTTCTGAGGAAATTCTGCATATGCCACCGTAAGTTCATTGGCTCGTATATGCTATTAAAAATTTGCTATTTTCATATATGTCACTGCTTTGATTTTCTATTTTCATATATGTCATTGTCGTTAGTTTCAACCGTTAGTTGATATTTTTTTTTCAAAATGTCAAAACTATATTTTAGCTCACTAAAAATTAAGGATGATTTAACCTCCGTGATCGGCTATCATTTGCTCTACTCGGTACACACATACCAATCACCCATTCAATCCAGCATCGGAAGCAAAACTAACTATTAGCTTTGTAAGCTGAGGGCAGTTTTATCATTTTGAAAAAATAACATTAACTAACAGTTGAAACTAACGACGATGACATATATGGACTCAGAAAATTAAAACAACGGCATATATGAAAATAACAAGTTTTCAGTGACATATATGAAAACTGACGAACTTTAAGTGGTATATACGAAATTTTCTCTATTTTTATTGTTAAGCTTAAGCTATAAAATATTAAATCACATTTTATTGTTAAGCTTAATTAAACTGTTCTACCGTATCTACTTATCTACTTTCCACAAGTGAAGCTGCCCTTTTCGGCTCTGAGAACTCACAACAAAAATTTCTAAATCTACTGAGATTCTGCAGCTGGAATTATTCCAGTGCTACTCTGTTGCAACAAAACTGAATTTTGTTGGTGGAAATTGCGGAATGAAAACTAAAAAAACAAAGAATTAAGCTGAAATATGAACGAGAAGAAAATTAAAGATCGAGAAAACAATGAGGTTAATGTAGCTAGTGGCGTAGCCAGCATGAAATCGCTGGATATACCTAGTTAATATACGTTTTAATTTTGTATAACATCATAAATTTCATATATACGTATAAAATATTTTTATTTTTTGTGTAAAATTATATATATAAATATAGCAATAATATATTTTAACATGGTAAAATAATATAAATTAGGTTGTTGGATATTTTAAAATTGTGCTGGACATTAAAATAGACATATTAATTTCTTAATGGACCATTTTTGGGGGTATTGTTGGGCCTACCTGGACCACCCCCTAGCTACGCCACTAAATGTAGCAAGGTGAAAAGTCCCTCCGGTGTATTAATAATAGTCGTTTTGGCGTAGACGAGAGTGCACAAATATTAGTGCATACCAACGTCGTCTGTAACTAATTGAGATAATAAAGAAGGTTGGATAGAAAGAGTAATGAATCGTTTTTAATATCGCTTTGGTACGTATAATCCTATCCAAAACGACTAATATTTGTACACCGGAGAGGAGTAATAAAGATTTGCATTGATATGTGTTCATCAGGCTCAGCTAGCTCGAAGTGATGACCTAGTTTTGGAAGCAAGAGTAAGTAGTTTGACATTGGTGACTCTCCAGCTAATAATCTCTCGATCTCTGAATGCATGCATGGTTGCATAGACTTTTAGTTAGATCTAGATCGACCTGGCCTTTCTTAATTAACGTAGATTTTCTAAGCTTGATGGGACTAAGGCTCTGTTTGGTTCTTTAGTCCCAAATTTTAGTCCCGTCACATCGGATGTTTGAATGCTATTTTGGAGTATTAAATGTAGACTGTTTATAAAACTCATTCATAATCGGTGGATTATTCGCGAGGCGAATTTAATGAGCCTAATTACACCATGATTTGACAATGTGATGCTACAGTAAACATTTGCTAATCATGGATTAATTATGCTTAAAAAAATGTCTCATGAATAATCCTCTAATTCTGTAATTATTTTTATAATTGGTTCAAGTTTAATCCTTCAAATTGATATCCAAACATCCGATGTTACACGGACTAAACTTTAGTCTAGAACCAAACACCACCTAAATACGTGCAAGTACAATTATATTGGCCACAAATAAAGTCGTCCCTACATTATGTATATATAATTTCATGTACTGCATCTTTAATTAGTGTAGGACAATTATAGCATATGTAGTTCATGATTTAATAAAAAGCTATAAGCTGTTAAAAAGACAAAATTTATTGCATAAAAGTATATATATATATATATTAGGTCTCTTGTTGATAAAAAATATAGTTCTTGTTTTAAGGCTTTTTGAGCTTATTTGAATATTTGAAACCATGTAATATAAAAACTATCTTAGATATTAATGTTATCGTTTAAACACCAGCTTCTCTTTCTTAAAACACATCTTATTTAAACTTGAAAATTTAAACTAGCTTATAATTAAATCAAACCATATATCCACGAATGAGATTTGATATTTGAATGGACTATGCAAGTGTCATGTGTCACTACTAGTGCACAACTAATTAACTATGCTAGCTAGTTGCCTTTTGTTACCCGAAAAAACATATATATATATATATATATATACGGGAACACTATTCTACACTATGGGTGTAAATGCTATTCTACACCGATCATTCCAATCGTGCCCACCTCCCCACCCAATCCCAACCCCTCCATTCCACGTCGGTGTAGAATAGCATTCTACACCCGTGGTGTAGAATAGCATTTATATATATATATATATATATACACACACACAAATGTTATCCTACACCACGTGTGTAGAATAGCTATTCTACTGAAAAATCTACCACTGAGAAAAAAAGTAGTACTCAATTGCTATTCTATTGAGAAAATCTACTACTAAAAGTAGTACTCACGTGGTCGGTGTATAATAGTTATTCTACATATGTGGTTTAGAATAGCGCTCCCGTATCTATACTACTTAAAAAATAGTGGCGATGAGTTTTCTACTATTATTATTTCTTACTATAAAATTAAAACTGTTCGGCTTCAGCTTTATTCGTCTCTATTTACATGTCATTCTAACATTTTGTTTTTTTTTTTCCGTTTTGTATGTACATTTAGTGCTCTGAAAATTACTCCACACAGTAGGAGTATATGATTATGGGGGGTTGACGGAATCTAAACAAAAGAGAAGAAGTATATATATATACTCCACTAGCTGCTTAGCTAGCAAGGCAGAATCTTATTATCTTATACATGCAAGTACTCAAAATTAAACATGTAGCTGCCAAACACTAAGTGGCTGTCTCTAGTAGCCAGTAATAAGCAATTAATGTGCATCAGTAGCACCGAATTTGGCATTCAGTGCATCCCATAACTCCTTCGCATCTGTCATGTGCATATACACCTCGCACAGACGATCAGCAAGAACACTAAGAATGCATCCTACAAAGATTGTAGTGGCATCCTTGAAATCTTTCTCTTTTTCAGCAGAAAGATCTCCTTCAGGTTTGCCACTACTAACCCAGTAGACATTCATAGCTGTTAGCCACAAAGTGACTTTGATCTGCCATCTCTTGAAGTGCACACCGGAAAATTTTTCCGGCTTCAGTGCATCGGCAAATCCAGCCATATCAAAACCACAGTGCCTATAATAAGGTTTTTGGATTGTTGGAAATAACAGCACTATTAGGTTTAACTTATTCCACAAATAAATCATGACGTGAAACAGATGAATACGCATAATCAGGGTAGACCAGTACACTAAACACATGAACAAAAATAATGTATTGAACATGGTAAAATCAATCTGTGTAACAGATGATACAGGTGTGTATCGGGTTGATACACGTGAGTATCAGGTGGTACATATGAGTAACAGGAGTAACAGGATCTGCATAACAGATGATACAGGTGGGTATCGGGTTGATACACGTGAGTATCAGGTGGTACAGGTGAGTAACAGGAGTAACAGGATGTGTGTAACAGATGATACAGGTGGGTATCGGGTTGATACACGTGAGTATCAGGTGGTACAGGTGAGTAACAGGAGTAACAGGATGATGCAAGTGAGTAACAGGTACGTACCGGATGTTCACAGATCGGACGGGTACCACGACGATGACGCGCGGTACTGGACGACGGCGACGACGAGCAGCACTCGAGCGAAGAGGAAGACGAGCCGTGGTGGATGAAAGTGAGCAGTCGCGCGGAGCGCTTCCCAAAAACCTTATTCGCCCTCTCCCGGTGCAGGATCTCGAAGACGATGGGTTCCGGAGACCTGCTCTTCCGCTCAACGGTGCACGCCGATGAGCGGAACGGAGTAGACTACAAATGGCAACACAACACAGAGAGATTGGCAAGTGTTCTCCTGTTTTTCCTTCCGCGCCTGATCCGTCGCCTGGTGGAGAAGATATAGACGTGTGATCAGGACGTCTCTTCACTCTCCACTGGAAACTGCTGTGAAGATGAATCGGAACCGTTCACTCTCCACTGGAAACTGCTGTGAAGATGAATCGGAACCGTTCCAAATTCCATCAACAGCAAAACGGAATGGCAAAAGGGAGCCGCGTCTGCGCAAGCAATCGGAGCCGATTTCGGCGAACCATTCACGCGCATGTCGTGCGCCCGCGCCCCCCGGCCCCGGCCCCGGCCCCGGCCCCGGCCCCGGCCCGTGCCCGTGCCCGAGCCCGGCCCGGCCCGGCGAGGCGAGGCGAGCGAGCGCGCGCGTGTGTTTCTCTAGTCTCCTCTCACCCACATGGGTCTAGTTGCAAGGAGAGCACCATCCCTTATAAGTTGGTCTTCCTCTCCTAGAACTAGCAAGGTGGGACTAAAGGTTCACATGCTCCCTTTACATGGTGGGCCTTTGAGATTTTTCCAGGAATTATTCTTCAAATAAATTTGGGCCAAGCCCATTTATTCAACAATCCCCCACCATAGCTCAAAGTCCCACAGAGATTTGCTAGATTCTTTGTGTTGTTTATATACCAGTGTTTTGATGGAGACCGGTTAAGGTTGAACATCCATCTAGAGCTTCAAGCTACACTTACTCACAACTTGAACAATGGACTATGCCTTGAATTGCAAGTTTTGTGCAAGTAAGTTTTACTTAAAGTCTTAACTGATACTAGGCTGCCAGTAGCCTACCCCTCGGGTGGAGTGTATAAGTCATACTCCTTGGTCTTTTCATGAGCTTACTAGGAGACTGCCCAAGTCTCCATAGACTGCGACCAACAATCGAGCTCATATAGGTGTGTTCTTTCAAGAATGCTCTGCAGGATAGCATCTTCACTAATATAGCCAACAGAACACATTAAGACAATCGTCAACCTGCCTAGCAGTTTCTGAGAGTATTGCATCTTCACTTAGAGTGGGTTAAAATTACTCTCTTCAGTTAACTGATGGCTTGTTCTTCCCATATCCTAATTCACGGGATCGCCGATCACATAGGTTGGGTTACTGCCATAGTATAACTCACATGGGTCTCATACCCATCTCCTTCGATGCATTGTCTATCACATTCCGTGATAATCCCTTTGTAAAGGGATCTGCCAGGTTTTTAGATGTTTGGATATAATCCAATGTTATAACTCCGGAGTTTCTCAACTTCCTGACAGATTTCAATCGTCTCTTTACATGTCTAGACGATTTCATGTTATCCTTAGAACTATTCACCTTGACAATGACCGTTTGATTGTCACAGTTCATAAGGATAGCTGGCACTGGTTTTTCAACCACTGGTAAATCCATCAATAGATCACGCAGCCATTCTGCTTCAACAGTAGCTGTGTCTAGTGCCGTGAGCTCTGCTTCCATGGTTGACCTCGTCAATATGGTCTGTTTGCAAGACCTCCATGAAACAGCTGCACCTCCAAGAGTGAACACATATCCACTCGTGGCTTTGATCTCATCAATATCAGAGATCCAGTTTGAATCACTATAACCCTCTAGTACCGAAGGGTACCCAGTATAGTGAAGTCCAAAACTCATAGTACCTCTTAGATAGCGCATGACTCTCTCAAGCGCACGCCAATGATCATCTCCCGGATTAGAAGTAAACCGGCTCAATTTGCAAACAGCAAAAGAGATGTCAGGCCTAGTAGCGCTAGCTAGGTACATGAGTGATCCAATAATCTGAGAGTATTCCAATTGATTCCTAGCAACTCTCTTATTCTTTCGAAGTAACAAACTAGGATCATAAGGTGTTGGAGAAGGCTTACTGTCCATATAGCCAAAGCGGCTTAAGACCTTTTCCACATAATGAGACTGCAAAAGTGTAATCCCATTCTCATCCCTTATTAGCTTGATGTTCAGAATTACATCAGCTACTCCCAGATCCTTCATATCAAAATTTTGAGACAAGAAAGTTTTTATCTCATTTATCACATTAATATTTGTCCCAAAGATCAGTATGTCGTCGACATATAGGCACAAAATAACTCCTTCACCCCCACCATAGCGATAGTATACACATTTATCTGCCTCATTGACTGCAAAGCCCGCAGATGTTAAAGTTTTATCAAACTTCTCATGCCATTGCTTAGGAGCTTGTTTCAGACCATACAAAGATTTTAATAGCTTACACACCATGCCTTCTTGACCTTTTACTACAAATCCATCAGGCTGATCCATGTAAATTTCCTCATCCAGCTCTCCATTAAGAAAAGTTGTCTTAACGTCCATCTGATGAACGAGAAGACCATGTGAGGCAGCCAAAGAAAGTAGTACTCGAATAGTGGTCAATCGAGCAACAGGTGAGTAAGTGTCAAAGAAATCTTCGCCTTCTTTCTGAGTATAGCCCTTGACTACAAGTCGAGCCTTATACTTTTCAATAGTACCATCAGGCCTAAGCTTCTTTTTGAACACCCACTTGCACCCTACAGGTTTGCATCCATAAGGTCGTTCTGTCACCTCCCAAGTCCTGTTAGCAATAATGGAATCCATCTCGCTACGGACAGCCTCTTTCCAGTAGTCTGCATCAGGAGATGCATATGCTTCTGACAAAGACGTGGGAGTGTCATCCACAAGGTACACAGTGAAATCATCACCAAAGGATTTATTTATCCTTCGTCTCTTGCTCCTCCTAGGAGCTTCACTGTCATCCTCCTCAGGGACAATTTCATGTGTTTGTTCAGAAAACTCAGGTGGTGTGATTGAATTGGGAATTATCTCAGGAGTTTGACTAGAAGTGCTATGAGTATCTTTCATTGGAAATATGCTATCAAAAAATGTTGCATCTCGAGACTCCATAATTGTACCAACATGCATGTCTGGTACCTCAGATTTTACTACTAAAAATCTATAGGCAATACTGCGATGAGCATATCCTAGAAAGACACAATCCACAGTTTTAGGTCCAAGCTTGCGCTTCTTAGTTATTGGTACATTGACTTTCGTCAAGCAGCCCCATGTGCGCAAGTAAGAAAGTGAAGGTTTTCTTCCAACCCACATCTCGTATGGGGTTTTGTCCTTATTCTTGTTAGGAACTCTATTTAATACATGACAAGAGGTCAGTAACGCCTCCCCCCACCATGCCTCAGATAATCCCGCAGTGTCTAACATGGCGTTAACCAAGTCAGTCAAGGTACGGTTCTTCCTTTCGGCAATCCCATTTGATTCGGGTGAATAGGGAGGTGTTCTCTCATGTATAATTCCATGTTCCTCACAGAATAAGTCAAACTCATTTGAAAAATACTCTCCACCACGATCTGACCTAAGTCTTTTGATCTTTCTCTCTAGTTGATTTTCAACTTCTGCCTTATAAAATTTAAAATAGTCAAGAGCCTCATCTTTCGTTTTTAAAAGATAAACATAACAAAATCTAGTCGCATCATCAATTAGCGTCATGAAGTATCGTTTTCCACCCTTTGTTAACACGCCATTCATTTCACAAAGATCTGAATGTACGAGTTCTAGTGGTGCCAAGTTTCTCTCCTCGGCTGCCCTGTGAGGCTTACGAGGTTGCTTTGACTGCACACAACTATGGCACTTAGAACCTTTAACAATGGAAATGTTTGGAATTAAGTTCATACTAGAAAGCCGAGACATCAAACCAAAATTTATATGACATAAGCGTGAGTGCCAAACATTGACATCATCACCAACATTGCCACATATATGGTTCACAGATTTATTGTAGAAATCAGAAAGGGAAAAGCGAAACAAACCACCACATTCGTAGCCTTTACCAATAAATAGTCCATGTTTCGACACGACTACTTTATTAGATTCAAACACCAATTTAAACCCATCCCTACACAGACGGGAGCCACTGACTAGATTCTTGTTGATAGAAGGGACATGCTGCACGTTCTTCAGCTGCACGATCTTTCCCGAAGTAAACTTCAGATCTACCGTGCCAACACCATGAACAGAAGCATGAGACCCATTCCCCATTAGGACGGAAGAATCCCGAGTGACCTGGTAAGAAGAGAACAAAGAGATATCAGCACAGACATGTACATTAGCCCCTGTATCAACCCACCAATTGGTAGATTGATCAACTGAAAGAACGGTAGGAAAATTACCATACCCATTCCCATCTTCAGTATTGCCAATGGTCACATTGACAGACTTTGAAGTCTGTCCTGCAGGAGCTTTCATCCCTTTGCGATGTGGACACTTCTTGGCCCAATGGCCAATTTCTCCACATACAAAGCAAGGCTTCGCATCTGTGTTACTCTTCTTCTTCTTGTAGTTGGTAGTTTGTTTAACTTTAAATTTCCCTCTGTTCTTGCCTGAGGGTTGATGCACCACGTTGGCGCTCGATTGCCCCTCACCTTTTGCCGCAGCGTCCTTTTCCCTGGCTTTCTCCTCAACATCAAGAGACCTTATCAAACTCTCAACAGAGAATTCCTGTCTCTTGTGTTTGAGTGCAGTACCGAAACTCCTCCATGAAGAAGGTAATTTTGCAATAATGCAAGCAGCCACAAACGTGTCGGGTAAGGCACACTTTAGGAGTTCAAGTTCTTTAGCAATGGCCTGTATATCATGAGCCTGATCCACCACAGAACGGTTATTAACCATCCTATAATCATGAAATTGCTCCATGACATACAAGTCATTGCTAGCATCAGTAGCACCGAATTTGGCATTCAGTGCATCCCATAACTCCTTCGCATCTGTCATGTGCATATACACCTCGCACAGACGATCAGCAAGAACACTAAGAATGCATCCTACAAAGATTGTAGTGGCATCCTTGAAATCTTTCTCTTTTTCAGCAGAAAGATCTCCTTCAGGTTTGCCACTACTAACCCAGTAGACATTCATAGCTGTTAGCCACAAAGTGACTTTGATCTGCCATCTCTTGAAGTGCACACCGGAAAATTTTTCCGGCTTCAGTGCATCGGCAAATCCAGCCATATCAAAACCACAGTGCCTATAATAAGGTTTTTGGATTGTTGGAAATAACAGCACTATTAGGTTTAACTTATTCCACAAATAAATCATGACGTGAAACAGATGAATACGCATAATCAGGGTAGACCAGTACACTAAACACATGAACAAAAATAATGTATTGAACATGGTAAAATCAATCTGTGTAACAGATGATACAGGTGTGTATCGGGTTGATACACGTGAGTATCAGGTGGTACATATGAGTAACAGGAGTAACAGGATCTGCATAACAGATGATACAGGTGGGTATCGGGTTGATACACGTGAGTATCAGGTGGTACAGGTGAGTAACAGGAGTAACAGGATGTGTGTAACAGATGATACAGGTGGGTATCGGGTTGATACACGTGAGTATCAGGTGGTACAGGTGAGTAACAGGAGTAACAGGATGATGCAAGTGAGTAACAGGTACGTACCGGATGTTCACAGATCGGACGGGTACCACGACGATGACGCGCGGTACTGGACGACGGCGACGACGAGCAGCACTCGAGCGAAGAGGAAGACGAGCCGTGGTGGACGAAAGTGAGCAGTCGCGCGGAGCGCTTCCCAAAAACCTTATTCGCCCTCTCCCGGTGCAGGATCTCGAAGACGATGGGTTCCGGAGACCTGCTCTTCCGCTCAACGGTGCACGCCGATGAGCGGAACGGAGTAGACTACAAATGGCAACACAACACAGAGAGATTGGCAAGTGTTCTCCTGTTTTTCCTTCCGCGCCTGATCCGTCGCCTGGTGGAGAAGATATAGACGTGTGATCAGGACGTCTCTTCACTCTCCACTGGAAACTGCTGTGAAGATGAATCGGAACCGTTCCAAATTCCATCAACAGCAAAACGGAATGGCAAAAGGGAGCCGCGTCTGCGCAAGCAATCGGAGCCGATTTCGGCGGACCATTCACGCGCATGTCGTGCGCCCACGCCCCCCGGCCCCGGCCCGTGCCCGTGCCCGTGCCCGTGCCCGAGCCCGGCCCGGCCCGGCGAGGCGAGCGAGCGCGCGCGTGTGTTTCTCTAGTCTCCTCTCACCCACATGGGTCTAGTTGCAAGGAGAGCACCATCCCTTATAAGTTGGTCTTCCTCTCCTAGAACTATCAAGGTGGGACTAAAGGTTCACATGCTCCCTTTACATGGTGGGCCTTTGAGATTTTTCCAGGAATTATTCTTCAAATAAATTTGGGCCAAGCCCATTTATTCAACACTTCACCAACTAGTTCATATTTGTCCTATATTTTGTACCATTCGAAACTTGGAAAAGCCTTAATTGGTAATATGAGATCAGCTAGCCTAGCTTCATCTGAACCCCCCCCCCCCCCCCCCAAATGCATAGTTGCGCAACTAACCCGAGTTAGATCTGTTTGGTTACTTTAGAGACTAAACTAAACTTTAGTCTCCATTTATTTACTCGACTAAACTTTAGTCACTGGCTGTTTAGCTTTAGCGACTAAAAGTTATTAAATGAGTTGAATAAAGACTAAACTGCCCCTAATAAATCGCTGCAAATATCTTTTGTCCCATCCCGAGAGGCATTAATGAGAGGTATTCTCTATCATTAGTACTCTTTAGTCTCTTTTAGCAACCTCACGATGACTAAAAGGCTAAAGTTTAGAGACTAAAGTTTAATCCCTTTTAATCTCCATGTTTAGCATTTTAAGGACTAAAAGAGATTAAATTTTAGTCCCTAAAGTTTAGCAAGGTGAAACCAAACGAGACTTAATTAAATACCAACAAGTATATAAATAAGATGCATGCATCAACTTACCCTATATCTTTTGTAGCCTTAATTACACTTCCATGCACACACATGCATGCCCATCAGAGTGAAGAAATGAGGCTATCATGCATGATCTAACAGTGATTAAATTTGTATCATGCTGATTAATCGGAGCTAGATCATGCTGGCAGCTTCACTCACACGGGCATCATCATCATCATCTCGCCACTCAATCACTATACCACGGCATCTGAATCGTTGACAGAAAATCTGTTGGTGAATGCGTCTTTTGACGTCGAAAAAAATGTCGGCAAAGTGTTTTACTCACAGAAAATGTGTGTTGGGACGACGCTTGTGGTTAAAAACCTATGTCGACAGACTATACCTTTGCTAACAGATGACCTGTCTAAAAATAGTTGGGTTTTAACGACAGACAATCTTTAGCGACAAACAATGTAATACTTGCAAAAAATAGCTATAACAGCAGATTGTTCGACTGCATGATGAATAACCTATTTAAAATTGAATGCAATACATCAATATACTCCATTCAACACTCACTCAATTACTCCATTCAACACTCATTAGTCGCTGTTTATACCTATTATCGATAGATAGTTTGTCATCATGCATCACCGACAGTTTTACTGACGTTAAATACAACTCTTCATCGACATACATCTGACGCTAAAACAATTGACGCTAAAACAATGCCGTGGTATAGTGAATCCACACATGCATCTAATTGATAGATACATACATTGTCAGGCTTTGGAATGGAAACTATATGAGATATCTAGCTAGCTAGCAACCAGACGTAAGGAAGGGGCAAGCATGCATATGACTATAGGAGATCAAGATCTAAATGCCTAATGCATCAAGCAGCTAGCTGTTACTGTGGTAGCTCATGGTATGCTGCTTCTTGAATTCACCAAGAACTACTCAAGATCAGAGAGAGCTAGCAGTAGCAAGCTTGATGGGAGGAGCATCCATTGATCCATAAAATAAAGGCCAGCCGGTTGGATGGATCATGGATGGGCTTGCATTTATAGAGGAAGCACATAGAGGCATAGAGCTACTCAAGTACTGATACTGATGCATGTAGGAGTGTGGTGTAGCATACTTACGTACATGTACGGAGAGCAAGGCTAATAATATAGTGAGTTGCTAGCTTGCAGCTTATCTTTTAGTCTATTCATATAGTAGTTAGTTCTTCAACATTAATATTTGACCAACTTGTCTCTCTTATAGAATTTATTGATTCTCGTGTCTAAGTTGGCTATAAGCTTACAACTGCTAGCTCGATCTAGCTCTAGCAGTGGTCAGTGTAGGGCAGACTCACAGCTACTGCAAAGGAAGCCATGCATGCAGCAGAGCTGTACAGCTAATAAAGAGAGAAGAATTTGATAGCATTCATGCCTGTAGCTTGCATGCTTGGCACATGGATCAAGGCCCTGGATTTCTCTAGGGGGTGTTTGGATCCAGGGGCTAAATTTTAGCCCGTGTCACATCGGATGTTTCGACATTAATTTGAAGGACTAAACGTGAACTAATTATAAAAATAATTGCAGAACCGGAGACTAAATCGCGAGACGAATTTTTTAAGCCTAATTAATCCATAATTAGCAAATGTTTACTGTAGCATCACATTGTCAAATCATTGTGTAATTAGGCTCATTAGATTCGTCTCGTGAATAATCCTCCGATTATGAATGGGTTTTATAAATAGTCAACATTTAATACTCCAAAATAGTGTTTAAACATTGGATGTGACAGGGGCTAAAATTTTAGCCCCGGATCCAAACACCCCCTTACTGAACTTTTGTATGAATACTTTCTTATTGAAGTGTCCTTTGCACAAAGGAATGTACTCGAGCTAACCACAACTTCAGATCTCTTTTTTTTTCTAGCATCATTTAATCACACAATGCATTTGGTCAGAGATTCGGAAGCTGTACAAAGATCAGACGTTACATGTTTTTGGTTTGGTTTTAGAAGCAGCTTTTGTTTTTAGAAAGTTAAAAGCCAACTAAAAGACTTATTCCAAACTAGCAGCTTTTAATAAAAGTAGTTTTTAGTGCAGTAAAATTGTGAAAACTCCTCCAAACCTGTTTTCTGCGGCTTCTGGTTTCCGGCTTCTGGCTAATATTCACATATTGATATTTCAAATTTTCATGCAACCATACAAAATTTCATAAATTGATATTTCAAATTTCATACAACCATACAAAATTCCATAAATTAACATGTCAAATTTCATACAACCATACAAAATTCATAAATTAACATTTCAAATTTCATACAACCATACAAAATTCCATGAATTGAAATTTCAAATTTCATAAATTGACTTTTTACACAGCCCACGGCTCAAAACAACTTCTCCACGGTCGATTCAGCCAAACGGCTTTCAGCTTTCTCACAACTAATATCCCACGACAGCTTTTCCACAGCCCACAGTACACAATAGCTTTTTTCCACGGCCACAACTCAACCAAACGCAACCTATATATTATCGGTAAATGACAGGAGCTTGGGAGTTCAGACACGCAGGGAGTGAACAGAAAACTTTCTACAGCCATGAGATCTGCTCATCTGCCTGCATGCATGCCCAGTTACAAACGCATCAGTCCGTTTTGGTTTAAACTTTGAGATCTGATGTATAGTATGTTTAGCTAACAATGTTTTTAGGTAATGAAATTAGACATTACGAAAGTTACGTACTGAATTATTAGGCAGATCCACAGTCCAGATTAGTCCAAAATATTGTGGATTAAAATGGATGATCAGCAGTAGTACTCTCTCCGGTGTACAAATACCAAGGTGATATTAAATGAAGTTACAAGTATTGTCTCAATTGGTTATGAAGCCTAAATTTTAGTGATGTCACACAAGTTCAACTTCCGATGACCACATCCCATTTGGCAGCATCTATTTTTTGTGTTTTTTATTGCAGAAAGTGACAGAGCGACTAATATTTGTACACTCTCAATAAAAATCAAAACGATTATTATTTGTATATCGGAGGGAGTAGCACACTAGCATCACAGCTGAAGCTACAGCCTCTGGTCATATCTAGTTTATGCTTCCAATTAATGCTCTGACCTTATGCCCTCCACGTGGCGGTGGGGGCCGGTGGGCATGGGAGGCGGGTGGGCGCGGGGGCGACGGGGAGCGCGGGGAGGCGAGGTGGCAGGGGCGTGGCCGAGGCGGCGGGGCACGCGCGACACGGGAGGCGAGGCGGCAGGGGGCGCGGCCGAGGCGGCAGGGGCACACGCAGCGCAGCAGGGGTGTGTCCGGGGCGGCCGACGCGGCGACTGACTTGACCAACCTAGTTTGGTGGTTGATGGGCCGAACTAGGCTGATGTGGCCTCGTTCAGCCGTCCAACGACCGAACCAGGCTGATGTGGCTCCGGTACGGCACTGCATCGGTCGAATGAGGACCATGTCAGCCAGGTTTGGTCGATAGACCACCGACGGTAAGCTAGATTTGTAATTTTTTGATTTCGTATACCAGAAATGATTTTTTAAAATATTATTAAAAAATTTGGTCATAGGAAGTAACCGTGAATTTGTAGCAAGAAAAGAGAGAGGAAGAAAAAAAATACATCAGACTTCTCTAAGGAAAAAATATATTTTTCTAAGCATCTAAGACTAACAGCCAATGCAATATTTGAGCTAAATTGCATGTACGTGTTAATGTAGTTTTTAAAGCTTGAGATGTTCACATACACATAGATGAAAGGTCTAATCAATGTGAAGATTTGAGGAAGGCGATCATAACCGTCAAAGATTCTCTAGCTAGAAATGGAGTACACATCCCAAAGCCTGCCCAAGAAACCAACATACATGTCTGACCTACACTCCACTCCACACAATGCAAAAAATGCATATTTATAGCAATATAACAACCACCACATTCACCTTCAGCTTCAGCTTCAGGACCCCTCTACTATCTCCACAATCAAGTGCTGGTCCCTCTCTAGATCCTAGCTAGCTGCTGCCTATTGCCAATTTTCCCTTTCACTCTTTGGTGCCATTGCCAAAGTTGCCATTTTTGTTGCAAATAACCCTTCTAGGTCAGTGCTCACACCATGTGGCTAGTATAGCTCTGTTTGGATCCAAGGGGCTAAAGCAAAGCGATTAAAATAATGGCTAAAATTTTAATCACCCTTGTTTAGATGCAAGGACTAAAAAAGAGCTAAAACATTTATAATGGGTGGAAAGGGGGCATTTTAGACCCTCTTAGCTCCTCTTGAAGGCTAATAGACTAAAAAATTTTAGCCTCTTTTTAGTCTTGCTGTTTGGATTTTTAGCCTCTAAAGTGACTAAATTTTAGCCCCTTGGATCCAAACACTTTTATACCTATATATCGGCTCATTTATTATTTATATTTTATTTTTTCATATAGTACATATATTACATAATGTTTGAATTTAAATATTTGAATTTATATTTTTAAATACAATTCTTATTATTTAAACCTCACCCCGATTGGAGGCTCCAGAGCAATTCAGGCGGCGTGCGGCCACATCACCTCCGAACGGACTTGGTATTGTTTTCATAAAAACCCTCGTATTTATTGTTAATTGTGTTACGGCCCATCATCCTGCTTTTAGTAGTCATGCAGTTTTACGTATGGGTCCTCAAGGTTTTGAAAAATTGGATTGCGCTCTAAAACTGGGAAACACAAGGGGTTTTTAGAGAAATAGCCAACTGTGGGAACCAGACCCTCACTTGCCCGATCCACCATCCCCAATACTTAACTCTAGCCAACCTCACCCCAGCGAGCTCACCGCCGCCGTCGAGCCCCTCATCGCCATGCTCCGCTCCGCCGCCCCGGAGGCCGGCGAGGCCGCGCTCCTCGCCCTTCTCAACTTCGCTCCACTCCCCACCGTTAATCTGCTAACCCTAGCCGCCCTCACCCCAGCGAGCTCTCCCCTACTCTTTCGGCCGTGGGGCGTGGGGCGGCAGCTGTGCTTGTCCTACGGCTCCTCGAATGGCGGTGTGGGCAGCGCAGAGGCTAGGGGCGCCGCTGCAGCCGCGGGGAGCAGTGGCAGGTGCACGCGAGACTCGGGGAGAGGGACCAGCAGGAGTGGGTGAGCGGCGAAAGGTTCCTCACTGACTGCAAGAGGCGGGAGTCGCCGTGGAGACGGGGAACCTTACGTGGCAGAATTTCCCTTACTACGTCAAGTGAGACGCGCGCACCATCTGTTCGATGCTTTGTTTGAGTGAGTCACATCGGTTTGCTAACGACTAGGAAATGTGCTTCTACTTATTTTGGATTGCAAATGAGGATGCAAGGCAGTTTCTGAGTGAGTGTGCCGCGTCCCACCTGCGGCACAAGGGCGTCAGGGCAGAGCATGGTTCTCGTCTGCAATCCTCTGGGGGGAGGATGTTGCTCCAGAGCTTGCCAGGTATTGATCTGTCATGCTTCAGATCCTTAGTGTTGTCAAACGCTTGGGTTAAGAGTTGTTTAATGCAGGAACTAAGCTTTGTAGGGAAAGATTGGTTAGAGCTCTCGCACATGAGTTGCAGGTGCCAATACTTGTCATGGACAGCAGCGTTCTAGCACCATATGTAAGATACTGTACCTTTACATACCAAATGTAGAGTGATTGCAAACTTAACCTGTCTCCTAACTTGTAGGATTATGGGGATGATTATTCAGAAAGTGAGTAAGAGGATGGTGAGTCAGACGATGAAGGCTCAGAATCTGAAATGGAAGATGAAGGTGAAGAAGATTGGACAAGCAATAGTGAGGCTAAATCTGGTGAAAGTGATGAGGATGACGATGAGGATGCTCTAAAATTTGTGGAAGAACTGAAGAAGACTGTCGATGACCTCAGGAAGTTGGTCCCATGTACTATTGAGGAATTTTCCAAGGTCATATTCTATTAACCTATCCAACCATATCAAGAAATAAATTCTCGTATTTCTCCTCACCATTGTTTTTTTATTAAAAATATCAGATTCTTATTTGCATCAGTTAGCATCATTTTCCCTACAATGTCTGCAAACAACAGGACATTCCAAGTTTCTAATATCTGTTTAATCGTGTGAAAGTCCTGAGTCATCAGAGGAAGAGAAAAGGCCTTACCAAAAGGGTAATGTGATATTTCATTTAATTATGATCGTTTTTCTGGTATTACAAGTCACTGAGACTAAATCCAATTAAAATTTTGTCTTCTGGGCTACCCTATAATTTAATGGAGAACCAGAGGAAGTAGTAACTTATTTTAATGCTTGTTCTCAAGAAATAGGGTCAAGTATGTTGGATCCTCGGCAGCCTTTGAAGCATATCAGAGGTGATTGTTACACAGTTATATTAAATAATCTTTCCCAGTAGCATGTTCATATAGGTTTATTCTTTCAGTCGTGAAGACCAATAGGATATCAATGTTGCATCATAGTTTCATCCATATGATTTATATTTAGTGTTTTAGTTCAGTATTTTGTTATATGTTTACTTATTTAGAAAAAACACATATTTGCGTTTTTACTTTCCTTTATTAAGTCACCTGGTTCATTATTTGTTAAGCAATCAATCAATGTAACATTGTAAATAGTACTTTAAGAATCTTACTTAGGACTTTAAGAAACATGTTCTTTTGATTTTGGTTAGCATTACATGGTACTTACATGCACAAAATCCTCTGGATTTCAGACATGCAAATGAACTTCATTTTTCTACATTTTTATGAAATATTTTTATATTATATTTTGTCAAGACAATGACTATTTGGTAATAAGACGTGGCTTATCGATGGGTCGCCCAACGGGTGCCTCCCTGCCTAGTATATATTAAAATTAGGCCGGCATGCAGCTGCCAAGCTGCTCTACCCAGCTATATCTAGCTTACCTTGCACATGGAGTAGTACGCATCACTGGTAGTAGTATACTGTAACCGCAAGCAGTAGCAGAGTGAGGTGGCCTCGGAGCTGAGGCGCGGCATTGTCCGGTGGGGGGTGGTGCTATGGGGCGCGGCGGAGACAACGTCTGTACCAGAGCCGGTGGAGGAGGAGGTCTGCCAACGGCTTGCACTTGGAGCACAGTTCTCGACTTCTCCTCATCTGTCTGCTATTGCAAGTGATTCAAACATTTTCCGCCCCCGTTGCCAGACCTTCGCACCCGGCCAGATCTACGACAGGAGGGACGGAGGAGACCGTCGTCGAGAAGACGGGAGCGCCGGGGGAGAGCTACGACGACTTCACGGCCTTGCTGCCGGCCGACGACCGCCAGCCACTACGCCGTCTACAATCTGGACATCGTCCGCGGCGACCACTGCAAGGAAGAGCAAGATATTCCCCATCTCCTGGTTAGTCTTTCTTTCCCCTTTTTCTTCTCACTTTTCAGCTTCAGTTTGAGGCTTTGGCCTTGGGATTTGTCCCCTTTCAGCTGCTCACTTTTCAGTTCATTGTTAGGTCAGTCATGACAGTATGCTTGGATATGGGGGCTTGTCAATTTGGAGGTGAGAAGCACATCACAATTTCCACACATATATGATCTGAGATTCTGAGGCACAAATCCGAGCAAATGTCACTTTGTGGCACAAGAGGTGTTGCCCTTTAGGCTTAGTAGCTGATGGTGAATTGGTGATTCATATGCAGCCTACAGTTTACAGGGACAATGAGTAACAGGCCTGAAGAGAATCCTGGTATTCTTTTGCTCGAATTTTGTTTTGTGATGTAGTTCACATGGATATTTTTATTTCTGGTTGAATAATTGTGACAGCTTTTTCTTCTCTTAGATTTCTACAGCTGGAACAGAGTGAAGGTTTGATATTGTGATGGCTCATCCTTTACCTGTGAAGCGTTTGATGCTGTGAGTTCAGACTTTGTTTCTGCATTTTAGTGCATTGGTTTCAGGCATGCATTCAAGTGTGCTGAAGAGTTTCAGATAATCAAGATAGAATGTCACTGTAAATAAATTTGTTAGCTACATACTAATAGAGAACAAAATACTTGTTAGTTCTCTGTGAGCTCCTTTAAACAATTGGTAGAGTAGAGAGAGAGAGAGAGAGAAAGAGCACAGCAGTTTCATATCTTCTTCGCTTTTCCTCTCTTTCCTCCTTTCTTTTCCTAGCGTGTTGCGTAGTGCTCTTCCCTCTCCTCTCTTCTCCCTCCTAGTCGCATGCCTTAACCACCGTCGCCGAGCAAATCTGATAGCGTCGGTGGGGTTTAGGGTTAAGATTTAGGGTTTAAGGATGCGGCATTGCGGCACTTGATGAGGATGTAGCCTGGTGGGTGGCGGCGAGGATGTGATGCCTGACGATGCTTAATGAGGATACGACAACTAGCGATGGGGACACGACGCCCGATGACAAGAATGTATAGAGGATCTGGTAGATAGCCGCCAGACAGGAAGAACCCAATGATATGGAGATTTGAGGTAGCCTGCAGAACTTTCAAACTGAAATTATATATATGACCATTCTTAAATGAGATCAGGTAGAATATTAATTTGCAAATCGATGATATTTTTTCAAAACAAAAAACATCATCAAACACAATTAATTACTATACTAACTAAGCAAGTTAGTCATGAGCCTTTGATAATTACCTCTGCCATTATATGTTTGATTTACACCCAATGTGTATAGATACAATACTGGCCGACTTTAAATATTCATAAGCACAATTAGCGTGAGGTGTAATCTTGGGAGAGATTACACACATACTTATATATTTAGTACTGTGCGGTTACATTATGTTTACACAAAAATGTATCTCCACTGATTGATACCTCCTCTATTTGTACAATCAATTATTTATAGAAATTTTAGACATATTTGTATTATAAAAATATGGCTTATGTTTACTAGTTGCTACATACTCTCTCCATCCTATCTTGATCTACACCTAACAAAAAAGAGATAATTCAATTTTGATAGGTGTATTACTTCATCAACTTATCTATATATTTATGACTATTTGGGTTTCGCGCAAATGCATAGCTACTAGTGACTAGTACACCACTTCATGCATGTTTAAAGAACCAGTGCTACTTTTTAATCTTATTTTTTGGATAACGCGCTAGGAGATATTTCTCGGTCTTAGTTTTAGACCCTTATACGCTTATCAAAACTAAATAGAATGAGTATATATTAACTATTTTATAATATTGACAAATCTATTTTAATAATATTATTAAATTATTTTAAATAAGTGCAGCGACATATTTATTTATTATTATTTCTAGTGTATATTGCAAACATAAGTTAGATTTTATATGTTTTATTTATATAAACTTGTTTAATTTAATATATAAAATAAAAAACATATTTTGACTTTTTGTGATTTTTTAAAATATCTAAATAACAGAGCTTGTTAACTAAAAACTAAATAGTAAACACAGATGCTATTTGTAAAGTTAACTATGCATTGTTGTGTGGCAATTATTCAAGAAGCTACTATAATAGATGAAGTATTACTCTCATAGGATACAATATTATATGAATATAAATCCGTGGTTACCATCACCAACTCTAAACTAGGGTAGAATTTGCTTCTCTTATAGAAAACTAAATACCAATAAGCATATAGGTTCCTGAACTGGTGCCTCAACATATTACTTCCAAGATAAAGAAAGATACATCGTCATCTCAATCAGTCGACCGATAAACTTCTTGGACCAGATTTGCAAGGCAAGGTTCTTGTAATTGGGAAATGGAGAAAACTTGGAAGAGATTAAAAAGACGGGGTTTGGGGTGAGAGAGAAATAGTGGTGGATTACTTAAACATGATTATGCCTCTAATGAAGGTGGTCCAAAGGGCGGTGCCCAAGAGATGGTGAACCAGAGTGTGCCACCTTGGTGGCCTTGGCTATGCCGTCACTGGAGTCAGAGCATGCGTCGTGGAGGACGTTGAGGGCAAAGATGATGCCCACTACAAAGAAGCACACCACTGCTAATAACCGCGTCGCCCATACCATCACTTTCTAGCCAGTCATTCAGGGTGAGCAGAGCAAGAGATGGCAGTGTGGGAGCAGTGGTCGGAGGCTCGACTCGACTTGGCTCTATTTGGTTGAATCCTTGTCGAAGCCCTTCTGCCTTGGGTTGCCTCGCCTCCTACAGCCGAAACATCATCCTCCTCGCCCACGACGTTGCCCCTACGTTCTTTTCCCTCGTCGATGCTTCAGGTGTCGTCACTAGCTGCCAATCCCACCTCGAATGCTCTCAACACGGCCAAGGCCACTGTGGCTGGCCTCCCTGAGAACACTCAATGATGCTACAACGAATTGTACGAACGCTAAATCATGGGAGCGGAACAACCGATTGTAGCACTCTGTCAAGGTTATTGAAGAATGCCTCGTTGCTGGGATGTCAGATTATTAGACTATGGCTTCTCATTTAGTATCATGATTTAGTTGAAGAGTCCAGTTCTTGATTTTCCCCTTAATTCCTGTTGTTACCAAAAATGATTATGATATCTTTATGTTTCCTTTTTCAGTTGCACGGTTTGATTTCTCATGGATGGATGCTACATATCATTAGGAGACCCTTGGCAATCTGAGGAAAGCTGCACAAAATGTCAACAAGTTGACGGTGTTACATAACATTTGAGTCTTCAATTAGACTTCATGCCTGCAGGGTGGCTTGTTGCTTACACGGCTCATCTGGTAATTATAGTTTCCATGTTTTTTTCAGTTTTTATGATGCTGTAATCAGTTTCATGAGCCCTCACAACAATTTTCCTGTAAACATAGGTGTGATTTATATTCTTCGAGAAAGAGAAACTTCCTAATGAGATCTTTAAGCGTAATGTGGAAGAGAAGCACCAGCTTTTCACAGATATAAACATGTATTAATATTCTGAGAGGAAGAGGAATGACGCAGAGGTTCAGGTAGGTCTGCTTAATTTATATAAAAAGATATAATTCTGTTGTTGCTCTCAGGCTGAGGGAGTTCTGAATTCAAGATTACAGAATTTGGTTCATACACTTGACAAGGTGCGTATTTTTATGCCCCATAGGCCATAGCTTCAAGCAAGTTGTTTGGTACTAAGTGTGGGGAAAAAAAGCATACATTGTCATCTGCACCTTCACATGCATCAGCAGTATTATTGGAGTAGCTCGACGATGGATCAATGAGGAAGCAAGCTCGGAATAAATGGCACGCCGAATTTTGAAATTCATTCTTGACCTTGGATGAATGTCTCGATAGTGTACTGTAGCTGCGCCTGTTGGTAGGTAACGATCTTAACGTCCTTCCACTTGACATGCTTGCTCATGTCAGCGCCGACACCATGGTTTTCCACCTCGACATAGTAGCAAGTGTTTAAGCCGAATTCACCAACCCATGGCATCCACCCCTGCGGGTCGATAAAGCTACCAATGTCGGACTGGATATAGAGTGTGCGTGAGTATGCCTTCCACGGTCGATTGAGAAAGGTGTGAAACTTGTTGGCGTAAGCTTTAAACTTCGGGTGAGGCTCGATGGTATAGTTATGGATCACTTTGCCACTGAGTTTGCTCATCTTCTCATTGCCCTACACCGTCACGACGTTCTATTAGTTGTCCATGCAACGGTGCACTTGGATGAGGTAGTTCTACAACACCACATGGGTGTCTCCGAAGATAAAATCTACTGTGTTGGTGATGGTACAGTCGCAGTAGAACTGACGTTTGTATTAGGTGTACAACGTGTCCTGGTACTCATCAAACTAGCACTCATAAAACACTGATTGGTCGCTCACTACGCGTAGCGCCACCGCCTGGTAGTTCTTGGCCCTAGCAGTGTTCTCTAAACGGATGCCGCGCATGAAGAAGCCATTGCCGATCACCTCCATGGTGGCCGTGTTCTTGGTTGTGATATTCATCATGACGCTCCTATTGCCGGTGATAATTGTCTTAGTGGCGCCATCGCTAATCATGACAAGGTTCGTCACGTTGGACGCCACCAATACATACTCTATATATCCCAGTCTTCACGTACATCATGTACGTGCTAGTACTCATGAGAGGCACCTTGGCCAACGCCTCGTTGATTGTCTTGAAGTTGCCGCTGCCGTCTGCTATCACGGTCACATTCGGCTTAAACTCCAGTGAGCTAGGTGACACCAGCAACAACCTCCTCTTCGCGTCCAACTTCTGCCCTGACTTTGGCATGACGCTCATCTCGCACTCCATGGAAGGAGTAGATCTACATGTATGCCAGTAGGATCATGACATAGCCTAGCTGAAAGAAATTGAAGTAGATACGAGTATATAATTTTCTCACAAAAGATTTCACAGCGTAATGGCAAGCGCCACATTATAAGCTGGCTGTCTTGTTGGTTTCCAACCCAGGCGTCTTCGAAAAATTTCAGTAAAATTTTTATAATTTTTTATTCTACAAAATTTTACAGTGCGATGGCTGATTGTTCACGGACTAGCTATACCTACTATTTTTTTTCTTGGGATCAATATCAGCAATGCAGTTCATCACAGCTAGTCCGTGAACAAATAGCTATCGCACTGTAAAAATTTTGTAGAATAAAAAATTGTAAAAATTTTACTGTATTTTTTCGAATACGTCTGGGTTGGAAACCAATAAGACAACCAACTTATAACGTGGCGCTTGCCATTACGCTGTGAAATCTTTTGTGAGAAAATTATATACTCGTATCTACTTCAATTTCTTTCGGCCAGCCTATGTCATGATCCTACTGGCATACATGTAGATCTACTCCTTCCATGGAGTGCGAGATGAGCGTCATGCCAAAGTCAGGGCAGAAGCTGGACGTGAAGAGGAGGTTGTTGCTGGTGTCACCTGGCTCACTGGAGTTTAAGCCGAATGTGACCGTGGCAACAGACGGCAGCGGCATCTTCAAGACAATCAACGAGGCGTTGGCCAAGGTGCCTCTCATGAGTACTAGCACGTACATGATGTACATGAAGACTGGGATATATAAAGAGTATGTATTGGTGGCATCCAACGTGACAAACCTTGTCATGATTGGCGATGACGCTACTAAGACAATTATCACCGGCAATAGGAGCGTCATGATGAATATCACAACCAAGAACACGACCACCATGGAGGTGATCGGCAATGGCTTCTTCATGCACGGCATCAGTGTGGAGAACACTGCTGGGGCCAAGAACTACCAGGCGGTGGCGCCGCGCGTAGTGAGCGACCAATCAGTGTTTTATGAGTGCTAGTTTGATGGGTACCAGGACACGCTGTACGCCCAATATAAACGCCAGTTCTACCACGACTGTACCATCACCGGCACCATAGATTTTATCTTTGGTGACGCCTAGGTGGTGTTTCAGAACTGTCTCATCCAAGTGCGTCGTTGCATGGACAACCAACAGAACATCGTGACGGCCTTGACAGCGCAGGGCCGCGAGAAGATGAGCGAACAAATAAATAGATTATATTTTGTAAGCAGAGAAAAACTAAAACATTTGCATAAATACAAAACTATTTATACAAGAAATGAGGTCAAAATTAAACTGTGTGAGCCCAAGTGACCCACGAGACTCTCACATCCTCCTGCTCGCGAAGCCGACGGCGACGACCGACAGGTGGCAGCTAGCGGCACAGCACACGGCCGCATGCAAGGTTTGACCAGGCCGGATGCATGCTGGTGTCGTGCGCACGCATGGACATGGCTAGCTAGCGAGGCGGGGGCTCTCGTATCCTATGGTGCTGCTTTCCGCGACGTCGCTGCTGTGCTCGCGCAGGCCATGCCACCTTCGTCAGGCTATTGGGTTGGAGCTGGAAAGGCAGAGGTCAAAAAGATGGAGCAAAACTGCTTCAATCAATTCTGCTTGAGAAGGATGTATGCCTTTGTCTGACAACGTTGAGCTAAAATGCAAGTAGGTGTTAATGCAGTGTTAAATCTGGGAACTATTGTGGGAGGTTGTGACCTTATGATATGTTCACATACACATAGATGAAAGGTCCGATCAATGTGAAGATTTGAGGAAGGCGATCATAACCATCAAAGATTCTCTAGCTGGAAACGGAGTACACATCCCAAAGGCTGGCCAAGAAACCAACATGCATGTCTGACCTACACTACACTATACTACACTACACTCCACACCATACAAAACATGCATATTTCTAGCAATATAACAACCACCACCACCTACTATCTCTACGTTTAAGTGCTGGTCCCTCTCTAGATCCTAGCTGCTGCAGCCTATTGCCAATTTTTCTTTTCACTCTTAATTTGGTGCCATTGTTAAAGTTGCCATTTTTTTGCAGTTTGGTTCTTTTGCAATTTTTTTTACAAATAACCATTCTAGGTCAGTGCTCACACCATGTCATTCTCACTACTATACAGATTCAATGGTGTTAGGACCTACATATCGGCTCATCTATTATTTATATTTTATTCTTACATATAGTACATATATTACATAATGTTTGAATTTAAATATTTTAATTTATATTTTTAAATATAATATATATTAAAATTATTAAACTCGCGAGAGAACTCGAGCCACACAGTGAGCCAAAACTTGAGCTCTAGCTCTAGCTAGGCCGACATGCAGCTACCAAGCTGCTGTACCCAGCTATATCTAGCTTAGCTTGCACATGAAGTAGTACGCATTACTGGTAGTGTTCTCCATGCCGAAGTCCCGTATGAAGAAGCCATTGCCAAATACCTCCATTGTCGAGATGTTCATCATGGTTGAGATGCTCATCTTGACCATGTACAACCACCATGGAGGTGCTTGGAAACAACTTCATGTGCGATATCAACATGAAGAACACCATTGATATTAAAAACTTCTAGATGGTGGCGGCATGTGTGGAAAGCGACCAATTGGTGTTTTACAAGTGTCAATTCAATGGTACCAGGAAACACTCTACGTCCAATTCAATCGTCAATTCTATCGTTATTGCATTATCACCTACACCATAGACTTCTCTTTGGTGATGTTAAGGCAGTGTTCTAGAATTGTTTCATCCAAGTCCGCTGTTGCATAGACAATTTGTAGAAAGTTGTGACGACACATGGCCATGATTTAGAGGGTGATTCTGGTGGCACGGTGATTCACAACTGCACCATCAACTCTCACCCGAAGTTTAAGGTCGATGCCCACAAGTTCTGCACCTTCCTTAGTCGGCAATGAAAGTACTCTCGTATGCTCTACATCTGGTTCGACATCAGTAGCTTTATCGATCTATTAGGGTGGCTGCCATGGCTTGGCAACTTCGGTCTCAACACCTGCTACTACGTCGAGATGGAGAATCATGGTGCTGACACCAAAATTAGCAAGCATGTCAAGTGAAGTGGTATCAAGGTCAATAGATCATCACTTATAAGCAGACACGACTATAATACACTATCGAGACAGTTCATCTAGAGCTTAGAATGAATTCCAAAGTTTGATGTGCCATTCATTCCGGGCTTGTTTCGTCACTAATCTAGGATAGAACTAATCTAGTAATACTACTACTATATGAATGGTATTGGAAGCATCGTTGTTTCTGAATGTTTACTTATGTAGTGCTAGCTATAGAAGTATGTAGTATATAGTAGCTAGCGGTTGTAGTCTGTGGGATTGGAATGACGACCAAAGGGGGGTGAATAGGCGCCTCGACATTTTCTTTTGAAGTGATGGCCTAACCAAGACACCCAACGCTCCTCTAAAATCACAGATTAAAGTTTCAATTCAACACAGTACAAAGATTGATCTTCTCAAGATGGCTAAACAAAAACAGCTGTAAATTCAAACTTCTCAGATCATCACTCTAAAGTACATTCTCATTAGAGACCCAATCGAGTGAAACAATTTGAAACATAACAATTTTACTCAATTACAAATCAGAATCAAGCATTTATGAAAATTTTTGGATGATGAATAGTGAACGAAATTTCAGCCAATTGTATTTGACAATATTTGTTTCAGATTTCAAGAGATCTTATCAATTTCACTTCAGTTCAGTATAAACACCTTCTGAATATGATATGCATTAAGCAACTTGACAAATAGCTGAAAACTTGATGCTCCAAATGTTAACCAGAGTTAACGACACAAAACGAAGACACTATTCACCGTCAAGAGATCCAAACAGGAGCTACCGGATGAACAAATTTGCAAAACAAAATTCAATTTGAGTACTATTGTATGGAACGTTCTTGATGAATTATATTCAGAATTTGACACAACCTAGAACTGAACTAGTACAATTCAGAACATACACATTCAGAAAACTTTGAAGAATAATCTGAACAACACTATTTCAAAGTCTAAAAATGTCTATCCTCTTCAAAACAGATGAACTCAGCACAAACCTTGTATCAGCAACAATCTAGAGAAAAATTAATTGACTCCAGCTACTTGTAACACATACTATGTACTGAATTAAGATGAGCCAGATCAGGTTAAAACTGAATTGAAGAATTCGATTACACAATGAACAAACTAATCAGAACTAGACATAATGTTCAGCCTGAACAGAATCAATCATGGTTCATTCACATGTATCCATATTCAGAGACAAGAATTAATAACCATTCAATCTAAACAACCTAGAGATGATTTTGAGAGGGCTAACTCAGAGTTGAATCAATCACTGGTTCGGATGAGTAAAAACAAACCAGTAGATACACTTCAGTTCATCAATATTTCAGACAACACAAACTGCTCCAAATAATATGCATACATGAATAATCATATGAGGCAGCAAAGAGACACAACAATTCACAAAAACAGGCAGTCTAGATCATCACATAAACTCAGAAACAATGATAACAAGACTTATCTGAATTGATGTTGAAGATTGGCAGAATTTTGATGCAGTCCAGCGCTTGCAGCAGTTCCGGCGCGAGACAATGAACAGAAACAGCAGCGCTGTAGCGCAAATTACTATCATTAAAAGGAGCTGCCTTTTGCTGCCCCCACAATGCTCCACGTCATCGCTTTGCAGAAAAATCCTTATGTTTTTCTGTAATTCGCTAATCCTCTAGGATTTTGGGCCGCCACGTCGCTCCGATCGGAGCTGACTTTTTTGCGAAAAAACTCTCTTGCTCGTTGCTAATTATAGGAAGACCCGGCTCAAACTCTACGCTGTCTTGCACTTTTTACGCCCGTGTCCCAGTTTCTTGAGATTTTATATGTGAAGGAGAGAATTCAGAAATTCAGAGCGTGCTCTAAAAACAAAAAACGTAGTGTGTTTTTCAAAAAATTGTCAGGCCGCTGGGAGCCCCCAGTCCTCGCTTGCCCGGTCCCCCATTCGCCCATCCCTACCCAGCTCGCCGCCTCCCCCGACCTGGCCTACAACTCTAGCCCGCCGTTGCCTCCCCCGCCTGGGCGTTTGCCGCCACCTCCCATCATCGTCGCCGCTCATGGCTCCCGCTGGCTCACCGGCCCCGTCCCTCCACGTGTACCAACGTCGGGCCAGATTTGAGGTTGTCTTCCACGGGCATGATGAACTCGACCTCGACCCCGGCCCCGGTGCCGACGCCGGTGGCATGAGTGATCCCCGTAGTGCGTATCGAGGCAATGACGCTAGGAGGGAGGAGGCAGAGGCGGATGCCATGGCGGTGGTGTACTAAAGAGGGGTTAGACAGCGGTCGTGGGGCAAGTTCGCGGCAGAGATCCGTGACTCGGCCAAGAACGACGCTCGCATGTGGCTTGGCAAGTTCGACTCTGCCGAGGAAGTCGTCATGGCTTACGACCGCGCCGACTACAGCGTTCGAGGCTGCCGTGCTCCTTATTAATTTGGATTTCTTGGCCGGAATAAGTTGCGAGCGATTTATTGATCTCCTTCAGGCTTCACCGTACTCTGCTGTTCTGTGTTGTTTTTATCAATCTATGTTCTTATCCTTTTAAAAAAAGTCATCTTCGCTGGTTCTTGTCGGATTCTGCTGCTTAATCCTTTCCTGGCGCTGCAAACCCTGGGTGCTCTCGCGTGTTTCGAAGAAGTTCTTGCTTTGGGAGTTTGGTTTGATTTGTGAGCCTTCTAATCTCATTCAGACCTTTCTAATCAACTCTTCTATTTCTTCCTTTTCAGTAAAATCAACTACCAGCTTGTGTTGATGTTTAATCCTTTCTATTAAATTAGGGTTCTTGTTTTTTTGCTTCGCTTTTGAAAATGCAGAAACATGCCCTTTTGAAATTGACATTTCTGACTCAATTTGAAGCAAGAATGTAAGCCATGTGACACAATAATGAGTTTTTATAACATTAGCTCTTGGAAAAATGAATGTAATTTCTTGATTGTGTATGCAGAGCAACAAGTTCCTATTAAGTTAAATTTGAACATATAATTGTTTCCTCTAGATTACAGAGCCTCCGTTAAAACATTTTGGCTAATTCATTCTTAATGAATAATGAGTCCCATGACCCATGTCTTCTGCATGAACTATCTAGATAGGATATGATGGCCTAGAAGAATGGAGGAAGCTGGTAGCAGGAAGGGGAGGCCAAGAAGACAGGACTGGAAGGCACTGGTCTGTTGCTTCCAGGCAGTTCTCATGGCAATATATTCTCTGTTCTTCCATGACCATATCTTCCTTCATTTGATACCTTTTTTCAAACGAGTGGATTATAAGCCATTTGCATATTTTCTAGGGTTAATTTTTTCCGTGCCATTACAATTTTCAAGGTTTGCCAATATGCCATTAGTGTGTCACTGACAAATGGGGACCGCCACAGTTACTGACAGTGGCATATAGGCAATTTCTGAAAATTATAATGACATGTGAGTAATTTTCCCTATTTTCTAACTAATACTATACTCCTAACATGCTAGAATGCATGCAAATAAAACTGTATGAAGTTTGACAAGGGATTATATCTAAATCCTATAGTTTTTGTTACATGAAAATGGTATGCATTTTTTATGAAAAAACCTTAGTAATATTAACACAAATATAATTATTTTTGAATATGTGATATGTGATAATAAAGCTTAGTAGTCAAAGTGAAATCTTGTTGGTTTTGAAAACAGAGAGTTGTTTTTGTTTGGGCGGAGGTAGAATTTTTATTAATAGATTACAAAATGTCACTTTGACTACTAACAAGATGTCACTTGTTTTTTTGAAAATCTATGACTACTTGGCATAACCACATCAGCCCAACAACCTGCCACATAGATTTTTGTTTGAAAATAGGACTACATATGTAGATTGTAACCTATAATTTTTTGAATGACTTTGGTACTGAGAAAACTGTTTTCATTTAAAGTCTGTTGATTAGTATTTGATTTGGGTCACCAGTAGTTTAATCGTCGTAGCGATTTCTAGACAGATATGTGTTTCTAATATCTTTTCACAATTGAATGATAGATCAACATTTTTTCTGTTAGGCTAACTAAAAATATTCCTCATACTTGATCAGACATATAGTCAGGGATGGATCAAAAGAGCTTGCCTTGGAAAAATAAGTCTTGTGAAAAATCGTCAAATGGAGAGTTTGAAGCTGGCCATCTAACTATAAAAGGACCACGAAGAATAAACAACTTCTCTAAAAAAGAAAAAAAATAACAGGATATGTTTCTTCAATTTTGTTTACATTTTGATGACATGGAAAATGGAGTCTCTCCTCAGGTAAAAAAGTTCCATCATATTCATCATCTAATTAACTATGCATCCACTGCAAAATGGTTTATATGAGAAAATTAGTTCGCTTTTTCATGTAGTTACTGAAGAACAAATCTATACTGAACAATTTCCTTGTTTATTTCACACAAGTTTTGCATTTTTATAATGTAGGGAGGATTGTTCTCCGTTAATGAATTGGAATTCAGTTTTTGTGTATATTACATTGGTTTTGATATTTTGAGATATGTTCCTCTTTAGTACAAAAATAATTCTTTGATATATATGTTTATTAACAATTTAATCTTTAACATGTATTGGAATAGATGGTACCAAGCCAAGCTAGATGTACCCTCGAGAAATGGTTGTGAAGGTTTTGCTCTTAATTCCAGTGATAGAACAATGGAAACAAATACTAGATACAAAACATCTGAAGCTTTTACAACTAATTCTGGCACAGTTGACAATGATGGTGTAGCTGAAGAGGAAATACCTTCCTTAATGGAGTTTGGAAATGATTATACAACAGGTGTTGGCAAAAATGCAGGATGTTGGAATGTCACCTCAAGTTTAGCATTCCTTGGCTTTGGAGTTTTATATCTGGTTCAAAATTTACTCTATGCATCAACTCTTTTTTTAGTTTTAGACCCACCACTCTTGGAAAACTTTAATATATTGTTAATTTATTCTTTTGTTGATGGATATATCTTAATTGACATGGAAATAGTAGTAGCAGAAAAAAATGTATTTATTGTGTGAACCATATTAAAAAGGAAATTGTCAATATAAAATTATCGAAACTAATAGCGCATTGAGCTATAGTGTGGCTAAAGATGACAGCATTAATCCATTGTATATTGCAAGCAAACACAGAATCTGGTTTAAAGTTATACAGGATGATCATCTCCACAACCACTCAAGTTTCCTTGCACACTAAACAACTAGTGTTTTCTTTGTGCCTCCTACTTTAAGCGGTACACTATATTTAATTTTAGAGGTGCACAAAGGATAAAAAATATTAATATACTCTAAAATATTTAAAATGAGCACAATGTTGAAGGCAATTGTCACATGCATGCCCTTTGTAAATACCAATCAATCGATCGATCAATGGTCAAGTCTTGACCATGTATTAGAATCATGGTTACTATCTTTAGAAATTATATTTCCAACCTTGATTTTTTTAGTATGCACCTACAATAAATTTTTTATACTACTATATTTTCTCTCTCTCTTCTCATCCAATCTATTTCCATTCATATCTTAGATATCATGAAGACTTGGTTTCTTGAGGAAAACATAGTTTATTCAAATTTTTTCTCTATCTTCATTAAATTGCATGCCGCATCAGATTCTCGCTTATGCGGTGTGCTAATAAATTATAATAAATTCTATGGACACTAGCTGATGTGAGGGTTTGGGATGCCCTTAATTTCATTACGCAAAAGTATTATTAGTTAAATCTTACACACTTAAAGCTAAAACTGATAAGTAATTATGAACATAATCTATTGTCTGTTGTTGCGGTCTCTTTAAACAAGTTGTTTTAGTCTTTTAAATTTTTTCTTAAATACAAGTCTCGTCTATTTTTTATATAGTTTTTCCTATTATTATTTAAATGATACCACTCTCGCAAATAAATAAATCATATATTTAAAAACGTAATTAATGGGGCGTAACTAAATCATTTGGATTGATTTTTAAATCTCTTGTATAAATGAAATGATTTATACATGGAATGTGCACGGCTACGTACGTGTCGGGTCAAATCGATCAAAGGTCAAAATGAAACGGTTAACGCGGTCGGTGCAACGAACGGGTCAACGCTAGGATGGGATGATCCGAGCGTATCGGACGGTGGAGGTGAATCCGTTGGTTGGAAAGTCAAAAGCAAACCGAGTGAAACTAGACCCTCCTCTCTCTCTCTCACTCAAAAGTCAAAAAAAAGATGGTTTCTTTTTTATTTCCGAACCTTGTTAAATTAAAAATTTCAAAATAAACACTCTAGAAGATTATTTTTAATAAGAGGTTAGTGTGTCCAAAAGAAAATAATTTTTGAGAGGAGGGTATATTTTTAAATTATTTTTCAAATAATAAAAAAATCGCCACTGCTGCTATAATCCAATATCGTCGGTCAATTAAATTATTTCATCTTATTTTCGTGGACTTTTCAATTAAATTAGTCGGTGACCAAAATTTGACAGCCATTGATCTTAAATAAAAGATCAATTAATGTAATTCTATTGTATTATAAGTCCATTGGCAAAAAAATACAACAGTTTTTTCTTCTGTGTCGTCTATATAGTAAAAAATAAAAACTGAGAGGGTACACCACCCGGTACACCATATTAGATCTAATGGGTGTACAAAAAGTAAAAATTTGCTAATAATAACTATTTTTTATTTGAAAACTCCAGTGGATTGGGTTCCGCCCCAATTGGGTGTCCGTTTTCTTTAGAAATCACTCATAGATATTATATTTTTAATGATTATTTTTTTAAAAAATAAATTTAAATTCAATCAAATATCTTTTCTTTTTTCTCTATCAAGACTTTCCTTTGTTTTCTGTATTCTTAGATATCGAACGAGACACTGTTTCGCTCTCACCTCAATAAATCTTTTTTAAATTAGATTCTGACTGATATTAATCTCATTTAATAAATCATCTCATTTAATATTAATCTGCTCTCTCCGTATCAAACTATAGTCATTTATATATTTTGACATGGTTATTAAGGGTTATTAAGATATACCCCCTCAAGCAATTAAGTTCTTAAGTTTTTAAAGGCTCATTAAGGATACCAAATGCTCAGACTTCGGCACTTTGACTTATCTCTACAGTCGCGATCTGCGTTATATGGCGTGGATCCCACGGTAGGAAAACTCGCTCCATATTGTAGAGGTGGGTCTCACCACCTTCAAACCCTCTCCAAAGTCTCATTTTCGATGTCGATGTCTATATTCGTCGGATCGAAATCCGACTGATTTGGGGGATGACTGGCTGAGGTTTGTGATCCAAGTCGAACTTTTTGACACGGTAGACGGTGGTCGTGGTGGTTTGTTCAGCCATGTGGGGTCGTTGAACACGCGTGCCCGGCGTACGTCAGCGTCGGTCAACGTCGATCTGGACCGTCCGTACGTCGTCCGAGATTATCTCTCGATTCATATTTCATAATTATAATTCAACGTTGCTAAATTTGGACGTTGTCGAAATCAAATCTTGACCGTCTTCTGCGACGACGACCGAATTATTACTGACAAAAAGCGCGGTAAATATCATATCATATCTCGCTCTGCGATATGCGTTGACCTCTTTTACCGCAGTCAAATTAAACTACGTACGCTCTCACTGGGTTGGTTTACATTCCCTCTGTTTACGAATACGTACTTGTAATTTTTTACCAGTTGTGTACGTATTTTGAATCTTAATTTCAAACTGAAATTAAAGCAAATAACTGTACGCATACAAAATCATTAACTTTATATTATATAAAAATACTGTTAGTCAAACCTTGAAACCTCAAAGATCAAAATCAAAATGACCAGTATTCATGAATATACGGCGGTAGTAATAAGTTAATATACGAGTATGCGTATATCTATATAAATACACACATACACATATATGTAATATACACATACATATATATATGTACTGTACGTGTGGTTAATAAATAATAATGGACGACACCAGCGTTTACACACAAAATATTTTCTTGGATTTTTTATGTAAATCATTTTAACATTAATAATTATATTTCTATAGTTTGTTCTTGTTAAATAAACAATTTGTTTTTTCTAAAGTACAATGAATAAGAAACAATAAATACCATTTAATGAAGTTGATTTCATAACTATTGTACACTGCATAAATGTATAAAGAATCAGAGTGTCACTACAGGAAAGCAATAGTTTGTTGAGTGCCACCGTCTCAGTGTTTTTCAAAAAACACTCAAACCCTAAAAACATTTTTTATCCACGCAAACACGCCGTCAAGACATCTGTTACTACTTTTTTGTTGAGTGTATTTTCAAAAAACACTTGACAAATAAATTGGTTTGCTAAGTGTTTTTCAATAAACACGCAAACCGATCTTTATCGAGTGTCTGAAATAATACGCTCGGTAAAGTTAGTGATATTCAGCGAATTTTGGTTTTTCCGTAGCGCGTGATCTAGCTCGCTAAGCTTGTGGAGATGACACAAAATTAAATTAAAACAATTGTGACGAACATGTGATGGAATTGAATCGGTGCGTGATGTTGGGTGCCTCCTACAGATGCGACCACACCAGCTGTGAACGCGTCCATCAGATCTGCATAGAGATGCGTGCATGCCGACTATATATATATATATATATATATATATATATATATATATCCATCAGATCTGCATAGAGATGCGTGCATGCCAACTATATATATATATATATATATATATATATATATATATATATATACACCTAATATATTTTGATGCCACAAAATTATTGCTGTTAACTACTCTGCTTATAGTCTATGCTTGGATGATGACACTGCACCCTGCTGATATATTATATGTTTTTTCTTTATCTTAAGACAAATATCATGTATTGATTTTTTTATTATAAGTGGATTGAATTTTTAAGTCATGCTTTTTTTGTATCAATTAAGTTTAAAGGAAATATATTAACATCTATGATATTAAATGAATAAACTAGTAAGACATGTTTTGTGGTGATTTTAATAAAACTAATTTGATGTTGTAGTAGATGGTATTTTTTATAAATTGGTTTAAAATATAAATATTTGATTTATAAAAAATCAAATCAGTTGTATTATTTAACGGAGGATCAGAGAAAGTATATATATATATATATACATATATACATATATATATACATATATATATACATATATACATATATATATACATATATATATATATACACACATATATACATATATACATATATATATAATACCACCTAGACCACATCCATATGGTAATAGACATAAGAGACAACCACAGAAACCGTGACGATTAATAACCTCTATTAGTGATGAATATTTCTCCGATCAATCTTACTACTTAAGTAAAGTCTCTTAGTGACGAATAAACATCCATCGCTAAAAGAAAACGGATCACAATATATCCATCTATTATTATAGAGTATCCTATAATATAACAGGTTACATACAAATTATTTACATCAGTTTTAGACATATTTGTATCATGGAAATGTGACTTAAGCATCACTAATTGATTTTTTTAGCTCTGACTTTTCTATTTTTCTAGAAACATAGATTTTAGCTCAAGAACTTTATCATTTGCTACATATTAACTGCTCAACTACTGATTAATCCGACTCACACGCCAATTTGATGAATTGCTCGCTAAATTTCTCCTGGACTATTATGCCATGCAATTTCCTGGGCATTGACTTTTTCAGACCAAACTTTTCTCATGTAAATGGAATTCATGGAAGCAATTGGTGTGCTCTCTTTGACCTAGCAAGGAGCTGGTTAGATATGAAACCGAGTGATGGAGATGTGTTTCAACATGCAGCAACAAAAGTCAATGCTTCCCAGCTTCTTCTTCTTCCTCCGTTCAGATTTCCGCCATCACTAGCTTGACTGTCTACCCCATAATCCATCATCCATGGCCTATATAAACCATATCCTCTCTCTTAACCTAAACACATCCATCAATCTAGCTAGCTAGAGAAGGAGGAAGAGGAAGAGGAGGAGGAGGAGAAGTGAGGTGGAGTGAAGCAATGGAGGTTTTGAAGCAGGAGGAGATAGTGGAGTTCAGGAAGGCGTTTTCTTTTTTTGATAAGGACGGGGACGGGTGTATCACGCTGGAGGAGCTGGACACGGTGGTCCGGTCGCTGGGGCAGACGCCGACGGCGGAGGAGCTGGAGGAGATGATCCGGGACGTGGACGCCGACGGCAACGGAAGCATCGAGTTCGGCGAGTTCCTGGCGCTCATGGCGCGCAAGGCCGCGCGCGGGTACGGCGACGACGACGGCGAGGAGCTCCGGGAGGCGTTCAAGGTGTTCGACAAGGACCAGGACGGCCTCATCTCCGCCGCCGAGCTGCGGCACGTCATGATCAGCCTCGGCGAGAAGCTCACCGACGAGGAGGTCGACCAGATGATCCGCGAGGCCGACCTCGACGGCGACGGCCAGGTCAACTTCGACGAGTTCGTCCGGATGATGATGCTCTCCGACCAATAATTCATATATATATATATATATATATATATCCATTAATTTTTTTGGATGTAATGGAATATGTGAATGATAATTTATACTTCTGATTATTTATTCTTCAAATGAAATGGCGGAGCTGAGCTTTTTGGTTAGTATATATAAGACTTTTATACTTATTTGCAATATAATAATACTTAGCTAAAATTGCAAAAAAAAGAACAATATAAAAACATAATTTCTTATAATTATATAACCTTTATACTGTATAATTTAATTATAAAAAATGTCATAAACTACACCTTAAATTCTTAAAATTGAAGCCGACATGTATTCACAAATAGAGTGATTAGTATATATACTCTTAATAAGAAGGAGCATATATCCGTATAAACTAATAGTCGATTTCAACATTTTAATGATATTTGGGAGTACTTTTTAATTGTTGATAAGGACGAACAGTTTGGGTTTATTCCAGATTCTTTCTTGTGCCTATTTAGGATAGCTTTATAGCTCCGAAAAAGAACGAATCAAGGGTATTTAGTTGAGTAATTTAGTTTTTATTTTAAATTAAAAATAAAAAATTAAACTATTTTATTATATTATTCGAACTCTAGCTAGGTTTGGCCTGAATCATTAGTGATAATTTATGAAAAATTAGAACTTTCTTCGAAAAGTTTATGGAGGGAGTTAGCCGTTTTGATAATTGGTTAATTTTTTTGGAGTTAGAGCTATACCAAATATGCGTTTGGTATATATACCTTTGACCAGGCTTCTTTTATTTTATTTTCCTTTTTTTTGTGAACAATGACTTGGTCATTTGTGTATACTATATATACACTTGTATACGTGTGTACGTCAGCAACTGGGAATTCAACGGTCAATGTTGCCGGTGCCATACTCCTCGGGCTGATCTGGACCGTGCAACAATTAAATTGACGGAAAATAAAAGCAAAAAGCATATCATTAATTTAATTCCATGATTCCATACTCATATTTCCTATGTCCTATATCTCTAATTAATTTTCAGAATATATCTCGCCCTGCAATGGATTATACAAGTCATTTTTGTAATGTCTGGTCATTTTATGTGTTTTAACGCTACAAGAAAACTAGAAATTTCCGTCGGATTTCTTAATTTACTTCGGCTTTTTACTATGGCTGACGGAAATTAAAGTGAATTTTCTCCTGCACGGTATATATCCTTAACTTTCGTAGACCAGCATTAAAGCCGATGGAAGTTAATGCTGACTGACTGACGGAAGTTAAGGAGGAATATTTTTTCACCACCACGTGCTCACGCAACCGCCCCCATTTTCATGTAGTTTAATGCTACGGTAAAATCAAAATAAAATAAATAACTATGATAATAGTCTGAATAAAAATGTGAATATATATATATATATGGCTTAACATAAAAAATGTCATGATGTGTCCTATGTCCATACTCATATTTCCTATGATAATTCTATGATTCCATACTCATATTTCCTATGATAATTCCATGATTCCATACTCATATTTCCTATGTCCTATATCTCTAATTAATTTTAGGAATATATCTCGCCTTCAATGGATTATACAAGTCGTTTTTGTAATGTCCGGTTAGAATTAAGGGTGAAATCAATTGCTCATCTTTCTTGATTTGTCCCTGTTTTATGTGTTCTAATGCTACAAGAAAACTATAAATTTCTTAATTTCCGTTGGCTTTTTACTATAGCCGACGGAAATTAAAGGGGAATTTTCTCCCGCCTAGTATATATCCTTAACTTCCGTCGACCAACATTAAAGCCGACGGAAGTTAATGCTGGCCGATGGAAGTTAAGGAGGAATATTTTTTCACCGCCGCGTGCCCATGCATCCGCCCCCATTTTCATGTAGTGTAATGCTACGGTAAAAAATAAATTAAAATAAAATAAATAAATATGATAATAGTCTGAATAAAAATGTGAATATATATATATATGGCTTAACATAAAAATGTCATGATGTGTCCTATGTCCATACTCATATTTCCTATGATAATTCCATGTTGGTTCATGGAAACAATATTGCCTAATAATTATGGAAGGGATTGACGTATGCTTACACGAAACTAACAATGCTAAAATATACCAACAGTGGCATGTACACCTGGCCCACATGGCATAGACAGAAATTAGAGATGGTTTTCTATATATAAACTGATTGCAACTGATAACTACTCTGGTTTTGGAAAACTTTCAGGCTGAATTTATATATATATCCATTCTTAAATAAGATTAAAAAGAGCATTAATTTGCAAACTGATGATGTTTTTGCAAAAGAAAAAAAACACCATCAGACACAATTAGTTACTGTACTAACTAAGCATGTTAAGTTAATTAGTGATGAGCCTTTGACAATGACCTATATATATGCCATTATATGCTTCATTTACATCCAATTTGTATAAATACAATATTGGTCAACTTTACTATACTAATTATATTAATTACTATATGTTTAGGTGGTGTTTGGTTCCGTGACTAATGTTTAGTCCGTGTCACATCGATGTTTGGACATTAGTTTGAAGGATTAAACTTGAACTGATTATAAAAATAATTGTAGAATTGGAGGATTATTCACGAGACAAATTTTTTAAGCCTAATTAATCCATGATTAGCAAATGTTTACTGTATCATCACATTGTCAAATCATGGCGTAATTAGGTTCATTAGATTCGTCTCACGAATAATCCACCGATTATGAATGAGTTTTGTAAATAGTCTACATTTAATACTCCAAAATAATATCTAAACATTCAATGTGACGAGACTAAATTTTGAACTAGGAGAACCAAACACCCCCTTACTATACTAACTATTCAGACAATGATCTATGACGATATTTTTGCAAAAGAAAAAAGAACAGCACGTCGTACACAATTAATTACTATACTAACTAATTAAGCATGTTATTAGTGATGGGCTAGCCTTTGACAATGCATGACCTATGCCATGATATTGGAAATATAATGTGCAATCACTTATATTGGTGCAATCGTGCAATCAAGCGATCTGGTGCATCCAATCAAGCGATCTGGTGCATCCACCTGAAATCTAGTATTTTTTTACTTTTAACCCCTTTCATATGTAACCGTTGGATCGCTTGATTGGATGCACCAGATCGCTTGATTGCACGATTGCACCAAATGAGTGATTGCACAGGATATTTCCCCGATATTATATGCTTCATTTACACCAAATATATATAAATTAAATACAATACTGATCAACTTTACACAGAGCACAATTATATTATATTAGCGTGAAGCTAATTAAGTGTAATATAATCTCCTGAGACTCCTCCTCCTTCTTTGCTAATTAAGTGTAACCGTCGTTGTCGTCTAATTATATTTGTAGCTTGCTTGCTTCTTCGGCCGGCGTACGTACGTCTATAGCTAGCAGCAGCAGCTGGTTGCTTTGATTGTTACACAAAACTACTTACTGCCGAGCGCTGACACACATACACATAAGGGCCGTGCGGTTACTCACTATTATTTCTCTACCTCATCCATTTGTACATGCGGTTACACACATGCAGTTGTGTTTATATATATCCGTGATTACATAATATAAGAATGACAACTCAAATTGTAAGCGGATGTGTATCAATATAAATTTGGCAATAGGCTACATACAACAACTACGATCGAGATAAGGCGCGGTTGTTATATTGATTGCTAGAAATATAGTTTGCATGGCATGGAGTGCTGTGTAGGTCGGACATGCAATACAGGTAATGCTCATGCATATTGGTTTTGTTTGCCTTTAATTTGGGGTGTGTACTCCATTTACAGGATATTTGCTAGTTATAATCATCCTTCCTCAAATATTCACATTGATCATTTGTATATGCCCTACACATTACAAGTTCACAACCTACCATCTTTTAGCTCAAATGTTGCATGCACTAGCTAGCTGGCTGTTACTACTGACCATAATGCCTATAAAAAACTAAGCTTCATGTGCATGGTTCTTCTCTTATTAGTAGATGAGCTAGCGTCCATTTGTGAAACGGTGGAGTGGAATTAAACCCTAATTCCTAACTAGCAATTAAGATCAATTTTAAAATACACCAATCTTTAAGTTTTTGTTTATTTGCTGATCAGAATTGAAGATATATAAAACTAACACTACAATAATATCATTTTTGGATTAAACGAGTGTGGCTCAAGCGAGATTAAGTGGAATAATGAGTAACAAAGTCTAAGTGAATATCCAAAATGATAATATCATTATTTAATTAGGTATCTTTTTAAAATTAAGTGAATATCTAAAAAACTCAGAAAACCTTGAAATATAAGCTTTTTCATAAACAGGACCTAATATATGTGTTTTTATGCAATAAATTTTGTTTTTAATAGCTTGTAATCCCCGTCTCATAATATTAACTATTTTCATATGAGATATTTTATAATATAATTTTAATTTAGATAATGCATATGTCCAATTTAAATTTATTATACTATGAAATATCATATATATATAGCCCGTCTTAGGTTAAAATATTATTACGGGAGAGAGCTAAAGCTGTCATACTATGAAATATCAAACCCTAAAATCTTTCAAAAACAATAATTTCTAATAACCCCGTCTTAAAGCTAAATTAAAGCTGTCCCGGTGAGCTAAAGAACACAAGCTCATGGCTACTAGCTTGAGCTCGGGTGCAAATGCCTTGTGTATATATATATGTAGACTCCATGGAGTAGTGAAGCCACTCGATCGAAAGACAATAATCATCTCCTTGCGCCATGCCTTCTGCCGGCGTCCTCCTCGCCATCGTCCTCGCCGCGGCCGTGGCGGCTACGCCGGCGCCGGTGAAGACGACGCTGTGCCATAGGTATGTCTTTCTCCCTGCAATTGCAAGCACGTTCTTCTCCAAATCACAGATCGACCTCGGCGCTGTTGGTCATGTCAACTTCAGTTCTGAATCTGACATGACCAACAGCCTCCTCACAAGTCTAGCTTCATCATGCTCTCGTCCATATATTGGCTCGACCTTCTGCTCATGCTCAACGTTGTCAGAGAGAGGCATGCATGCTTCTCAAGAAGAATTGAAGCAGTACGTTTTGCTCCATCTTTTTGATCTCTGCCTTTCCAGCTCCAACCCAGTAGCGGCGTAGCGCTAGCCTCACGAACGTCGTGGCCTGGCCTGCGCGGGCACGGCGGCGACGTCGCGGAAGGCGGCGCCATATAGGATACGAGAGCCCCCGCCTCGACTAGCTCTGTCCATGCGCGCGCACGCGGCACCAGCATGCATCTCCGGCCCGGCCGGACCTTGCATGCGGCCGCGTGCTGTGCCGCTAGCTGCCGCCCGTCGGCCGTCGCCGCCGGCCTCGCGGGCAGGAGGACGTGAGAGTGTCTCGTGGGTCACTGGGGTCGCCGCCGCCCGCCGCGCGGGCTGCACTGGCGCTTGGCCTCACACACACACACACACACACACACACAGTTTAATTTGACCTCATTTCTTGTATAAATAGTTTTTGCTCTGCTTACAAAATATAATCGATTTATTTGTTGTAATTGACATGGAAAAATAAGAAAAAATAATATGAATAAAAGTTTTAAAACAAGTTATACTTGAGAATTTTTTTAAAATACAAACAGTTTTTTTAAAAAAGATTGTTTTGGAGAAAAAGGGACGCCAATACCACCCTGATATCATGTTCATTAATACTTCTCGGTTAAAAACATTTTCTAATCAAGTAAATAAGTATTAAATTTATATTATAATTATTTTATCTAAAGTTTAGAAATTTTACTGTAATTTAAAACAAGCTTCCTCACTGCCCTCTGCCCTCTGTGAGAAAAATTTGTAGAATAAAAAACTGTAAAATTTTTACTGTAATTTCTCGAAGACGTCTAGGTTAGAAACCAACAAACACCGCCAGTTTATAACGTGACGCTTGCCATTACACTGTAAAATCTTTTGTGAGAATTATATACTTGTATGATCTACTTCTTCAATTTTTATCTTTGGGCTAGGGTATGTCATGGTCATACTCGCATACATGTAGATCTACTCCTTCCACGGAGTGCGAGATGAGGTTGTTGCTAGTGTCACCTGGCTCACTGAAGTTTAAGCCGAATGTGACTGTGGCGGCAGACGGCAGCGGCAACTTCAAGTCAATCAACGAGGCGTTGGCCAAGGTGCCTCTCATGAGTATTAGCACGTACATGATGTACGTGAAGACCGGGATATATAGAGAGTATGTATCAGTGGCGTCCAATGTGACGAACCTCGTCATGATCGGCGATGGCGCCACTAAGACAATTATCACTGGCAATAGGAGTGCCATGATGAATATCTCGACCATGTACACGGCCACCATGGAGGTGATAGGCAATGGATTCTTCATGCGTGGCATCGGCGTGGAGAACACCGCCGGCGCCAAGAACTACCAGGCGGTAGCGCTGCGTGTAGTGAGCGACCAATCAGTATTCTATGAGTGCCAGTTCGATGGCTATCAGGATACACTTTACGCCCAAAAAAAATCGTCAGTTCTACCGCGACTGTACTATCACCGGCACCGTAGATTTCATCTTCGGTGACGCCCAGGTGGTGTTTCAAAACTGCCTCATCCAAGTGCGCCGTTGCATGGACAACCAACAAAACGTCGTGACGGCGCAAGGCCGCGAGAAGATGAGCGAAGACAGTGGCATAGTGATCCACAATTGCACTATCGAGCCCCATCCGGAGTTCAAGGCCGACGTCGGCAAGTTTCATACCTTTCTCGGTCGTCCGTGGAAGGAGTATTCCCGCACGCTATATATTCAGTCCGACATTGGCGGCTTTATCGACCCGTTAGGGTGGCTGCCATGGGTTGGCGACTTCGGCCTTAATACTTGTTATTATGCCGAGGTGGAAAACCGTGGCGTCGGCGCCGACATAAGCAAACGTGTCAAATGGAGGGGCATTAAGGTCGTCACTTACCAGCAGGCACAGCTACAGTACACCGTCGAGACCTTCATCCAAGGTCAAGAATGGATTCCAAAATTTGGCGTGCCATTTATTCCGGGCTTACTTCCTCAGTGATTTATCATGGAACTACTCCAATAATATTGTTGCTGCATGTATGGTTTATATGCTGAAGTACAACGGTACACTTTTATTGATACCAATGAAATCCATGTAACAAGCTCTTCGATCATGTTGATCACGTAAAGCTTTTGTTAATCTTGCTTTGGTTTTCTGAAGTAGTAATTCTTTCCCGTCAATATCAACTAGCACTTGCTGAAGATAAGTAGAAATGAACTAAAGTTAACAAAAGAAACAACATAATGGCTGGTAAATTTTGCATTCATGCCTGAAAAGTAACACATGAATCCATGATGCATCGGAAGGTAAAGTTCAAAAACTGAATGTACCTAAAGAGTACATGACAGTGAAAAATTTAGATTGCAATTTTTTGGTGGATGTATTATTTCCAGGGGAGAGATTACATTACGTCTTCACAGTTTAGCTTTGGTGTCCTAATATATGCACATGAGCATTAATGTAGATAAAAAGGAAGAAAAGCCGTGGAAAAAACAAAACACTGTGTAGGATACAAAACGGTTGTGGACTATCATAAATACAAAACAATCATGGAATCAATTGAAGAAAAATAAGTAGATCCACAACTCCAATTTACAGCTGAACTTTCAAAGAAGGATACAAGTGTCATTGATAAGTCATACTATCCACAGGAGACACTACGGCATCAGTTCCTATGCAGAAAACCTCATCAGCTTCAAGCAGCTCGTCAACTGGCACAAGTCGCTTGAAAGACGACACATGTATGCGCATGAAAGAGTTTGTAACTAATCACACAACCTGAATAAGAGGAGACAGATTCCAGATACAGCTAATTAAGGGAGGAGTGAGATCCTAGACGGTAAAACCAAACAAGACTAAGTTCTAAACCTATCATAAAAGAGAACTTGGGATGTCTCCCTCAATGTCTTTAGAATCAGATGGACATTGAAAACGAATTTTGGCCTTGAGGTCAGTAAGTACATCTTCCTCAAGATGAGGTTCCATTGAACTGAAGGAGATCATCAACTAACGAACCTTCCCCTTTCCAAATGGCAGATACTAGACTTCTCCCAGTAAGTCTCACCAGTGGAGGAGGAGCATTCTTGGGATCCCCAAATATGCGTCTCATGACATATTTTATCATGATATATTTTACCTGACAAGAACATACAATCCACAAGTCATCAAAAGTAACATCAGAAATAACTTCCATCATTTGGGGTGTGCAGATGACAATGTATGCTTTTTTTCTCCACACTTGTACCAAACAACTTGAAGCTATGGCCTATGGGGCATAAAAATATGCACCTTGTCAAGTGTATGAACCAAATTCTGTAATATTGAATTCAGAACTCCCTGAATTAGATCTTTTTATCTAAATTAAGTAGTAACCAAGCCATCAGCAGACCTACCTGAACCTCTGAGTCATTCCTCTCAGAATCCATGTTTATATATGTGAAAAACTGGCGCTTCTCTTCCACATTGCGCTTAAAGATCTCATTACGAAGTTTTTGTTTCTCAAAGAATATAAATCACACCTATGTTTACAGGAAAATCGCAATGAGGGCTCATGAAACTGATTAAAGAATCATAAAAAACTGAAAAAACATGGAAACTATAATTACTTATTACTAGATGAGCTGTGTAAGCAACAAGCCACCCAGGCAAACCAGCAAGCAAACAGGTACCGAGACCAGCTCTACCCAAGTCAATCAAGCCTTGTTGAGCCACAGAATTTGCCTCACAAGCTTGTAACAGGTCAAGCAGTGTCAAGCACTCCATGGAATTCCATCAAGACCTGTTTCATGATCAGGTTAGTACTTAGTAGATGTGAGGAAATGATCAAATCAAAATTACATTGTCTGACAATTAGATAAACTGCATGGATTAGTTCCAAAATAATTATAAATCAGAATGCTTCCAAAAGTCTACCTTCTCAAAAGCTCCTTCCCCAGAAAAGTTTAAATAGCTGCTCCTGCATATTTGACTTCTGCAGAGGCAAACCGATGCTTCATGCTCCTCTTTACTCTAATGAAATAAGAATGTATACATAAGATAAATCAATTTACATTGGAAGTTTTGCAGCAATCAAAAGTGGGGCTGCGGGAGAGATGGCAGTGCGGGTATGTCACAATCTGCCGGCGTTGACGCCCTCACCGGCAAAGAGGACAATGAGATCAAACGCAAGAACAGAGAAAGGAAAAGCAAGTTATTGGTTTCCTCTTTTTCTTCCTTCCCTCGCAAGCCTGACTCCATTCTAATATAACAGAGTATGAGCCAATGACATAGAATGAGTAACATGTGTTTTGTAATAGGGAAAGCGTAGAGTTGTAAGTGGTGGCATACTTTGAACTCTAATTGAAGACTCAAATATCAAATATAAACATGAAGTTTAAAAACTCAAATATGAATATAATGCTGCAAACTTTCCTGTTAAAAGAGCAGAACAAATATAACTTCCTAAATTATGAATTAGCACAATATACATCTCAAATGGACAAAGTTGACCTGATATTGTTTTTCACTGCCAAATCAATTTCAGAAATTCCTGGCGAATACATTGCAAGGAACTAATAAATGGAGTCCCCATTAGAGGCACATCTCAGAGAAATAAAATCCCATAAAGTGTTTTACAAAGCTTTCATACCTAACAGAATAAAGCAAATTAAATATGACTAGGGAAAAAGCATCTCAAGAAAAGGTGTTGTAAGGCGGTACTTACCGGAAAACAACATTTATATACCCAAGCATTTACAGGTAAAAGATGAAAATGAGTATTGAGTTCACAGATACTAACATATCAAAAGATACACCGCCAATCATAAATCATTTATGTAACACCGTCAACTTACAGGACACAACTTGTTGACACTTTGTGCAGCTTTCCTCAGATTGCCAAGGGTCTCCTAATGATATGTAGCATCAATCCATGAGAAATCAAACCGTGCAACTGAAAAAGGAAACATAAAGATATCATAATTATTTTTTGTAACAACAGGAAGGGGAAAATCAAGAACCGGCCTCTTGAACTAAATCATGATACAAAATGAGAAGCCATAGTCTAATCTGACATCCCAGCACGACTTGGGAAAGGGTCCAAACTATCTTGGTGAGTGATGGGAATACTTTCTGCAGCGCAAACCACAAGGCGGTCACATCCATTGTGATAAAAAATCAGATCAGTGTTCTATCTCAACAATCACTCGACTCCATTGCAAATTTGCAGCAATCACATCCACGCACTATCCTCCCAATTAGAAATAATTAAAACCGTTTGTGCATGAAAAAAATACAGATCATCTGTTTCACAACATTGTGCGATCTTCTTGTCATCGCGCGCAGCATTAAACCCAATCCGCCGCTCATTCATAACCCAAATCATCTGCATTGTAACAAAAGGGATCACTCCCATCTCCCCACACCCCAATCGGATTGAACGAAACACACACATGATCCACCACAACCCAGATGAAAGAGTCTCGAAGCCGCCACACGCGCGACGCAACATATATCCAGCGCGAGATCGATTACAATGGGGAGAAAACTGGGGAGAATATGGGAGGAGCACACGTACGAGCTTGACTGAGGCGAGGCGGAGGGGCTCATCAAGGAGCATGTTGGTGCCCTCCATCTCCCAACTCTGGCCGCCGCCTAGTCTCCAAGGTTCGGGGCTTCGGGAAGGATCCGCCTCCTAGGGTTTTGCGCTCCTCCTCGATGCAATTGCCTCCACTTCGACCGCCCAAATCGAAACGAAAACGAATCATGAGAAGAAAAAGGAACGGAAAGAAAACCGGAAATATTTGATGATTTGTCACTCTTAAAAATAAGTTTCGATTATTTGTTATTTTGTTTCATTGTCATATATTTATATAGTCTCACTTGTTATCCTAGCAAATAATCAAAGTATACAAACTTTTTAGTGGCAAATCCTCAAATTTCCCGAAAGAACCGAGAATCTCGTTAGTTTGAAGGGACAAAGTCCACCTCCTCGTTTGCTATTTTGACACTTCAAAAAAATGAATTTTGCATTTTTAATATTTGAATTCACTTTTATTGATTTAGATGGTTCCGTGTGTCAGCCTCAAAATTTCATCATAAATAAAGTGCACATTTAGAGTGTCAAAACATCGATTTTTTCTTAGCTCACCGGCGATGATGCAGAGGAAGAAACAGTATGGTGGCGGTGGCACTACACGGCTACTCACCGACGACGATACGAACAGGACGTTGGTGACATCTAGGCTTGCGGCGAGATGGAGACCAATGCAGGACACGCAGGTGACAGGCCACGTGAGGAGGCGAATAATGGTGTCTGTTTAAATATCACCGTCTTCGTTGATTTTAATTTTTTGTCATCCTTATCATGTGCAGTCTAATTATTTGCCATTATATACAGTTGACTTGCCACGTAACCTGCCAACTCAGCGTCCACTCTAGCACTGCTTTGTGTTTTTACTCTTCTGCCCATCTCCTTTTTTCCCTAAACCCTAACTTCCCGCTCTCCTATCTGGGATCCCGTCCTCTCCTTTCCCGCAGTGCGCCGCCGGCCGTCACGTGAGGCCGGCCACCACCCACATGCTACCTTTCCGCTCGTCTCCCAAAACCGACCGTGTGAGGCCGGTCTCCTCAAGCACGACGTCCTCGTCACAAGGAGCAACACTACGAGACACACGTGGTTTGCCGAGTGTTGTACTCGGCAAATAATACTCGGCGAAGGTGTCATTGGTAAATAAGGGTTCATCGAGTGCTTTTTTCGGGGCACTCGGTGAACCCTTTACCGAGTGCCACACAAGACACACGGCAAACTAAAGATTTGATGGGGGAAAGAGCGGTCATGACGTGGGGTAATGTGGCACTCAACAAACTTAAAAACAGAAAAAAACAGGACGCCCGCACGCCCGCGCCATTCCGTCGAACGGGTGGCGGGCGCGGCGACGGCGGGGTCCCGCGCAGAGCGGCTGGGGCGGCGCGCGACCGAGCGGCGCGGCGAGGCCAGGGGTGGGGCAGAGCTAGCGGTGAGGCAACGACGATGACAACCCACCGGCAGTTCGCGGTCAGTGAGGAAAGAGGGGAGGAGGGAGGAAGAAGAATGGAGAAGAAAGGTGAGGTGTAGGGAAGTATTTAAAAAGAGACTGAAATTTTTGAAAAAAAAATGGCGCTGATTTTGAAAATTTGCGGGAAATATGAGCGGGACACGAAAATTTGTCTTTGCCGAGTGCAACACTTGACAAATATAAATATTTGCCGAGTGTCTTGAATATGCCACTCGCCAAACATTTTTTTATTTTTCAAATTTGTTCAAATTTGTTTTCATTATTTTTTTGATAAAATTAGTAAAAATACAGTGGGTAATAATAAAAATAGAATAAAAACATAAATATTATTTTTTGATAATTTAGTTTATTAGTTCATGCTCTCGTAGTTTAAATTTGACATGTGAGAAACCAAGAGTTGGTTTCAGTGTTTGTGATGAGTGATTGACAGGCTTTTAACCTCTGATTCGAAGGGGTACCTTCGAAGGGGGTTCGGAGGTTGGAACTCCGAAGGTGTTCGGAGGTGGTTTCACCGAAGGGCTCGGTGGTTTGGTTGCTGCAGCTGTTGCAGCGGAGTGTACCTGTCGGAGGGGTCCGACAGTACACGATGACTGGGTCTGTACCGAAGGTCTCGGTACTTTGGGTGGTACACCGGAGTGTGTGCCGAAGGTTGCTAACCCGGAGAGGTCTCCGGAGTACTGGATACACTTGTCTGTTTGTCTGTGGTGTGTAGGGGACTTCGGAGGCGACGGATGGTTCACGGCAGGTGAACCTGGGTCAAGCGGGAGGCTTGATGCCAGGGGAGCGGGGAGCTCCGTCACGGTGACTGCGAAGGGGTCTGGGTCGGACCTCGGGTCGAGGTGCACCAGGAGAGGGCAGTAAGTGCGGAGCGTGGCTCCGGGTGAAGGTACTCCGAGACAAAGTCCTCGGAGGCGAGGCACTTCGAAGGGTACTCTGGATGGAGTGACTTCGGAGTATGGTGGATCAAGTCCTCTGTGAAGGCAAGGCGTTCGAAGTGTGCTCCGGAGGGAGACATTCGAAGGTGCCCGACGAAGGTCTCAGAAGTCGAGGCGCATCGAAGGCATGGTCCGGGTGAGGCTCATCGAGGAGTGTGCTCGGGGAGAGACACTGAGACGGAGTGCTCATGGAATGCTTCGTGCGGAGGCCTTGGACGAAGGAGGGACTTCGAAGGGTGGTACTCCGAAGGTGGGGCTTCGGAGTGAGGAAGGCTTCGGAGCGAGGCTAGCTCCGGAGCGAGGTTGACTTGTGGTGCTTTGGCCATGCATGGCTTCGGTACACGGACTGACGGAGTTCGAGCTGGGAGTAGCTGCGAAGCCGTGGTGGTCCACTCCGAGGGTGTTGGTGCGAAGGCCCAAGGGCTTTGACGGCTTCGGCTCAAAACCGTCACTGTATCGGAGGCTATCTTCAGCGAAGCGAAGGCCATCAGGCTCAAGGCTTCTCGCCGAAGCTTCCGCACCCCTCGCGTGCGAAGGGAGGCTGTAGAAAGGTCAAAGACTACAAAGGCTAACACTGTCTGCTCTGCAAAAAGCTGACGCTGTCCCCTCTGCAAAGCTGACAGAGAAGCCTCCAAATAAAGTTAGACTACCTTTTGTACCCCTCTATTCTGTAGAGACAAAACTGGTGTAAACCCTAGGGGTAAAGTAGTCATTTCACTTGGGTGAACCGTGGGCTATAAATATGGGGGCTGGGTAGATAACATTTAACACTTTTGAGCATTTACTGTTGAGCTCCTGTACTAGCCTCCACTTTGAATACATCCAGTGAGTTCATTTTTGTGTTCCTTGTTCAAGCGGCGAAGCCCTGCCTCTGTGTGCTTTTTGCTTGAGCTTGTTTTACATACCTCGCTGCATACTTCGTCCATTTGTGTGTCACCTTGAGTGACTTTTGACAGTGCATCGAAGCCTGTGTTGACGAAGTGTGTTGTGTGCGAAGTGTGTTTTTCAGTTCGCGTTCGCTCTATGTAACAGGAGGCTAGACCTCGCTGCTTACTAGCGAAGCCCTGATCGAAGCCCGTTTTGCTTCTTGTGTCGAAGCCCTTAGCGAAGTCCTCATAGTGTGCGTTTAGACCTTTGCACTACGAAGCCCAGCACCAGTTGTTGTCGCTAAGTATTAGGTCGAAGTCCTCAGAGGGTTGTCCACTCGTGCGAAGGGTGAAGTGCGAAGCCTGCTCGAAGCACCTTGTGTGCGGAGCCTGCACTGACTTAGCAGAGTAGATTTTCAGGGTTGTGAGTGGAGCGAAGTCTGCTTGGCTTCGAACTTTTACACCTTGCGAAGCCTGTGTTTGGAGCTGTAAAATACCTCCGAACCAGACCTTCGAAGGTTGGTGTTCGAAGCCTGTTCCGCAGTAGACGGTATTTAAAACCGAAGGCTGTTTTTAGCCCAAGTTTTTAAAAGCTCCCATTCACCCCCCTCTGGTCGCCGTTTCTGGTCCAACAATTGGTATCAGAGCAGGTTAAGATCACTAGTTGACCTTAACCGGTTTTGTGATCTTTTGGCGACATGGACAGAGCCAGTAAAATTCCTCTGTTCGATGGGACTGACTTTGCATACTGGAAGGTGCGCATGGAGGCTTACTTGCTAAGCCAAGGAAATGCAATTTGGGAGATTGTGGACTCACAATACTCCATCCCTGAGACTCGCACCTCTCAAACAGAAAAAGATCAGTATAATGCCAACTCCAAGACCAGGAATATATTGTTCATTGGTTTGAGCCGGAGTGAGTTCGATAGGGTGCAGCACCTTAGGACTGCTAGGGAAATTTGGACCACTCTCACTATTTTTCATGAGGGCTCTACTCAGATCAAGGCCAGGCGCCAAAGCACATACAATCAACAGTATCAGCTGTTTGTGCAGGCACCTGGTGAATCTATAGATGCCATGTTTTCGCGCTTTGATGCAATAGTGAGTAACTTGCGGTCCAATGGGACACTTGCTTACAATGATCATGACAGGGCTATCAAGCTTCTCTATGCTCTTGACCGTAGCATATGGGAAGTAAAGATATCCAGCATTGAGGAGTCCGCAGGTTATGACACATTGACTTGTGATGAGCTCTTTAGCAAGTTGAAGTCCACAGAGATTGCCAAGGCATCTCTTGCTGTGCACAGAAGCTCTTTGCCACAGCCATTGGCATTGGTTTCTAGCACTAGCCGTGGCACCGCTGCAGAACCAAGCACATCTGGTACTTGTGTTCTTGCAGATGGTTTTGCTTTGTCCTCCCTGGTCTCCGTCACAAAGGAGCAGGTGGACACTCTGGATGATGATGAGCTTGCTCTCATTGCCAGGAGGTTCACCCGCTTTCACCATGAGAGACGGGATCAGAGGAGAAGTGGTTTTAGTGGTTGCTTTGAATGTGGCGACACTTTGAAGATCTAGGCCCTATGTGAGTTTTGGTAATTAATGATAAACATGCGTTTTATGGACTAATATTTTTTCTTAAGTGTGAAGGAAATGAGTAGGTCCCGCGCAAATGGAGCACAAGATGGAAAACCCGAAGATCTGGACGTTTAAAGGCTACGACAAAAGGTTTGAAGGAATCTAGAAATTGATCGAGGTGTTTGGAGCGATCAATTAGGCTAGGTTTAAGTTTTGTTTTTGCCGTACTATAAAGAGGGGTTGCATCTTGGTTATGAGTTGATTTTCAAGTGCCAATTTGCATTGCATATAGTATCCTTTGATCATGTGTGATTGTTGCAAAAGTTACTCTTTGGCAAATTCCTTGAAAAACATTTGCAGCGTTTTGTTGGAGTTGTCTGACCCTGGCGGTCTGACCGACCATGTGGGTCCGGTCAGACCGGCTGGAGTTGGGCGGTCCGACCGGCTAGGGGGCCGGTCCGACCGGGTTTCGCAGGGCAGAAAACTGCTAGTTTACAGAGCCGACGGGAGCACTATCGGTCCGACCGAGCCGATGGCCGGTCAGACCGGGTAGGGCCAGTCCGACCGGGCCAGCATGGCCGGTCAGACCGAGGCGTCCTGTCACATCAGTAAACGGCTAGTTTTCTAGCCGTTGCAGTTGAGGTCGGTCAGACCGGCCCAGGATGGGCGGTCAGACCGACAGTGCGCAGAGAGCCACCTAACTCGTGTAACGGCTAATTTTTGAGTGTGTGGCTATATAAACCCTTGCTACAGCTCCTTTGCTAGACTTTTGGCATTCATTTGAGCATTCTTGAGCATAAGAGAGTCTCTCCCACCATTGAGCACTAATTTGAGCACTAGTGAGGTTGGGAAGAAAAAGGGGTGATCAAGTGATTGAGTAAATTGCATTGCATTGGCATTTTGGCACTTGATCCTCTTCTCCTAGCTTTGATTGCAGCTTGTTACTCTTGGAGATTGCCATCTCCTAGACGGCTTGGAGAAGAAACCGGTGATCTCTCCTAGAAGGTTGTGGAGGAGACCCGGGAGGTTGTGAAGGTTGGAGCTCGCCTATCCGGAGTGGAGAAGAGCTACCACTAGTGATCGAGGCCCGAGAGTTGCACTTCCGGTGCCGGCTCATCTTCAAGCTAATTTATCTTTGAGAAATCCGAGGCTTGGTGAAGAGAGCGGTCAAGTGAAACTCGCCTCAACGAGGACGTAGGAAATTGGCAAATTTCCGAACCTCGGGATAAAATTCGGTTGTCTCTTGTCCCTTTTATCTTTGAGCAAGTTAAATTGTGCTAGCTTACTTTTCTAGAGTAATCTACTTGTTCTAGCTGTTCGCTACCATTGTTTAAGGTCCTTGATTATTGTTTAGCTAAAATTGATTTAGTTTTAAAAACCGCCTATTCACCCCCCCTCTAGTCGGTACATCGATCCTACAAGTGGTATCAGAGCTTGGTCTCTCAAGTTAGGCTTTACCGCCTAGAGAGAAGATGTCCGACGAGGTGGTTCACAACGTAGGCAAAGGTCCTTACTTTGATGGCACTAACTATTCTATTTGGAAAGTTCGTATGGCTGCTCACCTCAAAGCCATGAGCTTTGAAATTTGGCGTATTGTTGAGTTAGGTTTTGAAGTTGAAGACAAGATGAATCTAACCTATCAAAACAAGAAAGATATGCAACTTGATGCTCAAGCTACAAATGCTTTGTTCAATTGTTTGTGTGCCGAAGAATTCAATAGGATAAGCAATATTTCAACGGCACACGACATTTGGACCACTCTTCAAGATATACATGATGGAACAACAAGTGTGAAGAATGCCAAGTCACACTACCTCAAGATCAACTATGAAACATTCACCATGTTGCCGAATGAAAGTGTCAATGAGATGTATGCAAGACTTAATGTGATTGTCAATGATCTCAAGGGTGTTGGAGTGAAGTACACAGAGTTGGAAGTTGCTCAAAAGATGTTGAGAGCTTTGCCCGAGAAATATGACATGTTGGTGACTTTCCTCATCAACTCAGATATGTCAAGTTTGACACCCACAACTCTTTTGGGAACTATCAACACAAATGAAATTTACAAGAACAAGAGAGTTGAAGGAAGCGCCGAAGATCACTCCTCATCCAAGAAGAAGAATATTGCCTTGAAGGCCAAGGTTGAAAAGAAATGTGAAGAAGAAGAAGACACCTCTTGTGATGGCGATACCGAGGATGAAGAAATGGCTCTCTTTGTGAGAAAGTTCAACCGGTTCATGAAAAAGAGAGGAAGTTCTTCAAGCTCATTCAAGAACAATGGAGACAAGAAGTCAACCAAAAGAAACCTCAAGAATGTAAGATGTTTCGAGTGTAATGAGAAGGGTCATTTTGCCTCAAGATGCCCGAACAAACAAGAAAGCGAAGATGATAAATCTCAAAAGAAGAACAAAGAAAAGAATGGGAAGAAAAAGCTCTTCAAGAAGTTGAACAAGAAAAAGGGTAGAAATGAAGCATTTGTGGGAGAATGGGATTCAAATGAAGATAGATCCGATTCTTCTTCAAGCTCCGACTCCGGTGGTGAGTCAAACTCAAGAAAGAAGAACATGGCGGGAATCGCAATTAAGGAAGCTTCATCACTATACTCTCCTTTTTGTCTCATGGCAAAAGGAAGTACTAAGATAAACTACCACACCGGAGGATCACATTGGGTGCTTGATAGTGGGTGCACTCAACATATGACCGGTGATAGGAAGATGTTCACGTCATTTGAAGTTGGTGCCAAAGATCAAGAAAGAGTGACCTTCGGTGATAATAGTAAAGGAAAGGTAATGAGTCTAGGTAAAATTTCTATCTCAAATGATTTCTCCATTTCAAATGTTTCACTAGTTGAGTCATTGAATTTCAACTTATTGTCCATTGCTCAACTATGTGATTTAGGCCTTTCATGCACATTTAATCCTCAAGAAGTATTTGTAACAAGTATCCATGATAACTCCTTAGTTTTCAAAGGTTTTCGTTTTGGAAATCTCTATTTGGTGGATCTCTCTTCAAATGAAGCTAATTTGAAAACTTGTTTGGTTGCAAAAACCTCATTGGGTTGGCTTTGGCATAGAAGGCTTTCTCATGTGGGAATGAATCAACTAAACAAACTTGCAAAAAGAGATTTGGTTGTTGGTTTGAAAGATATAAAATTTGAAAAAGATAAACTTTGTAGTGCTTGTCAAGCGGGGAGGCAAGTTGCTTGCTCTCATCCTAGCAAAAGCATCATGTCCACTTCTAGACCTTTGGAGCTTTTGCATATTGATTTATTTGGTCCAACAACTTACAAAAGCATCGGTGGAAATAGTCTTTGTCTTGTTGTTGTGGATGATTTCTCAAGGTTTACTTGGGTTTTCTTTTTGCATGACAAAGCTAAGACCTCCGAGATTTTCAAAAAGTTTGCAAAACGAGCTCAAAATGAATTCAACTTTTCTATTGTAAAAGTAAGGAGTGACAATGGATCCGAGTTTAAAAATACAAATATTGAGGATTATTGTGATGATTTCGGCATTAAGCATGAGCTTTCCGCCACCTATTCACCACAACAAAATGGTGTTGTGGAAAGAAAGAATAGGACCCTTATTGAGATGGCTAGAACTATGCTTGATGAGTATAGTGTCTCCGACTCGTTTTGGGCGGAAGCTATAAACACTTCTTGCCATGCTTCTAATCGTCTTTATTTGCATCGTCTTTTGAAAAAGACTCCATATGAACTCTTAATTGGACGAAAACCAAATATTGCTTACTTTCGTGTTTTTGGTTGCAAATGCTATTTATAGAAAAGGTGTTAGACTAACCAAGTTTGAAAGTCGTTGTGATGAAGGATTTCTTCTTGGATATGCATCAAATAGCAAGGCATACCGAGTGTATAACAAGAACAAAGGTATTGTTGAAGAAACCTCGGATGTTCAATTTGATGAGACTAATGGCTCCCAAGAGGGGCACGAGAATTTGGATGATGTAGGTGATGAAGGCTTGATAAGGGCAATGAAGAAAATGTCAATCGGTGACATCAAGCCTAAAGAAGATGATGAACTTCCATCCTCCACTCAAGTTGAAGCTTCTACTTCCGCTACGCAAAATTTGACTCAACTTGATGAAGATGAAGCCAAAGATCAATCCTCTACTATTCCATCCAAAGTTCACAATGCCACCGCAAAAGATCACCCAATTGATCAAGTCTTGGGTGACATTAGTAAGGGTGTTCAAACTAGATCTCGTGTTGCTTCTATTTGTGAGCATTACTCGTTTGTTTCTTCTATTGAGCCTAAACATGTAGATGAAGCTCTAAATGACCCGGATTGGGTAAATGCTATGCATGAAGAGCTCAACAACTTTGAAAGAAACAAAGTTTGGACATTGGTGGAGAGACCCAAGGAGCACAACGTAATTGGAACAAAGTGGGTTTTTAGGAACAAGCAAGATGAAAACGGGTTGGTCGTGAGAAACAAGGCAAGATTGGTAGCACAAGGATTCACTCAAGTCGAAGGTTTGGATTTTGGTGAAACCTTTGCTCCCGTTGCTAGACTAGAAGCTATTCGCATCTTACTTGCTTTGGCTTCATGTTTTGATATTAAGTTATATCAAATGGATGTGAAAAATGCTTTCTTGAATGGCGAAATAGCCGAACTAGTTTTTGTTGAACAACCACCCGGCTTTGAGAATCCTAAAAATCCTAATCATGTTTATAAACTCTCAAAAGCTCTCTATGGTCTAAAACAAGTTCCTAGAGCTTGGTATGAAAGATTGAGAGATTTTCTCCTCTCAAAGGGTTTTAAAATTGGTAAAGTCGACACTACCTTGTTTACAAAAATAATTAATGATGATTTCTTTGTCTGTCAAATTTATGTTGATGATATTATATTTGGTTCTACTAATGAAGAATTGTGCAAAGTTTTTGGTGATATGATGTCTAGGGAATTTGAGATGTCCATGATAGGAGAATTGAGTTTCTTCCTTGGACTTCAAGTCAAGCAACTCAAGAATGGAACTTTTGTGAGCCAAACGAAGTATATTCATGATCTTCTCAAAAAGTTCGGATTGATGGAAGCAAAACCTATCAAGACCCCTATGGCGACCAACGGACATCTCGACCTAAATGAGGGAGGTAAACCGGTAGATCAAAAATTATATAGATCCATGATTGGTAGTTTGCTCTATCTTACCGCATCTAGGCCCGATATCATGTTTAGTGTTTGCATGTGTGCTAGATTTCAAGCCGCACCAAAAGATTGTCATTTGATGGCGGTCAAGAGAATTCTAAGATATTTAAAACATTCCATCCATATAGGCTTGTGGTACCCCAAAGGTGCTAAATTTGAGCTGATTGGCTATTCCGATTCGGATTATGCCGGTTGAAAAGTTGATCGTAAAAGCACTTCTGGAGGCTGTCAATTCCTTGGGAGGTCTCTTGTTTCTTGGGCCTCTAAGAAACAAAACTCCGTTGCCCTTTCCACCGCTGAGGCAGAATATGTCTCCGCGGGTAGTTGTTGTGCGCAATTACTTTGGATGAGGCAAACCTTGCTTGATTATGGAATAGAATTCTCAAATGTCCCTCTTCTTTGTGACAATGATAGCGCCGTCAAAATTGCCAACAATCCAGTCCAACACTCTAGAACCAAACATATTGATATTCGCCACCACTTTCTAAGAGATCATGTTGGCAAAGGTGACATTGTCATTAGCCACATAAGAACCAAAGATCAATTAGCAGATATCTTTACCAAACCACTTGATGAATCCCGTTTTTGTAAGCTTAGGAATGAATTAAATATAATAGACTTCTCAAATGTGGCTTGAAATCATGCATATGTGTGAGTTTTAGAAGTTTCCTTCCTTGTGACATATATGTATGCTTTTATGATTGGAGTGCCATATTTGAAGTTCATGTACTTTTTATATGTGTTTCTAAGGCTATACATTAAGGGGGAGTATAAGGTTACTCTTATATGTTGGAAATTGCTCAGTTTGTTGAAAAACAAAATTTGAAAGTTTTGGTATCCTCAAAATCCTATCTTTGAGTTAAAAACAAATTTCTCCCATGATTTTATTTCAAGACATATTTTGAACTTTTGTCCAAAACAAAACTTGTATATATGGATCATATGATCATTTTTCGTATTCAAATGTTTTAACTTTATCCATCCTATTAAAAGATATTCAAAGAATTAAAGTTCAGACAAGTGTTCGGACAAGAGTTTGGACGTGTTGAAAACTTTGGCTGCAAAAGATTTCTCTTTGAACTTAAAAATTTGAAAACTTGATGTTTTATAAACCTTGGGAGTTATTCTAAGTTTCTGCAAAGTTTGAAATTTTTCAAAATTATTTTGCTATATTTCTCACTTAAGCTCCTCTTTGTGCTTTGTTTTTAATTGCTGAGCTATAGTGGTGTCGGTCTGACCGGGCCTACATGGCCGGTCCGACCGCCCTTGCTGCGTCGGTCCAACCGGGCCTACATGGCCGGTCAGACCGGGGCTCGGGCAGGGTTATAACTCCCCTCTCTATTCAGTTTTCTCTCCGTAACACCCCAAATTTTCAAAACAATAAATATATTATTAAATTCAATTTCTGGGATTATATATTTCTGAAAATACTTTTAATACTCTTTTATACACTTTTGAACTACAACATAGAGTATATGGCCAAACCAGTAGCTGAAAATTTTTGTATAGACTCCCAAGGCCAAGAAATGTTTTTGAGAATTTTTGCAAATTTTTACCCACTTTGGAAATGCCCCAAAAGGTTTAAACTATTTTCTGTAATTATTTTAATCAGAAAACCTTGAGAAACAGTATTGGGCTCCCCTCCCTCCATTCTCCCTCACCCGGCCGGCCCAGCCCACTCAACCCGTGCGCTCAGACTGACAATCGGACCCCACCTGTCGGCGCCGAACCCTTCCCCTCGCGCGCGCACCCGACATCGTGGCCCCACCCGTCAGCCTTCCCGTTCGCTCGCTCACGCCCGCTGGCCAGTGGCCCCCATCTGTCAGAGTCGTCGTCTACCTCGCGCCGTCGCCCCCAAATCACGCCGGCCGACGACCCCCGCCTCGGATCTGCCTCGCTGGCCCCTCCCGCATTGAATTGGCGCCATTAAACGACCCCCCGCGCCTGGCCGACCGTTTTCCCCCGTTAAACAGCGCCTTTACGCCACGGGATCGCCGCTACGCGTGCATGGCCGAGCCATCGCCGGCGAGTAAAAGCTCTCCCCCGGTTTCCTTGCATGCGAGCCCCCTTCGACGCCTTATTTAAACCCCCCTGCCTCCGCCGCGTTCGGTTCACGCATCCATTCGCACTTAGACCCAACAGAACGCCCGCACTTCGCCTGTTAGCGCCATCCCCCTGGTTCGTCACCGGCCACCGCCCACCGTCGCCTCGGACCACCCCGGCCCGCGCCTCCGCCACCATCGTGACCGCAAGGACGTCCCCTACCTCGGCCACGTCTCCACTGGTCAAGGAGATCGCCGGAACACCATCGCCGACGAGGGACCCGAACCATCCAC